>OY856409.1:1775681952-1776386952 GCA_963693085.1 Alisma plantago-aquatica
GTTTCGCATCATTGTTGTCTTTGTTGAAGGAAATGCTTCCTGAAGGAAACGAGCTGCCAATCTCAACATACCAGGTAAAGAAATTGTTGTGCCCAATGGGAATGGATGCCAATAAGATACACGCATGCCCAAATGATTGTGTATTATTTCAAAAGGACTATGTGGATTTGAAAGATTGTCCAAAATGTGGTGCGTCACGGTATAAATTGACGACTTCGGGGGAGTCCAAAACTGGTTCTCCTGCCAAGGTGATGTGGTATCTACCTATAATATCATGGTTTCAACGCTTGTTTGCCAATCCGATAGATGCGAAGAATTTTATGTCGCATGCAGATGGTAAGAAAAATAATGATGGGATCCTACGACATGCGTCTGATTCCCCACAGTGGAAGAAGATTGATCTATTGTACCCTAAATTTGGTGAAGAAGTCAGGAATCTAAGACTTGGGATTTGTACAGATGGGATGAATCGGTACGGGACATTGAGAAGCCAACATAGCACTTGGCCAGTCATGCTTGTTATATACAATCTTCCTCCATGGCTGTGTATGAAAAATAAGTACGTAATGTTGTCATTGTTGATATCGGGCCCTAAACAACCTGGAAATGACATCGAAGTTTATCTTGAACCTCTGATTGATGACTTAAAGAAACTCTGGGGTGAAGGTGTGATGACCTATGATGCTTCACGAAGAGAGACATTTCATTTGCATGCTATGTTGTTTTGCACTATTAATGACTTTCCAACATATGGGAATTTGTCTGGATATAGTGTCAAAGGAGCTAAAGCGTGTCCTATACGTGAAGAGAACACTGATTCAACAAGACTAAAACATGGCGGTAAGACTGTATATCTCAGTCATCGAAGGTTTCTTACAAAATTCCATCCGTATCGTAGGAAGCGCAAAGCATTCAATGGATTGAATGAGGAACAGAGTGCACCTAAACCTATACCAGGGGAGGTTGTTTATGAAAGAGTAAAAGACTTTGTCAATGAATTTGGTAAGAGATCATAATGTACTATGGCCACACGGAGTGACAAATCTTTATTCAAGAAGAAGTCAATATTTTGGGATCTTCCTTATTAGAGTTCTTTGACAGTCAGGCATTGTATCGATGTCATGCACGTTGAGAAAAATTTCTATGATAGTGTCATTGGTACTTTGTTGAATATACCAGGTAAGACTAAAGATGGGATAAAATCTAGACTGGACCTACGTGAAATGGGAATAAGGTCAGAATTAACAGAATTTCATGAAATGGGAAATCAGAGAACATACTTACCTCCCTCTTGTTACACATTGTCTAGAAAGGAGAAGAAAGCTTTTTGTGAATGTTTGGTAAATGTTAAGGTGCCACAGGGTTACTCATCCAACATCTGTAGATTGGTATCAATGAAAGATCTAAAGTTGATAGGTCTTAAATCTCATGATTGTCACACTCTAATGCAACAAATATTTCCTGTGGCAATTAGATCTATATTGCCGAAGCATGTAAGGTTTGCAATCACCCGACTTTGTTTCTTTTTCAACAGTCTGTGTAGCAAAGTTATTGACCCTGATACCCTCGATAAATTACAAAGAGAAGTGGTTGTTACCCTATTTCATCTTGAGTCCATCGTTCTTTGATATCATGGTACATCTTGTTGTCCACATGACTAGGGAAGTGAAAATGTTGGGACCAATTTTCTTGCATTGGATGTATCCCTTTGAACGATTCATGAGCGTTTTTAAAAGTGATGTTCGAAACTGTTATCGTCCTAAAGGGAGTATTATCGAGGGTTATGTGGCGAGAGAGGTTATGGATTTTTGCAATGACATTCTCAGTGGTAATGACACTCCTCATAATGACAAGAATATTGACGAGCAATTTGGTAAAGGAATTTTAGGATCACGTGTGAAAGTAATCAGCCGTGAGCAGTTGGAACAAGGTCACTTGTATATTTTACACAACATGGACGAAGTGAATGTTTATATCGAGGAACATACCAATTTCATCAAGAGACAATATCCTCGAGCCAATACAATGTGGCTTGCTAGAGAGTATAACAAGACATTTATTAAGTGGTTTGAAGATAAAGTCTTACATCAACTATCTCAAACACCAGATGATATTACTGAAACTATCAAATGCCTCACCTTTAAACCAAAATTTACTGTTATGTCTTATGATGGGTATGACATTAATGGATTCACATATTACACAAAGCGCTAAGATGATAAGAGTGTCGTCCAAAACAGTGGGGTCACCCTTCAAGCATCGACTATGTTTTTTGCAAGTGCAAAGGATAAGAGTCCACGTGAAGCTGAAATGTCATATTATGGTGTCATTAAAGACATATGGGAGTTTGACTACATAGATTTTAGAATTCCGCTCTTCAAATGTAATTAGGTTGATAACACCAAAGGAGTTATAGTGGATGAATTAGGTTTCACGTTAGTGAACTTTGAAAAGATTGGCGAGAAAGGTGAACCATTCATATTGGCATCTCAGGCAAAACAAGTATTTTATATCAATGATCCTGCAAATGATAAATGGTTGGTTGTTCTTCATGGTAAAAGACAGTTCATTGAAGATCCTATAGATGAAGAAGAGTACTATGATAAGTATGATGACTCCAGTCCATTCTCAGTTGGGTTGCCAACACCACCAAATATTGAAGCTAATGATGACTTGTATGTGCACGGAGATCACAATGAAGGATTGTTAATTGATAAAAAATCACAATATTAGAGGCATGTTTATATTTTTTTTATATGTTTTATTTTTCTAAAAGTGAACTTTACAATGTGAATTACTTTAAAATGTGAATGTGAACTTTACAATGTGAATTTTACAATGTGAATTACTTTACAATGTCAACTTTACAATGTGAATTACTTTACAATGTGAATGTGAACTTTACAGACTGAATTACATTACAATGTGAACTTTACAATGTGAATGTGAACTTTCAGATGGCTGAGCATTCTCCTGATGAGCGTGTTGATGATTACCGTGAGGGTGAGGACATGAATGCGCCGCCTGACAATGTAAGTTTTAAAAATATATCATATATTTCTAACTATATGTCCATTTATTGTTATATCTTGTAAATGTGTTTATTTTGTCAGATTTTAGGTTGATGATGCACATGTACCATCTGAAGCACTTGAGGCACTTGATCAGCAGCACCAAAAAGTTGACAAGAGAAGGGGCATCATTATGATGAAGAAGTTAATAGCGCAAAAGGGCAATGGACCCAAACTTGTTGTGGATTTTGATAATGCAGGAAATGCATCTGGTGTGAATCGCAATTCGTTTGTTTCATATCTTGGGTATGTTACTCGTAGCCATTGCGGTTGTAAGATAGATTCTTGGCATAAAGTTCCTAAGGAGAAGAAAGATGTAATATGGAAGGATTTATGCGTGAGTTATTATTAATTTGCAATTCTATTTTGTAGATTACTAATTTTTTGGATACTAGCTAATAGCAATTCTATTTTGCAGAGTATATTTGAATTGGATGAAAAGCTACATCGTAAATGCATGATGCAACACTGTGGGAGAGTCCTAAGGAACTATATGACAAATCTCACCCCAGAATACATAAGAGAAGGTGACAAAAGGAAGAAGACAGCCACTGAACAGTGGAACTTCCTGGACAAAGAAGAATGGGACGCATTTGTTGCTTCAAGACAAACTGATGAATTCAAGGTATTAGGCATCAGTCCCAATCTCATTAATATATGTTGTATTCACCTATTCAAGATTAACATTTAATGTTACTAACCAAATCATTAATGTGCATACTAACTAGGCCCTCAATGAGGCACAAAAATCAAGGCGTGCACTGAATGTGCATGACCACACAATGGGTCTAAAGGGGTATGCAGGCATTCGCCAAAGACTACAGTCTGAGGCTACTGCTCAGTCTGCTGCTACTCAGGAATCCTCTACTATAGGTAGCACACCACTACCTCGCCATGATGTTTGGATAGCTGGGAGACAAAATAAGAATGGAGAAATAAGGAAGCCCGCAACTACCGAGGCTGCTGCAAAAATGGTAAAACTCTTACAGCAATCGTTTGAATATTGATTATTTGTGGTGTTTACTTAATTACAAAATTTTGTTTTGACGATTAGCGGGAGCTGCATGAGCTGAGGAAACAAGGCAAGTTCATCCTTGAGGGCACCAAGGATGAATTGACAGTTGCTCTGGGTAACCCAGAGCATCCTGGACGTGTTAGGGCTGTTGGCGCTGGTGTGGGCATCAAAGCTTTTTTTGGGCCATCCCAGCGCAAACATGTCCCAAAAGCCGGACTTTCACAAGAAGATGTAACATATTATTTCTTTATAATGCTACTGTAAAAGAGAATTCAAAAATTAGAAGCTAACATTTCTTTTATCCATGTATAGGTAGATAAGCTAGTTGATAGGAAACTCGAAGAAGTAATGAAAAAGTGGCAGGCATCTCAGACTGCCACTTACCAGACAGTACCTATGGTGTCTCGCAGTACTCCTACTGTAGAGGTTGTGAGTAATCCTGTAGACCCACCACCTAGCACATCTGATGTAAGTATTTTTATGACATAATAACTAGTTTTTTAATTCAAGATGATATGTATATATGTATATAACATTCTTTACACAAAAATTAGTAGGGGTTGAAGCCATGCCATCTAAAAGGTCAAGAATATGTCGTTGTAGAGGCGTCAGCTTACCCATCCCTACCACGGAAAATGTTTCACGGGTCTCCATTCCCAGCTGGTTGGATTCGTGTGAGCTCGATACGTATATTCTCCCAGTGGATGAATCTTCCATTGCCATATGCCCACCCATATTGTGAAATGCTTGGTGAGGCAGAAGGCGGAGTGATATTGTGGCTAAAAGCAGATGTCATCTTTACTGAAACTGTATGGTAAATTTACATTACGTTAAATTGTTAGTGTGTGTATATGATGTCAGTTGATCTGAAATATATATATACATATATATATATATATATATATATATATATATATATATATATATATATATATATATATATATATATATATATATATATATATATATATATATATATATATATATATATATATATATATATATATATATATATATATATATATATATATATATATATATATATATATATATACAGGTTAAAAAGAAGACACCCACAGCATCTAGGCCTCCACCTCCACCTCCTACATTACCCAGTTGGGTTCCACAGGACCTACCTGTCCCGTTAGGTCCTAACTGTAGGGGTATGGCAATATGGTTAGGCGAACATGATGTAAATTGCCCTATAACTGTTTCTATAGATTCAGATGTTGCAGGTCAATCATACGAAAGAATACTATTTATACAAGATATTTTGGAGTTGTTTCGATATGATTGGTTATGTACTAGTGTTATAGAGCTATGAATAAGGTGAGATCTTCTTTATACATCTATATACCTTATGTAGGATCTGGTGATATGGTTTCATATTTATTAATGCATGCATAATTAATACATATTTTGCGACTACTTAGATAAGATATGTGCAGATTTTGCATTTGAACATGTAGGATTTTTTATTCCATCTTTAATTAGTCTAGTAGCTAAAGACCCTCCGTCAGTTCAACAATACTGCTGTGAGGCTTTTACAATTTTTGCTCAAAATAAGAAGACGGTGATAATGGCTCCATTCAATGTAGAGTAAGTTTACTTTGCTTATTATAATTTGGACTTAAGAAAATTACATTTTTATTGTGGATTTTGAGTTGTTAATTTTTAACTTTTTTACATCTAGTGGTATGCATTGAGAGTTACTGGTTATTGTCCTCGAGACGTTCACTGTCTATTATCTAAATCCTAAGGGGACTAAATTGAATACAAAATATGGACACAAAATGAAAATGGCATTATTCCGGTGAGAAATATTTCATTTTCATATCCGTTAACATATGTTATTACATTACTATTTAATTATGCAATGTATTGTGTTACATTAACATGTAGGGGTTTTGATGAGTTCAAAAAGGCTGGAGGAAAGGTCCCCACGAAAAAGAACCAGCCAATAATTTGGAAGAACGTGAAAGTAAGTTCCCGACTACAATATATGTATATATTATTTATGTAAACAATGCTTAATTAGTTGTATTTTTTAATATTTTGTATGTTTGAATATATAGTGTGCCACACAAGACAATGAATGGGCATGTGGATACTATGTGATGTGATTTATGTACATTATTATCAAATATTCTGCAATGGACATCGATTGTATTGCTGAGGTATTATATAGTCTCATTAGATAATATGAAATATATCAATCTTGTTTATAGCTCATTAATTATATATATACATCATTCTCTTTACAGGTGTTTAAAACTGAACACACTACAGGAACGGCCTTACCAGATGTACATGCTCCCTATACGACGGGAGAATTAATTGAAGTACGAGAAGAATGGGTAACACTCATACAAGTAGTGGGGGTTTTAAAATATAATTGGGATGTTGATAGCGAATAATGACTAAAGAATGATATTTTATAAATAAATTTCTGAATTATAATATATGTGTGAATGTTTCTACATGTCTGGATGTTTCTACATGTGTCTGAGTGAAAATGAATGAAACTGTTGGTTTCTATATGAATGTTTCTACATGTGAATGTGAAAATGAATGGAACTACATATTTCTAGCTACATGAATGTTTCTAAATGTGTGAAAATCAAATGGAACTACATGTTGCATTGCTAAATATGTGAATATTTTTGTTGTTAATTTTGCAGGTTTGTGGCCTGTTGTTGGCTGATATCAATGGATGTCGTAAAACTTGTAGTTCATAAATGAACTGCAGGTTTCTCATCCTGCGACTAGCCATATAGCAGGTCTGCAGACTGACAGAAAAAAAACCAAACAATAGGCGTCGGTTATTTGACTAAAACCGACACACATAGTTACAGTGTCAGTTTTCATACTAGTAACCGACGTCTATTTCCTTAACACCACGGTCGTGCTGGCCAGCACGACCGTGGCAGCGGACCAGACAACACGGTCGTCGGTTATTTGTTTAAAACCGACACACATAGTTACAGTCTCGATTTCCCGTCTAGTAACCGACGTCTATTTCATTAACACCACGGCCGTGCTGGCCAGCACAGCCGTGTCAGTTGACCATACAACACGGTTGTGTTGGCCAGCACGGCCGTGCTGGGATGGATATAGTGTCAGTTTTTTATCTAATAACCGACAGGTTTGGGGTGGCGCGCGAAGGGTTTTGGCGCGTTTTCGGTGGCGCGCGAAGGGTTTTGGCGTCGGTTTTGGAACCGACGCGTAACGGCTGGGCTTTTAGCGTCGCCCACATAGGTGTCGCTTGGAAACTGACAATACAGGCCTTAAATAACCGATACTAAATGCCGGTTCTGTACTAGTGATGTGTATATATATACTATATATATACATACATATATATATACATACATAAAGGCGCACCGCTGGTGTGCGACTGGAGCGACTTCCAGACGATTGGCGACCCTAGGGCATGGGGCTGACGGTGGATGGAACCAAGGCCCGTTGGCAGGAGCGGAGGCACGGACGGATACACAAGATGGAGTTTGGAGGGTCCCCTGCCCTATTGTGGCAATGGCTGCTCCAACGTCTGTAGTTGGAGAAGCGACGACACCCATAGGGAATTGCAATGCCACGGGAGAGAGATTGCAGGTATCGGCTAACTCAAGTCGGGCAAAGATGAAGGAGGATGGGGGCGGCCGTAAGGCGTGGTCCCTGGTCCTGACGAAGCCAACGATGACGGCCAGCGAACCATTGGAATTCCTAGAATGGTCTGTGAAGGGGGAGAGATCTACATCGATCTCGAGCCGGAGGAGTTCGACCGGATGCGCGATGTTTGGGAATTCACTGTTTTGACATATGTCCTTGGGAGGAGGCCTTTCTACCCCCACCTCAAGGCGTGGATCCAGCGCAAATGGAGGCCAAAAGGATCATTTGATCTCCTGTCCAGAGACAATGTCATCTTCCTTGTGAGGTTTTCCAATGTCGCCGACAAGGCGGATGTTTTGAATGTTGGCCCTGGGTGGTTTGACACACTTGATCTTTGTAGATGTCGTCTTGGTGTTCATTGAAGCCAAACTACAAAATTTTGAAAATCTCAAAACTTACTGGAGGTGTTCGGAAAGCAAACGGGGTTGTGTATTAATGCAAAAAATACACATATCTTTCTGTCTAAGAACTGCCATCAGATGGAGGATAGACTCACACAGGCTATGGGTGTGGAAAAGGGTGACTTCCCAACCAAATATGTGGGCTTTCCCCTTACTGGCGGCAACCTTCATGTCAAAGACTTCACAGATTGCATTGATAAAGTGGAGGAAATGATTAATAGATGTCCTACTCAAAAGGCTTCCATGCATGGGCACATGACCTTGATCCAAGCTGCTATTGAAGGATTTCTCACTTTCTGGGTACAACTGGGTGAAATCCCCTTATTTGTTCTAGATTGAATTGAAATGAAGATTGCTAACTTTCTATGGGGGAGCGAGCATCACCCCCATGAAGTACTCCAGATTGACTTTTCCCATAGAGGAAGGAGGGCTGGACTTGAAGACCCCTAGAGACATTGCCAGATGGGGATCTATGAGAAGGATTATTGCTTTCTAAGAAGGCACATCCACATGGAGAAAGTGGATGAGAGGCGAATATCGTAGAGGGCTGGACTTCATTCCCAAAATAAGAGAAGGATACTCAAGAGTTATCAACGTGATGAGAGAGATGTGGCCACAAATAAAATATCTATTTACTGCAAACAATTATGGAGGGTGGCAGCTCATAGACAAGAGGATAAATGTGTGGGAGATATCTCAAACCAAAGGTGAGAAAGATCTTCTGGGAGAACAAATATGGATGGATAGGCATGTGCCAAAGTGGAGCATGTGCGTATATAAATTTATGCACCATATCCTTACTACTCTTGATAGAATTAAGGGATGGAATTACAATATATCTACCACTTGCTTGCTTTGTGGGGATGGGGATGAGAGCCACAACCATCTTACCGGGGAGTGCAAGTTCACGAAGGAATTATGGGAGCACTTAAGAAAAGATTTCAGGATTCAGATACAACTCACTATGGACACAAGAAGGATGCTGATTAGATGCGGGAAAGATGTGAAAAAGAACCTGATGTTATCTGGTCTATACTATCATATTTGGGAGGAAAGGAATGCGAGAACACACCAAGGAAAGTCCAAGAATTCCAATAGCATAGCTGCAAAAATTTGTAAATGCATTAGATGTAGACTATGTAATGCCTAGTCGCGTGAGTTGTATTGTGAATCTGGGTGTATGGTATTGGGCCTACATGTAATCTTGACCCCCTAATATTTTTTAGTGGAAATGTCAGAATATACTTACCTGATTTTGATATATATATACATATATATATGCATATACATATATGCATACATACACACACACACACACACACACACACACACACACACACACATATATATATATATATATATATATATATATATATATATATATATATATATATATATATATATATATATATATATATATATATGTATGTATATATACATATACCTATACATATATGTATATAAAGATATATACATATATATATACATATATGTATATATATACATATACATATACATATACATATATGTGTATATATATATACATACATATACATATACATATATATATGTATATATACATACATACATATATATAAATATATATATATATATATATATATATATATATGTATGTGTGTGTGTGTATGTGAGCTAGAAATTTGATATTGAGGGAGCCAATCTAGTAGTGAGAAAGCTAAATGATATAAAAAATTATTGGAGAAATTTTCAAGCTTTAATAAATTATATGATTATGAATTACAATTTGTAAAGATATAATATTATTGAACTTCGCAAGTTTTCAACATATAATAATTTACGTATATGGTAGTATACTCTTTCTTGAAGAAAATTAGGAATGATCATCTATTGTAGTGCGAACTTCTTATTATTTTCTGTGTGAATAACCTCAATCATATTTTACACGTACAATGCAGACACTAAAAGGTGCAACATTACTTTGAGCTAACAAGTCAAATCATGTAGCATTATGATATTCTATGCATAGGCATAAAGACTTACCCATATACAATAATAATAAGATTTAGGCTATGCTTTTTATGTCATGAAAAAATAGACGGTGACAGTGACGGGAATAGTGATAGGAAAGAGGACAGTGAAAATGTAAAAAATTGTTGTTGGGTAACACTTGCATTTGGAAGGAAAAGAAATGGAAAAATACTTAAAAAGTATTGTTTCTTAGGAAGGAGATGAGAAACACCTCATACAAGTGTAAAGTGTATATTACTAAATTTGAAAAAATTGAAAGTAAATATTTTCTGACACAAATAACAAAAACATTCTATCATCAAATTTTATTATAACTATCATCATCATCATCAATAGCAACAACAACTAAGGCTTGGTCCCAACCACATTGGGATCAGTGACATGGATCCTTAATTTTCATTCAGTTGTATCACGGTTCATATTCTGATAGAGATGTAAATATTCAAAATCTCTCTTTATAAGCTCTTCCATGTTAATTTACGCCTTCCACTTATTTTATGAATTGCGCTTGGCTCAATAGCATTGCTTCATATAGGATCATTAGTCAGTCTAAGTTGTACATTTCTATATCATCTGAGTTGGTCCTCGCACAACTTGTCATTAATGCTCAGCACTCCCACTTTATTCCTGATATAATTATTTCTCAAGATATTCTTGTCTTCCCACACATACATCTTATCATACTCTTTTCAGCCACATTCATCTGGTTGAGACATTATTTCTTCAACACCCAACACTCACTCCCATCGAGCATGATTAGTTGTATAGTGGTTTTATAAAACTTGATTTTTAATCTGAGAGGGATCTTTTCATCACATAATATACCAGTTGCAATCCTCCATTTCAGCCATCGTTGAGTGATCCTATGGCAAACTTCATCTTAGCTATCCCCATCAATTTGAGTAATAGAACCCAAATAATGAAATTTGTCACATTTGGGTATATCTACTCTGTCCAACTTGGATCTACCATTCACTGTGAGATTGACTAAAATTGCAATGCATATACTTAGTTATACTTCTACTAATCATCAATCCACTTGATTCTAATGCATTTCTCCCAAATTCAACTTTATCATTCAATCCATCTTTAGTTTCATCAATCAACACAATATCATTTACAAATACATACACTGTAGAATATCATCATGAACTTTTTTTTCAAATCATCATAATAAGAATAAATATATATGGGCTTCTTGTGGATCTTTGGTGTACCCCTATTCTATTAGGAAATTTTGTTGTTTCTCCTCTAGGATTCCTCACACTTGGAGTTGAGTTATCCTTCATGCCTCTAAGAAAACTAGTGTATCGAATTGGCACATTCTTTTTCTATAAAACCATCCACAACACTTCTTTGAGTGCCCTATGATAAGCCTTTTCCGAATCAATAAAAATCATATGAATATCTCTTTTACTTCTCTATAGTTCTCATAAGCCTTCTTAAAAAAATAACATTTGTTGTTGATCTTCTAGGCATAAAACCAAATTGGTTGTGTGATAATTGTGTTATAGATCTTAGCCTCTACTCAATAATCCTCTCTCAAAGCTTCATAATGTGACTCATCGACTTGATACCTTTATAATTCCTAGAGCTCTGAACCTCTCCTTTGTTCTTGTATATGGGGACCACAGTACTATTTCTCCAGTTATTTGCCATTTTCTTTTCTTCATTATCTTATTAAAGAAATTTGTTAATCACATAGCCCCTTCATCCCTCATACTCTTTTGTACATCAATGGGAATACCATTTGTTCCACATACCTTTCTCATTTTTATCATCTTTCAAATCATTCATGATGTCAAATAGAAAAGGTCACCATGCATATCAGTACATGCTCAGTACTCAGTAGTCAGTTTTAGATAAGTTTAGTTATCAGTATTCAATTTTTAATATAAGATAAGTTCAAATTCAAAATTCAGTAAAGCAATCAGTATTCGGCTTCAGTTTAGATTAAGGATTAAGTAAGTTTAGACTTAAGATAAATAAGTCAAAACCTTCACATAAGACATTATACGATAAGTCCTCATTCAGTAGTCCTAGGACAATTCAGAGGTTTATTTTGCCAATCCAGAGGAGTGTTTACTCCAATTCAGAGGTAATTTAGTACCAAGCAGGGCGTAGTTATGCCAATTTAGAGACAACTCAATGTCATTTAGAGGCATGTAGTGCCAATTCAGGGTACTTCAGTACCAATTTAGGGTGTAGATATGCCAATTCAGGAGGACTTATTGTATAATGGTGGCCACAATCAGATAAAAATATTAAGTAATATATACCTTAGTTTAGAGCATGCCTACAATCTCATCCATGAGTAGGATGTGAGGGAATCAGATAACATAAGTATGACCTTGACACTTTGGTGTAGGTCTAGAGATCCATGTACCAAGGTACATATCTCCATAGAAGGATAAGATAGAAAGATAAGAATTTAGATTTAGTAATAAGAGAGAATATGTTACTTATTTTACTCAGAGCTTGATGTTAGTTTCATGTTTATAATATCCAATTTCATCTCTTTTGCAATGTATATTTTAGAATACTCATTCCACTTACTCTAACTATTGTTTTTCCCAATGCATGGTTGGGGACACGATGTCCAAAGGATTTGGTGCAGCTACGGATCAAAGGAACAAGTAAAGGTCTAGGAGATTTTCAAGCTTGCCTAGTGGGGTGCCATTTAACTAGACGATCCAGAGTACTAACATATTTTTAATATAATCTTATGGACGGGCATGATGTAGTTTTATGTTGACAAGAACTATGTATGAATCATTTTCAAATATATGAAAAGGTGTTTCATTTACTTTAATTTCATTGATAATCATGTCTGTGACACCCCAGTAACAAAAATTATTCCGCTCATGTGATATCAAAATTTGGGTGCTACAACCCTCCCACCCTTACTCTCTCACCTACCACCTGCCACCCTCCCCTCCTCCAATTGCCCTACCCTCTGACGGCAAGATGTAGCAAAGCTACTCCACTGTCACAAGCACAACCAACAAGGGTCATCTTTTGAGCAATGTTGACGTAAATCTGGGGTGTCATAGGCCACAACCATCTTTCATTGGACAATCTATTAGGATATCTTCTTTATCCACTATTTGCTCACCTATGTTTTAGTTCTAGACAGTTGATATATACATATAACAAGAGTAGTTTCAAAAGATCATGTGTTGATTTATAGAGAAGCAGCACATAAAATGGGCAAAGCATTACTTTTACTTCCTCTCAATGTGGTTCCCTACCCCACATGTTTGAGTTCTAATTAAATTAGCAATTTTTATATTTATCCAAAGTACATGTTGTTTTGTGGTGATCTCTGATGTAGACTAATGTGCTTTAAATTTGGTAGTGCTTCTTGTTGTTTACATTCATTATTTCCTACTGTGTTGAAAAATTGATAGTTCCCCCATCTTATTCTTATACCATGATCCTTATTTTGTACATTCATTGTCATGTCCTGAGTGACTTTGCCAAGACACTACCTACCATTATATGTAATGATATGCCCCATATTACTGATGTCAAACTCAATGATGAACATTTTCTCTTATGGATGAATGTTGTTCAAACATTTCTAGAACCACAAGGTAAACTCAATTTTATCACTAAGGATACCCTATCGTTCCTGATATTGCCTGGACTACAAATAATACTTAGGTTCTCTCCAGGCTCCAGGTTGCATGGATCCTAAAGTTGTAGTCAAGTGCATGCAGCACTAGTGTGCAAAGACAATGTGGGATAAAATGAAGCAACTATTTAGTCCGGAAGACAACTACTTGTGTATCTACAACACCGTGATAAGATCTTCTCCAAGAAGAAATGGATCGTCCTTTGTCAAAGTAATATGATGCAATGAAAGACCGATCAAATTAGATAAACTTTTTCTCTCCAACAACCTCTATTGCAGTTACCAAAGAGAGGGAAACTCTCCTCACTAGGCATTTCCTCAACGGGATTCATCCTTGTTGTGTTGATGTTTGAAAACTCCTCCTGGTTGGTGCAACCCTTCCATCTATTAACTGGGCACATACATGTATGTCCCAGTCTAAGATGATCTCTCCTCACATATCTCCCACTACTACAGTGAAACTTCACCAACAATGGTGAAGACTACTAGAGGTCATGGTCATGGATGAGGCCAACAACCAAAGTGCACTTATTGTGCCAACTTGAGCCACACTGAAGACAACTGCCACTCAAAGAAGGGATGTCCAGCCCTCTATAGGAGAGGATCTGGTAGGGGATCTACCCATGTTTCCCAATCATATGATCACTTCGGTCAAGCACCTACATGAACCAACTGGTTGTGCACCTAGTCCACCATTGACATCTTCTCAAACTTTTCATGTCTCATTATGGAACTAGGAGTATGAACGCCTTCTCCATACTATACAATATCATCACATTCTCCTTTTAACTATAGCATGATAGAATCTATCTCCTTTGAGTGGTGCATTTGTGATCCACCTAATGCATCTCTTTCTGCTAATCTAGCCCTGCACCTCAAGGTAATTTTAGAGCATCTTTGCTTGTTTCACATTCTAACCAAAGTGTGGACTTAAGGGCGATACAACATAGGATGGGTATGCCCCACCTTCTTACTACTTATAATTCTTTTATGTGAAAACCCTCAGTCACCATGGAATATGGGTTGACAAAATGAGTCACTCATTGTGGCATTGTTCCTCTTTCTTGTACACATAAATTATTTTCTGTTCACTTTGTGCCTAACTTTCCATATAATCTCTTGTCAGTTGATAAAATTATTTATTCTCTTTGATTTTACATGACCTTTTATCCTACTAGTTTTATTTTACAGGATGAAGAAATTTGAAGATGATTGGTTAGGGAGTGCACTTTGGTGATCTCTATTACTTCTCCAACCCACCACCTAGTCTTACGCATGCCCTTCTTGCTTTGACTCCACTATAGTTGCATCTCTTTCTTGGACATCTTCCCTTGTAAAAGCTTAAAATCTCATATGATGTTAGTTTTTTTTATTCATCAATTTTGTATAATCCATTTCAGCTAAGGAAACACGTCGTGTGTCCTTCTCATCTCATACCACTAAATCATCATCCAAAATAGTGATGTTTGTGATCCATTTTGGACTAATAGTTATAACGTATTCATATACTTTCTTATGTTTTTGGATGACTTTTCTAGAATGACTTGGATCTACCTTATTTAAACTCATGATAAAGTTTTTTGCTTATTCACACATTTCACAATGGATTCTATGTAATTTTGCACATCCATTAAAATCCTTCGCTCCGACAATGCAATTGAGTATGCCCAATAAAGCTCTTTCCTATTATTAGCATAACAAAATGGCATGTTGAGCATAAAAATGGTCACCTTCTTGACATTACACTCTCTCTTCTCATCCATGATAATACCCCAAAATAGTTTTTGTCGGATGCAGTTCTCACTGCATGTTTTCTCATCAATCACCAGCCTTAATGTATTCTTAAACAAAGAAGTCCCTTTTATGTTGTATTTCCACAATCTATGCCATTTTTCTTTACCTCTTTGGATTTTTGATAGTGTCACTATTGTCACCACTGGATTTTTGATCCCAAGGCTTAAAAATTATCATCCCAAGCTATTTGCACAGTGTTTCTTGGGTACCCCTTCTCTCAGAAAGTGTGCAAGTGCCTTGACCCTACCTCAGGCTGAGTTTATATATCTACATTTGTCACTTTCCATGAAGGTGAGCTCTTCTTCTAATCTTCTTCATCATCTTTAACTTATTTTGATACAATGGTCTCACTTCTTGATCCCTTCATCTAGTGAAATCCACCCTCAACATAACCTTTAGATCGATGCACATAAGATGAATCCCAGAGAACTTTGCCACCTTCATCATCACTTTCAAACTAGTCTAAGATAGAAGTTTCACTGAGAAAAGTTACATTCTCTCGCACTGTCAATCATTCTATTTCTAACACATGTTGTCTATCCCATCTCTCTTTTATTGCCTCAAAGTTTTCTACAACCATGGACACAACATATATTCATAAATTTCCATTTGATTCCCTATGATATCCTAGTCTAAAATCAACCACAGTTGAGAGATGAGGTCTCTTCAGGCCAATAATAAATGAGATATTGTTGCACCACCTCTAGGCAAAAACATTGTCAGGTGCCAATGGGTGTTTTCTATCAAGCATCACTTTGATGGTTCTATCAAGCAGCTCAAGGAAAGGCTAGTTGGTAAAGGATTCACCCAAACCTTTGGTGTTCATTGCTTTGAGACATTTTCTCTGGTCACAAGGATTGCCCATGTTCACAATTTGTCTCTTTGGCGCCCCATTTTGATTGGCCCTTTTTTATCTTCATATAAAGAATGCCTTTCTTCATAGAAACCTACTAGAAAAGTCTTCATGAAGCAACCCTCTAGAGTTGCTGAGGGGGAATCTTGTCACAGAGTTTGTCACTCTTGATTATCATTTTATGATCTTAATCAATCTCCATGGGCCTAGTTCAATTAATTAAGGATCATTCTTGAGAGACTTGAATTCTAGAGATTAGATATAGATCATTTTCTTTTGTTTTCAAAATCCTCTAAAGGCCACATCTTTATTGCTATTTGTTGATACATTGATCATTGAAAATGACAAAGTGTGCATTTATTAACTAAAATAGTCCATACATGCACACTTTCACACAAAGGACATGAGCATTAACTGATAATTCCTTGACATAGAAGTCACTCATTCATCTACAAGAATCAACATGTCTCAGAGCCATTATGACTTGGACTTGCTTTAGGAGGTCGACATGACAAAATCCAAAATTGTCTCCACTACAATGGACTATATTACCAAGATATGGTATGAGAGGGGACTCTTTGATGACCTTAAAAAGTATTGACATCTTGTTGGGAGGTTAATCTACTTGACAATAACTCAACCTGACATTACCTTTGTTGTTGGGATAGTCAGTAAACATATGAGTGAACCACTCAAGGCTCATTGGTGTAGTGTTTAAAGCATCCTTTGGTACCTTAAATGTGCTTTAGGTAGATGATTTTCTACAAATATCCTAGTACTAAGACAATTCCTATTTTGGGTATGCTTATGTTGATTGGGCATGTGATTCTCTGTATTGTCGATCAACCTATGCTTTTTGCATCATGATTGACACTCACCCGGTTATTCAATAGAGTAAAATACAAGATGTTGTGGCTTGCTCCAGCACCAAGGTGGAATATTGGGCTATGGCCCATGCCTGTTGTGACCTAATGTGGGTTCAATCCATCTTGAAAGAGTTCAAGATCTCTTTTCACAATCTAACTACTACATATTGTGACAAATAGACAAACAAATATACACACAGATAATATTTGGTGTTTCATAGTCACACAACACATTGTATTCAACTATCAGTTTGTGTGAGACATGGTTAAAGCTTAGAAAATTATTACTCCTCAAATATGGATAAGAGATCAAGTTGCAGATATTTTCACCAAACTTCTTACTCTTGTCTTATTCAAGTATATATATACCAAGACCAGACATCACAATATTTAGTCTCCAACTTGAGAGGGAGTGTTGGCATAATTTATTAGTTTTTCTTAGGAACATTGTATCTTCCTTGTTTCTAATTATCCCATGTACTCCCTAGCTCCTATATATATGAGACTCAATTCTCTAATTGCAAATATTGAAAGCAAACCCTTCTATTCTGATAATGTTGTATAGTATAATGGAAATTCACTTAAATATATGCTTTGGTGTTAACAACAAAGTCTTTGATAATGTATCCTCATTTTAGTTCTTGAATTTATATAAGTTTTAGACAAGCATATATGTTTCCTTAAACTGACACGTTTTCATATCTCTGCATGGATTGTGTTTAATGTTATCATTTTTTGTATAACAAGTACTCCTTGTGAAATTACCAAGATTGTGTTTTTTTATGTTATCATATATGTTGTGAACTCTGAAATATAAAAGCAAATGTAAGTCCTGTGGTTTATATATAATGAAAGCGATATATACATTTTATCTCCTTGTGTTGGCTACTTTACTTTTGAACAGGTATCTTCCCTTTAATTTCCTATGGGATATGGTATAAACATTTTGGTTCACAATTTAAAGAATAATGTCATTGTGGTTTGATTCAGATATATTTTGTGTGGTTTGATCCTTTCTATGGGTGGATGATCGACTCCTTTCCTCATTGACTTCCTAGTCAAGGGACTTGGGATTTGGGTAATAAACAACTTTGTGATAGCCTTTATCTTCTTGGTCCCAGATTTTTATTAGCATGGATGACCATGTCTCATACTTTTTGGTTAACTATATTAGATTACATTATAAGGGGTGTGATCTACATTATCAAGCCAACACATAGATAACATTTGTAGTATAAAGTGCATAGAATCTAAGCATGAGGTCATTTTCTTCTAGGAATTCCAGGGTGCCTTTTGGTATATATGAATGAAAGGTATAGACCTGATGCAAGAAGGATGTCGCCAGTTTGTTTTGATGAATTCATGGCCTCATTAGGAGAAGTTCAACTCCATGACCAAAAACAATAATATGAGTGTTTTGAACCTGATATGGAGCTTGAGTGTGATTTTCCCACATAATCCTTGAGCACGCCATTAAAGGAGGTGGTTTTCATTGTAATCGAGTAGATATCAATGAATTTCTCCTCAAACTAATAAGTGTCTTGAAGGGGAACACATTAAGGCATGCCCTAGTTTTGGTAAATCATGAGGGCACCTTAAGACCTCTAGCTATAGATGTGATAAGCAATGATCTATTTGGTCCTTCTCTTCTAGTTCTGATCTTTAAAGAATAATATTATATGTGGTGTTGTGACGAGCATGATAGTGGTTGTGAGTTAGATTTAACCTCTTTGAAGACATATATGGGTCTTCATCATTGCTTCCTAGTGTATTGTTTAGTTTCATATCACTTCTATAAGTGACACTTTTATTTCTAGCTCACTGAAAAATTGGAAAATTTATGAACCCTCGGGGATTGTTTTTGCAAAAATATCAAGTGTCGGCTATACTTGCTTTCTATTGACCATTAGGATGAGTATCCCTCACCCTTTACTTATGTTGGTTCTTCCAAACAATCAATAGGACCTCTTCATAGATGATAATATATGTCTTCCTCTTGTTCAAGGGTGATGGAGTCTAACATAAGGTAGATTGGGCACAATTTGTGTTGGTTTTGGGACATGAATTCTTTCCCTTTGCCTTTATTTTTTTTATGATGTATCTTGTCACGATGCAGGTCAAGTGATGTCCTCCTTATGCAGTGGTGTCCATAGATCTTCATGTTCACGGACGTTCCTTATCGACGTCCTTTGAACGCAATCACTCAATGCATACGTCTCTACATAGTCCACACGGATGGAATAGAACTCCTCATTTCTCTTCCTAAGTCATTGGAAAGGAGCATCTTTCATTTGGTGACATGCTATCATTCGATCTTTCTCCTTCTCTCTCTCTCTCTCTTTCTCTCTCTCTTTCTCTCTCTTAGATAATGATGGTTAGGGTTGACGTACAAGACTAGTGTCTAAAATCCAGTCATCATGATCCTATAAATAGTAGAGTAATGGAAGAAGGATTCCCCAAAAACCCTGAAACAAAAGGTTGTGGCTGCACTTAAAATGGACCGCTCATGTACTGCCAAAAAGACAATTACAAAAATATGGAATCAATTTGATAACCAATTAATCATATTAACTGATTAACTAATTTTCCATCACCTGATTCTAACCAACCGCTTAGGTTAGTCGGACGACTTACCACGTAAGTCAGCTATTTAGATCCATGTAATTGGCTTAAACCTTTTAATGAATTGACTTAGATTATATTCTTATACTATTCTATTTGATTACCAAAATGTTTTAATAATCCATTGGACTCAGAACATTTCCAATAATGTACACAATTTTACACTTATTCCAAACAATCCTATGTTGTCTGACCCTATAGGCTTCAATTTATTTTCACAGTGATATTAATATTTTAATTATGATTTCATAAGAAATAATTGATATGTAGAAACACTCATTATTCCCAAGTAATTGGAAAAGTTGGAGAACAATTTAACATAGTATTGTGGTCAATGTTATATTGATTGTATAATCTCCATATTGAAAGGCATGGAAACACCATCCTCTCAGTGTTCAATCTTTGTTCATTGATCTAGTATAGACTATTGAGATACACATGAGCTGAATTTTATATATTGAGTCACATGATCATGGCCACACATTTTTGTAGTCTCACGCATCAAGTGATCGGTATATCACTCTAATGGGAGGGACAAATTCCATCTACATCACTCACAACAATCCAAATGTGTCACAGTGCATGCAAGCACAACTTGTATAGCATCCCTTATTCAAGATCACGTTCACTAGTGTTAAAGTACTTCCAAAAACATGAGATCATTCTAGTGACTTTAGGTCTAAGGACCACAATCACCATTGTCACATTGAGATGTAAGTCTGATTGCCATTACTGTCTTCCATGTATCACACTCAAAGTAGGTCTACCTAGTACACTTGGTGTAACAAACTAAAACTTAGAATCTTACCCTGTTCCATGATTAGAAATCTAATAAGATTGGTTTCTTAGATTTGACCAAACAAGGATGAAAATTAAAGCACATTTAAATAATGACTTAATTATTTTCCAACATTATATAAAATCATGAAATATGTTACATATATTATCTTTACAAACATAATGGATAAATAAATATGAATAATATGCTTAGGATTAACAATTGGTAACTCCATGTCCATAAATTTTAATAATATTCTATTATTCAAATAAATATGAAGGTAATGGATTAAATATTTTAAATATAAAAAAGTCAGAATGGGCGGAAGGGGAAGGGGAAGGGGGTGAGGATGAGGGCGAGGAGGTCCAGGGTGTGGGAGGATTGTTGATGGTGTGTGGGATAATGGAGTTGAAAGAGATATGGATTCATCGATGGTATCGTTGTCTCCTCCACAAGGCTAGCCAGTGTTGGGAAGGAAGGATTAGCAAGCTTCTCCAAAGGGACCCGTCGAGGGTTGAGGAATCGGTCCCAAAGTTCCAGTCATCCCTTCAACCCCAAGCTCGGGCTCAGGATAAGGTGGCCTCCTCCATCGAGCAAGATGCAGAATATTGTTGCTTCAACCAGATAAAAAAGAGGTGTCGAGTTAGATCCAATCTTGTCATCCATGTCAGGTTGAAGTACACATTGTTCTTGTTCCTTTTGTGGAGCCTTCTATTCGCAACAAAGTGAAGATATCAGGGATCTCTAGATTGAGGGATGAAATCCCTACTTGAGAGGAATTTGTCTCCATTTCCTTCACCAAAAGGAAGCCCTTTTGAGGTCTTCTAGCTGGATGGGATCAAAGACATTAGTGTTCAAGTGGAAGATTTGAGATAGTCATCAAGGAAAAAAGGGATTCATCATCAGGATGCATACAAAGAAGGAGAGAGTTAGGATCTTGGGTGCGACTCCTTGGACAATGGATGAGTTTCTCATTGTCGTTCAAGAAACCAAGGTCGGCCCATGCTCCTCTGTCTTTTCCCTCACTACCAATATGGGTTAACATTAGCAACCCTGGAGTTTCAGGGACCTTGGGTTGAGTGGTAAGATTCTTTAGTACTCTTGAGCATCCCCTTGATTATGATGACTTAACACTCACAGATGGGTGTCTTGATGTTGTGAAGATCTGTACAGATATTCAAGCTTCTTTACCTCTGCCTAAATCCACAATTCTTGTTGTGAATGGGGATCCTAATATTCTCAAGGTGGAGTACATTGTGAAGCCTAATTGGTGTGCAGGTTACAAGTCTTTTGGTCACTATTTTGCATCTTTCTCAATAAGGAATTGTGAAGCAGGGTCCCAAGTTGATATGTAGATCCTCTCCGGGAAGTAGAAGATTGATTCATAACAGTCTGGGGAAAGAAGAGAAGTTGTTGCATCCCATGTGGTTGGTGATTCTAGTACCCATATTGGACCAAGGCAGTCAGAAGACCAAGTTGTTTCTGATAGTGAGAGGAATCTAGGTACACATGAGAATAGACAAGTTACTGATTTAACTCAGCATGTTGAAGGGGCATGAGAAGTAGCTCAAACCTCGATCCAGAAAAAGGTTACTACCTATATGGAAGATCCAGACATGTAGAGTTTGTGCTCCTCTTTCATTTTTAATGTAGGTTGCCTTAATTTGGATTAGAATCTAGATGCTAGTTTGTCCCAATTATTGAGGCCTTCTCGGAAATCACTTGCATACATAGTGTTTAAAAGTAGTGGTCTCCCTCTCAATTATCAACAAGAAAGGCAAAAGAACACTCAATCCTTGAGGATGAAATCTATGTAGATGACTCTCGCATTTATGATACAGAGGATTGGGATTTGTCTAGACTCAGAGATGTAGATTCTAGAGCAAAGGTAAAGAAGAAGAAGTCAAGGAAAAAGAAATGCACCAATTATCCCTGCTGCGATTGAGTTTGCCCTGGATGTGTGTGTATTTTTTATTCTTATTTGTAGGTTTTGTTGCCCAATTCTCTAATCAACTTGGGTTTACACCTGTTGATCTTTTTTTACTGGGCTAGTCTCAATTTTTGTAAGGTGTTTGGAAGAATTTTCGTTGGTTCTTTGTTTGTCATGTGTGTCAATGTTTTGTTAGATCTCTAGTGTCCTGCATAGTGCTACAATTTAGATTTCTTCTTTTTTTACTTTTTTGGGGGTGCACCATTTTTTGTACCTAAATTTTGGTTAACTAAATAAAGACCCATGCTTATCTGACCAAAAAAATGAAAAATGTGGAATTTTGTGCATAATAATATTATATAACTCTTCTTTGTACAAATGTGAAATTCATGAGACTCTAATTGATGATAATCAATATATATGTAGATAATTTTCTAAACCATAATGGTGATATAACTCACAAAGGAAATTAAATGCCCAAATATAATGATTTGTTGGCTCCCAATTAACTTAGGTACCAAGTTTCACATTGCTTGAACAATAGCAACAATCTGAATTTTATTTTGAAATGAAAATGTGAGTTTTACTCCAAAATATTAAATAATACTTTTAATGAATTCAAAAGTAGAAATAAATTCAAAATTCAAATTCCACATACCAAAATTAGTCTATGTTTGAATTTCTACATTAATTGGACAATCTTATCTATCCTACTTTAATTTAGGACAGAGAATATAACTTAAAACATAAAATATTAAAAAATATTAAACATTCTCAAAATGGAAAATTTATGAAAAAAGTAGACTCCTCACATTTTAGTTTGTTTGTAGGCCACATTTCACATCTTTTGAGTGTTCCAATATGTCTCAGATCTATTAAGTAAGGAAAATGACAGATAAGACCATAAATAATAAATTTATTACTTAAAAGAAAACATCGAGTATAATAAAAGAATAATATAAACCAACTTGTATTGATTATATGTATATGGTTTATTTGAAGTTGTAACAAATAAAATTTTGTTGTAACATATAGGGAAATAATGTTGTACATGCAAGATAATCCAATGTGAAATTTATCATGGTGGAAAATCTAAAAATGTATTTACATTCCAAATACAATGTAACTGAGGTAACTACAACAATGGGGAAGATGTGAGATATTTTAATTTATTAGAACAAACTTTAAAAAACTAAAGTCTCTCTACTTAATTTTTTAAAGCAATAAATAAATGGAAACTAGCATTCTAACGTATCATTATAGAAACAAATATTTTAACTTGATTATATATTTATTTGGAAACAAATAAATAGTACCAAATTTTTACAATCGATTTGTTAACTCAAGTAAGAAATAATAACAATTTTGACTAAATGATTTCCTTAAGTAGGCCTCACTATTCCCTCCTAAAATCATTAACAATAAGTAAATAAAAGTGAAATGGTTCGATAGATAATATTTACACCCTTTTGATTTAAAATTCATGTGTATATAATAATTAGTGTGGGATATATAAACTTATTAAAACCTATTTACTCAACAAATAATTAATGTGAAATATATTATGATCTAACTTGATACTTAGTTAAATAGATGCATTTTATTTAAAATAAAATTCATATATATGTTTTATATGACTCTAATGTGATAAGAGAAGCATTGTGATAAAGTCATTTGATAATGGAAATAATGAGTGTATATGAGAGGTTGATAAATGGAATCATAAATAAAAGGAATTCAATAAGTATATCATACACAATTGTACATGAACTTATTGTACATGCTTACATTGGGTAAATAATTACACAATGAGATATTAGAAGTCTCTTTACTGTAAACATAATAGTTGATATTTATGTCATTGTATTCTATGTAATGGCGTCTAAGTTTAGTAGGGATACTGTAAGTGTGATACTCCGCCACCGGCCTCCAGCCCGGGTTACTAGCCAGATTTGCAGGAGAAAGGGAGGTCATTCAGTACATTGTCAAGATCTAGAATATCAAACCTTATATGCCTCTAGATCTAAGGAGTTGGCCAATGTTCCTTGAGTCAGATGAGTTCTCTATGAAGCACATGAATGTAACAATGACTGATGGTAAGATAATGTATCTAAAATCTGAATCCCAGGAGAATGTGGGCAGATGGAGTAAATGCCTTATTGGATACATCATCAGTTTTAGGCCTCATCTTCCAATGTTGGAGAACTACTTGTCTTGGCTTTAGAATCTAAAAGGAATGATGGATGTTTCTAATAGAGGGGAAGGTATTTTATTATTATGATTCTTATATTCTCAAGATCTTAACTATGCACTCTCTGGCAGTTGGTATGCTAAGAATAGACCATTCATTTTCGAAAGATAGGAGCAAGGCGACAAGTTTTCCAAATCGAGAATAAAATAAATGCATGTGTGGACTCATTAATATAATATACCTCTTGAGTTATGGGATGTGATATTGTTTGAAAGGATTGAGTCTTTGTTGGGTATCCTGTTGAGGATGAATGAATCTACTAAATTATGTTCAAGGATCCAGTATGTTAGGATTTTGGTCCATTATTCTATTGCTAAATTTCCTTTGTTTGTTTCTTTATTGAGTGATGATGGTGATGAACACGTGATTGATCTGGTATATGACTAGTTTCCTTATAAATGCAATTTGTGTGCTCTTTATGGTCATAATGATTGTTATGAAGTTGAAAATGGTCACCTTGCAAAGAAAGTATGGGTGAAGAAGAGAAATCATATCCTTACTCAAAAGATGGAAGTGGAAATTGCATCTGAGGAATCGTTCTCTTTGAATAGAGTTGGTATCCAACATAATATTTATCTTATGAAAAACATGTTGCTTACTGCTAATTCTAATGGCCACTCTATTCCATCGACTCCCATCCCCATCTTTTCACATAGCCCTAAATTTGGTGATGAAGAGGGATATGCTGAGACATCTCAAAAGTATAGGAGTATAAATAAATCTCCCTCAAAATTTATTGTGAAGCCTATAGTGGGTATTTTTCACAGGGTTACAAACTCTATATTTTCTCCTATGTAGAACAAATTTGGAGGACTAGAAATCATTAGTGAAGATGCATATGTTGAGGTTGGCGGCTCAACAACCCAAGGGATTGAAATGAATATTTCAATGAATATTTTTTCTTGTAACTTCAGAGGTGTCTTGAATAAATCCTTGAGTCCAAGGGGAAATTGGGAGGTTGAATAGCCATGTTTTTATTATTGATGAATCCAAGCTTCATAGTTGTAAAATAAATAATTTCATGAATAAGCTCTTTCCTAATTTTAAATGGAATTTGAATCATGAATCTCATGCTCTTGGGATATTGTTAGTACTTCGGAAAGAGTAATATGACCAGATCTCTAAACTTGGTGAGTGTGATAAAGTTTTTCACTACAGAGTTCGGATTGAGGAATCTTCTTTACTTCTTACAATGGTTTACCTGTATAGTGATGATTATAATAGAACTACACTCTAGGATTTCTTATTGAACATTAATTCTTCAATTTTTTAACCGTGGAGCATTCTGGGAGACTTTAACTTAGTGATTAAGGTTGGCGAGAAGATAGGTAGATAGCCTCCATCAAAAAAATATACGGATGAAATCAAAGGATTTATGCTTGATAGTGGCTTATAAGAACTAGAGTTGGGTGGACCATATTTTACATGGTATAATCATCAAGATGGGGAGGACTTTGTCACTTCTAAAAATAGATAAAATTATGTACAACAATCATTTTTATCTATCTTCAATGTTTATAATGGCAAATGCATATCTAATACTATCAGTGATCACAAAAGGATTTGCTTACTATTGGAAATCCTAGAAATATCAATGCTCCATTTAGATTTGTGAATGCTTTGACTTCTATAGAAGGATTTTACCCTTTTTTGAAGGAGGCTTGGAATATTAATGTTGATGGGTTTGCCATGTTTAGACTATATAGGAAATTATGGAATTTAAAATAGAAACTAAAAGAGTGGAACAAGAAGTCTGTTGATACTTAATTGAAAAAGCTAGTATTACTCGAGATAATGCACTGGAGGCTGAAATGGTTGTTGATTTATCTCCTTTGGATGAGATGGATAGAAAAAATGCTAGGAATTGAGATTGGACGCTAAGGTTGCGTGTGATAATAAAGAGTCCTTTCTAAAATAGAAATCCAGGGTGCAATGGTTAAAAAATGGAAATATAAACACAAAATTCTTTTATATTTCTTTGAAAATACGTTGTAATAGGAATAGTAACAGAAGTCTCCTTATCAATGGTGATTAGGTTCAGGATCAGCATAATATATGTGAGGCAATTAATGATTTATATTATGGATTCTTTTTGTAAAAGTGAAGATCATAAGGGTGTATGGCCAGGTCCTTGGAATGGACCTGCTTCCCAACATGAAGGTCTCACTGCTAAGGTCACTAGAAAGGAGATTGAAGATGTTGTGAAGAACCTTGATGATGAAAAAGTCCCAAGACTAGACGGGTTCATTGGGAACTTTTATAAAAAAAGCTTGGAAAATTATTAGTAATGATGGTGTTGATGTCCTTCTTGAATTTTTTTTCTAATGGATGTCTTTTGAAGAAGTCTAACATAACATTTATTACTTTAATTCCTAAAGGCTTGGATAAATATCGTATTTCCAATCGGAGACCTATTTCATTGTGTAACACTTTCTACAACATAATTTTGAAGTAACTATCTAAATGACTTCGATTAGTGATGTATTCTATTATTGATGAAAATTAATTTTTATTTTGTTAAGGTAGGAGTATTAAATTTTCTATCTTGATGTCTAATGAAATGCTAAACAATTTCAAGAAAGGTGCAGGGCTCATATGTGCATTCAGGTCAATAACTCTAAGGCCTATGATTCTATGAAGTGGCATTATCTATTTTTTGTTATGAATAACATGGGATTACCTTCTACTTGAATTTGGTGGATAGAGGCTATTTTATGTTCTACTTCCTATCAAGTCCTTTTAAATGGAGAGCCTACAAATCCTATTTGTACTAGAATGGATTAAGGCAAGGAGACCCAATAGCTCCCTACTTATTTTTTATATTTATGTAGGGATTCAGTGAGATGATGAAGAAGTATGTTAATGAGAATCTCATTTCTCCTATTCGAGTGTCAAAGGATCCCTATTGTTCACACCTCATATTTGATGATGATTTGATAGTTTTCTCTAAAGTAGATGAGGCAGAGCTTCTAATCTTAAAATTTTATTTGACAACTTTGGTTGTGCTTTTGATTTGCAAATTAATCTTCTAAAGAGCTCTATCTTTGTTGGTAAAAAGGCAGATGGTCTGAATATGTATAATGTTTTAGGCATTAGTGCTGGTTCTCTGGATAATTCCAACAATCTTGGTATACCTTTATTTATTGGGAAGATATCCAAGAAGCATTTCTTATCTCATTTAGACAAAATCAAAAGTAGTATGGAAAGTTGGAAGGCCAAATTACTTTATCTTGCAAGAAGGATTGAACTTATCATGTCGACTTTATCCTCCACGTATCTACATTGATTTTTTCTTTCCCTATTCCTAGCTCCACTCTTGAACAAATTAATTGCATCTATAGGGATTTTCTTGGGGGCAAACTAAAGATAAACACAATTAACACTTAATTAAATGGGATACTATTACCCTTCAAAAAAAGTAAGGGGTCTTTGGTTTGAGGAAGAGAAAAGATATAGCTAAATCTTATCTTATTATGAATGCATGGAATGTGGCTAGTAAGAAGGATACTCTGTGGATTAAATGGGTTGGCGAGAAATATCTCAAGAAATGTTCCTTCTGGGTTTCTTTTGAAACCTATAACCATTCGTGGCTATTTAACAATATCCTAAGAATAAGCAATGTCCTTCTTCCCCTTATTTATTTCAATATTGGTTCAGGTGATAGCTTCTTGTTTTGGTGGGAACCTTGGTGTTCCTGCAAATTATAAGGAGATATCATTGAGAAAGAGATGATTATTTGGTTGGGTCTTCATTTTAATTCTCTATTGAATGGAATTATCTCTGATAGAAAAATGGAGAGTTCCCAAGATCAGATGGTCCACTTCCTTATCTAATGTGTTAGCTAATAATCTACCTGGTTTAAGCCATTTTTGGTAAAAAAAAAGGAGGTAAATATCATGTTAATTTGGGAGAATTTCATAAGCAAAGGTGTTTAGGATCATAGTTTTGAATAAATCTAGACTTGCAAAAATGCCAAGTAAATTGTATTATTCATCTTTCGAAGGATAAACATAACAAGCATCCTACATTTGACTATACTAGAAGAAGGAGGATTTCTGTTTTATCTATATGTTTCCTATGTATTAATGGATATGAGGATACCCCCCATGTCTCTTTTGAATGTTCCTTTATCAAGATCTTATGGAACCAAGCTTTATTAGAAAATAAAATTGATGTGATTCCTATTTGCTGGGATGAGCTTGTTAACATGAAGAGTTATTCTACAGGTGTTATAGCTCCCCTTATTATGTACTATGGTTGGATGGAAGGAACACAAGAGTTCATCATTGTTGTATAAAGATGATGGAGCTATTTGGAACCAAATTCTGAAGGACTATGATTATCGAGGGTTATGAGTATTGCAACCTTTGATGGTACTCGGAAGTCCTTTTTTTGTGCAGTTGGATTTGAATGATCTTTTCCTTTTGTTGCCTATACCCTGTGCGGATATGTCTATCTGTGACCCTCTATTTTGCTGTGTTTGAATCTGAGGTGATGTTTGGAAAAGGATGTGTTTCTTTGAGAATTTTTTTGCATATCATTCTTTAGTTTGGATAAATTTTTGGGTTATGGAGGATTGTTCCTAGATGAAGAGCTCTGCTAAATATGAAGAAGGATTCTATATAAAATATAGAGAGTACTTTACATACAATTTTCTTTTGTTTGATATGGCATACATTGTATAGATATGCTCTTCTCCTCATTTCTTTTATTTCTCATTTGAAAAATGATATGCATTGTACATACCATAAAAAATGAAAAAAAAAGCCCCATGGGTTTTTACTGAACAAAAAAATTATTTATTCAACAAGTTGTTAAAATAAGGAGAAATATATGGTAAAACATATAAATAAAGAAATGTAAAAAGGGGAAATGACCTTTTCATTCTTTCATGTCACTTGTTTAAGAATGCTTAGCTTTTCTCCTTTTACAATATATGTTGCATATTTTCCTTAGTAAAAAATATATAAGTTTCTTACTACCCTAGACAAATAATTATATATATACTCCCATACCCATGACCTTCACAGACATAAAAATCACTTGATCAAGTAGGACATGACTCCTAACCTTCTCCATTATCCTCCTATTCAAGTGCCTCGTAATCTCATTAAAAAGTCATATGGTGATCCCTTCTCTACCGTCTATGTTTCAGAACTTGGAACCCTAATATGGATCAAAGGTTTGAACTTTGTTAAGTTTACATACATATTTGAGGTATGATTTCATATCATATTATTCTATTGATAAATAAACCTATTTTCTCTCTCTCTCTCTCTCTCTTAGACTAAATTAGTCTACACAACTTCTCTCTCTTTTGAAGATTTACTTCATGTGAAAGATTTATTTTATTCTGATCTTTTAATCATTTACTTTGTTGTATATTCTTTGGGATCCTTATTTATATCTTGTTCATCTTTTTCCTTATGAAGTCCTAATTTCAAACTTGTGGACTTTTATGTCCCGTAAAGCATCTTATTGTGGAAATAATTATATATTTGTTTACGGGTCCTCTAACCCTACATTATAATTGTTGGATGTTCTCATCACTCATATTTTGATTTTTATTTGCTTAGTCCTTTTTTATGCATCATGTGGTAACTACTAGTACAACGTGACATGTGTTATTTTATGTGGATGTGTAAATTCCCACACTTGATAATGTATAGGTGATAATTCTTGCAAGTGATATTATTATCGTAGTTGCATATCTTGTCCTTCTCGGAGTAGATGTGTATATGCTCCTTCTCACCGCATATTTATGGTAGGTGTGTTATTCCCTACCAACATGTTTATATTTTCTAGTATTGTCACATGTAAAACACATGGATGCCTTGCTCTTATTTATCATCATATTTGAAATCTTATTCTTTTAATACCCACTTAGTTAGTTCTTTCCTTTTCTATGGGAAGCCTTATTATTTTGTATGTCCTTTATTTTATAATGTTGTTCTATACCCAAATTCGTGTGCACATACCAGCATTTATGTTGATGCGTCTACTTTTCTCTGTATTGTAGGGTATGCTTCCAACCCCAGGTGTAGATCAAGGAGGAGAAAACCAAACTTGACTAGGACAACTTTGAGAGTAGTTGAACCTTCTTTGGATAAAGATTTGAGGTCGTTAGATAATCCTCTACTGATCCTATACTATGCTAGTTTCCATATGTATCACCCTATATGGTGAAGGATGGTGATAATATCAAGCATTATAATAGTCAGATGTTTTATACTTCGTTTCTACATTTGGTATCTTGAATCATACTTTGAATGAATTGGTTATCATCCCTTTTTCAACAAAAAATAGTGGTGTTTGGCATATGGTATGTTCCTTTTTATTTTAAACTAATAGTCAGTGGATCCCCTCTCAGGTCCACTCCTTATAGTATATTATCAGATCCATTAGTGGTCGATTCATATAACTATTTCAATCTTATCTCCCTTGGTATGTTTACTCTTGGAAGATATGGCATGTACAGCAGAAAAAGAAAAAGTTTAGTGGACCTTCCTTCATTAACCTTCTAATATTTGGAAATTTGTACTAGGTTGATATTTAGTTTTAAGATGTGAACCTAAGGGCTGCTTAGTTAGAATCATAAGGGCCTAAAATATAATCCTAGGTGTATATGACATGTTAGTTGGATGCATGAACAACAACAAAAAAATTTTATAATTAAAAGATGTATAAGTTACCATAATTTTATAGAGTTTTCGTATTAGGTTAAACCTTTAAGGGGTGGAGATTAATTGGATGATTATATGTGGATGTTTAGATTTTGTGGAGAAAATCTGTCTAAGGGGTGGAGTGTTGTAATGAATCAAAACTTAGAAGCTTATCCTATTCTGTGATTAGAAAACCAGTAAGATTGGTTTATTATATTTGACTAAACAAGGATAAAAATTAAAATACATTTAGATAATTAATTAATTATGTTCAACCATTCAAAAAAAATCATGAAATAGGTTATGTATATTTTCTTTACTAACATAGTGGTTAAATAAACATGAATAATATGCTTTGGAGTAACAATTGGTAATTGCATGTCCATAGATATTAATAATGTTCTATTCTTTAAATAAATATGAAATTAACATATTAAATGCGATAAATATGTAAAATTTGGTATTTTTGTATAATAATAATATATAACTCTTTTTGTAGCAATGTGAAATGAATGAGACTCTTATTGAAGATAATCCATATGTATTTAGATAAATTTTCTAAACCATAATGGTGATATAACTCACAAAAGGAAATTCCTAAACCCAAATATAATGCTAAAAACGTGTTTGTTGGTTTCCAATTAACATAGGTGCCAAGTTTCACATTCTTTGAATGATGATAACTATCTTAATTTATTTGTAAAAGAAAATATGAGTTTTATTCCAAAATATTAATAATATGTTTAATGAATTTTAAAATGAAAATAAATCCCAAAATCAAATTCCACATACCAAAATTAGTTTGTGTGTGAACTTCCACATCAATTAGACAATCCTATCTATCCTAGTTTAATTTAGGAGAGAGAATATAACTTAAGTTCCAAAATATTAAAATTATGTTGTAACATAAAGGGAAATAATATTGTACATGCATGTTAAATCTATGGAAAATTCATCATGGTGGAAAATCTAAAAATGTATTTACTTTCCTAATACAATGTGACCAAGGTAATTGCAACAAAATGGAATATGTGAGATATTTCAATAAATTAAAACAAACTTTAAAGAACTAAAGTTTCTCTACTTAATGTTTTAAAGCAATAAATAAATGAAAATAATCACTCTAACATATCATAACGGAAACAAATATTCTAACTCAATTATATAATTGTTTTCATTACCAAACGTTTATAATCAATTAGTTAACTCAAGTAAGAAATAATAATAATCTTAGTGAAATGATTTCCTTAGTTAAACATACTATTACCACCTAAAATTGTTACAACAAGGACATAAAAGGGTAATGATTTGATGGAAAATGTTTACACACTTTTGATTTGAAATGCATGTGTCTATAATAATTATTTTTGGATATATAAATTTATTATCACCTATCTATAGAAATATATATACATATATATATGGTTGCCACAAATTTATAAATTTGGATCTAACTTAATACTTAATTTAGAAGATGGCTTTTGTTTTAAAATAATATTGTTATACATGTTTTAAATGACCCTAACATGACAAGAGAAACATTCTGAGAAAGACATTTAGTAATAGAACAAATCATTGTATATGACAATTTGATAAATGGATAATACAAAAAGTAATTCAACAAGTATATCCTATACAATTGTACATTAACTTGTACACACGTTTACATTGAGTAAATAATTACGCAATGAGATATTTAGAAGTCTCTTTATTGTAAACATAATAGTCAATATCTATCTCGTCAAGTTGTTAAAATAAACAAGAATATATGGTAAAATATATACATCAATAAATGGAAGGGAAATGACATTTTTATGCTCTCCTATCATTTGTTAAAGAATGCTTATCTTTTCTCCTTTTACATTATATGTTGCATATTTTTCTTAGTAAACAATAATAGATAAGTTTCTTGCTACCTAAGATGCATAGTTCTATATATCGACCCCTCCCCATGGCCTTTGCACACATATAAATAACTTGACCAAGTAGGACATGACTCCTAACCTTCTCCCTTATCCTCGTATTCAAATTCCTCATAGTCTCATAAAAGCAATTTATATGGTGATCCCTTCTCAACCATCAATGTTTCATCCCTTGGAAACCTAATATGGATCAAGCATTTGAACTTTGTCAAGTTGACAAACATATTTGACTAATGATTGCATACCATATTATTCTTGTTGGACAACAAACCTATTTTCCCTTTCTCTCTCTTGGACAAAATTATCCTACACAACTTCTCTCTCTTTTGAAGATTTATTTCATGTGAAAGATTTTATTTTGATTTTGATCTTGTGATCATAGACTTTGTTGAATATTCTTTTGGATCCTTATTCATATTTTTTCATCTTTTTCCTTGTCAAACCCTAATTTTAATCTTGTGGACTTGTGTGATCTTATGGATTTGTGTGATCTCGTGAAGCATCTTATTATGAAAATAGTTATACATTTTTTATGGGTCCTCTAACCACACATTATAATTGTTGGATATTCTCATCGCTCATATTTTGATTTATACTTGTTTAATATTTTGTTATGCATCATGTGGTGACTACTAGTATAATGTGACATGTGTTATTTTATGTGGTTGTGTAAATTCCCACAATTGATAATGTAGAGGTGATAATTCCTGCAAGTGATATTATTTGAGTAGATGTGTATCTCATCCTTCTCATAGTAAGTGTGTATATGTTATGACTCACCCCATACTTATGGTAGGTTTGTTATTTCCTATCAACGTGTTTATATTGTTCTAGTATTGTCACATGTAAAACACATGGATGCCTTTCTCTTGTTTATCATCATATTGCAAATCTTATCTTTTGATACCCTCTTGGGTTGTTCTTTCCTTTTATATAGGAAGCCTTGTTACTTTTGTTATCCTTTATTTCATTATGTTTCTCAATGACCTATTTTGTATGTACATAACAACGTTTAAGGTGATGCATCTACTTTACTCCTTTTTGTAGGGTATGCTTCCATCCCCAAGTGTAGATCAAGGAGGAGAAAACCAAACTTAACCTGGACAACATCGAGAGTAGTTGAACCTTCTTGGGAGATAGATTCAAGGTGGTTAGATAATCCTATGTTGATCCAATACGATATATAGTTTTCATATGTGTTACCCTTCTTGGTGAAGGATGTGATAATATCAACCATTGTAATAGTTAGATATATTGATTCAATTGCTACATTTGGTATCTTGAATCATACTTTGAATAAATTGGTTACCATCCCTTTTGCAAATGACATTTGGCATATGGGATGTTCCTTCCTATTTAATTTAGTAGGGAGTGGATCCTCTCTCTTGTCCCATTTATTACACTTTTTCATAACAAATACCTATGTTTTGATTTAATATCCAATTTCATGACTTGAGACTTAGTCATCAATCAACACACAAATTGATCTTAATGTGTTAACATTGTCCTAATACTTTAAATAATATATGAGAAGGGACTCAAACTAGAATGAATACTCTTGACATACACAAGATCTCATGTTAAGGTCCTCAACCTGAATCATGTTAGTGAGCTATAAATTCTTAGTACATTATTATACTTATCCATTATCGTGTATTGAAAGAAACATAATAATCATAAATGCATATATTAGTAATCAAATCAATTAGAAGATGTGCCATTACAATCATCATATAATTGTCTCTCAGGGAATCATCAACACATGGTGTGTCTCCACAAGTGGCCATCTTGACTTGTTCAAACTCATTTGGACTTCTACATCATTTCTAATAACAAAACATGTATCACTTGTATGCCCCTTAGTATGATTATAGTCTCAGTGGATGTTTATCTTATGACCCGGTGAGAAGGGATTATGGGTATCCCTTATGATAGGGAACTTAATGAGATGTTGAATGACTGATAGGATAGTGTTGAGGGAAGACCCCATACCAATGAAATTCCTCTTAGGATTGGTAGGTTCTTATATGGTTGTGTCTGTAACTTACGAATCTCATTGTGTTGTAAGATTAGTTGTAATAAGTTATGGTAGTTGTGGATGAAATAGTTGTCGATCATACATGCAGAAATGACTAGGATGATATTATCTTTAAAATATTATGTATTGATATGCACATAAGATCATGTTGAATATGTGATTGTGGTGAAATCACAAAAACATTATTGATTTGTAGGGGTTGATCTTTAGCTATAGCTCTTTTGGTGGACAAATGATGTTTTCTTTCATTTTTCCTATTGGATGGAATTAATATGCCCCCACTGCAAAATGTACATTCTTTGTATAGGAAGTCTTTTTCCATCTTGGATTTTGATTTTTCATGGAAGATGGTTCCAAAGATGGGAAAGTGAGACCTATGTTCTGATAGACCCCCCCCTCTGTATAGGGTTCTCAATACAAACTTGATGTTTAGTCAATTCTCAAAATGTTTTGTAGTGTTGCAAAGATAATAGTGTTGCAAAATAGGGAGAAGATGTCGTAATCACCATGTCAGGTGTTTATTGTTTCTTAGTTTGTACTCTAGATCAGCTTTTAGTTTTTACCATCTATTCCATGAACTCTTAGAAGCTTTCATCACTCTTACATTGTAGTGCCTCCAAATCCTCCATGATCGAGGCTGGGTGAACATTCCAAGCATATTTGTCAATTAACTATTCACTTTGATGTGTCTGCATGGTGATTGATGCCAAATTCTATTTGATGTACCATTCAAGAGAGATCTTTGAGAAAGTTTGAGAAAATTGAAGAATGAGATCTTGTCATATTCGTGTACCTCCACCATGTCAGAGCATTAGGATTTTCATGAGAGATAGGTAACCTTTCCTAGAGTACTTGTGAAATTTTGGCATGTCATTTTTTACATCCTTTCATTGGGAAAGTGACAAAAATTTCTAAAGATCTTGGATCCATCCTTCTTCCCATCTTACTATGTATGTTTGGGGAGAATTTCTAGAAGAATGGGGTCAAGTTTACAGGTGTATTCATTAACCTTATATTTGCTTTTTGCAACTACGATTAGAATTGGCAGGTTGATTGTTCTCGGTGCAGCCATATACTCCAGAGGTAAAAAAATCAAATGGCCCTTCCATGTACATGTTGTACCAGGAAGGGGTGGTTGATAAATGATTTGTTTGGTGGAAACAACTATGTTTGCATTCCCATGTTTCCCATGATGGACAATTTTAGGGGTGGCACTCCTTTTTGTGTCTTTGGAGCTTTCTTCAATTGCCTTAACCTCATTGCCTTTATTTTTTTCATTTGGTTTTACCATCGGGGGTGATAGTTGGTATCATATTCTCAGGAGGTGTTGATATTGGTTTGTTGTATACTGGTTCAATCCTAGTTGGAATATACTTATCTTATGAAAGTAGGAGTTTCAAAGTTGTATGAGAAAGGGTGTGGTGACGATCTTGCACATTTTGTGCTATGCCTCAATGATCGTGGATGATAGATGATCTCTTCATATTAAAGTAAAATGGGTGCATGTATGAAATGTTGATTTGATTCTCACCTTGTTATGTAATCTCTATTGTCGGTGAAGGGATTTTTGGCACTTGGGGAATTTCCTTGGGCTTCTCCACTCCTGTAGGTTTTTCTGATTTGTTCTGGGTAGTTTATGCTTTCAAGAGTACCTTGGGATGCTTTTCAAAAGACCCTAGTATGGCCATATCAGTTGACCTCTTGTATGACTGAGTGTAGTATGTTCTCCTAGTGAATCTTATTATTTCCTATAAATTCATACCAACATGGTTGAAACCTGAAGTTTAGTATGAAGTATGCAAATATATTTCACTTCAAAGCACACCCTTCCTTGACACTTATTATGAAAAAAATAAAATGACTTCCCCATTCTTTGGAGGGTTGAAGTAATATGCCTTGATCTTACTTAGTATTTAAACTAGATAGATCTTGCAAAAGAGCTTTGGGGTTAAATGATGGCTAAAAGATACCTTCTACTAGATAGGGAGAGATAGAAGGGTTTTCCAACTTATCAGGGGATGTACTAAGTAGCAACATGGGAAAGTTGGGGGATTTGTATAATATTGGTTTAGGGAAGGGGTGGGGTTTGATGATATTAAGGTTTTAAGTTATTCAATATAATATCATGGGTTTTACTGATAAACTTCCCCCCCCACAATGTATGTAGTTTCTTTGTCTTCTGGGGATGGGTCCATGGGAAACCCATTAGATAAAGGGTATGGTTGAGAATGAGGCAATATTAAGTTTGAAGGTGGTCTATTTGGACTATGTGTGTTCTTGGTTAACATATTTACCCTAGGATAGTCTGTAGGCTATTGAGGGGGTGTCATCTTTCTAAGGTACCCTTTGTCTCAAACATAGTCATACATCAATCTAGTTCTTACATCTTCTCATATTATCTCTCTCTTGGACTACATGTCGATCAGGTAAAGATGGGATGACATTATTCAAAGAGATGGGCCTGAACATAGCCATATAAGCAAGAGATATGAAAATGAGGAGCCTATTTTAAGTTCTTAGGCATGGACCAAGGACCTAGTTAGGTCTTAGTCTAGGACCAATAGATATGAAAATGAAGGTAAATGCTCCAATTTAGGTCACAGTCTATGACCATTTTGGGGTAGGAAAATATGGGTAAATCATCATGATACCAAGTGACATCTTTATCAAAATGGTGATCTTTTGGATCAGATAGTATTAATATGCATGGGGCATGAGAAGGTAGTTGATTATGACATATATTGATTGAGTTGGTAGCCTTTTGGGATGGATCCGGTCTAAAGATCATAGAAATAGTTGTGGGAAGTTTGAAATACCTTGGGATCTTATTTCAACATCCTCCTAATGCAAACTAGGCAATTGAAAAGATGCAAACCAATAGCTCAAGGTGAGTGTAGGGGTAAACTTGGCAGCCTGTAGATGGGGTTTAGGCTGTAAAATTTTTGGTGAGATCAAATGATGGAATCTTGGTGGCCTATCATCATCGGATAGTTTGGAAGATTGTTATATGAGATTGTTGGTTTCTATAGTTGATATTGGATGGCATGATTATCAGGGAACCATTTTTTACCCAAATCCTAACTCCAGATGACTACAAAGTCAATGGTGATAGGACCTAGGCATCTGCCCTAGCATGGTATTATCAAAGTGTGAATGAGGAGGTGTAAATCCTAGCATACATGAACAGATAACAAGATAAAGGCACCAATCATGATCTCAACAATCAATAAGATATATTCAACACCATTGTTTGTTACAAGCTTTTAATTACATATTCAAGAGTACAATTTTTCAAGTTTGCTCATGTACACTATGGATCTTACACCAAGTACACCTCACTTAGCTCACCATGCCCATCACTTCCAACCATCTTTAAAGCTATAAAATATGTGAAACTAGGTGGGTCAAGCACACGAGGTGTTGAGTACAGGTCTAAAAGATGCATTTACATAAACTTTGCATAATTTGAAAAGATTTGTAGAAGTAACAAACAAGAATAAACAAGTTAAGTATTTATCAAAGTGAGATCCCATTTTTTCTATCATTTTACTCCAATTATACTAGAAACATCATATATCATAAGACCTTTGACAACTTCCCATTAGCAGAGTACATAAGTGCGCTCAAGATTAGCTAACCCTTTTGTCCATACGGTCTTCCCTGACTTGACAACTCAAGTAGGATGCCCAGCCTCTTTTCTTTACCCTAAGAATACAAGTAGGTGCACAAGGTTTGTATAATAGATTTTGTATATTATATTTCTAAGTTTTAAAAATTGGCACGAGACAAACATCAAGTACAATAGTAGTGTACTACATGGCAATATTTGAGCAAGTAACAAAGCATACATATGTATCACATTCAAGCAAGTAAGTTATATTCGTATAATTATTAAAGTTCTTACCTGATTCAGAGATTTCATAACATAACTTAGTCTTGACCATCTAGCTACAAGTAACACCTGATTAAGCACAAGATTACATATATGCATTAGATTCTCATCATTAACCCAAATTAGCTCCATTTTGGGTTTTTGGACATGTTAGGCTCTAAGTTTCTTATTAGTACGTTAGATGATCTTTTAGTCATTTAGATATCATCATGAAGGTGTGGTTCAAGTTTCATGTCAATTCGAGGTTCCTTGTTTTTTATATGCACATTACTAGAATTCATGTCACATTGGTGCATTTCAAGGTCAACGGTTTCATAATAGGGCAAACAAGACAAAGTTCATCAAGTCATGAGAACCAAGCACATAATGGTTTATATCAACAAGATTAGGTCATATAAAACACATATCAAGATTAGGTGGAGGTCCCCAAGGTGTAGGAATCATGGTCCAACATGGTATATCATGTTACATTCAATAATAGACATATGGGACTAATATCAATAGAGTCAACATATGACCTAAGTGGGGCATCCACATAAAAATAACCAAAAAAAATAGAGTCAACTCTTATTTGAGGAGGGGGATAGTAGCAATTGGATACATACCAAGATTGGGGCACAACGGGGACAAAGCAATATATGAACACTTAGGTCAAAAAGGTGCGCATACATCATTATGTCATGAATAAGGTTGGTCATATCATGTTGGGTCACAACACATCATAAATTACTGATTTCAGATATCTACTATAGATGGAGGCATCAAGGGGGTCAAAGATATTATTTTTAGTCAAGTATACTCAAGCCTAAACATGTATGGGGCATATATGCATGCATATTACGACATATGACCTGACCAGGGGAATAGTGGGGTTTATGAGTGACAAATGAGTCATGGAGACATTTAGTTACTGATTTCCATATTACGTAAGTATAGATGTGACAAAGAAACATTATTAGCAACATTAGGGTAAACCACATCATAAAAGTCCAAAAGTAAGTTACTTTATGCAATTAGGGGCATTTAGGTGCAAAAGAGGTGATGTGGAGCCTCATACTTGTTCAATGCACTTCTAAGTTACCGACTTCAAGGTTAGGATGGTAGATATAAATCAAAGATTTAGTATTTAGCATACTCAAGCATTTATCATCGTCAAACAAGGTCAAACTTCATATTTCAATAAAATAAGATAATTAGAAGAAGATATGAGGTCCAAAAGTATGCTCATTGTGTAGGTATCGTCGAGCAAATCAAGTTTATATATAATTTTGCTATGTTTGGATTTAGGATTTGGGAGATATGATTGTTTGCAATTTAGTCTCAAAATTATAGTGTATTGAGTAGCATACCATGATCTTGATTTGAAGGATCTCGGTCATTCTTCGTGGATCAACTGACGCCCACGCTCTATGCCCCATGTCCCCACAGATAGGTCCTCCTCAAACATGTGGCATATCTCAATTCTCTAGCACATCACACCCCCCAGTTCATTAATAGATGCACGTCCAAAACAACCTACATTGCGCAAATGGCAAGCTACTCGCTACCGCCTATAGCCGTAGTTTCGTAGCCGCCTAAGTGCACTACACGCGGTGCTTCTATGATAAGAGCTCGTTGAAGAGGGGTTGAAGAAGGCTAGAAAGGGGCATGGGGGCCCAAAAATCCAACCGGAATCCCCATCGAGACTAGCCCGAACCCACGACAGTCTCGCCTTGGCATACGGTAGCTCAAGGTGGCCTCCACAGGGCAGAAGATATGGTAGGCACCATTAAGATAGAAAGAAGGTGGATGAGCAAAGGAGGGATCCGCACTGCATACCAAGGTGTGGAAACAAAGGAAAAATAGAGGGGAAGTGATTGGTATTGTGAAACGAACCCTTTGGGAGTGCCAATTGTGCAATAGAGGATAAAATGAAGTTGATTGGATATCCAAAAAGCACTTCTACTATAGTAGTAGGGTGCAGCATACGGACAAAGGAAGGATATGATTTCATAGTCCTTGGATCCCTGATCCATTATCCAATGGGCGAAATTAGATGTGCCTAAGGGTTTGGGACAAGCCCTAGTGGTTTTTGGGCCACGTGCCTATGATTGTGCCCATTAAGGCTCTAAAGTATAATTAAATCAAACAATAAAAGATAGTTTTAATGTCCATATCTTTGGACTCTTAGGTACGATTGAGATAATTCTTATGGTGTTGGAAAGATAATTGAGCCCCATATAACATGAAATACAATAGGAAGCAAGGTAAATATATTGATGGGGTTCAAAGTATCTTGCAAGATGGTGACATATTAAAGTGTGTAACTTAGCTCAAAAGGTATATTAATGTCATATATAGTGAAATTGAGCATTGATGTCGCCCAACTAGAGCATCACCAGATTCATACTATGGTATTTAACTAGATTGGGTGAATTTGGGTCACAGATAGTAAGAGTAAGGGTATAATCAAAGAGAGAGAAAAATCGATGTTGTCATATCCTTCCCTCCTTACAAGAAATGTTGTCCTCAAAATTCACACAAGATCATAGTTAAGAGTCAAATTCAATATCCATCAGGTCTCGATATTCAATCGTGGTTGTCAAGGCAGTCCCCATAATGGGATGCACACTGAGGTTATCATAATCAAGGGTGTAATTGTATTGATTATATACACATTTACTTATTGTTCCATCACATTATTACATAATCATGGCATTAGGGTTTTCCCATCCCTTAGTATCCTTACATTAGAGTTTTTGTTCATATCTTCATAAGACCAAGGGGTATCATCAAAATTTATGTAATCAATTTCTCAATCAAACATGTTCACCATCGTGATTTTCGAATGAGACTATCATCAAATGTGTATTACATCTTTCTACCAGATATCATGTATGTTTTAGTTTTCCCCTAAAAATCTACCAATTTAGATCAATTAGGTTCATCATTTTTCATTTTTAGGTCAGATATTAAGCATTTATTCATGTTTTTTCAAGCTAAGATATTAAGGCGTCATCATATCAAGTTCATGATTCCAAATTACATCTTTCATGTATGGTTTGATTTCATTTTAGGTCTAACTAATGAGAGTGACTTATTGTACATATATCAAGTTTTAAATGTAAGTGAGATTATTCATGTATCAAGCACCACTTTAGGAACAACATTATCATCAATATTAATGTTTCGTAATTATCTCACTTATATCTCAAAGGAGATCCACAAGCTCAATCCACTAAATCTAAGACCTATGTATGTCCAACAAGACATGCAAACCACAACCTTCTACCCAAAATTTCTACCCAACTTTCAAAAACAAGGGCAATCACTAGATTCCTTTACATATAACCACTGACCCAAGTATGAGTCTCATCATGGCAATCTCACATCATGTACATTCATCTTCGGGTCTTGGGACATCTCCCTCACCTATATAGCAAACATCATATGCTCGATTTACTCTTTCTCTCGAGTTATATCTTTTTTAGGGAATCTAAGGTTCCACATTTTCAAGGAAAACACACACTAGGTGACTCAACTCACGTACTTCGAGATAGTCTAGATAGGGACTCGTCATCATGTTTTTCACCTTGCACATTTTTCAACATTTCACATATTTTGGATTTTAGGTACTTGGACCTTCTCCCATAGCAGGTTGACTCATTTCAAGAGGTCACCCTTTTCATATTTCTCATTCTATAGGTTCTCCTTTGTAAGGATATTGAAGCCTATTTTTGTCTCAAATTATATCTCACTTATCATACCTTGTCGTATACAAGACTAGGCATAAGCAAGCATGTCAGTCCACTATCTATGTTTAGCACATCAACCGAGTCATATACATCAAAAGTGGTTCTCGATTTAGCTATATTTTCATGGTCCACCTCATATCATTTCATCAGACGATCTTTTAATAATTTAGAGGTCATCATGAAGGTGTGGTTCAAGTTTCATGTCAATTTGAGGTTCCATCAAATTGATATGGACATTACTAGACTTTACGTCACATCAGTGCATGTCAAGGTCAAAGGTTTGATAATAGCACAAAAAAAGAAAAAATTTCATCAAGTCATGATAACCAATTACATCATAGTTTAGATCAACAAGATTAGGTCATAAGAAATACATATCAACATTAGGTGGATGTCCCCAAGGTTGAGGCATTATGGTCCAACATGGTATCAACATATCATGTTGCATTCAAAACCAACATATGGGACTTATATCAATGGGGTCCAACATAAGACCTAAGTGGGACATCCACATGAAAAGAACCAAGAATAATAGAGACAACTCTTATTTGATAAGGGGGACCATAGAATTGGGATACACGCTGAGATTGGGGCTCAAGGGGGACAAATAAGCAATATATAAACAATTAGGTCAAAAAGGTGCGGATACATCATTATGTCATGAATTAGGTTGGTTTTATCCTATTGGGTCACAATACATAACAAGTTATTGATTTTATAGATATACTATAGTAGGAGGCATCAAGGGGGTCAAAGATATGATTTTGGGTCAAGTATACTCAAGTCTATACATGTATGGGGCATAAGCATGCATATTATGGCATATGACCTAACCAAGAGAATGGGTGTTATTAGTGACAAATGAGTCATTGAGCTCATTTAGTTACTGATTTTCTAGATTTGGAAAGTCTAGATGTCACAAAGAAACATGATAAGCAACATTAGAGCAAACCACATCATTAAAATTCACAAGTAAGTCACTTTATGCAAAGGGGCATTTAGGCACATAAGGGGTGATTTGAAGATGCATACATTTTTGATGCACTTTTAAGCTACTAAATTTTGGGTTAGGAGGGTACAGATGCATCAAAGATTCAATATTTAGCATACTCAAGCATTTATCAAGGTCAAACAAGGTCAAACTTCGTATTTTAGAAAAATAGGAGAACTTGAAGAAGATCCAAGGTTTGAAAGTATGCTCATTGTGTAGGTCTCATCAAGCTAATCAAATTTATATATAAGTTTCCTATATTTGATCTTAGGAGTTGTGAGATATCATTTTTTGAAGTTTATTCTGAAAATTATAGGGTATTGAGTAGCATACCATGATCATGATGCAAAAGATCTCGGTCATTCACCCTGGATCCAATGGAACCCATGCTCCATGCCCCACGCACCCACACCTAGATCCTCCTCAGATGTGTGGTGCCTCTCAATTCACCAGCACATCGCACCCCCCCTCGCGTTCACTGATCCTTTAACAACCACCACCGCATGGTGGCAGGCTGCGTACTACCACCCCCAACCATAGTTTTGTAGCTGCCAGAGTGTGCTACCTGTGGTGCTGCTATGATAGGAACTCGTTGGAGAGGGGTTGAAGAAGGCTAGAAAGGTGCATGGGAGCCCAAAAATCCACCAGCCAGTCCCGTCAAGTCTAGACCAACCCCAAGATAGGCTCGCCTTGGCATAAGGTAGCTCGAGGTGGCCTGCCCAGAGCCGCAGAGATGGTCGGCACCATTAATGCAAAAATAACATGGAGGAGTAAAGGAGGGATCTTTGCAGTGCACCAAGGGGTGGAAACCAAGGAACAATTGAGTTAAAGTGAATGGCACTACAAAATAAACCGTTTAAGAGTGTAAATTGTTCAATAGAGGCTAAAATAAAGCGGATTGGATGTCCAAAACTACCTCTTCTACAGTATCAGGTTGCAACATATAGACAAATGAAAGAGATGACTTTGTAGCCCTTGGATCCCTATATAAAAGAACTCAAGCTAAATTTTAAATGGCCATATCATTGAACTTGTGCTCCGATTCAGATGATTCTGGTGGTGCTGGAAAGATAATTCAGTCCTCTATAACATGAAATACAATAGGAAACAAGGAAAATATATTGATGGTGTTCAAAATATCTTACAATATGGTGACATATTAAAGTGTGCAACTTAGCTCAAAAAGGTGAATTAATGTCACATATAGTGTAATTGAGTATTGATGTCACCCAGTTAGAGCATACCACATTCATAATGTGGTATTTAACTCAATTGAGTGAATCTAGTTCACAAATAATAAGAGAAAGGGTATAATCAAAGAGAGAGATAAATAGAGGTTGTCACAATGATTGTGTTGTAGACATAAACACAATAGCAAGAAATTAACATTCTTTGTAAGATGATTAACAATAAACAAATGAATGACAAAAAGTAAGAAACAATCTTAAAATTCCAAGGAAAGAAACATTGTTAATACACATGTATATAAGGTAAAGCTTTTCCCATTTTAGACCATGAGTTTAGATGTCATTTACGTCCTCACTCAAGCATGACTTGTGTAGGAGAAGTTGGTTCTTGTCTCTATCCCATGATGGCACTCACATGGGAGTAGCCTAGTTTTTTTGGTTTTGGGTATGACTCCTATACACCTCATGCCTACAATGGTTGTAGTCCATCTATAGTGCTAGAAGAAGGGGTGTCCTCAAGGCCTTTGGATGTCCATCATTATGTTGTGGTAGTACCTTCACTAACATCTTTGTGCCTCATCTTGATATCCAACATGAGAGTCGGCACCCGTTCCGCAGACATATGTGTTTATAAGTGTGTAAAGTACAAATGCCAATTTTACATTTTAGGATGTAATCCCATAATAGCAAGATAAGAAAAGCATAGAGAAGATTGTAAACCCCAACTAGACATGTGATATATGTACCTTCCCAAAACCAATCCAAACGTGCAAGAAAGAAATCATGAACGTATAAAAAATAATACCTTGTTTATGATGATAGAATTCTCTTTCTCACTCTCTCTTTTGTTTTTGTTTTAATTTTGGAAACAAAATTAGGGGAAAAACTAGGAACAAAATGAAAACAAAAAGAGAGAGGGAAAATAAAAGAAGAAACCCTATAAGGGAAGCAAAAAAGGAACCAAAAGGAAACCGTAATTAAGGGAATAAAATAAGGATACACAAAAGAAACCCAACTATAGAGGAAACTCAAGATATCAAAAGAAGCAACATGGAGTTTCCAAATTGTTTTTCCCATAAGAAAAATCTATGGAGGGTTAAATTCAACACCAGGATTATAACAAATTAGATGTGTATTGCATTAGGTACAAATTATATACCATGGGAACAACACATATTCAAGAATATCCACTCACTTATGGATATTATTATAATATGATTTAAGGTGCTTAATTTGTTTTCCTTTAAATCATGGATAATTGAGAGGAACTAGAGGAAAACAAGATATCCTAGTATCTAAGGAAGGAGAGGGGGAAAGTGGCAAGGGAATTGAGGGGATAATTCCTACTTTCTCTCTCCTAATTGAATTTTCAATAAAATTCACATATAAGCTTATTTATCCATAGAATGAAAGGGAATTTCGGATTCACTTCCACCCTTTTCTTGGAAAACGACCAAAGGAGCTTTGGAGGAGCAGGAGGACGACCTCCAACCTGTTGGTAAGCTTCTTGACCTCCTTTCACCTTGAATCCATGGTGAAAATCGAAAATCAATGTATGAATTATTCGTATCTCGATCCCCTCTTCAATTCTAACCTTTCCTTTTCAGTCAAAGCTTGAGGACGAGCCTTGGAATAGTGAAAGGAGTTGCATCCACCATTGTTGACGTGATCTTGAAGCTTTGGAGATCAATTGGAGGCGGTTTTTATCACTTGAACCCTTGAAATTATTATTGCATTCAATTCCTTATCAATTGTTGATGCTTTCTCCATTTCCAAAATTTAATTTGGTTGATGGATGCAACCACCGTGGAAATCACGGCAAACTTTGTTGGTTTGGATATCGATGATGATGACATCATCACAAGCACACACCTTAAAAATATCAAGAGAAATTGGTTTTGATAACCTTTGGTTTCAAACGGTTTCACCAAACCGTTTGAGACCAAACGGTTTGCAAACTGTTTGGTGCTCTGGGTCCAAGACCGTTTGGTCTTGTTGACCATTTGCATGGGTTGACCGTTTGAGGTCTGAACCCTAGTATGTTTTGGATGATGATCCAATGTCTCCAGTTCATTAAATCAATGTATGGACAATCTTCCAAAATGAAACCCTGATCGGCTAAGTGTTGAATTTACAATTGAATAAGTTGATGTTTTGGGTTGATTGACCCAAACGGTTTCAAAACTGTTTGGGAATCACCCTAACGGTCTCAAGACCATTTGAGGGTCACCCAAGACTATTTGGAGGTCTAGGGTTGAGTATGGTTTGGTATTTGATGATCCAAAGATACCAAATTGAAATGTAATCAATTGTTGAATTGATGATCATTCCAATGATCAAAACCCTAATTGGATGACATGGATTTTGATGTTTGAACGGGCAAATGGTCTCAATACCATTTGGAGATCATCCAAACAATCTCAAGACCGTTTGGAGGTCATTCAAGACCGTTTGAGGTCAGGTCATATCATGAAATTATAATGGTTCACTGATTTCAATTGAATTGGTTCCACAATGTCAACCATTGATGGATCCTCATTTTCAAAACCCTAAGTGATGGTTTCTTGATTATCAACCCTTATCCAATTGGGTTTAAAACCCTAATTGAATGTTTAATTGAATGGTGATTCAGTGGTTCAATTGATGAATACTTTAGTGGTCCAATTGATAATTGGTTCATGGATTGAAACCTTGAATCGATTAAGTGTTGAAGACCCTTTTTGGTCCATTCGATTTTGAGAGGGTTTGGACCAAACGATCTTAAGATCATTTGAGTCCAAATGGTCTCAAGACAGTTTCCAAACGGTCTCAAGACTATTTGGGACCAAATGGTCTCAAGACCATTTGAGACAAAACGGTCTCAAACTGTTTGGAGACTCAAGCTCATTTGGTTTCAAACACCTACTTTGTCAAAAGGTTTTAAGTGCCAACTTTATTAAACGGTTTCAAACCCTTTGAACTTACTTGGTCAAGATCGTTTGAGGTATAAGTGACCAAGACCGTTTGAGGTCTAAGTGACTAAAACCTTTTGAGGTTCAAATTGGTTAAACCTTCTGGATACCTAATATGATCAAAGGTCAATTAGATACTTGATTATTAATGATGTGGACCAATAATGATTATGAAGGATAACCCTAACTATGTGTATTTAATTAAAGGGATGACCTAGATCAATCTTGGAGTAGTTAACATCCTTGAGAGTATGAGAGAGAGAGAAAGAATGGGAGAGATGATTTCTTACATCATAAGCCCTAATTCTCTCATTAAGAATAAACATGTAATCAGCAATGGATCCATGATAATGGGATCATGAGATCCTCATTGAAAAGATTGATGTACCTTAACCCTAAATTAGGGCAAGGTTATGTTGAACCCTAATTTAGGGCAAAGCTCAGTGGAATCATAATATAGGGTGAAGATGTAACCCTAACTTAGTGTAACAATGAATGAAACCCTAATTTAATGGGAATTGTACTCTCTAACCCTAATTTGGGTGTGAGTTATGAGAAATCTTACTTGGATGTGTATGGTAAACCTTAATCCCTAAATTGGGGTAAAGTTATATGAAACCCTAATATAGGGTAGTGCCACTAATGCTATGTGAAACTCTATTGAAGAGCAACACTATGTGAAATCCATAAATGTATGGAAGATGCTATGTGAATCCTCAAAATTATAAATATGGAGAATCCTATTCCTAATAATGGAATAGTGATTAATGTTTTGACAAACGTAACACCTAGAGAGGTTGATAATGGATATCCTTATATCAATGGTTCTTAACTCAAGGATGAATCCATATTATTGACAATGGTTGTATATTCTAAGTGAATGACTAATTACCAATACATTACATGATATATGTGATGAGCTGGTGCATAAAGTATTTGGATGGGAAATTCCCTAATACAAGCTAAGTGGATGAATTCAAGTAAGATGAAGGTTTTGAGGGAAGTGATACATCAAGATATGATAGATATCACATCCAACACCCCAATACTAATATACCTTGATGTGTTATAAGCCCAATATAATTGGATGAGTGACACATGAGATGTGTCATGTCAATTGTTACATTGATATGTAATGCACTTTGTTGAACGTAGTCTGGCATGCCTTATGAAAAGGTTGATCCAAACCTATAAACTATGATGTAATCATATTCTAATAAAGATGAGAGAGAAACTCATAATGTGTGTTGATAATTCATTTAATGATGAATAATGAGAATAAATAAGTATGAATGAATACTTATGTTATCCATATTGATTCCTAACTATGTGAAGTAATGAAATAGGACTTGACCATTAATAATATGATCTTGAGAACTTATATGGTTATTTATATGAAACCCTAATATAGGGTATTGCTATGTGGAACCCTAAAACGGGGTAATGCTATGTGAAACCCTAATATAGGATGATACTATGTGAAGTCTTAACACAGAGTAATCCTATGTGAAGTTCACATACATATTGATGAGTTATAAATCTAATAAGAAAACCTTTGTATTGCATGGTACTGATATATGATTGTTATCATGAGTATTAATCATGCAAGAATATTGAGATGATGAGCATAGCCAGGTATGGGCTATGATTCTATGTATATTGAAACTGTTTATGGGCTTTATAAGCCATAATATGCCTTGTTTCCTATTAAGGGGTAACCAAAGGTGATGTGAGCTTTGTGAACTATGTGGAATACTTTGTGTACCAAGATTCATAATGTCCTTGGTTAGATGACCTGAAGGTATGAGGATACCTAGTAAGTGGTAACAAGTGTTTTATGATGAGTTAAGGGTTCAGATACCCATAACCAATATTCATGATGATGGACTTGTTAGGAAATGGAAATTTACTTGATGAGATAAGGGATTAAGATCCCAATACTTTGTGAAAAGAGTATGGCTATAGGCCATGACTCCACAATGACAATGTCAGGCATTAGACCTATGATCTAAGCCTAAAGAGAAATTATATTGTGGTAATGACTCTACAGTGAATAAATGTTTTACATGTTCTTCATATTCTTTAATGGATAAGTGACATATTTCTCTATCAAATTATAGCTGCAATGCTTTTGATAAAAATATTGTTCTAATCTGTTAGACAGTGAATTAACTGATGTCAAGCAATTATGATTCCTTTGTTCATAATTATCTTTTAAGATGCAATAATAATGTTTCTGGAGGAGCGTTATATCTCTCATTGGGAAAATTTACAATTGTCTCACCCCTGTGGGAACCACATTTTTAGGTGGACGCAGACGAGGAGGCAGGAATCCTTCAGTAGGTGAAGGACAGCAGCAGTAGCAGCAAGAATAGCAGAGAAGTCTCAGGTGGAGACACTGGCTGTTATGCCTTGTTTAGACGTATATAGAGTCCTATGTGTCGTCTCTGTACTCTCAGGTCCTCAGAGTAGTAGCTAGTTCTTTTGAGATTTTGGCTCAGTGCCTCGAGATTTTATACTGCGTGTGTTTAGTTTACCTGAGTAGTTGATACTTGTAATTCTTAGAAAGAGATGATACATGACATGTACCTTTAAACCAGAATGTAAATCTGTTACTTTGGTTCTATGTGAGAAAGTTTTCCTTTGATGTATCTTTCGATAAAAAGGTTTTAATTTTTAGTGATTTTCGGTAATCCGCTGCTTAGTGAATGCTTCTGCATTAGTTAATCATGTTTTTGTGAGTTGTATACAACAATAACAACTACATGTATAGCAACCCTTTTCAAGTTCACATTGGGCAGTGTTAAAAGCATATTAAAGTATATGCAATTACTATAGTGACTTTAGGTCTAAGGGCCACAATCACCACTGTCACACTGAGATGTAATTCTGAATGCCATCATTGGCTTCCATGTATCACACTCAAAGTGGGTTTGTCCTTTATATTTTTTTTATAACAAGTAATTATGTGTTTGATTTGATATGTAATATAATGACTAATGAGGCATAGTCATCAATCAACACACATGCTAGTAATGATGTATTATTTTTTCCTAAAATCCACAATAACTCTGAATAGGGACTAAGATAAGAATAAATACTCATAACATACACATGATCTCATATTCAGATCCTCAACCTGAACTCCCTTATCATTGAGTCATACATTCTAAGGACATTACTATATTTACTCATTATCTCATATTGAAACAAGCATAATAATCAAAATTGCCTTTATTAATAATCAAATTGACTACAAGATGTGTCGTTACAATAATCATATGATTGGATCTTAGGACATATAACCAATAGAAATTCCTTTAGAAACATACAAAAAAATAAAAATGAAACAAAAAAAACATTAATTAATGTGACACACTATTACGACAACCGTTATTAACTAAGCGTAAACCAACATTAGCTGCGGAAAACAACCAAAAATCACGGAAAATTAAAACCATTTATCAAGAGATCCATTCACAGGAAACTCTTTCATTCATAACCAAAGTAAAACATTACATCCTAGTTCATATGTACATAACATGTATCATCCCTACTCGAGGAATACAAGTCTCAACTGCTCTGTCTTAGCTGTATACAGGCAGTACAAAACTTTGAGGCTTAAAGCCAAAACCACATATCAACTCATCAAAAACACTAACTCCTAGGACCCGAGAGTACAGAGACGACACATAGGACTATCTACACAAAACTTATCAGCCATTAATTCCACCTATAGTATTACTATTGTTCTTCTTGATGTTGCTGCTGCTCTTCCCTAGCTATGGGATTTCTACCTCTACCTCGTCTGCGTCCACCTAAAAATTTTGGATCCCACGGGGGTGAGACAATATGTAAATTGCCCCAGAGAGAGATATAACTCTCTGCCAAAATATTGCTATTGCAGTTTAATAAAAATAAACTAAGCATATTATTCATAAATGTCCAACAACAGATAATTCAATATCTAAACTGATTAAAGCAATATGCTTATTCAGAGTAATTTAGCTTCAACTTGAATAAATAGTATATCACCATTTAGCAAGATAATGAAGAAACATGTATATCATTTATTCTAAGATATACTGAGAAATGTAACATCAACCAGTGATTCTCGCATTTTGACCTTAACAAATATGCTACACGGCTGATTACATTTTACAATCATGCTTATGCATTAATGCATTTATGCCCCGAGGAGATGAGGTATACCGTTCATCCTCAACCGACCACTGTGAAGTCGAAATTGGTACCATACAAGGTCAAAGGAAGAATCGGGCTCCATGACCTCTCACATCTCAATCAGTGCGAGACAACAAGGAGAACTAAGTTAACTGCTCAACATAGCGTTCCAGGGTATATTGGAAATTCCACTACAGAGTTACAGCGGCAACTGCACTCTCATCAGCAATCGAGAGATTTCTTGTTTATCTCCTTGACCTAACATTAAATATCATTGAGAGATTAGTGATACATCCATCCCAACCATCGGGAGATTTGTGATACATCCATCCTGACACATGAAGGGTTGAGAGGTTTAATGTTTACCTTCCATCAATTTCTTCACACAAGCATAAGGATATTTTATGCCTCTTTACCCCCCACATATTCAAAAATATGTGTTCTACGAGATCCCATAGGAAAACCTGTTTCACCATCACCAACTTCTAACGATGATGGATCTATGATTAGGGCTCTACATGATAAGATTTTACTTGATTATTTAAGTACATTACCATATTCTTTTAGCACCAATCATGTTTTCAAACATACATTATTAGAACAATTGCTACAAAGAATGTGGTATACTTTCATCAAGTACTTTTTCAAAGCTTAATGAAACATTGGGATCTCAAACCCTTATCTCAGCTCTGGGAATTCTCATCCCTTAGTATCTCATCATGTTTAGAGAATATAGGTATTCAAACTTTTCAGTTCATCAAGGAATACTTGTTACCACTTATCAGGTAACTAACACCTTCAGGTCATCTGACCAAGGTAAACATGGAACTTGTTACATAAGCATGCCACATGGCTTTCAAGCCCATCATGTCACCTCTCACTAGGTAACACTGCATATAATGGCTCACAAGGCCTATTGAACACTTTCAATGAATAAAGCATCATAGCTCATACCTAGATATGTTCATCATCTCATGATACCTGCATGGTTAGCACAGATGATAACAATGATATCAATTGTATATCAGTACCATGCAAAATATATATGGCCTCACTTTTTAAGGGAAACACCACTATTCCCTTACAAGGGTTAGGGTTTCCCATTTCATAACAATTGGGGATACTCATCCCATCACCCAGACCAGGGTTATGATTTATCACTATAATGCCCATGATTAGGGTTTCATATAGCATTTCATAACATTACCCTGAGTTTAAATTTCACATCATATCAAAATATCAGGGCTTCACATTATATCACCCTAAATTAGGGTTCCACATGAAATCACCCTAGATTAGGGTTATCACTCAATAACCCACAATTAGGGTTTACTATTCATCTCAAATAGGATTTCACAATCAATTACCCATAATTAGGATTGATGTGCAATTATCTCTAATTAGGGTTTACTATTCATCCCATTTAGGGTTTCTATTCTATTACCCATAATCAGGGTTTACTATTCATCCAAATTAGGGTTTGCATCACATTACCCTAAATTAAGGTTATTCATGTCATCACCCTTTATTAGGGTTATACTATTACCCTAGATTAGGGCTACACTATTACCCTAGATTAGGGTTTCACCAAGAATTGCCCTAAATTAGGGTTAAGATTCATCAACCTTCTCAATTAGGGTTTATATTCAAGATTAGGGTTTTATGATCTCTTTGTCGAGGATCATGCCCTTAATCACCACATGAATCATATTCATGTATGAATTCATCTCTATAATTCTATCAACTTTATTAGGTTACATCATACCTTCAATCAAGTACATACAACAATGATTGACATAGTGTACTGATTTATTGCTTTTATAAGCAATTAGCGTTTATCTCTTTAAAGATATTAATCACCTAAGTACTTTAGGGATTCAACCTTGTACCTAACAATGATTGACATCACTATCAATCACTGGACCAATGGAACAATCATCATCTACAACATGCAATTGATCGAACCACAATTGACCTTCAATCGATTTTGAAGTTTCAACACCAAAAGATTTCAAGACCGTTTGGGCTCAAATGGTCTCAAGACCATTTGTCCCACATTGGTCTCAAAACCGTAAGGGTTATATAGTTATAACTCATCCATAAATTGGATATGATTGGTTACATTGAAGCCTTCAATTGATTGAATTGTTGAAGTTCAACATTGATTGAACATTGGATCTTTAGCCTTCAATCCTTACCCTTGACCATCCAAATGGTCTTGAGGTGCTTTGACCACCTCAAATAGTCTTGAGGTGATCAACCTCAAGCGGTTTCAAGGTCCATTACCCATTCGGTTTTGGACTCATGTACCCAATCGATTTCGGATTCAATTAGCCAGTCAATTTTGGATTCACTAACCCATTCGGTTTTGAAGTGAATTATCCATCGGAACCTGGGTATAATTACCCATTCGGTCTTGAGTAATTTACCCATGCTGTCTTGGGTGAATTACCCATGCGGTCTTGGATGGATAATTACCCAAACAGTTTCAACTTATTTGGTCATTCGGTTTTGAAATTGAATCTCCCATTCAGTTTTGAAACCAAATGTGCTCATGCGGTTTTACAAACTGTTTGCCAAGACTAGGTGTGTGCTTGTGATGATGTCATCATCATCAACCTTCAAACCCATGAGATCTACTTCCATTACCATGGCAATTGTGCTTCAAAGCTTCTTGCTTCACGTTGACAATGGTGGATGAATCTCTTACAACTCTCCCAAGTCTCATCCTCAAGCTTTGGAGTGAAAAGTTTGGCTAGGATTGAAGAGGGAATCGATATAAGAAGAAATCTTGCATTTATTTTTTATTTCCACCATGAATTCAAGATGAAAAATGATCAAGAACCTTACCAACAGGTTGGGGTCGTCCTATTTGTACTTCAAATCTCCCAAGGTCATTTTGCAAGCAAAGGATGGAAGTGAATTCGAAATTCCCTTTTACCTTATGGATAAATGAGCTTATATGCATTTTTTATTAAAAATTCAATTAGGAGAGAGAAAGTAGAAATTATCTCCCCTATATCCTTGCCACTTTCCCCCTTCCCTTCCTTAGGGGCGAGGCTATCCTCATTGCCTCTTATTCCTCTCAATTATCCATGTTTTAAAGAAAATCAATTACGCACCTTAACCCTTTTTATATTAATATCCATAAGTGAGTGGATATTCTTTTTCTTATAATAAGGTGAGTGGAATTTTCACCTCCTTGAGATATTTTCGTGCCTTTCCAAGGCACAAGGACGTTCACACTTGCAAAAATTTAACCATTACAATTTTGGTTGAAAGCCCTTCAATTATTTTATTTATTTTTGCATTAAATTGAATTAGGGTTTCAATTATGCTTAAATCTTGATTATTTTAATATCAAGATTCTCTCTCCTTCAAAGTCGCTCAAATGAGATGCCCTTCTCATTTTGTTGCCTATAAAAGATGCCAAGACATATTAGGAACTATTTTGAAGTGGTAATTTGCATATTGAACCCTAGGTTTTGGGTAAATTGCACTTTACACCAAAACTAGGTTTTAATGCACAAACATTGCTTTCTAAGCTCTTTCTTGGTACTCAGGCTACCACAAACCATACCTCTAAATCATATTCATTCTCATGATGCTTCAACACATGAGGAACATATTATCATGCAATATTTGCAAATTAACCCCTCAACTTGGGTAAATTGCACTTTAGTCCAACACAGACACAACATTATTCCAACATTGTTCAAAAAGGACTAAAATTGAAATATAAGTTCCCCTTGAGCTTTAATTACTTTTCAAAAGATAAGAGCATGCATCAAATTAACTTTACTAAGCTAAACAACTAGGGTTAAAGCATAACCCAGGTCAGGGATGTTACAAGTTATCCACCCTTTACAAGGATTTCGTCCCCGAAATCACTAACGAAAACATCAAGAGAAAAGAGAAGGATATTTCCTACTCATTTCTTCCTCTAGCTCCCACGTAGATTCTTCAACGCCACAGTGATGCCATAGAACTTTTACAATACATATGTCTTTCTTTTTCAGCTTCTTGATTCTTCTATCAAGAATCAACACATGACCTTCAACATATGATATATCATCATTTAGTTCAACCTCCACAGGTTGCAGAACTAACTCTATGTCAGGATGAAACTTTCTCAACATAGAGATATGGAACATAGGATGCAATCTATGTAGCTCAGGTGGAAACTCTAGCTTATAGGCTACCTTTCCCATCCTCTCAATGATTGGATAAGGCTCCATAAATCTAGGAGCTAACTTACCCTTCTTTCCAAATCTTAGGATACCCTTCCTGTGACATCCAACTTATAAAACACAAGATTAACTAAGCGGAAGCGAATCATTTGTAGCGGATTACTGAAAATCATTAAAAATTAAAACCATTTGCAAAGAGATCCATTCACAGGAAAACTCTTTCATTCAGAACCAAAGTAAAACTTAACATCATGGTTTATATATACATCTCATGTACTTTTTCTTCTTGAGGAATACAAACATCAACTACTCTGTCTTAACTGTACACATGTAGTATAAAACCCTCAAGGCTTAAAGCCAAAATCTCAGACCGATCCATCGAAACACTACTCCTAGGACCTGAGAGTACAGAGACGACTCATAGGACTATCTATATACAACTTGATAGCTCATATCCCCACCTAGGATTTACTACTGTCCCTGCAGCTACTGCTGCTCTCCCTCTGTAATCTGGTTCTTGCCTTTTCATTGGCAGTTACCTAAAAATGATGGATCCCATGGGGGTGAGATAATATGTAAATTTCCCCAGCGAGAGATATAACTCTCCGCCGAAAACATTGTTATTGCAGTTTAATGGAAATAAACTAAACAGTGGAATCATATGTAATCAACACCAGATAACTCAATATCAATGCAGTTTAGAGCAACATTCTTATGCAAGTATATCATCTATATAACTTGATAAAGCAGCATGTCACTATTCAATAAAGAATTGAATAACACAGATAACATTTATGCATCTAGAACATGCTAAGTAGGATAACATCAACCGGTGCTTCTCGTATTTCAACGTATACAAATACTCTACTCGGCTGACTACGTTTTACAAACATAACTTAAGCTCTAAGGAGATGAGGTATACCGCTCATACTCCAACCGACCACTGCTAGGAGTCAAAATCGATACCATACAAGGTCAAGAAAGAGTCGGATTTTCTTATGACCTCTCACATCCTGGTCAGTGTGGGACCACGAGCAGGACTTTATGTCTGCTGCACAACATAGCTTTCCAGGGTATACTGGCAACTTCACTACAGAGTTACTGTTGCAACTGTACTCTCATCAGTATTCGAGAGATTTAATGTTTATCTACGTCGACCCGACATAATTTGGGGGAATAGTGAAACATCCAATCCAACATCAAGAGATTTCATGATACATCTGTCCTGATAACATGAGTAATTGAGAGGTCTATTATTAACCTTTCCTCAATTTCCTCACACGGACGTAAGGATATTTTTGCCTATTTACCCCCGAATATTCAAAAATATACGAACTCCAGGAGATCCCTTAGGAAAACTTGTTTCACCATCACCAGCAACTGACGATGATGGATCTATGGCCAGAGCACTACATGAATAGATTTCACTTGGATAATTAAGTACATTATCATATTCTTTTAGCATCAATCAAGTTCTCAATCATAACTTATTATGACAATTTCTATAAAGAAACATGTACTTATGTCTACAAGTATTTCACAATCTTAAAAGGCATTGGGATCTCAGTCCCTCATTTCAATACTAGGAATTCACATTCCTTCATAACTCATCACCATTATTATATGGCCTTGGGTATTCAAACTCTTAGCTCAACACTGAGCATTGTTACCACTTTCTTAGGTAACTATCGCCTTCAGGTCATCTGACCAAGGTATATTAGATACTTGTTACACAAGAATCCATCATGGCATTTGAGGCCCATTAACTCTCTTGCCACCTCTTACCAGGCAACAAGGTATATTATGGCACACAAGGCCAAATAAACAAATTCAAATTAATAACACATCATATCTCATTCCTGGCTATGCTCATCATCTCATGATACCTGCATGGTTAGCACATATGATAGCAGTACATCAATTATCTATCAACACCATGCAAAACAAATGTATCATTATTTCAGGGGTATCACCCTAATTCCCTTACCAAGATTAGGGTTTCCCATCACACATCTCATGTATCATGCATCCAGTTATATTGACTTATAACACAACAAGGTATACCAGTATTTGGGGTGTTGGATATGATATCTATCATATCTTGATGTATCACTTCCCTCCACACCTTTATCATACTTGAGTTCATACACTTAGCTTGTATTAGGGTATTACCCATCCTAATAATTTATGCACCACTTCATCACATTTATCCTATAAGGCAGTGATCATTAGTCACTCACTTAGAATATACAACCATTGCCAATACTATGGACTCATCCTTAAGTAGGAATTAACAAAACGACCATGTTAGTTCCCTTTCAAATCAACTCTAAGTCAAGCATAGAGCACCACGGCCGTGCAGCCAGGAACGGCCGTGCAAAGGGAAGACACCACGGCCGTGCTACAGAAGATCACCACGACCGTGTTACACTACCATGGTTGCCATCATCCAATTAGGGTTTCATTCAATTACCCATGATTTAGGGTTTACTATTCATCCCTAATAGGGTTTCATATGTAAAAAACCTCAATTAAGGTTATACATGGAATCAACCTCAATTAGGGTTTACTATTCACCTCAATTAGGGATTTCACATGCATTCAACTTCAGTTAGGGTTTTACATAGAATCACCCTCAATTAGGCTTAACATCATGTATAGTATCCATGCATTTGTTATGCATAATTGGTTAATACCAATAAGAGTATCTCTCACCTAATTACATTAGGTTTCCAAAAGGTTTGATCAATTGAACCTTCAATTACATGAGGTATCAATTGGATTGATCAATTGAACCTTCAATTGCATTAGGTTTACAATTAGGTTAATCAATTGATCCTTCAATTGCATTAGGTACTTAATTAGGTTAATCAATTGAATCTTCAATTGCATTGGGTTCTCAATTGGGTTAACCATATGAACCTTAAATGACTTTAAGTCTTTAGAACCCAATCAATCTTGGCCATTCAGACCTCAAACGGTCTTAACATTATAGACCTTAAACGGTTTGAAACCGCATGACCACTTTTGGTTTGAAACCGCATGACCAAAACGCATGACCAAGCTGCATGAGCTTGGGACCTCAAATGGTTTGAGACTATTTGGTCTCAAACAGTCTTGAGACCATTTGGACTCAAACGGTCTCAAGACCGTTTGGTCCAAACATCTCAAAAACCGCAAGGACCAAAAAGTCAATCAAGACTTCAACAAAACTTGAATCCAATCATTGGAAATTCAACCAATTGGATCATTAATTCAATCCTCAATTGAATCACAGAATCACCCCTCAATTGGAACTCCAATTAGGGTTTGATCTCAATTGGATTAGGGTTTATAATCATCAATTAGGGCTTTGAAGTTGATCATCAATCAAGCTACTAATTGTGTTTCAATTGATATCATTGGACCTTCAACCAACCAATCATACTCAACCATAGGTCTCCAAACGGTCTTGGATGACCACCAAACAGTTTTGAAACCATTTGGAAGAGCTCCAAATGGTCTTGAGACCGTTTGGCTCATCCAACCCTTGGATTCTACTGAAAAATTATTAGGGTTTGAGCCATTGAGTTCATCATCAAATCAGCACTTAATTACAAAGTGATTTGATACCTTTGGACCTTCAATTGGTCAACTATACTTAACCCCAGACCTCCAAACGGTCTTGGGTGATCCCCAAACGGTTTTGAAACCGTTTGGGTGATCCTCAAATGGTTTTGAAACCGTTTGGGCTAATCAACCCAAAATCTCAAATCAACTCATTGAAATTTCAGCACTAATTTCAATTAGGGTTTGCCCAATTGATTAGCCTTCACCTCATGATTCCTTGGGAATTAATCCAAAAAATTTAGTAGGTCACTAACCAACATAATTAGGAACAGTAATATCAAACGGTCAACCCTTGGTCAATGCTCTCAAACGGTTTTGAAACTGTTTACCCAAAAAGTCAAGTTAATCAAGTTGAAAATCAGCACTTAATCCAATTAGGTTTGCCTAATTGATTAGCCTTCAACTCATGATTCCTTTGGAATTAATCCATCAAATTTGGTGGGTTATCAACCAACATAATCCGGAACAGTAATTTCAAATGGTCAACCCTTGGTCAACTCTCTCAAATGGTTTTGAAACCTTTTTCTCGCAAACGGTTTCAAATTGTTTGCTCTCAAACGGTTTGGTAAAACCGTATGAGAAAACATGTTGAAATCGATTGGAACAAGATTTCTTTGGAAAAAAGTATCCAAGATGATGTCATCATCATCTAACTTCGTCCCTGAAGTTATAACAACTTTTGATTTCATGAATTAATCAATTTCAACCAGCAATTAATCAAGATAATGAAGGAATCAATGAAATTGCAAGATTAATGGTTGAATAACAATGTAAAGGGGTTCAAGTTATAAAACCCGCCTCAAATTGAGCTTCAAGGCTTCAAGATCACTTCAGCAATGATGGATGAAGTTTTTGCAACTCCCCATAGGCTCGTCCTCAAGCTTTTGGTTGAAAATATTTGCTAGGGTTGAAGAGGAGATTGAAATAAGAAGGAATCCATAATTTATTTTTGATTTCCACCATGGAATCAAAGGAAAAAAGAGGTCAAGAACCTTACCAACAGGTTGGGGTTGTCCTCCTGGTCCTTCACAACTCCCTTGGTCAGTTTTGCAAGCAAAGAGAAGAAGTAGATTCGAAAAAGCCTTTGAAATGAGTTGGAAAAGGTGTTTTTATAAGGAATTCAATGAGAGAGAAAATGCCTTATAAAATTCCTTTAATTCCAAAATTCATGCCACCTCTCCCCCTTAACTCATTGCATGCAAGGGTATATTTATCTCCTACGAAATCCTCTTCACTATCCTCAATTTAAAGTAAAGCAAATTAAGCACCTTAATCATTTAATAGTAATATCTCAAATTTGAGTGGATATTACTTTTCTTTATAATAAGGTGAGTGGAATTTCACCTCCTTAGGATATTTTCGTTCCTTATCTTTACAAAAGAACGTCCATCCTTATTCAAAATCAACCAATATCATTTTGGTTGAAGGTTACCCCAATAAATATAATTATTTTTGCATTAAATTGAATTAGGGTTTCCTTTATGATTAAATCTTGATTATTTTAATATCAAGATTCTCTCTCTTACCAAGAGATACAAATGAGACGCCCCTCTCATTTTATTTACTCCAATTGATCCCAAGGAACATTAGGGAGCCTTTTGAAGTGGTAAATTGCATATTGAACCCTTGGTTTTGGGTAAATTGCACATTACACCAAAACTAGGTTTTCATGCGCATACATTGCTTTATCAGCTCTTTATTGGTACTCAGGCTATCACAAGCCATACCTCTGCATCATATTCATTCTTGTGATGCATCAAAACATGAAGAACATATTAGTATGCAACATTTGCAAATTAACCCCTCAACTTGGGTAAATTGCACTTTAGTCCAAAATAAGCAAACATTGCTTCAACATTGTTCAAACAGGACCAAAGTTTGAAACATAAGTTCCTCTTGAGCCTTAATTACTTTTCAAAATACAAGATTAAGCACATAATCACTTTGATTAAACAAAACACCTAGGCTTAAGGCATAACCCAGGTCAGGGATGTTACAAATTATCCACCCCTTACAAGGATTTCGTCCCTGAAATCACTTAAGATAAAAGAGAAGGATATTTCTTTCTCATCTCTTACTCTAGCTCCCATGTAGCTTCTCCAATGCCACGGTGATGCCAGAGAACTTTCACAAGAAGACATATGTCTTTATTTTTCAGCTTTTTAATTCTTCAATCACGAACCAACACAGGTTATTCAACATAAGATATGTCATCATTAAGCTCAACCTCCATAGGTTGCAACACTGACTCAGTGTCAGGATGACACTTCCTCAGCATAGAGATATGGAACATTGGGTGCAATCTATGCAACTCAGGGGGCAACTCTAGCTTATAGGCTACCTTTCCAATCCTCTCAATGATTGGGTAAGACCCCATAAATGTAGGAGATAACTTGCCCTTCTTTCCAAATCTCAGAAAAGGAAAGATTGCAAGAAGAACACACTTCCTGCAATACAGCAGATCCCAACAAGGGTGTTTCTAGTAGCAATTTGTCTGCTCTATGACTGAAAATCAAGTTGCAGTCATAAATCACTTCTCAAGTGATGAAAGAGTGTATAGCACTCGGATCAATTAAAACAGATACGAAGAAGGATGAAGACAGATCAGAATAAAATAACTCCATCTGACCTATCACAACCCGAGGGTTGACTACTGCTTAAGGCTGACTCTGCCTCAAAGGTTGATTCAACACGCGAAGGTTGAGTACAGACTCAATTTAAGTCCAGAAATTAATCATTTCCTTTTGCTTCAATCTGCTGATGTTGATTATAAATCATGTTGATATCTAAAACATCATTATTGGGGCTGGTAATCTAACAGTGGAATCATGTGTAATCAACAGCAGATAACTCAATATCTATGTAGTTTAGAGCAACATTCTTATGCAAGTATATCAGCTATATAACTTGATAAAGCAGCATGTCACTATTCAATAAAGAATTCAATAATACAGATAAAATTTAAGCATCTAGAACATGCTAAGTAGGATAACATCAACCGGTGCTTCTTGTATTTCAACTTATACAAATACGCTACTCGGCTGATTACGTTTTACAAACATAACTTAAGCTCTGAGGAGATGAGGTATACCGCTCATACTCCAACCGACCACTGCTAGGAGTCGAAATCGATACCATATAAGGTCAAGAAAGAGCCAGATTTTCTTATGAACTCTCACATCCCGGTCAGTGGGAGACCACGAGTAGGACTTCATGTCTGCTGCTCAACATAGCTTTCCAGGGTATACTGGCAACTTCACTACAGAGTTACAGTCGCAACTGTACTCTCATTGGCCATCGAGAGATTTAATGTTTATCTCCGTCGACCCGACATAATTTGGGGGAATAGTGAAACATCCAACCCAACATTAGGAGAGTTCATGATACATCCATCCTGACAACATGAGTAATTGAGAGGTTTTTTATTAACCTTTCCTCAATTCCCTCACACAGACATAAGGATATTTTCACCTATTTACCCCCATATATTCCAAAATATACGAACTCAAGGAGATCCCTTAGGAAAACCTGTTTCACCATCACCAGCTACTGACGATGATGGATCTATGGCCAGAGCACTACATGAATAGATTTCACTTGGAGAATTAAGTACAGTATCATATTCTTTTAGCATCAATCAAGTTCTCAATCATAACTTATTATGACAATTGCTATAAAGAAACATGTACTGATTTCCAAAATTATTTCAAAATCTTAAAAGGCATTGAGATCTCAGTCCCTCATTTCAATACTAGGAATTCTCATCCCTTCATAACTCATCACCATAATTATATGGCCATGGGTATTCAAACCCTTAGCTCAACACTGAGCATTGTTACCACTTTCTTAGGTAACTATCACCTTCAGGTCATCTGACCAAGGTATATCAGATACTTGTTACACCAGCATCCATAATGGCACTTGAGGCCCATTAACTCTCTTGCCACCTCTTCCCAGGCAACAAGGTATATTATGGCACACAAGGCCCAATAAACAAATTCAAATTAATAACACATCATAGCTCATACTTGGCTATGCTCATCATCTCATGATACCTGCATGGTTAGCACATATGATAGCAGTACATAAATTATCTATCAACACCATGCAAAACAAATGTATCATTATTTCATGGGTATCACCCTTATTCCTTTACCAGGATTAGGGTTTCCCATCACACATCTCATGTATCATTCATCCACTTATATTCGACTTATAACACAACAAGGTATACCAGTATTTGGGGTGTTGGATATGATATCTATCATATCTTGATGTATCACTTCCCTCAACACCTTTATCTTACTTGAGTCCATACACTTAGCTTGTATTAGGGTATTACCAATCCTAATACTTTATGCACCAGTTCATCACATTTATCCTGTAAGGTAGTGATCATTAGTCACTCACTTAGAATATACAACTATTGCCAATACTATGAACTCATCCTTAAGTAGGAATTAACAAAATGACCATGTTAGGTCCCTTTCAAATCATCTCTAAGTCAAGCATAGAGCACCACGGTCGTGCATCCAGGAACAGTCGTGCATCCAGGAACGGTCGTGCAAAGGGAAGCCACCACGGTCGTGCTACCATGCACGGTCTTGCTATAGAAGATCACCACGACCGTGTTACACTACCATGGTTGCCATCATCCAATTAGGGTTTCATTCAATTACCCATGATTTAGGGTTTATTATTCATCCCAAATAGTTTTTCATATGTAAACAACCTCAATTAAGGTTATACATGGAATCAACCTCAATTAGGGTTTACTGTTCACCTCAATTAGGGATTTCACATGCATTCAACTTCAGTTAGGGTTTTACATAGAATCACCCTCAATTAGGGTTAACATCATGAATAGTATCCATGCATTTGTTATGCATCATTGGTTAATACCAATAAGAGTATCTCTCACCTAATTACATTAGGTTTCCAAAAGGTTTGATCAATTGAACCTTCGATTACATGAGGTATCAATTGGATTGATCAATTGAACCTTCAATTGCATTATGTTTACAATTAGGTTAATCAATTGATCCTTCAATTGCATTAGGTACTTAATTAGGTTAATCAATTGAATCTTCAATTGCATTGGGTTCTCAATTGGGTTAACCAGATGAACCTTAAATGACTTTAAGTCTTTAGAACCCAATAAATCTTGGCCATTCAAACCTCATACAGTCTTAACATTATAGACCTTAAAAGGTTTGAAACCGCATGACCACTTTTGGTTTTAAACCGCATGACCAAACCGCATGATCTTGGGACCTCAAACGGTCTTGAGACCATTTGGACTCAAACAGTCTCATGACCATTTGGTCCAAACATCTCAAAATCGCAAGGACCAAAAAGTCAATCAAGACTTCAACAAAACTTGAATGCAATCAATGGAACTTCAACCAATTGGATCATCAATTCAATCCTCAATTGAATCACGGAATCACCCCTCAATTGGAACTCCAATTAGGGTTTGATCTCAATTGTATTAGGGTTTATAATAACCAATTAGGGTTTTGAAGTTGATCATCAATCAAGCTACTAATTGTGTTTCAATTGATATCATTGGACCTTCAACCAACCAATCATACTCAACCATAGGTCTCTAAATGGTCTTGGATGACCACCAAACGGTTTTGAAACTGTTTGGATGAGCTCCAAACGGTATTGAGACCGTTTGGCTCATCCAACCCTTGGATTCTAGTGAAAAATCATTAGGGTTTGAGCCATTGAGTTGATCATCAAATCAGCACTTAATTGCAAAGTGATTTGATAACTTTGGACCTTCAATTGGTCTACTATACTTAACCCCAGACCTCCAAATGGTCTTGGGTGATCCCCAAATGGTTTTGAAACCGTGTGGGTGATCCCCAAATGGTTTTCAAACCGTTTGGGCTAATCAACCCAAAATCTCAAATCAACTCATTGGAATTTCAGCACTCATTTCAATTATGGTTTGCCCAATTGATTAGCCTTCAACTCATGATTCCTTGGGAATTAATCCATAAAATTTGGTAGGTCACTAACCAACATAATTATGAATAGTAATCGCAAATGGTCAACCTTTTGTCAACGCTCTCAAACGGTTTTGAAACAGTTTGCCCAAAAGGTCAAGTTAATCAAGTTGAAAATCAGCACTTAATCCAATTAGGTTTGCCTAATTGATTAGCCTTCAACTCATGATTCCTTTGGAATTAATCCATAAAATTTTGTGGGTTATCAACCAACATAATTAGGAACAGGAATATCAAACGGTCAACCATTGGTAAACTCTCTCAAACGGTTTTTAAACCGTTTGCTCCCAAACGGTTCAAACTGTTTGCTCTCAAACGGTTTGTTGAAACCGCATGAGCAAACATGTTGAAACCGATTGGAACAAGATTTCTTTGGGAAAAGTATCCAAGATGATGTCATCATCATCTAAATTCGTCCCTAAAGTTCTAAAAACTTCTGATTTCATGAATTAATCAATTTCAACCCACAATTAATCAAGATAATGAAAGAATCAATGAAATTGCAAGATTACTGGTTGAATAACAATGTAAAGGGGTTCAAGTTATAAAACCCGCCTCAAATTGAGATCCAAGGCTTCAATATCACATCAACAATGGTGGATGAAGTTTTTGTAACTCCCCCTAGGCCCGTCCTCTAGCTTTTTGTTGAAAAGATTTGCTAGGGTTGAAGGGGAGATTGAAATAAGAAGGAATCCATAATTTATTTTCGATTTCCAGCATGGAATCAAAGGAAAAAGAGGTCAATAACCTTACCAACCGGTTGGGGTTATCCTCCTAGTCCTTCACAACTCCCTTGGTCGTTTTTGCAAGCAAAGAGAAGAAGTGGATTCGAAAAAGCCTTTGAAATGAGTTGGAAAAGGTGTTTTTATAAGGAATTCAATGAGAGAGAAAATGCCTTATAAAATTCCTTTAATTCCAAAATGCATGCCACCTCTCCCCCTTAACTCATTGCATGCAAGGGTATCTTTATCTCCTACTAAATCCTCTTCATTATCCTCAATTTAAATAAAATCAAATTAAGCACCTTAATCATTTAATAATAATATCTCAAATTTGAGTGGATATTACTTTTCTTTATAACAAGGTGAGTGAAATTTCACCTCCTTAGGATATTTTTGTTCCTTATCTTTAAAAAAGAACTTCCATACTTATTCAAAATCAACCAATATCATTTTGGTTGAAGGGCACCCCAATTAATATAATTATTTTTGCATTAAATTGAATTAGGGTTTCCTTTATGATTAAATCTTGATTATTTTAATATCAAGATTCCCTCTCTTACCAAGAGATACAAATGAGACGCCCCTCTCATTTTCTTTACTCCACTTGTTCCCAAGGAACATTAGGGACCCTTTTGAAGTTGTAAATTGCATATTGAACCCTTGTTTTTAGGTAAATTGCACATTACACCAAAACTAGGTTTTCATGCACATACATTGCTTTATCAGCTCTTTATTGGTACTCAGGCTATCACAAGCCATACCTCTGCATCATATTCATTCCCATGATGCATCAACACATGAGGAACATATTAGTATGCAACATTTGCACATTAACCCCTCAACTTGGGTAAATTGCACTTTAGTCCAAAACAAGCAAACATTGCTTCAACATTGCTCAAACAGGACCAAAGTTGGAAACATAAGTTCCTCTTGAGCCTTAATTACTTTTCAAAATACAAGATTAAGCATATAATCACTTTGATTAAACAAAACACCTAGGGTTAAGGCATAACCCAGGTTAGGGATTTACACTTCCAAGGTGAGACCTTGAGATACACTATGTCTTCAACTTGAAATTCTAAAGGTCTATGACGCTTATCAGCTTAAGATTTATGTCTGTCCTGGGCAACTTTCAACTGTTGTTGTATTACTTTAATCTTATCAATTGTTTGCTGTACCAGTTCAGGACCCAAAAGTTAATATTCTCCTATTTCATACCAACATAAGGGAGATCTACAACGTCTGCCATATAATGCTTTATATGGTGCCATCTCAATATTGTGTTGATAGCTATTATTATAAGCAAATTCTATCAAGCTCAGGTGTAGATCCCAACTCCCTACAAACTGAAGGACACATGTCCTAAGAAAGTCCTCTAAAGTTTGTATAATCCTTTCAGACTGTCTGTTTGTCTGTTGGTGAAATGTTGTACAAAACCTTAACTACGTACCCAAAGCTTTTTGGAGTCACTCCCAAAAATGACTCGTGAACTGGGGACCTCTATCAGATACAATAGTAGATGGTACCCCGTGTAAATTCACTATCTTCTCTATGTATACTTGTGCAAGATTCTCAGTAGTGTAGGTTGTTTTGATAAGAATGAAATATGCTGACTTTATCAATCTGTCAATTATCACCCAAATGAAATCATGACTTTTGGCTGTTCTAGGCAAACCAACCACAAATTCCATGGTTACATGATCCCATTTCCACTGCGGTATAGGCAAAGGTTGCATTGTTCCTACGGGTTTTTGATGTTCAGCTTTAACCTTCTGACACACCGGACACCACATAACAAACTCAACAACATCCTTCTTCAATCCATGCCACCAATACATATCTTTTAAGTTATGATACATCTTGGTGCTTCCTGGATGCATAGCATACATTTAAGAATGAGCTTCTTCTAGGAATAACTTCCTTAAATCATCTGCATCAGGTACTACCATCCTACCATGGTAACAGACTACCTGATCGTTTGAGTCATGGAAGCCATCCCGTTTCTCACTACCATACTCTAACCTGATCTGCTGAATCATAGTATTAGCTTGCTATGCTTCTTCAATTTGCTGTCTCAGAGTAGGTTTCACTTGCATCTCAGCTAATAGCCCGTCTAACAACGATACCTTAAGTTGTATGTTGTCTTGCCTCAAGGAGATAAGCATATTTCTCTTAAAGCACACTAAGGAATTCAATTGTACTTTGTCTAGGGTTGGTGTTGCTGATTTCTTACTTAATGCATCAGCCACCACCTTGGCCTTCCCTAGATGATAATCAATTGTACAATAATAGTCCTTTATTAACTCCATCCAGCGGTGTTGCCTTATGTTTAGCTCATGCTGAGAGAAGATATATTTGAGGTTCTTATGGTCTGTGAAAATCTGGAATGTTTCTCCATAGAGATAATGTCTCTAGATCTTCAAAGCATGGACAACAGCAGCTAGCTCTAGATCATGTGTCGGATAATTCTCCTCGTGTTTTTAAAGCTGTCGAGAAGCAAAAGAAATCACTTGCTTATCCTGCATCAACACACATCCTAGTCCATTCTTAGATGCATCACAGAAGACTATGTACCCCTTCCCTTGCTCCGGTAACACCAACACAGGTGCACTTGTTAACCTTTCCTTCATCAATTGGAAAGATTGCTGGCACTTGTCATTCCAGACAAAAGGAATCTCTTTCCTTGTCAACTTAGTTAGGGGTAAGGCTATAGAATTGAAGTTCTTAATAAACCTCCTATAATAGCCTGTCAATCCTAGGAAACTGTGTATCTCTGTCGGTGTCTCAGGGTGTTCCCATTGTAGGATAGATTCTACCTTCTTAGGATCAACACGAATACCTGAGGCAGATATTATGTGTCTAAGAAAAGAAACTTTTGGTAACCATAACTCACATTTGATAAACTTAGCATACAACTTATGCTTTCTTAGCAAAGTCAAAGCCTGACGGAGATGCTTCTCATGCTGTTGAGCATCTCTACTATATATCAGGAGGTCATCTATGAAGACGACCACACATTGATCAAGAAAAGGTCAAAAGATTCTATTCATGAGTTCCATGAATGCATCTGGTGCATTAGTTATCCCGAACGACATAACTATGAACTCATAGTGACCATACCTCGTTCTAAAAGCAAACTTAGGTATGTCACTCTCCTTAATACGCAATTGGTGGAATCCCGACCTCAGATCTATCTTAGAAAAGATAGTTGCACCACGCAACTAATGAAACAAGTCATCAATCCTTGGCAGAGGATACTTGTTTTTTATGGTTACTTTATTCAACTTCCTATAGTTGATGCACAATCGCATTGACCCATCCTTCTTCTTAAAAAAGAGGACCGGAACACCCCATGGTTGTAACATCCCTGACCTGGGTTATGCTTCACCCTAGATGATTTACTTAATAAAGTTTATTATAAGCTTGTTGTTATCTTGTGAAAAGTAATTAAGGCTCAAGAGGAACTTATATTTCAATTTTAGTCCTTTTTGAATAATGTTGAAACATTGTTTTGCTTGTATTGGACTAAAGTGCAAATTACCCAAGTTGAGGGGCTAAATTGAAAATTGAGCAAGATAAGATGTTCCTCATGTGTTGAGGCATCATGAGAATGAATATGATGTCGAATTATTGCTTGTGGTAGCCTGAGTACCAAGAAAGAGTTGATAAAGCAATGTTTATGCATTAAAACCCAGTTTTGGTGTAATGTGCAATTTACCCAAAACCTAGGGTTCGATATGCAAATTACCACTTCAACAAGGTCCCTAATGTTTCTTGACATCATGTAGAGCAAATAAAATTAGAGTAACACCTTATTTGAATTAATTTGGAGGAGAGAGAATCTTGATATTAAAATAATCAAGATTTAATCCTAAGTGAAACCCTAATTCAATTTAGTGCAAAAATAAATATATTAATTGAAGTGCCCTTCAACCAAAATTATGTTGGTTGCAATCCAAGTATGTGGAAGTCCTTGTTCCTTGAAAAGGCAATGAAAAGATCTTAAGGAGGTGAAGAACCCACTCACCTTATTATAAGAAAAAGAATATCCACTCACTTATGGATATTATTATAATATGATTTAAGGTGCTTAATTTGTTTTCCTTTAAATCATGGATAATTGAGAGGAATAAGAGGAAAACAAGATAGCCTCGTCTCTAAGGAAGTATAGGGGGAAACTGGAAAGGGAATTGAGGGGATAATTCCTACTTTCTCTCTCCTAATTGAATTTTCAATAAAATTCACATATAAGCTTATTTATCCATAGAATGAAAGGGAATTTCGGATTCACTTCCACCCTTAGCTTGGCCAACTACCAAATGATCTTTGGAGGAGTAGTAGGACAACCTCCAACCTGTTGGTAACATTCTTGACCTCCTTTCACCTTGAATCCATGGTGAAAATCGAAAATCAATGTATGAATTCTTCATATCTCGATCCCCTCTTCAATTCTAACCATTCATTTTCACTCAAAACTTGAGGAAGAGCCTTGGAATAGTGAAAGGAGCTGCATTCACCATTGTTAACGTGAGCTTGAAGCTTTGGAGCTCAATTGGAGGTGGGTTTTATAACTTGAACCCTTGAAATTGTTATTGCATTCAATTCCTGATCAATTGTTGATGCTTTCTCCATTTCTGAAATTTAATTTGGTTGATGGATGCAACCACCATGGAAATCACAGAAAACTTCGTGGGTTTGGATCTTGATTATGATGACATCATCACAAGCACACACCTTAAAAATATCAAGAGCAATCAGTTTTATTAACCTTTGGTTTCAAACAGTTTCACCAAACCGTTTGAGACCAAACGGTTTGCAAACCGTTTGGTGCTCTGGGTCCAACACCGTTTGGTCTTGTTGACCATTTTCATGGGTTGACCGTTTGAGGTCTGAACCCTAGTATGTGTTGGATTATGATCCAATGTCTCCAACTGATTAAATCAATGTATGTACAATCTTCTAAGATGAAACCCTAATCGGATAAGTGCTGAATTTACAATTGAATAAGTTGATGTTTTGGGTTGATTGACCCAAACAGTTTCAAAACCGTTTGGGAATCATCCAAATGGTCTCAAAACCGTTTGAGGGTCACTCAAGACCTTTTGGAGCTCTAGGGTTGAGTATGGTTGGGTATTTGATGGTCCAAAGATACCAAATTGAAATGCAATCAATTGTTGAATTGATGATCATTCCAATGATCCAAACCCTAATTGGATGACATGGATTTTGATGTTGGAATGGGAAAAAAGTCTCAAGACCGTTTGGAGATCATACAAATGATCTCAAGACCGTTTGGAGTTCATTCAAGACCGTTTGAGGTGAGGTCATATCATGTAATGATAATGGTTCACTGATTTCAATTGAATTGGTTCCACAATATCAACCATTGATGGATCCTCAGTTACAAAACCCTAAGTGATGGTTTCTTGATTATCAGCCCTTGTCCAATTGGGTTTAAAACCCTAATTGAAGGTTTAATTGAATGGTGATTCAGTGGTTCAATTGATAAATAATTTAGTGGTCCAATTGATAATTGGTTCGTGGATTGAAACCTTCAATTGACTAAGTGTTGAAGACCCTTTTTGGTCCATTCGGTTTTGAGAGGGTTTAAACCAAACGGTCTGAAGACAGTTTGAGTCCAAATGGTATCAAGACCGTTTGGGACCAAACGGTGTGAAGACCATTTGAGACCAAACAATCTCAAACCGTTCGGAGACTCAAGCTCATTCGGTTTCAAACACCTACTTTGTCAAACAGTTTCAAGAGCCAACTTTGTTAAATGGTTTCAAACCGTTTGAACTTACTTGGTCAAGATTGTTTGAGGTCTAAATGACCAAGACCGTTAGAGGTGTAAGTGACTAAGACCTTTTGAGGTTAAAATTGGTTAAACCTTTTGGATACCTAATATGATCAAAGGTCAAATAGATACTTGATTATTAATTATGTGGACCGATGATGATTATGAAGGATAACCCTAACTATGTGTATTTAATTAAAGGGCTGACCTAGATCAATCTTGGAGTAGTTAACATCCTTGAGAGGATAAGAGAGAGAGAGAAAGAATGGGAGAGATGATTTCTTACATCATAAGCCCTAATTCTCTCATTAAGAATAAACATGTAATCAGGAGTTGATCCATGATAATGAGATCATGAGATCCTCATTGAAAAGATTGATGTACCTTAACCCTAAATTAGGGCAAGGTTATGTGGAACCCAAATTTAGGGCAAAGTTCAGTGGAATCATAATATAGGGTGATGATGTAACCCTAACTTACGGTAGCAATGAATGAAACTGTAAAGGAGTGAAACCACTCCTCTACTAGAAAGAAAAGATTACATCCCTTAACCAAACACCACGTAAAAATTTTCACAAAAGGGATGAGGATCAATTCATTCCACATGTATGTATCATTACACAATGAGTAGCAGCGGAAAATAAATATTATCTAACCATTTACAAAGCTCTATACAACATATCACCATAAAAGGTGTTCTAAAGGAAAACTACATATAACTCCAAGGACTAAGCCGAGGGTCATCTAACCACCTCTTCAAGCCTCCCAAAGATCAGCTACAAGGTTGTTTTTGAAGCTACTTCCTCGATCTAACCTGGGGTTGGAAGCATACCCCACAAAAGAAGAAGAAAAGAGAAATATATCAGCAAAAGCTGGTATGTGTATTCTAAAGTAAAGTTTGAGCAATATATGACAAGAAGGATATCAAGTATGAATTCTTCCCATGAAAAAGAATAGGACTACCCACATGGGCATAAAAGATAAGATTCTTAACAAAAGAGATACTTGCCATATGTAAACAATAAAGAAAATGCCACATGCACATATTATTACCAACATCCTGCATACATGTGAGATAAGCATAACACTAGAATATTATAAAAGACAAAGGTGGTCAAGAATCACACATCTTGAACCTGGTGAGGCATGGCCAAGAATCACACATCTTGCCCTATCATGGGGAATCACACATCCACCATCAAATTCATATAATATGGGACAGGAATCACACATCCTTCCCGAGAATGGGGAATCACACATCCACCATCTAAAACATCATAATTTTTCCACAAATTATAATGAGACTAAACCAATGCAATTATTCTACTCTAGGGTTACTGAATCGCATAGCAGGTAATTGTAGAGGCAAGTAGAAAAGTATAGTCAACATCAAACAAGATTTTCCACAATGGTCAACATATGAAACATCAATAAACTTCCAAATCATAGGGGTAGATAACATCAACAATATCACAAGATAAGACTTCAAAAGATTATCCAAGATCTTAATAATCAGGATAGTTCACATGAACCATGATAACAAGAGAATAGACATGTGTAGGCAAAAGTCAAAAGAATGATGAAGTAGGTACATTGCTCAATTTAGATGAATAGGGGATACAACATACCTTATTATCAAAGTCCAACAGGTCCTAAGCCCTTCTGGATCCAAAACTAGGTCACCAAAAAGCCTATTAAACACATATACCGATTTTATGTCAACTTCATATATATAAGCCAAACCCTAAAAACTATCTTTTTATTATTATGTGAATTAGATTATGAAAACTATTCCATATTTTAGGTTATGTTATTACGAATCTAAAACATATTTTATTATATTTTTCTGACTTATAAATTATTAGTTATGAATTATTCAAGTTTTATCTTATATAATTAAATCCATTAAATCACCCTTTTAAAACATCAGATTCGGGAAACAAAACCAATATCAAACGAAAGCTTGCATTTTTCTGAATCCAACGAATATTTTTCCATAATTTTCTGATAAGCCGATAATTAGTTATCAATTTTACAAAACCGACCAATCAGATAATTACAACAAATTCGATCGCAGATACAAAGCAGAGAAAATCCACGTCGACCTGAACTGGCCAATCAGAACCGCCCACGTCAGGGAATCACTTAAGCCAAGTCAGCAGAACAAATCGCAAAGCAAAAAGGAAGAGGGAAAAGTGAAAAGACCAAAATACCCCTGGTCGCGAAACAAAACATAAAAGGAAAGAACAAGGGCAAAGAGGAGAATTCACCTTGGGGTTTGTTTCCCCCGCGAGAACCACCCCCGACATCCGAGAGCAACAGCTCGATCCAAAACTCCAGATCGCAAAGGAGTGTGAATTGGACGATGTGTCCTCCACGAACTTTGTTCCAGGAGGTCCGACGAACTCAAAGAGTCAAACCGCGATGAGAACGGTCACCGGTAGCTCGAGAAAGCATCGCCGCAATAGCCTGCCATCACTGAGATGATCGATATTGAAGAAGAATTAGTGGGAACCCAAACGAAGGATAGGGAAGAGACAGACACCCAAAACCGAAGGTGCTCACACCAAAACGAGGTCAAAAGTGCGAGGATGGCGAACTAGGAACCTCACCAGAGATAAGAAAAACGAAACTAAAGCCACTCTTGTCGACAGAGAAGTAGGGTGAACCACAGACCAAAGTGCAAAAAGGAAAAGGTCGAAGAAGGTCCAAGGATGCTCACCGAGGAATTAATTGACTTGGGGATGGCCGAGATGGTCGGGGCACCGCCAAGGTCGCCGGAGATGAAACCAAGTAGGTTCGGCTGCACCAAGCACGATCAGGTCCAATTGAGGTCAGGGTCGAAAAGAAGAAAGGTCAAGGATTGTTTCTGGACAGTTAACCACGAAGAAGGAAGGGTGAATAGCCGTCTGCGAAAAAATGATGGAGAGAGGGAAATTGGGGGTTATTTATATAGACCACTATATGGGTGATATTAGGGATCATATGGAGTGGAATCCAACAAGGAAACCATAGGAGCAAAAATCGTGAACTGAGATGAAGTGTAGACCGAGAAATCCCAATCGGAAAATCATTGTGTCAAAACGACTCTGTTTCCGCTTCTGACGCGCGGTAGAAGAAAAGTTCGCAGCCATCCGATCAAGAATGAATGGTCCAGATTTACGCGTGCTAATCAAACCGCGTGACAGCAAGATAAAACGGAAATCAAATGAATAAAACAAAGGGAAAATCAAATAATTTATATATATTCTCTTTCCTGATTTAGGGGTTCTAGAATTATCCAAATTAAACCAAAATTTGCACATATGTTAAATTAAACATATAGATTCCGAATATCCAATTAGTTTTGCCTTTTGGGAACCTTTAATGGGTTAATTAAATCAAACATCATTTTCTCTTTCTTTCTTTATTTATGGCTTCAGGATTATCCAAATTTTATGAAACTTGACACATAAGTTATAATTAATGTGTTGGATACGAATTTGTTTTTATTTCCAACTTTTGGTGTCATGATTTTCATCTATTTATTAATTACACCTTTTAGGCATTTTCTCTCTCCTAAAATTACTTAATAATCAAACATTATCCAAATTAGTTGCAAACTTGCCCAAAGGCTTATTTTTATGTTTAGCTTACGAATTTGGAGTTAGTTTTCCAATTTGAGGACATTAAATATTTTATATCACTTTATTGACCAAATTCCTATTTTATTTAGATAAGGATATTAATATATACAATTATCTTTCAAATTAATTGATACTTGGCCCTTAAGTTACATTTTGATCAAGAAAACGAATTTTAGTGTCAAATTATCCTGATGGGTTTCCAATTATAGATTGTTGGTACATTATCTACTTTACTCATCAATTCCCATATTACCATTCATTTTGCATTTATCTTCTCCTTTATACAAAATTCGGATTTTCCCTTATTTCTCTTATCCTAGAAAGTGCTAGAAAGTTCTAGATGAGTTATTTTATTCTTTTCTATTACTTAGTGACAAATTATACTTCAACCCTACATTAAGATTATATGAGGAAGTATTATCCAACTAAGTTCTTTAATTCATTATTATCACTTAAACGAGTTATTATTAAGCACAAAGTATTTTTATATTCCCTTAATTACATGTATTAGTTTACTCTTGTTTGGCTAAGACAAAAGGGTAAAACTACTAGGTTAGGGTTCTGTTCTAGTATGTTACAGAAACCCTAATTTAATGGGAACTGTACTCTCAAACCCTAATTTGGGTGTGAGTTATGAGAAATCTTACTTGGATGTGTATGGTAAACCTTAATCCCTAAATTGGGGTAAAGGTATATGAAACCCTAATATAGGGTAGTGCCACTAATGCTATGTGAAACTCTATTGAAGAGCAACACTATGTGAAATCCATAAATGTATGGAAGATGCTATATGAATCCTGAAAATTATAAATATGGAGAATCCTATTCCTAATAATGGAATAGTGATTAATGTTTTGACAAACATAACACCTAGAGAGGTCGATAATGGATATCCTTATATCAATGGTTCTTAAACCAAGGATGAATCCATATTATTGACAATGGTTGTATATTCTAAGTGAATGACTAATTACCAATACATTACATGATAAATGTGATGAGCTGGTGCATAAAGTATTAGGATGGGAAATACCATAATACAAGCTAAGTAGATGAATTCAAGTAAGATCAAGGTGTTGAGGGAACTGATACATCAAGATATGATAGATATCACATCCAACACCCCAACACTAATATACCTTAATGTGTTATAAGTCCAATATAATTGGATGAGTGACATATGAGATGTGTCATGTCAATTGTTACATTGAGATGTAATGCACTTTGATGAACTTAGGCTAGCATGCCTTATGAAAAGGTTGATCCAAACCTATAAACTATGATGCAATCATATTCTGGTAAAGATGAGAGAGAAACTCATATTATGTGTTGATAATTCATTTAATGATGAATAATGAGAATAAATAAGTATGAATGAATACGTATGTTATCCATATTGATTCCTAACTATGTGAAGCAATGAAATAGGACTTGACCATTAATAATATGATCTTGAGAACTTATATGGTTATTTATATGAAACCCTGATACAGGGTATTGCTATGTGAAACCCTAAAGCAAAGTAATGATATGTGAGACCCTAATACAGGATGATACTATGTAAAGTCTTAACACAGAGTAATCCTATGTGAAGTTCAAATACTTACGGATGAGTTATAAATCTAATAAGAAAACCTTTGTATTGCATGGTACTGATATATGATTGTTATCATGAGTATTAATCATGCAGGAATATTGAGATGATGAGCATAGCCATGTATGGGCTATGATGCTCTGTATATTGAAATTGTTTATGGGCTTTATAAGCCATAATATGCCTTGTTGCCTATTAATGGGTAATCAAAGGTGATGTGAGCTTTGTGAACTATGAGGAATACTTTGTGTAGAAAGATTCATAATGTCCTTGGTCAGATGACCTGAAGGTATGAAGTTACCTAGTAAGTGGTAACAAGTGTTTTATGATGAGTTAAGGGTTCAAATACCCATAACCTATATTCATGATGATGAACTTGTTAGGAAATGGAAATGTACTTGATGAGATAAGGGATTAAGATCCCAATACTTTGTGAAAAGAGTATGGCTATAGGTCATGACTCTACAATGACAATGTCAGGCATTAGACCTATGATCTAAGCCTGAAGATAAATTATATTGTGGTAATGACTCTACAGTGAATAAATGTTATACATGATCTTCCTATTTCTTAATGGATAAGTGACATGTTGCTCTATCAAATTATAGCTGCAATGCTTTTGATAAAAATAATGTTCTAATCTGTTAGACATTGAATTAACTGATGTCAAGCAATTATGATTCCTTTGTTCATAATTATCTTCTTAAGCTGCAATAATAATGTTTCTGGTGGAGATTTATATCTCTCGTTGGGGCAATTTACAATCGTCTCACCCCCGTGGGAACCAAATTTTTAGGTGGATGTGGATGAGGAGGCAGGAATCCTTTAGTAGGTGAAGGACAGCAGCAGTAGCAGCAAGAACAACACAGAAGTCTTAGGTGGAGACACTGGTTGTTATGCCTTGTTTAGATGTATATAGAGTCCTATGTGTCGTCTCTTTACTCTCAGGTCCTCAGAGTAGCAGCTAGTGCTTTTGAGATTTTGGCTCAGTGCCTCGAGATTTTATAAGGCATGTGTTTAGTTACCTGAGCAGTTGATGCTTGTAATTCTCAAAAAGAGATGATACATGACATGTACCTTTAAACCAGAATGTAAATGTGTTACTTTGGTTCTATGTGAGAAAGTTTTGCCTGGATGGATCTTTTGATAAAAAGGTTTTAATTTTTAGTGATTTTCGGTAATCCCCTGCTTAGTGAACGCTTCCGCATTAGTTAATAATGTTTTTGTGAGTTGTATGCAACAATTAAGTGGTATCAGAGCTCTAGGTTCGTTGAGTCTACAGAGACATAGGACTCAGATGTTGAGTCTGTTCCAGTGTCTTCCAATTCATCTGATAGTGACTTCTGCTCATATAGGAGGAGAAGAAAAACTTGAAGATGACTGCGACACACGAAGAACACGCTGTTGATATTAGTGTTGATGCACCAGGAGGAGGTGCAAGAGACCAGAATAGGGAAGGGCATGTACCTGAACAGTCCCAAATTGACCCAGGTGTAGTAGAAAACCCAACCCTCCATGCTCTATTTGAGAAATTCCTGACAACCATGACACGCATGGCAGAAAGGATACCACCACCTACACCTAGGGCACGAACCCACTATGAGGGATATGGAGCCGGTAAAACTTTTGAGAGGCTTCGTCTGGTTGGAGCCATAGATTATGTTGGTACATCTGATCCAGCAGATGCTGATTTGTGGTTGACAGAGATGGAGAAGGCTTTTAGGATCCTTGATATTCCTGAAGCCGAAAAGGTAAGACATGATGTGTACCTCCTAAAAGGGAGTGTTGGTCACTGGTGGATGATAGAAGAATATAAGACACCAAGTGAAGAGATTTGATGCGAGATATTCCGACAAGAATTCATCAGTAGATACTTCCCTAAGATGTATCTAGATGAGAAGATCTCTCAATTTAAGAAGATCATACAAGGACAGATGAACATTAGTGAGTATGAAGCTAAGTTCATGGAGTTGTTGCGGTTTTGTCCGCAAATGGCAGTTAATGATGAGAAAAAAATTCGGCGTTTTGAAAAGGGGTTGAACGCTGAACTGACCACTCCTGTGTCTGCTTTAGAGAACAGGGAGAGGTTTGCCACCTTTGTGGAGTCGGTAAGGAGGATAGAGAGGTCTGAAATCGAGAAATGGCAGACTAGTGGCAAGAAGGTGTACACTCAGTCTCAAGGACAAAGATCCGAAAGTTTTAAGAAGCTGAGATTTTCTGCATTGGTAGCATCATCGAGATTCCATGCCCAGACGCAACGAACATAAAGTAAGGGTAGAGATCATAATAATGTTCCAAGTAGAGCCACTGACATAGCATCAACATCAGTGACCGGATCTCACAGACCCTATTTTGCACCTAGGATCTGTTATCAATGTAGACAACCGGGACATCTAGCAAAGGATTGTCCAGACGGGAATTTGATGATGACTCAACCTTAGGGGCAGAGTTAGCAAGGCTCACAAAGGAGGTAGTTTTCTAGTAACAATAGAGGACGTGGACAGACATCCCAGATAGGTCAGATGAAATAGATTCATTCTGATATTTCATTTCATGATTCTATGTGTTAAAAATAAGAAGGTAGCTATTTTTGAACTTCCTCTGATTAGTCCTATAAGGACACAAGGAAGATCAGAACTTACATCTTACTCAATGTTTCATAAAATGCTTTATAATCTCTCTTATCTGTGTGATAAAAGATGAGATATAGAAGTGATGCTTGAAGAAAAATTCAAGAATGAAAAATCATGTGTGTATGATGATATGAAAAGTAAGGAACATAATAAAATAAAGTGCATACTACCTAATCTCAATACTTGTATACCCTGGCCAGGTATATGATTATTTGAGATAAGGAAAGTATGAAACTCTTAGATTGTTATCTTTCTGATTACTCTGATCAAGTAGTCATTCTGAAACAATCTGGTGAGTATAATGAACTTATGAGGAAGAGCTAAGTGAACATTCCCAATTAATGAGGAAGAGCTAAGTGAGCATTCCCAATTAAATAGGAAGAGCTAAGTGAACATTCCCAATAAATGAGGAAGAGCTAAGTGAGCATTCCCAATTAAATAGGAAGAGTTAAGTGAGCATTCCCAATTAAATAGGAAGAGCTAACTGAACATTCCCAATTAATGAGGAAGAGCTAAGTGAGCATTCCCAATTAAATAGGAAGAGCTAAGTGAACATTCCCAATTAATGAGGAAGAGCTAAGTGAGAATTCCCAATTAAATAGGAAGAGCTAAGTGAACATTCCCAAATAATGAGGAAGAGCTAAGTGAACATTCCCAATTAATGAGGAAGAGCTAAGTGAGCATTCCCCATTAAATAGGAAGAGCTAAGTGAACATTCCCAATTAATGAGGAAGAGCAAAGTGAACATTCCCAATTAAAAAGGAATAGCTAAGTGAGCATTCCCAATTAAAAGGAATAGCTAAGTGAGCATTCCCAATTAAATAAGAATAGCTAAGTGAACATTCCCAATAAAATAGGAAGTGCTAAGTGAACTTTCCCAAACAAATAAAGGATTGCTGAGTGAATTATCTCTGTTAGATATATATATATATATGTTTCTCTTTTGGTAAACACTCTTGGGTGATGATAGGAGTATGTTCTTTTATGCTTCTTCCTTTCAAATAATATGGACATCATATGTTAGGGGTTTATGCTCTGCATAAACATAAACATTGATAAGGTTGAACTAATGAAAGGAATTTCTATGTGGATTATAGATCCATGGTATCTCCATGATATTTAGATATTATGTGGAGACTTGAGGGTATGATAAATGAATAAATTTGTCCCTCCGTTTTCCTGGGATTTCAGGGACGAAATCTTTGTTAGGGGTTTATAATTTGTAACATCCCTGACCTGGGTTATGCTTAACCCTAGATGATTCACTTAATAAAGTTGATTATAAGCTTTCTCTTATCTTGTGAAAAGTAATTAAGGCTCAAGAGGAACTTATATTTCAATTTTAGTCCTTTTTGAATAATGTTGAAACATTGTTTTGCTTGTAATGGACTAAAGTGCAAATTACCCATGTTGAGGGGTTAAATTGCAAATTGAGCATTATAAGATGTTCCCCATGTGTTGAGGCATCATGAGAATGAATATGATGTAGAGGTATGGCTTGTGGTAGCCTGAGTACCAAGAAAGAGCTGATAAAGCAATGTTTATGCATTAAAAGCCAATTTTGGTGTAATGTGCAATTTACCCAAAACCTAGGGTTCAATATGCAAATTACCACTTAAATAAGGTCCCTAATGTTTCTTGACATCATGTAGAGCAAAGAAAATGAGAGGGACACCTTATTTGAATTAAGTTGGAGGACAGAGAATCTGGATATTAAAATAATCAAGATTTAAGCCTAAGTGAAACCCTAATTCAATTTAGTGCAAAAATAAATATATTAATTGAAGTGCCCTTCAACCAAAATTATGTTGGTTGAAATGCAAGTATGTGTACTTCCTTTGTGCCTTGAAATGGCAATGAAAATATCTTAAGGAGGTGAAGAACCCACTCACCTTATTATAAGAAAAAGAATATCCACTCACTTATGGATATTATTATAATATAATTTAGGTGCTTAATTTGTTTTCCTTTTAATCATGGATAATTGAGAGTAATAAGAGGCAAACAAGATAGCCTCGTCTCTAAGAAAGTATAGGGGGAAAGTGGCAAGGGAATTGAGGGGATAATTCCTACTTTCTCTCTCCTAATTGAATTTTCAATAAAATTCACATATAAGCTTATTTAACCATAGAATGAAAGGGAATTTCGGATTCCCTTCCACCCTTTGCTTGGAAAATGACAAAGGAGCTTTGGAGGAGTAGGAGGACGACCTCCAACCTGTTGGTAAGCTTCTTGACCTCCTTTCACCTTGAATCCATAGTGAAAATCGAAAATCAATGTATGAATTCATCATATCTCGATCCCCTCTTCAATTCTAACCATTCCTTTTCACTCAAAGCTTGAGGACGAGCCTTGGAATAGTGAAAGGAGTTGCATCCACCATTGTTGACGTGAGATTGAAGCTTTGGAGCTCAATTGGAGGTGGTTTTTATAACTTGAACCCTTGAAATTATTATTGCATTCAATTCCTTATCAATTATTGATGCTTTCTCCATTTCTGAAATTTAATTTGGTTGATGTATGTGACCACCATGGAAATCACAGCAAACTTCATGGGTTTGGAGCTAGATGATTATGACATCATCACAAGCACACACCTTAAAAATATCAAGAGCAATCAGTTTTGATAACCTTTGGTTTCAAACGGTTTCACCAAACTGTTTGAGACCAAACGGTTTGCAAACCGTTTGGTGCTCTGGGTCCAAGACCGTTTGGTCTTGTTGACCATTTTCATGGGTTGACCGTTTGAGGTCTGAACCCTAGTATGTGTTGGATTATGATCCCATGGCTCCAATTGATTAAATCAATGTATGGACAATCTTCTAAGATGAAACCCTAATCGTCTAAGTGCTGAATTTACAATTGAATAAGTTGATGTTTTGAGTTGATTGACCCAAATGGTTTCAAAACCATATGGGAATCATCCAAATGGTCTCAAGACCGTTTGAGGGTCACCCAAGACCGTTTGGAGGTCTAGGGTTGAGTATGGTTGGGTATTTGATGATCCAAAGATACCAAATTGAAATGCAATCAATTGTTGAATTGATGATCATTCCAATGATCCAAACCCTAATTGGATGACATGGATTTTGATGTTGGAATGGTAAAATGGTCTCAAGACCGTTTGGAGATCATCCAAATGATCTCAAGACCGTTTGGAGGTCATTCAAGACCGTTTGAGGTTAGGTCATATCATGTAATGATAATGGTTCACCGATTTCAATTGAATTGGTTCCACAATGTCAACCATTGATGGATCCTCAGTTTCAAAACCCTAAGAGATCGTTTCCTGATTATCAACCCTTGTCCAATTGGGTTTAAAACCCTAATTGAAGGTTTAATTGAATGGTGATTCAGTGGTTCATTTGATGAATACTTTAATCGTCCAATTATTAATTGGTCCAGGGATTGAAACCTTGAATCAACTAACTGTTGAAGACCCTTTTTGGTCCATTTGGTTTTGAGAGGGTTTGGACCAAACGGTCTTAAGACCATTTCAGTCCAAGCGGTCTCAAGACAGTTTGGAGACTCAAGCTCATTCAGTTTCAAACACCTACTTTTTCAAACGGTTTCAAGAGCCAACTTTGTTAAATGGTTTCAAACCGTTTGAATTTACTTGGTCAAGACCGTTTGAGGTCTAAGTGACCAAGACCGTTTGAGGTCTAAGTGACTAAGACCTTTTGAGGTTCAAATTGGTTAAAACTTTTGGATACCTAATATGATCAAAGTTCAATTAGATACTTGATTATTAATAATGTGCATCAATGATGATTATGAAGGATAACCCTAACTATGTGTATTTAATTAAAGGGCTGACCTAGATCAATCTTGGAGTAGTTAACATCCTTGAGAGGATGAGAGAGAGAGAGAAAGAATGGGAGAGATGATTGCTTACATCATAAGCCCTAATTCTCTCATTAAGAATAAACATGTAATCAGGAATTGATCCATGATAATGAGATCATGAGATCCTCATTGAAAAGATTGATGTACCTTAACCCTAAATTAGGGCAAGGTTATGTGGAACCCTAATTTCGGGCAAAGCTTAGTGGAATCATAATATAGGGTGATGATGTAACCCTAACTTAGTGTAACAATGAATGAAACCCTAATTTAATGGGAATCGTACTCTCTAACCCTAATTTGGGTGCGAGTTATGAGAAATCTTACTTGGATGTATATGGTAAAGCTTAATCCCTAAATTGGGGTAAAGGTATATGAAACCCTAATATAGGGTAGTGCCACTAATGCTATGTGAAACTCTATTGATGAGCAACACTATGTGAAATCCATAAATGTATGGAAGATGTTATGTGAATCCTCAAAATTATAAATATGGAGAATCATATTCCTAATAATGGAATAGTGATTAATATTTTTACAAATGTAACACCTAGAGAGGTTGATAATGGATATACTTATATCAATGGTTCTTAATTCAAGGATGAATCCATATTATTGACAATGGTTGTATATTCTAAGATGAATAACTAATTACCAATACATTACATGATAAATGTGATGAGCTGGTGCATAAAGTCTTAGGATGGGAAATTCCCTAATACAAGCTAAGTGGATGAATTCAAGTAAGATGAAGGTGTTGAGGGAAGTGATACATCAAGATATGATAGATATCACATCCAACACCCCAATACTAATATACCTTGATGTGTTATAAGTCCAATATAATTGGATGAGTGACATATGAGATGTGTCATGTCAATTGTTACATTGAGATGTAATGCACTTTGATGAACTTAGGCTAGCATGCCTTATGAAAAGGTTGATCCAAACCTATAAACTATGATGTAATCATATTCTGGTAAAGATGAGAGTGAAACATATACTGTGTGTTGATAATTCATTTAATGATGAATAATGATAATAAATAAGTATGAATGAATACTTATGTTATCCATATTGATTCCTAACTATGTGAAGCAATTAAATAGGACTTGACCATTAATAATATGATCTTGATAACTTATATGGTTATTTATATGAAACCCTAATACAGGGTATTACTATGTGAAACCCTAAAGCAGGGTAATGTTATGTGAAACCCTAATACATGATGATACTATGTGAAGTCTTAACATAGAGTAATCCTATGTGAATTTCAAATACATATCGATGAGTTATAAATCTAATAAGAAAACTTTTGTATTGCATGGTACTGATATATGATTATTATCATGAGTATTAATCATGCAGGAATATTGAGATGATGAGCATAGCCAGGTATGGGCTATGATTCTCTGTATATTGAAACTGTTTATGGGCTTTATAATCCATGATATGCCTTGTTGCCTATTAAGGGGTAACCAAAGGTGATGTGAGCTTTGTGAACTATGTGGAATACTTTGTGTAGCAAGATTCATAATGTCCTTGGTCAGATGACCTGAAGGTATGAAGTTACCTAGTAAGTGGTAACAAGTGTTTTATGATGAGTTAAGGGTTCAAATACCCATAACCTATATTCATGATGATGAACTTGTTAGGAAATGGAAATGTACTTGATGAGATAAGAGATTAAGATCACAATACTTTGTGAAAAGAGTATGGCTATAGATCATGACTCCACAATGACAATGCCAGGCATTAGACCTACGAGCTAATCCTGAAGAGAAATTATACTGTGGTAATGACTCGACAGTGAATAAATGTTATACATGTTCTTCATATTCCTTAATGGATAAGTGACATGTTCCTCTATCAAATTATAGCTGCAATGCTTTTGATAAAAAATAATGTTCTAATCTGTTAGACATTGAATTAATTGCTGTCAAGCAATTATGATTCCTTTGTTCATAATTATCTTTTTAAGCTGCAATAATAATGTTTCTGGCGGAGAGATATATCTCTCGATGGGGCAATTTACAATTGTCTCACCCCTGTGGGAACCACATTTTTAGGTGGACGCAGACGAGGAGGCAGGAATCCTTCATTAGGTGAAGGATAGGAGCAGTAGCAGCAAGAACAGTAGAGAAGTCTCAGCTGGAGACACTGGTTGTTATTCCTTGTTTAGATGTATATAGAGTCCTATGTTTCGTCTCTGTACTCTCAGGTCCTCGGAGTAGTAGCTAGTGCTTTTGAGATTTTGGCGCATTACCTCGAGATTTTATACTTCCTGTGTTTAGTTACCTGAGCATTTGATGCTTGTAATTCTCAAAAAGAGATGATACATGACATGTACCTTTAAACCATAATGTAAATGTGTTACTTTGGTTCTATGTGAGAAAGTTTTCCTTTGATGGATCTTTCAATAAAAAGGTTTTAATTTTTAGTGATTTTCGATAATCCGCTGCTTAGTGAACGCTTCCGCATTAGGTAATCATGTTTTTGTGAGGTGTATGCAACAATGGTGAAGTACTCGGTCGGATAAAACCCTTCTCAATCAACTCTTACAGTTGTTTCTTGAGCTCTGCCATCTCAACAGGTGTCATTCTATGCGGCGTTTGTGCTATTGGTTGTGCACCCGGGATTAGATAAATTTTAAAATCAATCTCTTGGGACGGTGGTACACCTGGAAGTTCTTCAGGAAATACATCTTCAAATTCCCTAATTATCGGAACTTGAGAAGGATGAGGGCTCTCCATTGCGGTATCTACCACATGTGCCAAGAATGCAAAGCATCCCTACCTCATCAACTTCTCAGCTACCATAGCTGACACTAAACAAGTTGGAAGAATCTTTCTGTCTCCCTGAAAGATCCATGTGTCACCATTGTCTGTGAACACAGCCTGCTTGGATCCACAATCCAAGACAATCTTATACTTCTCTAGGGTGTCCATCCCAAGGATTATATCAAACCCATGTATTTCAAGTGGTATAAGATCCACCTGAATGTGATGTTCAGAAAATAAAAGATTGTAGGGAGAGCACACCTCCCGTAACACTACAGACCCCAACAAAGGTGTTTGTAGCAGCAAACTGTCTGCTCTATGACTGACCATCAGGTTGCAGTCATAAATCACTTCTCGAGTGATGAAAGAGTACATAGCACCTGGATCAATTAATATAGATACGAAGCAGGATGAAGACATATCTGAATAAAATAGTTCCATCTGACCTGTCACAACCCAATGGTTGACTACTGCTTTAGGTTGATTCATAGCATAGAATCTAGTCGTTTCCTGTGGTTGACCCTATGCTCGATTGTTGGACGTTGACGAACCAGCTCGAGATGCTTGTCCATGTCCTCTAGCACCACTGCCAAACTGCTTCCTTTGAGAGCCTTACTGGCTCTTCCTTGGTTGTTGGGTTGTACTCTTGACTTTCTCATGACAATCCCTCACAATATGTCCTTCTATCCCGCATCTGTAATAGGTTACGTTTCCCCACTGTGGCCTGGGTGGTCATGTCACTGACATCGATGCTGAGCTATGAGTTCCCTTTGGTGGTAAGCTACAGTCTTTACCCTTGCTTGACGGCCAATGAGTCTGTGTATTGAACCTTGGTGGTGGTGTAGGTATAGAAATTCTCAGTTTCTTAAAACTTCCAGAACTCTGGCCCTGGAATTGAGTATACACTTTCTTACTTTTGGTCTGTCATTTCTAAATCACAGACCACTCAATCCATCTCACGGACTCCACAAAGGTGGCGAACCTCTCCCTGTTCTCCAAGGTAGACACAAGAGTGGTTAAATCAGCGTTCAATCCTTTTTCAAAATGCATGATTCTCTCCTCATCATTGGCTGCCATATGCGGACAAAACCGCAACAACTCCATGAACCTAGCTTCATATTCGCTAATGTTCTTCTGACCTTGCCTCAATCTCTCGAATTGAGAGATCTTCTCATCTATATACATCTTGGGGAAGTATCTAGCATCAAATTCATGCCTAAATTCATACCATCCGACATCAACACCAGGTCTCTTGCCTTCCTCAATGGTCCACCAGTGACCCGCACTCCCCTTAAGGAGGTATACAGCATGTCTCACCTTCTCATTTTTAGGAATCATCAGGATTCTAAAGGCTTTCTCCGGCTCGGTTATCCACAAATCAGCGTATGTTGGGTCAGTTGTACCAGAATATTATGTGGATCCCACCCGGCGAAGACATTCAAAGGTCTTTCCAAATCCATGCCTTTCATCATGGGCTGGTGCCCTAGGTGCAGGTAGTGGCATTGTGTCTTTCATATGGGTCATAGCTGCCATGAACTATCCAAATATATTTTGGAAAGTTGGATTCCCCATATCTACTTGGTTGAACTGGGGTTGTTCAGGCACTACTTCCTTCCTATCCTGGTCCCTTGCACCTCCTCCTGGTGCAGCTACACTACTATCAACAATATGTTCATCGTGAGATCCAGACATCTTTAAGTTCTTCTTCTCCTATATGAGCAGAAGACACTTATCAGAATAACTGGAAGACACTAGAACAAACTCAACAACCTTAATCCTATGTCTCTGTAGACTCAGTGAACCTAGAGCTCTGATACCACTAATCTTGTGACACACTATTACGACAACCGTTATTAACTAAGCGTAAACCAACATTAGCAGCGGAAAATAACCAAAAATCACTGAAAATTAAAACCATTTATCAAGAGATCCATTCATAGGAAACTCTTTCATTCAGAACCAAAGTTAAACATTACATCCTGGTTCATATGTACATAACATGTATCATCCCTTCTCGGGGAATACAAGTCTCAACTGCTCTGTCTTAGTTGTACACAGGCAGTACAAAACTTCGAGGCTTAAAGCCAAAACCTCAGATCAACTCATCAAAAACACTAACTCCTAGGAGCCGAGAGTACAGAGACGACACATAGGACTATCTACACAAAACTTATCAGCCAGTAATTCCACCTGTAGTATTACTGATGTTCTTCTTGATGTTGCGGCTGCTCTTCCCTAGATACGAGATTTCTGCCTCTACCTCGTCCGCGTCCACCTAAAAATGTTGGATCCCACGGGGGTGAGACAATATGTAAATTGCCCTAGTGAGAGATATAACTCTCCACCAAAACATTGCTATTGCAGTTTAATAAAAATAAACTGAGCAGATTATTCATAAATGTCCAGCATCAGATAATTCAATATCTAAACTGATTAAAGCAATATGCTTATTCAGAGCAATTTAGCTTCAACATGAATAAACAGTACATCACCATTTAGCAAGATATTGAAGAAACATGTATATCATTTATTCTAAGATATACTGAGGATTGTAACATCAACTAGTGATTCTCACATTTTGACCTTAATAAATATGCTACACAGTTGATTACATTTTACAATCATGCTTATGCATTAATGCATTTATGCCCCAAGGAGATGAGGTATACCATTCATCCTCAACTGACCACTGCGAAGTGGAAATCAGTACCATACAAGGTCAAAGGAAGAACCGGGCTCCATGACCTCTCACATCTCAGTCAGTGTGAGACAACAAGAAGAACTAAGTTAACTGCTCAACATAGCGTTTCAGGGTATACTGGAAATTCCGCTACAGAGTTACAGCGGCAACTATACTCTCATCGGCAATCGAGAGATTTCTTGTTTATCTCCTCGACCCGACATTAAATATCATTGGGAGATTAGTGATGAATCCATCCCAACCATCGGGAGATTCATGATACATCCATCCCGACACATGAAGGATTGAGAGGTTTAATGTTTACCTTCCATCAATGACTTCACACGGGAGTAAGGATATTTTTTGCCTCTTTACCCCCACATATTCAAAAATATGTGTTCCAAGAGATCCCATAGGAAAACCTATTTCACCATCACCAGCTTCTGACGATGATGGATCTATGATCAGGGCTCTACATGATAATATTTCACTTGATTATTTAAGTACATTACCATATTCTTTTAGCACCAATCATGTTTTCAAACATACATTATTAGAACAATTGCTACAAAGAATGTGGTATACTTTCATCACGTACTTTTCAAATCTTAATGAAACATTGGGATCTCAATCCCTTATCTCAGCTCTGGGAATTCTCATCCCTTAGTATCCCATCATGTTTAGAGAATATAGGTATTCAAACTTTTCAGTTCATCAAGGAATACTTGTTACCACTTATCAGGTAACTAACACCTTCAGGTCATCTGACCAAGGTAAACCTGGCACTTGTTACACAAGCATGCCACATGTCTTTCAAGCCCATCATGTCACCTCTCACTAGGTAAAACTGCATATAATGGCTCACAAGGCCTATTGAACACTTTCAATGAATTAAGCATCATAGCTCATACCTGGCTATGTTCATCATCTCATGATACCTGCATGGTTAGCACAGATGATAATGGTGATATCAATTGTATATCAGTACCATGTAAAATATTTATGGCCTCACTATTTAAGGGCAACATCACTATTCCCTTACCAGGGTTAGGGTTTCCCATTTCATAACAATTGGGGATACTCATACCATCACCCAGATCAGGGTTATGATTTATCACTATAATGCCCATGATTAGGGTTTCATATAGCATTTCATAACATTACCCTGAGTTTAAATTTCACATCATATCAAAATATCAGTGCTTCACATTATATCATCCTAAATTAGGGTTCCACATGAAATCACCCTAGATTAGGGTTATCACTCAATAACACACAATTAGGGTTTACTATTCATCTCAAATAGGATTTCACAATCAATTACCCATAATTAGGATTGATGTGTAATTATCTCCAATTAGGGTTTACTATTCATCCCATTTAGGGTTTCTATTCAATTACCCATAATTATGGTTTACTATTCATCCAAATTAGGGTTTTGCATCACATTACCCTGAATTAAGGTTATTCATGTCATCACCCTTGATTAGGGTTATATAATTACCGTAGATTAGGGTTACACTATTACCCTAGATTAGGGTTTCACCAAGAATTGCCCTAAATTAGGGTTAAGATTCATCAACCTTCTCAATTAGGGTTTATATTCAAGATTAGGGTTTTATGATCTCTTTGTTAAGGATCATGCCCTTAATCACCACATGAATCATATTCAAGTATGAATTCATCTCCATAATCCTCTCAACTTGATTAGGTTACATCATACCTTCAATCAAGTACATACAACTATGATTGACATAGTGTACTGATTTATTGCTTTTATAAGCAATTAGGGTTTATCTCTTTAAAGATATTAATCACATAGGTACTTTAGGGATTCAACCTTGTAGCTAATAGTGATTGACATCACTATCAATCACTGGACCAATGGAACAATCATCATCTACAACATGCAATTGATTGAACCACAATTGACCTTCAATCGGTTTTGAAGTTTCAACACCAAACGGTTTTGAAACCGTTTGATCCCATACGGTTTTGAAACCGTTTGACCCCAAAAAGTTTCAAGACCATTTGGGCTCAAATTGTCTCAACACCGTTTGCCCCAAATTGGTCTCAAAACCGCAAGGGTTCTATTGTTATAACTCATCCATCAATTGGATATGATTGGTTACATTGAAGCCTTCAATCGATTGAATTGTTGAAGTTCAACATAGATTGAACATTGGATCTTTAGCCTTCAATCCTCACCCTTGACCATCCAAACGGTCTTGAGGCGCTTTGGCCACCTCAAACGGTCTTGAGGTGCTCAACCTCAAACGGTTTCAAGGTCCATTACCCATTCGGCTTTGGACTCATGTACCCAATGTTTTTTGGATTCAACTATACAATCGATTTTGGATTCACTAACCCATTCAGTTTTGAAGTGAATTATCCATTGGAACCTGGGTATAATTACCCATTCGACCGAGATGAGTTCTGACAGCAACATTCAGAATTAATTAACTAGTTGTTGCTAAAGCAACTAAAGTGTATCTAACGGCTAGTTAAGCACTTAGAACCCCCTAGAAAGTGTCTAGAACGTCCTTAAGCACTTTTAGGTCATTCCTATAAATAGGACATGCCTTAGGACACCTAAACTCACCAATTTTACACTTGAGCAATCCTTGAGCTTACACTTGCAATTAGCAATATGTTTTGAGCAATTGAGCAACACTTGCATTGGCTATTCTTCTCCTTGCTCTAAATTCGTGTCCTATAGGCTAGCATCTCCTATCCACCAAACCAACACTTCAATATTCATTGGTTAGGAGATCTATACGCTTGATATAGGCAAATCAAGCCTTTTGCTTCAAAGTGGTAATTGTAATTTCCTTATTCTTTCTTGTTCCTTTTATCTCTTGTATTCTCCTTGTTACTCCTAGGGTTGGAGGCTGCGGATTGGAGAAGGTTCTTCTCGGTGGAGAAGGTGGACTTCGGACTACTTCAAGAAGGCTATTGCAACGAGAAGCTACTTCAAGAGGAAGGCTACTTCAAGGGGGAGCTTGAAGTTACTTCAAGAAGGCTGCTTCAAAGTTGGTGTAATTACTTCTAGGTGAAGGTTGTCTGAAGGGTTTGGTGAAAGTATTGTAATTTTATGTAAAGTCCTTGCGAGGTAATAAAATTTAATACTTTTAAAATCCCGGTTGGGTAAGCAACCAGGTAGTGGATTGACTGCCTTAGTATTTGCTAAGGTTGGAACCACTCTAAATCCTTGTCCCCTTGTCCAATATATTTTTGATTGCTTAATTTGGTTAAATTATTGTTAAAATATCATAAAACCCTATTCACCCCCCCTCTAGTGGTTTTTCAAAGATATGGAGAAACTTCTTGTCCTCAAGCTAGATTTAAAAAAATCTTTTGATAATGTAAATTGTAGTCTTTTAAAATCAAGCCAAGAGGTCATATTATTCATCCTAACCTCCTCATTTAGGAAAAAACATCAAGCCTGAGACAATAGCCACTCATAAATGTGGATCAAACCTCTACCAGGTCGTAGCATCAGCAACAACAAAACCCTCTTGTAATCATACCAACCGTCAACATCTGAGTCAAAAATCAAATAGAAAGAAACTATCTGACTAGCTATCTAAGTATCTACCCATTGTGGGTTTACGTAAGGTAATCCTTGCATATCCAAAATAAGAAGTCCTATTATCCTCATGAGAAATAAAAAGAGGCTCCTTCATAACAAAAGAGGTGTTATGAACACTCTCCTAGTTACCAATTTCTCTAGCAGATATATTGGTAAGCGGAGGAATCAGATGGCCAAGGATGGAAAAGTCATGCACCTTCTTCACGATCTCCCAGGTGAAATGGGTTGTTCTCCAAGGCTTTTTATCTTTCCCCCAAGATATCTCATAGATCAACTTTGAGTCAGTCTTGAGAACCATGATGTTAAGGTTTTCAGAAACTATCATCTCTAAGGAAATCACTAAATCTTGTGCACAAGATTCCTCATGGCTTTCCGCCATCATTATATACTTGTAGGAAAGTACCAGATGGTGTCTCCTGTCCCTCACAATGCATGCGGTCCATCTCTCCTTACCATGGACAACATCTCTCTTGACCTCAATGGAAAGGTTACTGTGACAAAGTGGAATTTTGCATAAGTATGACGAGATTGCTTTTTTGCCCTCATTATACTCACTCATGATGACTAATCATTTTTCTTGGTTTCATAATATATTTTGAGACTCAAATCCAAAATATGGTGATCAATGTAATTTTTATACACATTATCACACCTCAAATTAGATTCAATCATCACTTTGTCCAATGAAGTAAATTGAAACATCTAACTTCATATTTTGGTCCTCAAACTTTTTATAAAGGTTCCCCACATTTTTGTGAAGCTACGATCCAAATTTTAGCTCATTTGGACATTCCTATAATTTTCTATGAATTCTTGAAGTTAATGGGTTAAAAACCCCTTTATTTGCTCTTTTATTGACTTTGCCATGTTAGCAATATGTGGGGTGTGTGAGGGGGGAGATTCAAGGCCCTTGGATCTGCCCCTCACAGACCAAGGCCCAATCTGATAGCCACTGGTCATCTCCTACCTCCCGCAATCACCGGGGAGGAGTAAATGAGGCCCTGATTGAGAGATCTCGCGCTCTTGACTACGATTCAAAATTCTGAGCGAGCCAAAACCCCCGCCTCACAAATTCAAACTCGAAGAACCCTTTTTTTACCACCATTCATGCTCTCTTTGGCCACCAAAATGCTTCCCTTGGCTAGACTTCTCACTTCGGCATCCATGGCTGCAACCAAAGCTTGTTTGCCCTAAAACCTAGTCCTAATGCTATAAAAACCCCGACAATGGATTCCCCTCATCACTTTGTAGGAGATACCCTTGTTTTCGTGGTCTTTCTTGGGCTCGAGCACCCCAACCACCTCTAACTCTTCCACCTACTATAGCAGTGGTACCGCCGCACAGCCACCTTAGGCGATCCTACTGCGGACCCCCTCTCCCCTTTATCTGGCCCTTTTTTAGTCCGCGAGGAAAATGCAAGCTTGGTTGGCCTACTCGCGTCTGCTCCTACCCTCTCCTTCTCTGAGACCTCATCTATGCCGTTGAGGTCCTCCGTCGTGCTTCTGGATCACGCGAGGCCTGCTCGGGAGGAGATGGAGTCCCCAAACCGTGGTTCAGGGCGAAAGGCCATCGGCCCATTGGACCCATACAAACTGCCAATGAACCAAGAAATCATGAAGGAAACCATCTAATTGAAGTTTTGAAACAGACCTTAAACCAAGCAAGCTGCCTCACCTATGTGGCTAAATCCTGGCCATCCATCATGCAATGTGCGGCCACCCTTTTCCCACCTGAGGTATTTTGCTCCTCTCTATTCAGAAAATTAGTAAAATACTCAGATCTCGTTTTAATCATAGAAAATGCATCTGACCTCCAAAAATGATGAACAAGTAGTTAATCTTGATCAGAAAAATCCATTGAATCGATAAAAAATACTTTGGAAACCTAATTCCTAATGATTCTTAGATATATATCTTAATCTTGATCTATTGTTTATATAATTGGTCTAAATGACTCTATTGGTGGTTAATCTTGATTAAAACATTGAAAACCCTAGATTTGCCTCTGAAGATTATATTGAGATATGAAATCATACTTAACTAGACTAGACCTAATCTTGTTGGCTTAACCACTTTTCAATATGAATTATATGCCTTGAAGATAATTTTGATGATATCTTGATCATATGATTTATCTAATCTTGTGGCATATTTAGATCTATCAATCTAATACTTGATCTCTACTTTAATCCTTATGTTAATCAAAACTTGATCTAATCTTAAACCCTAATGATGTTAGAACTTGATGATGATCTAAAGACTTGATTTTTGGACCTGCATATTGACCAGGATAATTAGGGTTAACACATGTACCTAGAAAACCTAGGTAGGTCATTCACACTCAAAATACTTGACATGGGAAATAATGTTGGGTATATTGAAATATTTGATTATAAGTGAATGACCCAACCCTAAGATTGACATAGGAATGTAACCCTAATCTCGAATATTGAATCCTAATATTATGAACATCATGATCTTGACCCTTGATCCAATCTTGATGATTTAGGATCTAACTCGAAGGGTTGACCTATTGATCGGATATTGATTATACTCAAAATCTCAATGAAAGGTACGCTATTATAAAACTCCTCCTTGATTGTATTGAAGATACTTTTATGTATCTCTTCATCATATACTTGGCTATTTACTTGGATGAGCTACTGTTCCCTATGATTCGTCTTCTATTTTTCTATATTATATTTTGAAAAACATGAAAACATAAATTGCATGCCCATTATGACTGCCCATATATTGATAATGATGATGATATGGATAATGTTGATATTGAGTACAACAATCCCCCTCACTTGGAGGTGGGACTTGTACATTGGCTTCCTATGTTCCTATGGTGAGAAGGAGCCTAGTGACCTTCCCCATCACGTTGGGGTAATAGAGTCACACAAAATACATAAGCATGATTCTTGAATTACAGCATAATGGGAACTCGTAATAAAAGTTGAATTGCTTGAAAAACTTGTCGAATAAATGTTGGTTTTGCAAATTGCTTGTTATTATTTTGAATATAAGTCCTTCCAAGTATACTATTTTGTTATAAATCACTATGCTTGATTTTGATAGCATATCGTGCAATTGCATGATTGTGTCTGGATTTTCTTGATTTTAGGTAATACCAATGGAATACTCACTAAGATCGCTTCCGCACCCACATACTTTGATGACAAGAATAAATCGGATATATCTCCATATTGGGTTAGTTTGTTTATTTAATATCTAGTTTTGAGTTTTATTTTTTATTGTATATGCCAGTGTGTTAGATCCTATGGGGCCACTCAGGGACGGGCGCTTCAATCCTTTTTCTACTGTTTCGATAGTAGGATTGGGATTGGGGTAATAACGGTTCCCTGACAGTTACAACTTTGTAGAAAATGGAGGTCATGGATGTACTTATCCTCAATAATCATCAATGGTACTCCATTTGGATATTCTAAAAGATCTAGTAGGCTTAAATAAGGAGATTCGTTATCACCATATCTCTTTGTGATTGTCTCTTCTATCTTGACATCTATGTTGATATTATAAGTACAAAATTATACCCTTCCCTAGATTGACAACCTTTATAATCATCATATAATTCAACTTGCTATTGATATAACCATATTTATTAAACACCATGATCATAATTTCATTAATGCTATATGCACTGTAACTATTTCAGCGTGTCTCCAGTCTCAAAATCAACTTTGAGAAATCAACCCTGAAAGGGTTAAAACTTACTTATGATGTATAAAAATGTTAGCCCTATGATTAAGTGTAAATTTGATTGTTCTACTTGGGTCTTCCTCTCCAAAAAATCTAGCTACCATTCTATGCCAGCCAATCTCAGACAACATGACTCAACATCTTGATTTTTTGGTGCATGAAATGTCAAAAAAGGACATTGAACTCCTTAAACACCACCCTTTTAATAACCTCTAATAGAGGTTATTAAAAAATATCCGGATGAGACTAGACGCTACTTTCTCTAGGGCATTAAAAAAGATGGAAAAAAAGACACACTTGTTGAAGTACTAATTGTAAACCTGAATCACTAGGTATGTTATGTATTAAATCTCAACCTACACTCAAAATTCATGATCAACAACATTGTGGTCAATCTTTTAGAAAGTAAATGATGCACATGGTTGGATTATGTCGACAAAAAGATGCTATAGTGAGATCCCACCTTGGAATCAAAGAAAAAACACCAAATCCTTATCCCCCTTTTGAAGTATATATCCAAGTGTCCAGCTATGATCACTTATATCATGTTGAACTCTCTAGATTACAACCACAAATTGCAAATTTAGTTTGATCTAGACGGGTTGAAACCTCATAACCACATTCTCTCAACATTAAAAACATATCTCCCTTGAAAAATCCATTAATCTTATATTCTCATCCATAAGCAATCTTCTTAAGAGGGAACTTATGCATACGGGATTGGAAAACAATAAAAATAAACTCATCAACAATCTCACCAAGCATTGTAATAACTTCAAATTTCTTGGCCTTGGGGTAAATTATTTGGAGTTAACTATGCCTAAAAATAATTTCATTCACTTGGGGCACCCACGTTTTGATACAAAAAAAGTTTAGAGAATTAATTGCCCTGCTTCAGCACAAAAATGAAGAAAAGATGATCGTGTTTTCTTCGACTACTCTGTCACACAAGCTATATGGAGTCAATCTTTACTATATCCAAAATTCAAATAACAACGTTTTCTATAAGCATCTCATGCACTTCATTCACAATATGGAAGCTTGTATTGATCCAAACCTAAGAACTAAGTCAGATAGTTAAGCGACATGTATCCTTTGGAATATATGACTTATTAGAAACCAAGGCTATTTGGAGAATGTAAACCCTTCCAAGCTTATTATTTCAAACATATACAAAAAAATTAATGCTTGGATATCCACCTTTTACGTGCGATGCCTCATCAGCTCTCAAACTCAAGACGCTCCCTGTTTATTGTCCACATCTATTGAAGATGATGTGTTCACCCCTTCAGGAATGATCAACTTTGAGCTAGTCTTGACATTTTGATGTCCTCATCGGGTGGTCCTACCATAGCCTTTACCATAGTATCTAGGATTTCTTATTTTCGTGGGTTGTTCCAAGTAGAGATCCGTCCTGTGCGTTCTGGTTACTGTTACAATGGGAAAATCTGGTACTCTGCCTCGTGGGTTCCACTTCCAGATCATGTTTAATCATCATCATCATCAACTAAGCCTCAATCCCAACTATGTTGCGGTCGGCTACATAGATCCTTCTTTTTCATTCAGCTCTATCATGGGTCATATTCTGATTGAGATGTAGAGATTCAAAATCTCTCTATATAAGCTCTTCCCGTGTTAATTTAGAGCTTCCTCTTCTTCTATTAATTGTGTTTTCCTCAATAGTATTATTTTGTATAGGCGTATTAGTCGGTCTGCATTGCACATGTCCATATCATCTGAGTCGGTCCTCGCATAACTTGTCCCCAATGTTTGCCACCCCCACTTTATTCGTGATATAGTTATTTTTCAAACGATCTTTTCTTGTCTTCCCACACATCCATCTCAACATATGCATTTCAGCCACGTTCATCTTGTTGAGTCCTTGTTTCGTCACCGCCCAACTTTCACTCCCATAGAGCATGGTTGGCCATATAGAAGTTTTAAAAAACTTACTTTTTAGTCTGAGAGGGATCTTCCAATCACATAATACTCCAGTTGTACTCCTCCATTTCAACCATCCTACAGTGATCCTATGACAAACGTCATTTTCGACATCGCCATCTGTTTAAATAATAGAGTCCCACATTTTAGTATATCTACTACGTCTAACTTGATAGATCAAGCATGAACATTTTTTTTTTACTTTTATTATCTTATGAATAGATCAATAGACAAACACTAGAAATAAATCAATACAGATATAGTACGAAAATATTAAGAGTAGCGCATAATACATTGTAAATGAATATCATGAATAATACCCAAACTTAACACTTGATAATGCGTGTAGAAAATGCATGTTCCACAAAAATATTTCAATATATAATATATATAATCATGGACACCGGGTGTAGTGAAACTGATTTCATCAACTTTGGTTAATGATCTACCGAATCCAAAGAAAAGTTGAAAGCAATTCCGTGGTTTACGACCCTTTATTTTCTGTTCAGCAGCTCAACCACCGCCGTCCCTTTAAGTTGGGGAGCTACTGTCTGCGGTGATTGCAGCCATCGCTGCCTGCTGCTTCACTCTGCTCTGCATTCAATTGAAAGCGAACACCTTCATTTATCCTTATTTTCCCCGTTGCTTTCCATCCGGTTTGCTTCTTGGAAAGAAGAGACAAATTCAGTGTTGGAACAACGCATTAATGTCCCTTTGGTGCTCCTTGTACGATCCATCGTATCCCTCCTCTCACATTGCGCTGTGTGTTGCTAGTGCAGCAACACAGCTTTTAGTACAAAGCGGTATGAATGTCGATTATTCGACCCTCCCCAGCTTGAGCAGCATATGGCCATTATGTAACAAGTGGGATTATTGTAGTCCACCTTAGGGAACTGGTAGTCCTGCCGCCGGGATCATTTTTATTAAAAGAAAAATTCCCGGCCCATCCCCTAACCTACCCCTGCCCGTACAATGTCGTCGTCTCGCAGGGTAGCTCTCGCTCAGAACCTTAGCATGACAGCTTTAGCATGGCCAGGCTTCAGGTTGAGGTTGCCGATTTGCAGTGGCTAGGTCAGCAGATCACGCTACTCTAAAGACGAAGTTCACTTTCAGGTGTCTGCATCTGCCTTTGTCCTGCACCTCCGTTTCTACGCCGAAGTTGCTACTTGCTAATCGTCGTGATATACTCGATCATATATTTATCAGGTTAACTTCTGGTGATATTTATGAATGCATATTAACGAAACCACAATTTGCTCAGCAAGACATTCTGAATGTGTGAAGAACGTAGTATTGTATTTATGAGGACGGTGTAAACCTTTAGAGTTTTAGGAAAAAAACCAATATAGTGCACTTTTGCAAAATTATTTATTAACATAATATTTTTTGCAAAATATTTCTCAGCATAACACACTTTGGTCTAAAAATATCACTTTCTGTAGAGCTTTTTGCATCTAGTGTTGAAAAGCGCTACAAATATTGGCATGTTTATTATTAAAAATTGAAAAAAAAAATTTAAAAATAAAAGTCTCGATTTAGTCGGCATTTTCATCTTTTCATTTCGTTGTAGCATCAAGTTAAATCCTCCATTCAAAATGACCCTTTTGACTTTTTTTAATTTTTTTACTTAAAAATAAGCACACCAAAATTTTGAATATAAAAAACGTCATTTTGAGTGGCACGTTCCACACAAACTGTGCTATGTTGGTGAATATTTTTATAAAAGTGAGCTAAATTAGTGTTTTTTTTCGGAGTTTTATGGGATATTTGGTAGTGTAGTCTGGTTGTAAATTTTGTCTAATTGTAATTTGTAGATTCAATTGTTTGTCATTAGATTACATCCAACTAAACACGCCTTTAACAAGTTCAGAAACTGGTCAGCCGTATTTGGCTCGCTAGAAAGAATTGACGTGGTACGTGAGATAAGAAATGGTGGAAATTTGCTGGAAACGATTATATGAGATGTGAAAAGAAAAATTATCGGGAGGTACATGAATAGGAAGGGAAGTTTGTTTTCCCATCTTGTTTTTGGATATAAATAAGGACAGAATCAGCAATAAAGTTTATTTAATATTTATATTTACGAGGAAGTAGGTTTCAATTTTTATTTGTAAATGAAATAATAAATATATAATAAATTTCAATTTTATCATTTATGTTGAATATAACAGAATTGCAACTTGTTATTTACATTTATTTGCCAAACATATTAATGATCATTTTTAAAGTAGATATTGTTGACATTATCAATTTTCAAATAGTCAAAGCAAATAAATAATGAATAAAATTACAATTACATCTTTTATTTCTTAAAAAAATTGGTATTATATTCATGTTGTCGTCATGGCTTGAATATAAGACTTCTTCTTAAAAAATTAAGGATCTAACCATTTTGGTGTCCCATCTTAGACACAGGTATACCCTTTGCTTGAATATTCTAAATGTGATACAATTTATTACATTATTTGGCAATACATTTTGAGGACCATATGTAAAGAGAGTCTTATTTAAAAAAAATAGGAGTAAAGTGACTAATGTATAAAGAAAAACATACTTTTCCCTTTGTTTATATATAGCAAAGGGTATCACAATACATTGAGTCAATAGATGAAAAAGAATCTATGCAAACAAGCAATCTAAATTATAAACATTAAGCATATGATGTCATCATAGAAATCAAAGAAAGAAACTCGCTATCAAAAACATAAAATCCGCTACAATAGAGATATAGCTAGACGGTTAGCCTATAAAATATGAAGAGACACATGCACAAGTCCAAGACAATTAAATCTGAAATGCTACATGAAACAACAAAACTAACTCTTATCAAACAAGTTCTTTAGAAAATATCATAAACTTCTTCAACTTATTAATATAATAACTTCAAGACATATGGTCCGCGATGTTAGGGGTGGAAAAACGATGACCATGATTTGTTGTCACATATGTAGGCTATAATATTATTTTGCAACAATTAAATTTGTGTGCAACTAATATAATCCATGTTGGAAAATCATAAACTATTGATAAACTAAAAGTTAAAATGAGTACAAAGGTCATAGTAGTTGAACACTTGTTTTTAAAACCATATCATTAGCAAAGGTGTAACATTCTACTTGTTAACACCTCAAAATCATAGGTGATATCAAAGGTTAAAATTTGCTATTTCCACCTATTGTTTTCAATACATTATTGATGCTCTCCTTGTTCCATATTGAAAATTTTACAAATAAAGCTAATAAACTTTATGCATGGTGAGAAACACACGAATTGATTTATTGAAATAATGTGCTCAAAGCCTTACCTTTTGTGCGCCAAATGAAAATAGAATTGATAGTGTGCTTATTTTCGCAAAATGATGTATTTTTATAAGAGAATAAGTTATGTGTATTTAAGAAAATCACAATGTAGATGCAAAACATGCTCAGTAATTGCCAAAAGAAAGAACTTGTTGACTTAATCGGCAAGAAAAATAGCTGAACAGAACGATAAGGGAATAATGGCTTCGTAGAAATATGTGACCAAGTAGTGAAGTGTCTCTTTTTGTATGAAACCCCATGTATACTATCTAAACAATCTTCATAAAATTTATTAGCCTCTTTCATTATTCATTGCACATAGAATGAACTGTGCAAAAAAAAGAACTTGAAGTTATCAATTTTGAAGTGTTGTGAGAGGGAAGAAGATGACACAAAAAAAAATTTGGAAGAGGGAAGCACATGTGACCAAGAAAATCAAGCTTTATAAATAATTTTGCATGTTATCTTTTTACATAATGACCAATAATTGATGTGATGTTGCTTGTTGTGTGCGGATTAGAGTGAAGATGGTGAGGGGAGAAAAAGGAAGAGGGGAGAGCCAACAACAAATTGATTCAAGCAATGAGAACACAATGAGGTGAGAAAATGAAGAACGGATAATAAGGAATAGAGGGAACAACCAGTAGAAAAATTTACATGAAGCAATGAGAACATGAATGAGCACATGGAGGTCGACATCAGTGGACCATTCTGCCTCTAGTGGCTTCATGTTGTGGAGCGCAATTGCGAGAGGGGAGTCAAGAGTTAAGAAAGGGTGTCCACCTATGGAAGAGTTTGTACCATACAAATACCTATAGGTATTATGGAACTTGACAATATTAATGGGTTTATGATGCCAATGACATTCAATCCTACATGACTATTTCTCAAACCAACATGGTATTTTTGTCACCAATGAGATTATAATCCAATCATATATGTGATACCACAAGTAAATGGGGCCTTATAGGATGTTCGATATTCCTATATTCCTTTGTCTCAGGGATAAGAAAATTGAGATCCCTTTCCAAGTTTTCTTAATCATATACATCATTGATACTATACAAAAAGGTTGGGAATTGGATGGAGATGCTTGTCCCATTGTAGGTGTGGAATTGTGGTCGATTTGAGTCTAATGTGTCACACCCATTATTAGGATAGACCAGTGAAGTATGCTAAGTTAGATATAAGGTCAGTGAGCGTGATGAAGATTTTAATCAAGAGAAGAGCCACCATGAGTTCGTACTTATGACATGGTTGATATTGGACATGCCATAGGAGATGGTATTTAAGCTATATATTGTGTATTGTGTTTTTTCTAGAAACTAGTTCATGTTGTGAAGATGGAGGAGGAAATAGCCAGTTGAGCATGTGGAGCATATGACTTCTACTATTGTACAGGTGTGTATATGTGGTCAGCTTATGTTTCATGTGAAGATTTATTTCTTGCTTGGATGTTGGAACTCTATCTGCAATGTCTACAATTATATAAACATATAGACTTGTGCAAGTAATAATCTTCTCTATTATGTTTCTATTCAGTTTGCATGCCTTCTATAAAGAGCACTACTCGTTATATATAACATAAAAACAATATGATACTAAAGCACAAGTAAGGTCTAAAGACACTTTCTTAATAAGACTTAGCGTGAATAATGATGAGATGGATGACGGATATTGTAGGCTTCTCACCTTACCCCACCCAACCACCATTACTATGTTAAACCTAAGGGTAGGTTTTCAGTATTTGTATTAAAATAAATGATGGAGAGAAAGACAAAGATCTTCTACAGCCACTATGGCATCAGTAGATTGCACAATGATGCTTCCAAGAAGAGAATGAATCAGTATTTTCATGTGGATATAAACTTTAAAAAGTAGAGTACATTTATTTGGAAGGTTATTTATACATCACAGACTTTTTGGTACATATTTTCTTGATTATTCCAAACATCGGGTGAGGTCTATAGGGATATTTTGTATATATGATTTGGTTATAAAATCAAATTCATTTATTCAAGCACATTTTTTTATTGTGGCATCAATGTACATAATAAATGTCTATGTAATGATTGGCCCAATGCGTTGGACTTCAAGTACATGACTTAAACATGAGATCCTAATGGATAATAAGAATAATATTCTTGAATGCACCCTAGTCAAGTACTTTTGTGGGTTTAACAACTATAATGGACATGTAACTAGTACAAGTTGTGAATGATGACCACATATCATGGGTTATAAGTATTGGACACCAAGTCAAACACATTGGCACTTTTCAAAGAATAAGTGTACAATATAGATGTGCCTTTACAATGAATTGTAGATTGTTATATGATAGTCACAATCATCTCTCAATACAACAATTGCATTATGCACCTTTAAGTTAATGTTATTACAATGGTGACATGATGATCCTAGTACTATAACATTGCTCAACATGATCTTGAATGATATTTCCATGGAAGTAATCATCAGTCTGGTGAGAATCATGCATGGAATAATGTAGAAGTAATTGTCTATTCCAAATTAGGGACCCATATCCTAGGCCTCTTGATAAGTGAAAATGGAGAAATACATTACATGCTTATGGGAGCCATTATATGATGATAACCTCAAATATATCTTGCTAGTCTACCCAAAGATCAAGAAACTTGGTGTGAACTTGATGAGGATGATGTGTATGTGCATGTAGTTTAGTTTGGATATTAGTGAAAAAGGGATTACACAATATTGTAAAGTTGATCATTGAGAATATGGTATTGTCTAATTGTCCCACTATTTTTTCACCAATTATTTGTATCTAGACATTTCTCATTGCTTATGGATAGCAATATTAACTACTCAATCCTATGCCAAGTAATATAATGCCTACATGCTCACATACATAGATATAGCTTGAAGAAATATTGACTTGGATTGAATTGTAGTTATTACAATTTATCTAGGGGATCTAAAAGTATGTTTTGATGGCATTGAACTAAACATGGCTACTTATTTAGGAAATTATTTTGTAAAGTCAATACAAGCCTAAACAAGGGAATGCAATATAAGTTTAGGACTATCTTATATCATCAGGGATGTATTTAGATGACAACAACCTACCTTTTGAAGATTGACTAATATAAATAGAATTTGTGGCTCTTTATTCGGTTAGGATGTGAAAGTCAAATTCCATATCAAAGATTCTTGTGATCTAACTTTTATATTTGTCTAAGTGATTGGTTCTTTTATTTTCTTTATTTCATATTCGGAATTAATTTGATCCAAACCAACCTTTTAATTGAAAACTAGCCTAGATTTTAGAAAATTAATAGTTTTGAACCTAGCTAGCCTAGCCCCTCGTGGTTCGACCTTAACTACAATCGATCTCATATAATTGTGGGAGTTTGATGAGTTGAGACAATTAATTATTTATAACTCGTTCGTCTTTGTCAATCAACGGTAGAATCGACCCATCATCCAAGAATCCACATAATAAGAATAACTCACATAATGAATAGTTCATATGTTTGAACCCTAATGAATATCTAAGGCACATAATAAGAGTAAGTCACATTTTAATACTAATAGTAGATAAGCATGATGTTGACCATGTCATAAACCAATAAACCCTAATGATATGATGGGCAAGATCATTGTAATATAACCCTGGATTTAATGAATCCTAAGAAGGTATAGGTGAATAATAATGATCATGTTAACCTAAACCCTAAGTTGTAATCATCTAACCTTAATCTATACATACTTAATGACATTCATGATACATTAGTGTCACTAGGTGTCATAATCAGATAACATACTTTAATACACATAAATCATAGATTAATCTCATCATCAATATGAAATGCATATCCCCTTGTTCTGTAATACACACCTAATTAATCACCTAATGACTTAGTATGTGAATCAAATCATTAATATGTAATATGTCACACCTTGATCATTAAAATATATATAATGACTTAAATAAGGATAAGAAGTAATTGATTCACACAAATGTTCATAATATGTAATAAGAAGTGAATAAATATGAGATGACATTAATGTGAGCAAGAATGGTAAAGTAACAATGTCTAATACATATAAGTAATTAATGTAACATTATTTGGATTGATTGTAACAAATTGGATAAAGTATCCTATTTCATACAAAATAATCTGATACAATTGATAATGGAGTCTAAATCAAAATTATTAAAGATAATGGATAGATACAATAATGCATATTAAGATAATATAGTATAATTCTAGTTATGCTAAAATTCCTAATGAGATAAATAATAAATATATTGGGTTTGTGCATAATGATGAAATATAACTCTTTTGGAAACAAAGTGAATATGGCGTGACACTATTCAATGAATAATAATGATAATGTGATATCCTAATGAATATAATTCAAATGAGTCAAAAAATAAAAAAATCATAAAAGTGGAAGCTTTAGGTGATCCATGAGAACCTAACCTATGTGGAGTTGCTTGATAAGATTCTGAACTCCCAAGTTAAGCAGTTGAAAAACAAGGAGTTTAAGTTAGTAAAACTTTTGGTGGAAGTGTAATGGATTCAACCGGGGAGTTTAGTGGTGAGATGTTGCATACTCACCCTTCTCACTTTGATTTAGATTTCAAGGATGAAATTCTCTTTAAGGGGTGGAGTGTTGTGACATATTGAAACTTCTACATATTCTCTTTTTGGCCCTTTCCCAATATTTTCCTATCATTTCTATCCTTTTTGGCCTTGATGGTTAAATTGTGGGATTTATAGTGGTTTGGTGAACATTTGTTCAATAGTGATACCAATGAAAGGGTTTATGCACCGCTTAAGTGGAACAATGGTAACTAAATCCATGTTAGAAGTGTAAGGCCCCAAACCTTACTTAATGTATTAAACAAGCTTAAATACCATAATTTAGTACTCTAAACCTTAATATAACCTTGTTAGGTGTTTTGAAATCACGATAGAAGATTAAGTTTCAAGTTTGATCCAATTTGGATGTTGTTTGTGCAAGTTATGCAATTATATGCACATTTTGGACTTTTATGCAATTTACCCAATTTGGAGGTTTTCTTTGTAAATTGTCACGTGCATTATAATATTTAGATATTCCCATACATTCTCAGTTTTTTGAACCATGGGGCACCTAATTGCACCATGGTTTGAAGGTGTTTCATTCCAAGGGCATTTTAGGGATTTCCTATTTATAAATGAACTTATCTTTAGAAGCTATCAACCAATGGGGTTATTTATTTGATTGGAGGTCAGTTGGGATGGTCTATAAGTGTCCATAAACTTACATTTGATATTCAAGAAGCCTCTATGAGTTGTCCTCTTGCATGGCCATGAAATCCCTAGGCTAAGGACACATGGAAAGCTCCATGGACACCTCATGCTTGACTTCTTCCTTATCCATAAAGGCTTGCATGTCCATGGGCACCCTTAGCATTGGACACATGGAAAGTAACTTGAAACCTCATTCTTTACTTATTCCTTATCCATAATGGCTTACATTTCCATGGACACCCTTATACATGACACATGGAAAGTCTCATAGACACCTCATACTTGACCTCTTTCTTTATATAGTCATATCTACCCCTTAAAGACTCCCAATTTGAAAACTCTTACTCTCATTTCTTTCCTCTAGCTTATATATTGTTCCTTCTATGTTTTCCCATGAAGTTTCTATCCCAAGGTAAAAGAGGGTACCTACCTTGGTGAAGAAGGCTCCTAGGGTTCCAAATTTCTCTATTTAGGATTTCTTAAGCTCCTCCTCGGTAATTTCAACCAAAAGTAGTAAATATCCTCCTTTCCTTCCCTATTTTCATGTTGTTAGTCTTCCTTCTACATTCCTCTAGGTCGTAACCCTGGTCTTCCAAGGTGAAACCCCACCTAGATCCTTAAAAACATCATCTCCATGTTCTTTTACTAGGGTTTTTCACCTCTAAAGTGGAGAAGGTACTTCTTGCTCGAGATCCGAGCTTTGTAGGAGAAACCAGACTCTCTAGTTCAGGAATATTTCTGCTTGAACTTGTCCACATTCCCTAGAGGGGATTTTTGTTAACCCCCTTATCATATATTGCTTACTACATGCTTAAAACTCATGCTTCTATGGAAAAATTGATGATCTCCATCTCTATTTTCCATGTTCTTCTAGGGTTTTGGTTTCTTGCTATTTTACCTTCTCTAGAAGCTCTAGTTTGGTTACCTATGCAACTCCAAACCTAATCTTGGGTCAACTGGTGGTTTCTTTCTCTCCCTCTATCTTCAATAATCTTGATCGATTTGATGATTTGGCAATTTCCTATTGGTTCAAATTAAAAAATTCATATCTTTTAATCCGCTTATCCAAATTTGACAAATAAATAATTTTGGAATTCAAAAATTAATCTCTATGTAATAAAAATAATTTCAAGGTTATTTCATGGTTTGATGAAGTGTGATTTTTGTAAAATGAATTAATGCGTAAAAACTATAAAAAGTACATCTTAATCATCATAACTCCAAAAATTAACATAAAATATGTTTTATTGATTAGGAGAACCTAAAAAGTTTATTGGTGATATTTTCAAAACCCAAATCTGAGTTTTTCTAAAAAGATCTGGAATTAGGGTTTCTATACATTAATGTTCATTATGTACTCTTATACATGTTAATACATTAAAATTAGGTAAAGTGGAACTTAGACTCAATTAAAGTGGTGAAAGTTAGGAATTGATATCAATAAGAGAGGTAAGTGCAATCCCTATTTATGTATGTACAATCCCTCTTTATGTATGTTGCAATCCTCCTTATGTATGTGCAATCCCTCTTTATGTATGTACAATCCCTATTTATGTATATACAATCCCTCTTTATGTATGTGAAATCCCTCTTTATGTATGTGCAATCCTTCTTCATGTATGTGCATATCTAATCCTTTAGTTGGATACTTGTGAACCAACCTTACTTTCCCTAATGAGGCTTTATTGAACCCGGTTTCCTCTACTCATGAATCTTTTGATGTACTTGCCTCAAAATTAGTATTGATGTTTTATTTCATGGGTCTTGGAACCCCACTACCATACAGAAATTATGTCACTATTTATCTTGCCAATTTACTACTCCTTATGCATGATGGTTTATTTGACTATTTAGTTATAGTAGTGGTGCTTATGTACAACCATCCATAGTAGGCCATGTGTTAATTTGCCTTGGGGAACATCTTATTCTCCCCCTTATAAAAATATGTGTAGGTGACTGGGAATGTATTAATTCTCCCCTCACCTATAGGTTGAGATTCGGTAGGTGCCTCAACCCTACTTAGTTAATGTAGTCCAATATTGATCATTCATGCAATTATTTACTATTTATTGGTTTTTAAGAATCTATTTTTTTTATATGGCTCATCCTCTTGGCCCTCTCATCATGTGATGAATCCATATATTTATGCTTCAATGTTATCTTTATCTTTTGTACTTGTTCAATATTTTGACACATACCTTGTTTCCTTTCCCTTTTGGTGGGTGCTCTCCCAACTGCCTAGGTTAGGAAAAATTGTTGAGTTGAATCATGAGAACATAGCTTTGGGCATGGACCTAGCACTTGGAGATGTTGCTCTGGAGATAAGATTTGAAGTAGTTTCGACTTCCCTCTATCTAGATCCTTTTTTATATCTTGTTGTAAACCCTAATGGGATATTTTGATGTACTTGGGTAATCTTTTATGAAAGTTAAATATAGTTTTTATTCTGCTGCTACATTTTGGTCTTTTTCATACCTTTATATAAATTTAGAAAATTTATACCTATTCCAACGTACCTTTGAGTGTGTTTGAAATAGATGTTAATTCTTCAAAATTTTAGTAAGGGGGTGATCCCGCCTCCTTACACCCTTTTACTAAAAATCACAAGAAAACCCAAAAGGTCATACGAGATTCCCTAGAATTGGCATAGAGCTCTTTTCCGCATCTCCAACTTATCTTCATTGAGCGATGGTAGTCTGATGACAAGCTCCATCCGCCACCATCATATCTGACCATTTATGTACCCAAGACAACGAGGGTGGCCTTCCTGGGTGATGCATAAAAGAAATGTTATGTTGCTCTGCCAAAAGAGGGATCTCATACCAACTCGGTATGGAGACCGCCTTCCTCGTTGAAGTAGGCTTCAGCGACAACCTCCAACATGTATGTAGCAGGCAAGGAATGGTGGGAGATCACCCATTTGCGAGATCATCATCGAGTTCCTTGCCAAGATGGAGGGGTGTTGCATCCCCGAGCATGAGCAAGGATGGGAAGCCGAGTAGGTAAATTTATAGTTATACAACATTGAGCATTGCCTCACATTGGAGGATCTAGTCCATGGATGAGGTGTGTTTCACCCTAGATGATATGACTTTATCATGGCATGGAGATTGATGATAGCACTGCCACAAGGATTCATCATCCACTGACATCAGTCCTCCATCCTCAATTGGCATCTAAGCTGCTTGACATGCTAGCCCACCTCTATAGTTTACCAACACATTTTATCCACCTGATTCACAAATGTCATTGGGAACATTCCATCCACCACCACCATTTTGAGTTTTGGGTGCCACCATTCCACTTCTTAATTTGATTTTGACTATAAGGACATGGTCAATTTCAAGCTTAGGTGGTGGTGGAACATCTTTCTTTTGTATTACCTTATACCTTAATTTGTTTCTTGCATGTTTTTATTTTTATCTTGATGTGCTTCTAGTAGTAGGATCCACAATATGTCTAGTGTAATCGTGGAGATTAAGTTCTAATGATTGCATCATATAAGTAAAAAGAATGTGCTTCATACTCTTACAATTATTTTGAAACTTTGCTTTAGTGCTCTATCTTCTAAGCTTACTTCCAAAGTATAAGACAACACCAAGTTGAGGAAGTATTTGGGTCAGTTAGCTTGAGAACATCTTATATAAATGAAAATCTTAATTTACCTAAGGATTGTGTATGACGGGAATGTATAAGCCCAAACCAGTCAAACAATAATGATATTCTAAATAGAAACGTAACAAATAAACTCTAAAGGACAACCTATCACATAATTTTATAGAAGAGGACATATCATAGTTTAGAAATACATCGTCTCTTAGTCATGTGATTCCATCCACCCTCCATTTAGATTCATTTACCACTACTGGATCATCAAGTAAATACCATTTTTTTCCTCTGGACTCATTGCATGGAATAGTAGGTAACATGTAATAGTTTTGCAATAGTTAGATAAGAAAAAAATAAAAAATAAAAATGTGCATATCACTTTGTTTTAGTTGAGAAATTTTAGTTGCATAACAACTTACATATATAATGTATTTTCCTTTGCATCATTTTGCATAATGTGCCACATGTGTCTATTTATCTTTCTCCACTAATGGTGAGTGAAATAATGTACATTCATCCACATTAAGAGAAAGATATGTAGTGAAGAAATCCCAAGAATAAATCATGTATCATGCTAAAATGAAAAAAAAGGAAAATTGCATTGAAAAAGAAATACGAAAATTGAGAACCGATGTTACCAATTCAAACTAGATTTTTTGCAAAATGAGAAAGTGGGAATATATTGCATATATGTATCTTTCCACCCATACTCATCATTAGGATGAAACATTCATTTCATTCACCATCCCACCATAATAGTAGGCACTAGAGGATATGCATTTACATTTCATCTCATTTATAGGTGTTTATATTTTATTTATGCATAAAAAATTTGGATCTTACTAGTGGTTCTTATTTCACATACACCCATTACATTTCCAACCCTTGCTATACAAGGTAGGTTACATGAATGATTATTTTCCTCATCCATTTAATTGTCTAGAATTGCTTCCAGCATAGTTGTTACGACCCCATCTGAGCTTAATTGGTAAACTAGGGTTTACCTAGACAATTGCAAAGATTAATTAGAATAATCATTCTTGAAATCTAATTAATGACGATAACACAATTAGGATGTTTTAACTATGATAAGAAGTCTAAATGTTCTTTTGTCTTGAGAATTAGGGTTTGAGAAGCATAAACCCTAATCGGCCCAAAATAGGGTTTTGTTGATGCATGAATACAGAATTTGATAAGTAGAATGTCTCACTAAATGATTTTTAGTATTTTATGTATAACTATGATTTACTTAAAATTTGGATATAATTTAGATATATAAAATGTGAACAATATTGGAAAATATCAGAATTTTTGAAGAATGCTCGGACCTGTTTATCGGCCGAGTTTCAAACTCGACCGATCACAATTTCAGATTTATATAGCAGTGTGGTAAATGAATTTTATCTTTTTATTGGTATATCCAATTGATCTCAAATTTTAAAAGTATTTGACAAATATAATTTTAGACACTCTGTTAAATTGGCGTAATTTTTGGATGACTTTTGAATACCTACAGTAAGGGTGTCGGTCGAGTTTTGTGCAGGACAAACTCGGCCGAATATTCTGCAGACTGCAATATAGAAGTGCACTGTTCGATTTTTAATTAATTATTGGTAACTTCAAATGATCTCAAATTTTAACTGAAGCTTTATAGATCCATTATAAACAACGTTCTATATTCCCATAATTGTTGGAGAAGCTTTGATCTCTGAAATAAACGAATTACAGTAACTTTTGTATAACTGAATATTCAGCCAATATAATTAAAGATGAGTGTAGGGTCAATTTGCAATTGACCCAAGCAGCTCAAATTGACTTATAAGGTCGACCACACACACACACAGCTCTCATTCTTCGTCATCCATTCCAGAGAAACGAGCTCCTAGAGAGAGAGGGAGAATTAGGGCTTGAGTGGAGAAAGTGGGGGAATTGCTGAATTAGGGTTTTGCGATTCCAGGAAGGGTGAAATCAAGTAAGTTGGATCCTTTGCATAAACTTTTATGGTGAATCTTCTCTTTCATGTCAAGATACCGTCCATGCTCTGATTTGATCCAAAAGGATGTCGAAATTCCCTCTTTTCTCACCCTTTCTTCATAATCCCTCTTTTTCAAGGTTCTCGAGTTGAATGGAAGAAGAATTGGGAGATTTGCTAGGGATTTGATGGGAATTCGAGATTCCCTGAGTTGAGATGCAATTGTGAGGTGTTTTCACACCTTAGGGTGAGTGGGTTCTTCCTTCAAACATTCTAATGCACGAATTTGATTATAACATCTAAATCCCTAAATGTTGAGCATGTGAATTCTAAATCTTGAAATGTCCATTTGATTTAGGTTATTGTAAATTGATATGATATGGATCCCTTTTCTGTTTGAATGACTCCTAAATGGTAGGTTCATATCATATACGTATACAACACTTCCTAGTGAGGATGCTTTTATATTTATATCAATTGATGTAATTAGGGTTTGACCTAATTGAGATACTGCTAGAGTTTCAATCTGATTGAAAAGGACTAGTAATCCTATATGTGGTTAGGATGTACCACATGGGTCATCTTGATTGAATTTTGTTCTTGATACATGATATCTCAGTGAATGGTATGGAAACCCTAAATTTAGTTAAATTTTCATGGTTTCATATCTATAATGATTGTATATGATTTGTTGGAAACAATCTTTATTTAGTGAATGCTTATATCCTATGAAATCCTTATGAGAGCCATGTGTCAAGTGAATGAGGTAAATGAAAAGGTGAATGTGGCAAATGCAACCCTAAGAGTAGGGTGTTGGCATGAAATGAATGAATAAGGCAAATGAAACCCTAAGGATAGGGTGTTCAATGAATCATGCTATGGTAATATGAAAGGCCTCGATATGAGATGCGGTGATGCTTAATTGTTAAATTGTATGTTCCTAGTGCATTAAACTTTATATGATTGATCTCTCTGAGTTGATATTTTTATACTATAGTGCTTCTTATTTTCAATACACATCTCGTAAATTGCAGGTGTTGAGATATGACATGCCCTAGAAAGGGATGTTACTGAGTATAAATGATGTAAATGTGTTTCCAAGTTATGTTAGGAATGTGAAATAAGTATGAACTGTGTTTTTCCTGTTTAATTATTTATTTGTTAATCAAGTATAGACATAGGTGCCCTAACACCGTAGAATCCCTAAGTGGTATCTGCAGCTTTGGGGTGAAACTCGTGTTGCAACATCATCCGTGCTTGTGTCGCGGACAAACGAGGAAAGAGAAAAAAGGGCAGTGTCTAACAACAATTGTGCTTGTGTCACAATGGCACTGCGATATCACCAGAAAACACGGTTATCTAACACCATTCGTGCGGAGTCGCGAAGGTAACCCTGTGACCCTCCGCCTGTGTGCTCAGGTTAGTAGGAGGGGTCTAGAGAGCACTCGGAGTAGTGCATTGAGGCCGGAGAGCCTGTGGTCCTGTGGCAGAACAGGGCTGGCGTCAGACTTAGCATTCCCGGGTGTGTCGCTAAGTCTTATACGGTGGGGCCGTAGCATGAACTTGCTGCAGATCTTTATATACAGAGTACACTGTATATATTTAGGGCATAATCTAAAATACGATCATATAGGTTCACAGAGTTCCTTATAAATGAAAGAGTTAAGGAAGACTAGAAGCATAGTCTTCTTGTAGTTATTCTTTCAATGCAATATTTATATTCTTTGCTATTTTAATTATATTGTTTTAGAACTGCTCAGTGTAGTATTTATTGTTGTTAAATTTCATATCGTTTAATCAAATTATATCTTTGATCACATTAGTGCATTAGTCTGTTTCCATGAAGTATTCATTCACTGAGCGAGTAGGCTCACCCCTCTACTCAAACATTTTAGGGTTAATCGCGTGGACATGAAGATGGTCAAAGCATCAATGTAGATCTGCCACAGGAGTCAAGTATGAGATTAGTTGAGTCAGTCGGTCCTTGTCACTCTAGATCCTCAGTAAGAAATGAGAGAGAGTTGTAATTACAATGTGAATATTGTTCCTCTTTGATATGTAAGCTAATTAGCTAGTTTCATATGCATAATGAGTGAGAGACATTATGAATGTTTATACAGGTATCTTTTCTATTAAAGTCTGATTAGTAGATGAAATGTTCAGATTCCTTGTTAAGATGTTTGTGGTTCAATGCGATGAAACAAGAGTTTAAAAGAAAAGAAAAAGTTAAGGGTATTCTTTGTGTTAAACATAAATCCTATCTTATGCCCTAATCTCATGATTTGAGGAAATTGTGAGATCGGGGTATAACAGCTTGGTATCAGAGCTTAGGGTGAGTTGTCAAGGACCATTAAGTTAATAAGTTAGAGTCCTATGTGTGGCAGATAGGAGATGTTTGATGTTAGCTTTGGGGATTTGAGTATTTGGATATCCCGGCCCGATATCTGAGTACTTGGATCAACCAGTACAAGCTACTCTGTCTATTCTCTCACGTATACCCTGGCCAGGTATACAGTGGAAGAATGGGCTAGAGATGAACCCTAGAAATGTTAGGGTTAGAAAATGAGAAAAGAAAACAAGAATTAAGAGCATAAATGTAAAAGGAGATAGAACTTACATTTCATAATGTTGTTTTTGTTGGAAATGTATAGAAATGCTCTTATATGTTTGAATTGAAATATTCAACACTTTGAAATATGGGTCTTTAATATCTGTGGTACACTATGCAATTGTAGCATTTATTGATTTCACTCTTTGTAACAAGTAGACTAGAATTAACCTTTGAATGAGCTTTTGTTTCTATAGTCTTGCCCGCAGATTCGAGTGAAATTGACATCAGCAGGTCTGTTTAGATTTTCAGTCTGTACACGATTCGGCCGAGTTGTATGTGATTCGGTCGAGTTTCCTTAATAGGCAATCGAACAGGAAACTGATCGGCCGAGTTGTATGTAATTCGGCCGAGTTTCCTTTTTCAGGAAATCAAACGGCAAGTTGATCGGCCGAGTTTCAAGCAGATCGGCCGAGTTGTGAAGCAATCGGCCAAGTTTCTGACCAATCGGCCGAGTTTCTGAGCTGTGAGTGGCAGTTCAGGAAGTATGTGATCCTTTGTAATTCTTGGCTTCAGGACTTCAGGTTTGGCCTGGTCCGGTTGGCAGGATGCGTTATTAGGATCTAATGAATCCTATCAATAGCATAATAAGAATATAATTGGAATAATTAGACCCACCTCAGAGTAAGAATGTACATACAGTAAGATGTTGAAACATATGGGCAAGATCAGAACAACTAAGAATTAGTTGAAACTGATATCTGAGGTTCAACTTTGGGGTCTCAAATGTGAAACCCTTAATTGGGAATAATAGAACATGATATGAAGCTCATAATCAGTTTATTGATTAATTTTGCATGAACTATACATATGAAATATAGAAAAGATATGTGAAATGTATGTATGTATGGTTCAAGATAACAAGAATCAATCATGAAGAATGAATCATATAATAGTGTATAATGCTTTTATGAACTCTAAAGCAAAGGCTAAGTAGAAGAATAGAGTGAGCTTTTAATAGGTCCATAAAAGTAAAAAGGATCGTATGAACATGTAATTCATAAGACTAGAACAAAAAACTAGTTTCTAAGCAAAGGACATAGGTGTAGTTTAACGAATGAATAAGTCATACAAAGGTAGATTGTATTCAGAAGAGAAAAACTTGATCGAAAGAGAAATTATGTTTGACCCATGCATGATCCACTTGATGTAAAAATGAAGAATATGTAATGTATTCAACATGAGTAAAAACTAATAGAAGGACTATTAATTTAGAATGTTAACTTCACAATAGTATAAAGATAAAGGAGGAAATATGTGCAACATGGTATACATGACCATACATTTGAATAAGCAACATGGTCATAAGAGAAAAATTTAGAATTAAAGATGACAGGTTAAAGAGTAGTATAGGGATAGAGAACTATGAAATGTAAGAAAGGGTTTGAAATATGATGGAGCAGTTATAAAATAAAGAGGTTGTGAGATTCAAGCAAGTGCTAATTAATCAAATATCTCTGTTGATGACTAAGTAAATCTACATATGAGAATGTATTAGGGGATGTTTGAATACAAGTATTCCAAAGTCTTAAAATCATCTTCTCTTTCATATATTCCTTAATGAGAGCAAGGTGGGAATGAAAGGATAAGAGAAAATGAATCATACATCGTGAATAACTACCTTGGTAGGGTCATCTGGTGATACGGTTTGGATGATGTCAGAACATATGGAGAGATACCCTGAACAAGGTAGTCATACTTATTCACTCATATTAATAGAAAGGGATGATAATTAGATTGTTTGGACAAGTAACCCTAATGAGGTGTAGCTTGTTATACCTAGCTCTAATATAACTGAGTGATGGTAATTGAGTATGATTAATGCTTGAATGACTGATACAATTGTGGATTACCTTATTACTGTTGTTGAAACCCTAAAATGATATAATACGATGGTTACACTTTGAATTGTGTGTGGGCCTATAACCCACAGATCCCAGGATCGAAACAAGATAGTATGGGATGAGGTGGTAATGCTTCACCTCATGCATCCATGACCCAATGGGGATGTCAAGAATGGTTTTGTGAAAATGATTGTTGAATCTAGTCTTTTCATTCAAGACTATTTTGCTATTTGAATAGCACTTGATTAAAGTTTAAAACAGTATGGTGAACTTGCTTTTATCACTTAAAGGTGATACAGAACAATAGAACTTTCTGAGCCGCATCAGTTAAGATAGTTGTATCAGAGTATCAGAGTTGCGCAGTGAAAGCGTGGTGGTTTATCTTTACATTCTATGTTTGACTGTGGCATAAAGAATTTGCTTGATATCATTGAGAACTATTTGAAATATGTTGTGATTTAGTAAAGAATTAAAAGATCTAATGTTGAAAACTACATTCAGGTATGAAATACAATAATATAATGACATGGAAGGCTTTAGAAGCTTAGAATAACCTTGAATGTATCTTTCTTGTAGGTTTATGTTTCGAGGACGAAACATTCTAAGGGGGGAAGAGTTGTTACGACCCCATCTGAGCTTAATTGGTAAACTAGGGTTTACCTAGACAATTGCAAAGATTAATTAGAATAATCATTTTTGAAATCTAATTAATGACGATAACATAATTAGGATGTTTTAACTATGATAAGAAGTCTAAATGTTCTTTTTTCTTGAGAATTAGGGTTTGAGAAGCATAAACCCTAATCGGCCCAAAATAGGGTTTTGTTGATGCATGAATACAGAATTTGATAAGTAGAATGTCTCACTAAATGATTTTTAGTATTTTATGTATAACTCTGATTTACTTCTAATTTGGATATGATTTAGATATATAAAATGTGAACAACATTGGAAAATATCAGAATTTTTGAAGAATGCTCTGACCTGTTTATCGGCCGAGTTTCAAACTCGACCGATCACAATTTCAGATTTATATAGCAGTGTGGTAAATGAATTTTATCTTTTTATTGGTATATCCAATTGATCTCAAATTTTAAAAGTATTTGATAAATACAATTTTAGACACTCTGTTAAATTGGCGTAATTTTTGGATGACTTTTGAATACCTACAGTAAGGGTGTCGGTCGAGTTTTGTGCAGGACAAACTCGGCCGAATATTCTGCAGACTGCAATATAGCAGTGCACTGTTCGATTTTTAATTAATTATTGGTAACTTCAAATGATATCAAATTTTAACTGAAGCTTTATAGATACATTATAAACAACGTGCTAAATTACCATAATTGTTGGAGAAGTTTTGATCTCTGAAATAAACGAATTACAGTAACTTTTGTATAACTGAATATTCAGCCAATATAATTAAAGATGAGTGTAGGGTCAATTTGCAATTGACCCAAGCAGCTCAAATTGACTTATAAGGTCGACCACACACACACACAGCTCTCATTCTTCGTCATCCATTCCAGAGAAACGAGCTCCTAGAGAGAGAGGGAGAATTAGGGCTTGAGTGGAGAAAGTGGGGGAATTGCTGAATTAGGGTTTTGCGATTCCAGGAAGGGTGAAATCAAGTAAGTTGGATCCTTTGCATAAACTTTTATGGTGAATCTTCTCTTTCATGTTAAGATACCATCCATGCTCTTATTTGATCCAAGAGGATGTCGAAATTCCCTCTTTTCTCACCCTTTCTTCATAATCCCTCTTTTTCAAGGTTCCCGAGTTGAATGGAAGAAGAATTGGGAGATTTGCTAGGGATTTGATGGGAATTCGAGATTCCCTGAGTTGAGATGCAGTTTTGAGGTGTTTTCACACCTTAGGGTGAGTGGGTTCTTCCTTCAAACATTCTAATGCACGAATTTGATTATAACATCCAAATCCCTAAATGTTGAGCATGTGAATTCTAAATCTTGAAATGACCATTTGATTTAGGTTATTGTAAATTGATATGATATGGATCCCTTTTCTGTTTGAATGACTCCTAAATGGTAGGTTCATATCAGATACGTATACAACACTTCCTAGTGAGGATGCTTTTAGATTTATATCAATTGATGTAATTAGGGTTTGACCTAATTGAGATACCGCTAGAGTTTCAATCTGATTGAAAAGGACTAGTAATCCTATATGTGGTTAGGATGTACCACATGGGTCATCTTGATTGAATTCTGTTCTTGATACATGATATCTCAGTTAATGGTATGGAAACCCTAAATTTAGTTAAATTTTCATGGTTTCATATCTATAATGATTGTATATGATTTGTTGGAAACAATCTTTATTTAGTGAATGCTTATATCCTATGAAATCCTTATGAGAGCCACGTGTCAAGTGAATGAGGTAAATGAAAATGTGAATGTGGCAAATGCAACCCTAAGAGTAGGGTGTTGGCATGAAATGAATGAATAAGGCAAATGAAACCCTAAGGATAGGGTGTTCAATGAATCATGCTATGGTAATATGAAAGGCCTCGATATGAGATGCGGTGATGCTTAATTGTTAAATTGTATGTTCCTAGTGCATTAAACTTTATATGCTTGATCTCTCTGAGTTGATATTTTTATACTATAGTGCTTCTTATTTTCAATACACATCTCTTAAATTGCAGGTGTTGAGATATGACATGCCCTAGAAAGGGATGTTACTGAGTACAAATGATGTAAATGTGTTTCCAAGTTATGTTAGGAATGTGAAATAAGTATGAACTGTGTTTTTCCTGTTTAATTATTTATTTGTTAATCAAGTATAGACATAGGTGCCCTAACACCATAGAACCCCTAAGTGGTATCTGCAGCTTTGGGGTGAAACTCGTGTTGCAACATCATCCGTGCTTGTGTCGCGGACAAACGAGGAAAGAGAAAAAAGGGCAGTGTCTAACAACAATTGTGCTTGTGTCACAATGGCACTGCGATATCACCAGAAAACACGGTTATCTAACACCATTCGTGCGGAGTCGCGAAGGTAACCCTGTGACCCTCCGCCTGTGTGCTCAGGTTAGTAGGAGGGGTCTAGAGAGCACTCGGAGTAGTGCATTGAGGCCGGAGAGCCTGTAGGCCGGAGAGCCTGTGGTCCTGTGGCAGAACAGGGCTGGCGTCAGACTTAGCATTCCCGGGTGTGTCGCTAAGTCTTGTACGGTGGGGCCGTAGCATGAACTTGCTGTGGATCTCTATATACAGAGTACACTGTATATATTTAGGGAATAATCTAAAATACGATCATATAGGTTCACAGAGTTCCTTATAAATGAAAGAGTTAAGGAAGACTAGAAGCATAGTCTTCTTGTAGTTATTCTTTCAATGCAATATTTATATTCTTTGCTATTTCAATTATATTGTTTTAGAACTTCTCAGTGTAGTATTTATTGTTGTTAAATTTCATATCGTTTAATCAAATTATATCTTTGATCACATTAGTGCATTAGTTTGTTTCCATGAAGTATTCATTCACTGAGTGAGTAGGCTCACCCCTCTACTCAAACATTTTAGGGTTAACCGCGTGGACATGAAGATGGTCAAAGCATCAGTGTAGATCTGCCACAGGAGTCAAGTATGAGATTAGTTGAGTCAGTCGGTCCTTGTCACTCTAGATCCTCAGTAAGAGATGAGAGAGAGAGTTGTAATTACAATGTGAATATTGTTCCTCTTTGATATGTAAGCTAATTAGCTAGTTTCATATGCATAATGAGTGAGAGACATTATGAATGTTTATACATGTATCTTTTCTATTAAAGTCTGATTAGTAGATGAAATGTTCAGATTCCTTATTAAGATGTTTGTGGTTCAATGCGATGAAATAAGAGTTTAAAAGAAAAGAAAAAGTTTAGGGTATTCTTTGTGTTAAACATAAATCCTATCTTATGCCCTAATCTCATGATTTGAGGAAATTGTGAGATCGGGGTGTAACAATAGTTGTGTAGGTAGATCATAGCCATGTAGACAGGGAAATCACGTGATGCATTAAGTTTGTGCCATGTTGACTATGATGTTAACTGATCCATATATATAGTGTTTTCATTGATCCTATTATAGACATCTTTAATGAACATTTTGTTTTAGAGTACTTACATGTTCAGTGGTTGGTAAGGGCCGGTTCAGGACCGTCGGGTGGGGATAATGGATAAATGTATCTCATATTTTCTCTTGTTGATTCTTTCAAACATGCCCAAAACTAGTGTTGCTTGAGGATGAGCAACATTCAAGCTTAGGGGATTTTGGAGCATTGATTTTCAATCACTTTACAAGCTATGTTTAAGGATTATTTTTAATATATGTTCATTTTGAGATATGTTTATGCATTCTTCTCCATTATGAGATTTTGACTCACTGTTGCATCAAGTATTCAACATTTTTACCCTTTCATGCTATGCTATGATCCATATCATGGATTTATGTTGTGTTTCCCTTCTTTTTAGGTGATTTGAGAACTGAATGTATAGCTTGGTTCTACCAACATATGTGTTAGTGGGGTCGACACATCACAATCTACTACACCAAAAGAGGGGAGACTAGGTGCTACCGAGATGATACTCGGTGCTAGTGAGAGTGATGTTGATGCTACCAAATCTAGTGGTTGGTGCTACCAAATCATAGTCTACTGAGCATCAGAACTTAAGAGTAACTATCTTTGTGTCGCTGACTTTCATGTTGGTGGTACTAACATCAGCATCCAAACCTATATGAGAAAAAAAATTATTGCTACCAACACTCATGTTGGTAGTACCGACATAGTTTGAGGAGATGCAAGTTGACCGACCACTCAGTGCCACTGACACTCTATTGGTGGTACTGACATTGTGTGATTAGATTATATCTCAAATTAAATCAGATCCAATGCCCACAACTTAGTGTGGGCTAAAGCCTCCCATATGACATAAGGAGTGTGGTCACATAGGGATAATCATGTTATTATAGAGCGTAGAGCTGAGAAGCAGAAGACTAAGGAGATAGATTCTGACCAGACACTCAAGGAACATCTATAGGATAGACTTGCAGTCAAAACGTTATAGATTAGAATGTTCATTAGATGGGATCTTCAAGATGACTTCTCTATGGGTTTTTATATTAGCCTATTTTCCTCCCTAGTTGTAGATTATCCTATTTTTCTCTTTTCCTCTAACTTTATGATGATGAAAGTCATGCGAGGTTAAACAACTTATTCCTTAAGACCTTAGAGTATCTGATATTGCATTCTATTTGAATTATATGAGTTAATAATTTATTTACTTTGTTTTGGACGTGAATCTATAATCTCTTCATTGATTTATATACACTTGATCATCATAATCAAAGTAATACACCAGAAATTTCTTTGAGAGAGTGATTAGGATTCAAACAAGTTATATTCACATAGCCTATACAACACATCAGGAGAAGGCTTGCAACTGTGTGAAAATTACCAATAGATTTCAATTATGCATCTGAACTGATTCTTAAATTGCTATGTGAGTGAGGTTTGTTTTAGTTTAGGTATCTCATTGTGTTTTAGGTGTAGGTAATGCTTTTTATGGGTCTTTGGTCCAGATTAAAGGATGGATGATTATTAATTAAAAGAAATTTAAATGCATTATATGTTTTTGGTGAAACCATATGTCCTAAGGAATCTACATATTTTTTATAACAACGATCTTAACTAGGTTTAAATATCGGGTTCTTAGATCATTAAAAAATCAACCAACTGTTGGCTAGGTCTAGCTGATTTGGTCTCAGTAATTAGTAGTAACTGGTGAGCATTTCCTTGAGTTCAACACTCAGGCTTGATAGGCCTATATTACATGACACATGCACTTGCATTTTATATGAATGGTTTACGCATGTCATTGCTTCTTTTGTAGAATTACTTTGACAACAATGGTGACTCAGATACTTCTACACATGTTATTCACCATTTGTATATTTTGGTTGCTTATCAAAGATTTAGAAATTTCTTTTTTGTTGCTTCTACTTGTTTGCCAATTACCATTTTCATGCAGGAGTCTATTATGTTATCGCTACTTATACATTAATGTTACCTTCATCGGGTGAAGAATACTATTTACTACCTTCTACATGCCATCTTTTTTAGGGAGGGTGTTAGGCTGCTTCGACTTTTGTAATGTGAAATTTAGGGGAAGATTATTTGTAGTCAGAGGAGATCAATTTTTTATGGGAAATTTTATCTTTTTGATGTATTCACAAGCTCAACATGTCACTCACCCATGCTCCATCTTGAGGGGGAGTATTAGTATAATTAGTTTATTTTGTAGCATGGGCCTAATTCTTTTGGCATGTTAGGGTTAAGTTTTCTTTGTTGTACTTGCCTCCTCTCCTATATAAAGGAGGGTAGTTTGTCTTCAATCAATAAGAATGTTTCGTTAGCCTTCCATCTTATTTTATACACTCCCAAAAAGATGTACAGAAGCCATGAATGGCACGTGTTTGGTTTGATATCATGTTTTAATTCACTTTATTTTAATGAAAACTCTGTATTAGTTATAGAACAGTAGAACACCTTCTATTGATTGCTTTCATTTCTTTGGTTGTCCTTTTTTCGTCTTGACACTAAATATAGGTTGGATGAATCTTATTATAAATATTATAGATCTTTCAAATTTGGTTATAGTCTCTGTAGAAAAGCATATAGAGTTTAATATAGAGCATGCTTGAGTATAATAATCCATTAATACAAATATGTTTCATTTAATGATATATTAGGTGATATAGTTCCTAAAAATTCAAATGATCGGACAAAATGACAAAGAAGAAGTAGTTTTCTAATAAGAACTAATCAATAATTCCTTGGGAAAAAGAAAGATATTCTCTAAAGATTTGCAATGGACGAACTAAAGCTTCTCATCCTAGGCTATCACTTTGTGAATATTGATAAAGAGTTGCTATTAGGTACTAAGTAAACAATGTTCAAGATAGTCCATAAAGGAAGCACTACAAGATAGTAATTAGATAATTACAAAGCAAGAGAGTTTGTGTAGTTTCAACATTATGAATTTTGGAAACTTATGATGAGTCCTAAAGATAGTAACTTCATGGCACAAGATGGCCATTCTAAAAAAGTTTGGATGAGAAAGATAATATTAGATGAGAAGATTCTTAGATACCTTGTAAAAATAATAATAATAATAGATTATGATGTCCCATTCCATATGATGTTAGTGTAAATATCAATAGGTATGGGCATAAGGAAGGGTGTTTGATCGATAGAAATTTTTAGAACTGGATTTTTTGCCTCCTAGATTGGATTTAGTATGTTGATTTTCTAAACAAAAAAACATGACGATGTTTTTCATTCCAAAAGATGAATATATATTTGTTACCAGTTGTTTGTTGCAAGTCCATTGAATGAAGAAAATGATAAATTATTTTGGATTTTTTTTTCTTCTTCACCTACAGTGATACAAATATATCTATAAACTTATGTTATGATCATGTGCTTCATAGTAGAGGTAAGTATATATAGGATCATCACTGTCTTATAAATGGTCAAGTTTCTAAGTCTGTCATCTATATTACTCATGTTAATATAAAGAAATATTGGTCAACCTACTTACAAAACCTCTACCTAGAGAAAAATTTAATGGTATTTGATTGAAATCTTTTATTACATATATTGTTTTCTTCCTTCCAAGTTAGTTTCATTGAACTCTATGATACTCAATTGAAAATACAAACTTCATTATGTATTTCTTAAGTAAATTTTCTATTTCTTTCATATGATTTCAATCACACAAATAGTCAATGGGAACAAAAATGGGCATACCCTAAAAAATGTAGTGCTAAAGATTCCATATACATGGTTTGTAGATATTTTATTAGATTTTAAACTTAGTACTTTGTGTTTGGCAATAAACCCAAAAAATGAATATTCCATGAAAGTATTCAGAGGTAGGCATGACATTTCCTTCTTGGGTTGATGATATGAATATTAAGATTATACAGATATTAAGAGTATGTACCTTCTTGTTACATCCCTAGTCAGGTGTTATTGTGGAAGGCTGATAGACATAAATGACACATAAGACTAGAGTGTGTGTTGGTCGATGACAAAATCTCATCTGTGATGATATATGTGATATTAAACCAAACACACAGACACTTGTTGGAGAATAGTTTATCGTAAAGACCCACCATGAGAGTGACACATGGAAACCATAATTTATGGTAATAGTCATGTCTAAGTGAAGGTGGTGATTGTGGTTCTTACACCTAAAATCACTACATCATCACATGTCGTTCAGTGTACTTTGACATCATCCATTGTGAACTTGAATAAGGGTTTCCATAAAGGTGATGATCAGATCCACCATGACACATGGGGATGACTGTGAGTGATATAGATGGGATTTGTCCCTCCTACTAGAGTTTGATATATAACCCACTTGATAAGCGAGACTGACAAAAGCATGTGCATGCACATGTAAATCAATATATGATATTAAGGTCACATATATCTCAGATAGTCTACTCTAGATCAAGGAACATGGATTGAACATTTGAGAGGATGACAATTCCATGCCTCAAGTTCAATTCGAATATCAGTGACAAAGGAATTATATCATCACTATAACACCAATCATATATTGTAGGTTGAAGTTGTTCTTCAACTTTCCCGATTACTTGAGTAGAAATCATGTGTTTCTAGACACCGCTCTTTGCTTGTGTTGTCATAAATCTATTATGGGCATCCACTACCAACGTAGAATGGAACCTATTGGGCCACACACATAGGATACACTTGTAGATTTCACTTATGAATATGGTTTAAAAGTGATTAACTAAGGAGTTATGTATTCAATTTAAACAACATTAGTTGAACATTGGTTGAATGAACTATGAACCGACCGGTTCAAGAAATGAATGGATCATTTCAGTGTGTCAGGTCAATTGAAGTGACTTTGGCAATTCTAGATCATGTACTGACTGGTCCAAGAAGTGAACTGATTGGCTCGAGTATATGAATCGATCGACCCAAGTTGTAAATTGATCGATTGATTTAAGGATTTGTGATGACATCATGTTATGCATTAAATTGAATATAATTGTCAATACAATCATGATTGGGAAACATGATGAAACATTCAATTCACTAGGTGAATCGATCGACTCATATGCCAGCAGATTATTCACCTATAAACCTACTATATTACTGCTTGTAGGCTGCAAATGTTCGTGAAATTATGGTCCCTTCTGCTCCCACTCAGACTGGGAACCCTGACCCAAACCCTCTTATAAATAGAGGTGTACTAGGGGTTGTTCATACACAACTCAATTACCTCTGACGATTGTTTGACTCTCTTGTTGTGGTAACTGATAGAACCCAAGAAAGTCCTATCGGATAAAAGGAAGGATAGCAAGAGAAACAATTATGGGAGAGCAAGTTGTTTCTAGTACACCAACAGAGAGGGACAATGCATTTTTGTCAGTTCTACTAGAATGAAAAGAGTTCTTAGTTGTCTATGAGGACTACCATAGAGGCATGGAGCTCTTCCCCCTAGGAAAAAAACGTCAAGCATCTCTCTATGAGGAGTTGTAGCTGATGCCATCCGAGTGCAACTTGAAGAAAGAGCATTCTGCAACAAGGACTATTCATTGGACTTGCTCTCAGACCATGTATGACCTCATAAACCATCCTTTCTATTACATACTTTTTGACGTGATTCACTAGTACATGGGGAATCTGATAGTAAAAAAAATCTACTGCCTATATGATGTTGTATTTGCCAACAAGGTCATCTTATTATTGCTGGAAGCTATAAAGATGAGAAATTCAAAGATTTTGAATCATTAAATGGTTTAAGAACACGAGTGAGATAATTGGAAATTATGTTTAGCCAACTACCTAAATATGGAGGTGAATAGCCAAAATTTCAAAAAAATTAGTATGATTTATGCCCAATTTTTCATCATATAGCCGTGTTCTTTATTAAATATGATGGTTCAAGTAGTAGTGAAGATTGATCAAAAACTTTCACTCAATAATCATGCAAGGATGTAAGAGGAAATTCAAAACATGCAAACAAAAATCTAAATGACATAAGAAAATGATTGAATCAAATGGCATTAAAAGTAAACCTAAAACTACCATTCGGTTTTACCCTCCCCCCCCCAAGCTTGAAATTTGTAGTGTCCTTGATGATCATAACAAACTCAAGAGTTGTACAACAAAATCCTTAGGTGCATCATAAAAGGGGGTCAAAACCTTCCTGGAAAGGCTGAAGGTTCTCTAAGAATAAGTTGGGGTTGATGATGTCCATGAAGGAAGGTCTGGGAGGCATAGATGGATGTGGAGGATAGCCATAATGAGCCTTAGAGATGTGCCTAGAATCCATCCTAGTCACAATGGTGTGGATGCCAGTGATGATCTGGGCCATAGAGTTTCCCATGTATGGGTACCTCCAAGTGAAGTTTGCCTATGTACCCATAAAAGGAGGTGGTGGAATGTTAGCTCTGTTAGAGGAAGACTTAGGCTAGGTGCCTACAGAAGGTCCTTCATTCAGGAAATACTTTTAGTTGGCTTTGTCTTTGAGAGTTGTGATTTTAGGATTTGGCAACTAAATGATAGAGGATTTGTTGTGAACCTTATGAAAGAGTTTTCCATTCTTATCTTTTCTCATATGGACATAGGATATGAAAAAATTACAATCAACACATCCCCCTCCATCTAGGGGATCAATTGTAGATAGATCAACCTTCAAGGCAATACCAAGTTTGGTAATAATGCCTCCTATCATGATATATCCTTTTGTTCCCTTCTATATATTTACAACTCTTAAAAGAAAATGGCATTTGATGTTTACAACATAATTATGTCGCATGGCCCACAAGAAAAAATAATCCAATTTACCAACTACACCTTGTGTTTCCCTTTGTGTGAAAATAGATGTGCTGAAAAGGCAGTGAATGTAGCAAAGAATCAAGTTGTCAACATGAGACACTCTAGCACTAGTAGGATTATAGGAGGTTTTTTTAGTAATTTGGCTATAGAAAGTGTTGGGCACAAATTCTTATGGCATAATGTTACTTCCATTATAGTCAAAGTTCATTAGGGTGCAAAATCATTTAAAGGTCAATTTAAATGGTTTGTCCATCAGCCTAAATGAAATCCGACCAGAAGGTTAGTGTTTATCAAAAGGATCTTCCTCGGCTTTGAAAGTCATCAGAAACTCATAAGTACTGCAAGCGTAAGTAGGGACTATATTGATACAGTAGATACCCAAACGGATAAAAACAATGTAGTCCCTAGCTTCATCAAGGATTCCAAGCCTTTTCATATCATTGAGATGTGCAAACCTAGTCCAGATTACCCAATGAGAGGCAAGATAGAGGAATATGACATATTCCTCTACATTTACTATGAAGTGCACCACGGAGACGTAGGGTGCATCAGCGCAAGATTCCTCGTGGTTGGGATGGGCTTGCTTCACAAAAATCATTATTCTTGGCATTTTGATAGTTGTTGGAATAATCCACATAATGTAAGGAATTGAACACATGGTGTAACGATTATCATTAATCTTCAATGCAGCTCTAAGAGGAACACGGCATAGATGGAGGAATTATGATGTGTTGGTTGTAGACATTGTTGATCTTGGACACTGGATAGGCACAGCGTACCTGACTTCTACATGTCATGACCAGAATCTCCTCATTGGTGATCTCGCATGGCTTGTCATATGATAGATGGAAGGTTGGAGTTTGGCACACTGTCTAATCTTCTATCGTATGATCCGGAGGTAGTTGTAGTTGCTACACACTCGTGAGTGTAGGGGTGATCGAAAGAGGTTATGTGGAGATAGATGTTGGCTTCCCTGGTGTGTGGTGGTGGAGTAAGGAGGTTGACAGTCACACGGCGTGAAGGCGGGGTCATTTTATGGTAGGAGAGGTGGCTACACAGCGTGAGTCTAAGAGGAAGTGGACTAATTTTAGGGTTGGGAACACTTAATTCATGTGGAGGCACGTCGTAAGGGTGCTCCTCACAATATAATAAGTAGGTGAAATCCTCCCCAAATCTACAAAGGCACACATTATAAGAAAATGCAAAGGCACACACCATAAGCAAATCCACACAGCGTAAGGGGCCAAGTCTATTTAAAACCTAAAATTTCCTTCACGAGCTTCACATGGCGTGGTTGGCATCCACATGTCGTTAGGCTGGTTCCCTATGAAATTTGGCAACCTTTTTCTCCCGAAGTACACACAAAGTAGTTGACGCCAACATGGTGTAGTGGTGTGTGTCTGTAAAACTTCAATATTCATCAAATAATTCAACATGCCATGTGGAGTGGTCAACATGTCGTGTTGTTGAAGTTTCTGTAGCATTGAATTTATTTGATCTTGGGCATGTCATGTTACTGATGCACTGGAGTAAGGAATGATCCCTGTAAAGTTTTGTGAAATTTGAGAAATTAGATACACAACAAGTTTGGTGGTCCACACGTCCTGTTGTAGCACAATTCTTGCACATCTTTGTCCTACTTGTTCTTTCTGATGGAAAGAATCATCAACTACAAAATACAAGTGATTACTTGATGTTCACAAACAAATTCAATAGTGTAGCAGCTTGAGGTCTTATTTAGAAGAAATTGACTATAACTAGACAATATTAAATGAAATAACACAACAGAAACTATCTAAATATGGGAACATCTCCCACAAAAGCCTTCCATCTAGAGGTCAAAAGTCGACTTGATTATTCATCAGCAAAGCTCTATGAGGGAGCATGAGGCTTCCAATTCTATTTTCTCTCCTTTGATGTAGAGATTATAGCATTGTCCATTGACCTTGAATGTCGATTTCTTTCCCTACAATTCTACCATCCCATATGGATAAACTTTAAATACCAAGAAAGGTTCTGACCTCTTGGATCTAAGCTTTCCTAGAAAGAGCTTCAATCTTGAATTAAACAACAACACTTGACCTCTTTCAACAAAGTCTCTTCTTTTGGTCTTCTTGTCATACCATGCTATTGTTCACTCCTTATAGATCTTTGCATTTTCATATGCGTCAAGCATGAGCTCCTCAAGCTCTTGAAGTTGTAATGGTTGCTTTTCACCTACTTTATTCATACAAAATTAAGGAACTTATGGCCCATAGGGCTTTATGCTCCAGTTCCAATGGGAGATGGCAAGATTTTCCATAGATGAGCTTGAACAGTGTAGTATTAATGGAAGTCTTGTATGTAGTTTGGAATGCCCAAAGATCATCATCTAGCTTGAGTGCCCAATCTTTTTTTGAGCTTGAAACTCTCTTCTCAAGGATCTTCTTCAGTTATCTATTGGATGCTTCAACCTATCCAACTGTTTGAGGGTAATATGAGGTAGAGATTTTATGTGTTACTTCATTCTTAGTGAGAAGATTGTTGAAATGTTTCTCACTAAAATGTGTCCCTTCATCTAAAATCATGGATCTTGGAACTCCAAAATGAGGAAAAATAACCTTCTGAAACAGCTTAAGCACTGACTTAGCATTAGGGGGCTTGGGTAGGGATGGCCTCTACCCACTTTGAGACATAATCACAGGTGACTAATATGTATTTGTAACCACATGAGAATGGGAAGGGTCCCATGTAGTAGACACCCCATACATCAAAGACCTCAATCTCCATAATGGAGTTGAAAGGCATTTTGTCTTGCTTTGATATCCCATCAGTCCTTTGGCATTTGTCACATCCTTTGACATAAGTATGGACATCTCGAACATGGTTGACCAATTAAATCCAGATTGAAGGATCTTTGTAGTTGTCTTCTGATAACACCCATATTTAGGCATCTCATCTAAGCATTTATTTATGGTTTTGCATCAATATAGCCTTAATATACCCAAAATAACCATGGATTCTTATTTTTTAGTAATTTATATCTTTTCATAGATAAAGTTGCTCAACTAGCCAATTTTGGGACTTGCAGGCATCAAACCTGAAAAGACATCTATTCTCTAAGATTTCTCCCCAACATATGGTTTTTACAGCAGCTAGGCTTCCATCCATCATGACCGTGGTGGACTACGCGTCGCATTATGTGCACCAGCTTAAGAAACTTTTGATTTCTTGGACCCTATTTTTAATGGTCAGTCCTTTATCAATAGTCATCCTCGTCAATCAAAATTTTCCTCGACGTGGGCCCCTCAACCACTATTAAAGCCCCCCATGGGGGTGAGTTTGGTCCAGGATGCCACGACCGCGGTTAAGAAGACCATCTCGTGACCGTGGCCAAGATGTAGTATCGACTGACACTCAACACGACCGCAACCGCAGATCTTCTTCCACCCGCGATTGTGACTGAGGCATCAACCTCGGTCGTGACTGTGACCATGGGGACGACCAAGGCATCAACCTCGATCGTGACCGTGGGGATGACCGCGACCGAGGCATAAACCTCATATGGGACTGTGATCGTGGGGACGACCACGACCGCGACTGAGGCATCCACCCACGACCACAACCTGGATCAGCACCTCGACCATTTTGCCTATAAATACCTACCCCTCTCCACCTGAAGAGGGGTGTCAACATTTGGAGGTTCCCAGAGCCCCACGGGAGGGTCCAGAGGTTTGATAAGGTCAAAGTGTTCACCCTACACTTGTCTCTTCAGTATGCTTCCATCCTCCACCATTTTTCACCATCATCCACCCATTTCTGCCCATTTCTTACCATCCACTATCATTTTTTCACCTCCATCCACTCACCAAACTACTATTCATGGAGGATCTAGAGAGAAAGGAGGCCAAGGAGTCCAAAAAATCAAGGAGGACGACCCAAAGATGAGACCCAGCCTATACAGAGGCTAAGGAGTGAGAGTGCTCTCTCCTCTACAGGCTAAATCTCTTCTTCTTCTCCTTTCTTCTATCATTCTCCTTTGTTTCTATACAACTGATGTTCTTCCATCTTTATTTGGTGCTAACTATGCTTGTCCATGGCTAGTTGAGCCCCTTCTTGGCTATATAGCCCATTTTGGGCATGTTTATGTTCTTTTACCTTAAGCAAGTAGTTTCATTTTGAATCTAGTATGTTTACTATTCTATCTTCTCTTTTTGGTTATGATTGCTAGTTTGGTTGATCTCTTTCTTGTTTGAACTTATATTTCCACCTATATCGAGAGATTTATTGTAGAAATAGATAAGAGAAGGTAGTTTGGATTGAAATCTGAAAGGAGGACAGTTCAAGGTGATCTGTGCAGAACTATAGACATGGGCATGGTCGGGCCCAGCCCGGCATGGTCTAGCCCACTACTTAGTTCTATCTAGATCACACCTGTTCCTAGAACCTCAGAACATTATAGACCTGAGAGGGTATCTAAAATATTCTAGGGTGTTGATTTGTCATTCCTTGAGAGAGGTTTCATGTCATTGATGGGTTTTAGTCACGCTGCGTGAGAGCGAGTGGGATGACCCCATAGGAACAGATACCATAGTGCATGCCATGTTTGGATGTAGGTTGTTTGTTCGGGTGTTCGAGGGTCATCTACGCTCGAGAATGGGTGCATAGACTATCCAACTTATGGCTACATAGCCAGGAACTCCTTCTCTCTTATTAGTAGAATTCTACAGACTCTGTTTTATTTTCTTTTCTTTGTTTTGTTTTATTTCATGACAACCTGCTAGACTTGTTCTAGCTCCTTACATTTATCGACTATTAGATTGGCTTATCTAACTTAAGAGCGAGGTCTTAAGCATCCTAAACATCCCCATGTCCTTGCGTTCGACCCTATATATCCACTTTGACCCCGTAATAAAATTGTGGGGGTCCTTGAAGGTTTCAGGTTATAAATTCAAAGTTTCAATCACCGCCCTCCTCTCGAGGGACCATCATCTTCTCCCCCCAAAGTGACCTCCATAGGAAGAATAATGGCAGTTGGGAATAATGCTTTATATCTCCTCCTCGTCTACACGCCACCATATCAATCTGTCAGTTCCTTGTTTGAACAAAATTGGGTCATCCTAATAATAAAATTTGACATCATGTAGGAATTTCTTCTTTTGTTAATGAGTAAGATCAAGTGGAAGATGCCCTATGGCAAGAAAGTTGGTGTTGTCTGTAAACCATGGTGTTTGTGGTGTTTCAACTGCATACAGTATCTCTATGGGAAGGTAATCATCAATAGGTAGTGTATCCCTTGCATATGTAGTCACTCTAAAAAGGTGACGAACAACATTATTTTTAGTTCCTTTCTTGCCGTTGATCTCGAGATCAAATACTTGAAGCATAAAAATCCAACGGATCAAGTGTGGTTTAGCATCCTTCTTGTTCAGCAAATACTTGATGGTTGCATGGTTGGTATAGACTACAACTTTGGATCCCACTAGATACTAACAAAATTTGTTGAAGGTGTATAGTATGGTTAGCATCTCCGTATCAGTTGTGGCATAGTTAATTTGGGCCTCATCAAGTGTTTTACAAGTGTAGTGGATAGCATGCAGCTTGTTGTCCTTTTTTGACCATGTACAACTTTGATGGTGTAGTCGCTTGTGTTGTAGATCATTTCAAATGGTGCATCCCAATCTGGTAGTTGAATGATTGGAGCTAAAATGAAAGAATCCTTAAGCTTTTGAAGGCAGCTTGATGTTCATCATTGAACACAAAATCAACATCATTTACAAGTCACAACCATAAGGGCTTAGCTATCCTGGAAAAGTCTTTGATGAACCTCCTGTAAAATCCTACATGGCCAAGAAAGCGTCAAACATCTTTGATGTTTGACGGAGTAGACATTTTCTCTATTGCTTCTACTTTTTCCCTGTTAACTTCAATACCCCTATTTGAGATCGCATGACCTAGTACCACCCCAGATTGTACCATGAAATGGCACCTCTCCCAGGTTTGTACTAGGTTAACCTTTTTACAGCACTCAAGGACTTTAGATAAGTTAGACAAACAATCATCAAAGAGTTCCTATAAATGCTGAAATCATCCATAAAAATATCCATTGTACACTCGATGAACTCAGAGAAAATAGCCATCATGCAACACTATAAAGTTATTGTTGTGTTGCAAAGACCAAACAACATGTGTCTATAAGCATATGTGCCATAGGTGCCTGTGAAAGTTGTCTTTTCCTATTCTGGTGGATAAATTGGTATTTGAAAGAATCTGGAATGCCCATCGAGATAACAAAAGTAGGAATGATTGGCTAAACTCTCAAGCATTAAATCAATAAATGGCAATGGTAAATGGTCTTTATAGGTCGCTTTGTTCAGCCTTATATAGTCTATACACATGTGTTATCCTGTGGCTATATGGGTTTGAAGCAATTCATTATTATCTCCTTTGATAATTGTTACACCCCCCCCTTTGGGTACTACATGAATAGCACTCACCCAGGGGATGTCACTTATAGGGTAAATGATACTTGCATCTTTCAACTTAAAAGTTTCCTATTTGAAAACCTCAAGCATATTTGGATTTAAATGCCTAGGTGGTTGTACACAAGGATTTATATCCTCCTAAAAATTAATCATATGCATGCAAATGTGAGGTTTATGCTTTTTAAATTATCCATAGAGGAATTGATTACTTCTTTATACTAAAACAATTCATTTAGCAATCTGATTTCTTGTTCATCAGTTAAGTCAATATTTATGATGACTGGAGATATAGATTCAGGGTCAAGAAAAGCATACCTTAGCCCCAGTTGAAGGGGTTTGAGTTCTACCTTGTTCTTGACTTGCAAGAGTCACCTTTCAATGGTGGAACATCTTCATGGGACAGATGTGGACTAGGATTGGAGTCAGTGCTTGAAATTTTTGTAGCCATAGTAGTTTGCAATTCACTTTCCTAATAATTCAGAAAAATCTTTGTCTTCCTCCAAAAACTTGTCGATACAATCAACTAGGTAGATATTCTCCATTTTGTTTGGAGCCTTCATTGCATCTAGAATAGATAATTCCATTATTTCCCTTCCTACTATAAGAGTGATCTTACCTTCTCGTGCATATACTATGCAATCATTTGTGCAGAGGAAGGGTCTTCAAAAAAGGATTGGATTGGATGAAACTTCATTTATATCTGACACAACAAGATCACAAGGAATAAAGAACTTGTTCCCTTCAATGGGTATATCTTCAACAATTCCTCTCAGATACTTGATGGCATGATCTGTCAATTGAATGGACATCTTGTTTGGCTCATATATCCAATGTCAAGTTGCTCCTACAATGTGAATGGAATAAGGATTATGCTGGTATCAAGCTCGACTAAACCTTTTCTAAATTTTGTATCATTAATCTTGCATGGCAGTGTGAAGGCACCTTAGTCGTCAAATTTATCTGGTAGTCTATCTTAAACGATGGAAGACATCCTTTTAGATAGCATAATTGTTTTGACTTGATCAATCCTCCTCTTGGTTAAGAGGTCTTTTAGAAACTTTACATAGGTAGGCATTTCCACAATGACTTCAGTCAAAGGGAGGTTGACATACAGTTTATTGAGAATGTCCATAAATCTGTGAAATTTAACATCCTCTTTATTGTGTGCAAACCTCTGGGGAAAGGGAACACTGAGCCTGTAGGATGGTTGTTCTTCAGCTATATTTTTCTTCCTTTGCTTTTCTTTAGAATCATATTCTTTATTATCATCAGCATTCTTGTCATCTATCGACAAGGGTCTTTCAAAAATGTTTCCACTCCTTAAATAAATATACTTGAATTCACATGGATTCATCTCTGATTGGCTTGGCACTAAACTGCAAGAGGCTATTTGATTTTTTAGAGCTTGTTGGTCAATCTAATTTTCTAATATATTTTCATGAGTAGCAATGTTGTCTGAAAGAAAGTTGAGTGATAGCATCTTTCAAAAGTATCACATGTTCACAGAATTCATCATTTTTTTGGATTTGTATTGACACAAAAGTCTCGAGTATGCTCTCCAAACTTGACTTAGGTTGAGTCTGATTGTAGTTTTTTGTTGTTGTTGTTGTTGAATCCTAGCGGTTGGTTATCATTCATGGGTTGTGGGTTGCCTGCTTGTTGTTTCTTATTTTGTCCTTTCTTCTTCTAGTATTGATTTGATCATTGTTGATTTTGAGGATTCTTGTTCTTGTAGTAAAAATCAGGGTGATCTCTCCATCTTATATTATATTTGTTGAGTAAGGATCATAGAGTTGTGATGCAGTCCTATTTGAGGGCTTCATCTTATGTCATGTTACACTTTAATCACATCTATACATGTTAAATTACATGTTATTTCCCCTAATATGCATATTTGAGTAAAATGCACTTATGGATGCTATTTCCATGTTTTATAGGTATTTGGACCATGATTGGATGGAAGAGAGAGGGGGGAGAGAGAGAGAGAAAGAACGATCCTAGGCTTTCTCTACCCTTAGAGTAGCCCAAAATGAGACATCAAATATCCCCCAACCTACCCCTAGTGGCCAAGGGTCAAAATCAAGCAAAGGCATCGAAGGATCTCAAAGAATGGATTGCAAAGTGCTACTGAAGACCTCAGCATGGTCGTGGAGCCAAGGAACAGCCATGCTGACACATGTCAATATTACAATAAAATTGAAGATTCGACAAGTTGCAACAACATGCTAGCACTACTACATTTTTGGCCAGTAATTTCGCTGCCCATAGCATCATTTTTACTAGAATAACCGATCTAATAGACTACAACATTGGTTTTATCATAAAAACTGACCTTATAGGTTTCCCGCAGCGAAAATTTGCGCAATTTTGGCTTCACGCCTCGATCTATTGGGTTAGTTTTTTAAAATAATTGATTCTATAGGGTCAACAAAAAATGCGGGCACCACTTTGGAACTCTATAGTCGATTTTTATATATAACCGACCTTATAGATGCTGACCTATAGCGTCGGTTTTAGTGAAAAACCGACCCTAAAAGTATATTAAAAAATCGGTGCCCGGGCTTAACCTATAGTGTCGGTTTTTTAAGATAACACACGCTATAAGTCTGGTCTATAGCATCGGTTATCTTAAAAAACCGACGCTATAGGTTAAGTCCGGGCACCATTTTTTAATAGACTTTTAGAGTCAGTTTTTTACAAAAAACCGACGTTATATGTCTTCACATATTGCACATAGCAGCCCGATTTTAGCTTAGGATTGCCATTCACTGCTGCTCCTAGTTCCCCCCGTTCCCGCTCCCGCGCCTGAAGAAAAGCAACGCCACCTCAGTGACCTCCCCCAACCTTCTCCTCGTCCGAAAAGAGGCATACTAGTGTCGCAATCCTTGGATGACGACGCCCAAGCTTCTTACCATCATCTCCGGCGATCGACGACGCTCCTTACCTCTGGCGCCATTTTTGTTGGACGCCGACGACGCTTTAGGCTCTCCAGTGCTTTCTTTCTTGAAAGGCGACGACGCAAGGGCCGTGCACATCCTTCTCATGTTCTTTTTCCGCACAAGCTCTCTCACCGACCGGTTCTTCTCAAGGTATCTTTGTCGCCTCACTCCTTCGTTTACATCTTACTTTCAAGCAACTGACTAGGTAGCACGGCCGTACTGGGCAGCACGGTCGTGTTGTTTGCACAGCCGTGCTGGGCAGCACGGCCGTAGTGGCTGAGTTGCAGAATCATCAAAATTTATCAATTTTGAATTTGTTTCTGCTCCTATAAAATTGATATATACTGACCCCCCTAATTAATACATTATAACATAATTGAATCGTGCATTTGTGTTGTTTCAGGTGCTATTGACTTGTTGTTGACTTGCATATATTTCTTCTTCAGCTTACAAGTGAAGTATAATATTCTCACTCTCCCAATGTGCCATTTTATTTGACTAGTAAATCAACCAATAATAAAAATGTGTATTCATTCATATCTACATTTTGTTATCAATCACATATGTAATCTCAGATTGACACTTTAGGGTATATATATGAGATCATCGATGCATGATGTTTAACTTAATATATAAATATGGCAATAATACATTTATTCATGTATCAACTTAGAAACATGTTCAAAATTTACTCATAGGAGTAAATTTTGGATAGTCCCCGGTTTGGGACTATTTTTGGACATTTAATCTCACTTAGGATGTAACTGTATAATGTATGTTTAGTTTTGAAGAAAATTTTAGTAGTATTTTCTCATTTTTTCTATGGGTACATATGTGAGTGGTTATTTATCATTTACATCGGTGTACTTGGAGAACATAGGGGAAATGCTGCTGAAATTTTCTTCAAAACTAAACATACATTATACAGTTACTAGTGAGATTAAATATTCAAAATGTGATAGGTGGTACACTTTAGTATAAAAGTAATTAACTTCGTATCAATAAAAACTTACAGCTTATAGTATCAATATTAAATGTTTAGTTTTATAATTAATTTTTAATGTGATATAGAAAATGGATCGAATTTGGATGTCTATCAAGAGCCGTTGTAGTCTAAAGTTTGCCAAAGGTCTTGATGAATTTATCAGATTTGTTGAGGACCATAGGAAACAACCTACAGATAGGTTCTATTGTCCATGTAGACATTGTGGTAACAATTTAAAAGTTGATACTACTGAGGAAATTAAGAATCATGGCATATGCAATGGGATCATATAAGGTTATAATGAACGGTAATGGCATGGAGAGAAAATTAATAATGGATCAGAAAATGTCGATACTAATAGTTGTGGCATAGAAGATATAGATAATGATGATAATTTCAATGATGAACTGATTCAGGATGATATTGTTGATGAGATGCTACGTAGTTGTCGGGATAATGTCAATCCACCTTCTTTATTTGCAAACATTGTCCATGATGCTGAAAAACCTTTATATAAGGGTTGTACTAAGTTCAGGAGGTTGAGTGTTGTGATGCGATTATATAATCTTAAAGCTCAAAACCAGTGGAGCGATAAGAATTTCACTTCACTGTTGTCTTTGTTAAAGGAAATTCTTCCCGAAGGCAACGAGCTTCCAATTTCAACATATCAAGCAAAGAAAATAATGTGTCCAATGGGAATGGAGGCTAAGAAGATTCATGCATGTCCAAATGATTGTGTGTTATTTCAGAAGGACTATAATAATTTAATAAATTGTCCAAAATGTGGTGCGTCAAGGTATAAGACCACAAATTCAGCTAAGGCTAAAAATGGATCTCCTGTCAAAGTGATGTGGTATCTACCAATAATACCACGATTTCAACGCTTATTTGCTAATACAAAAGATGCATAAAATTTGTCTTTGCATGGGGAGTTAAAGGCATATGATGATGGCGTCCTACGACATGCATCTGATTCACCACAATGGAAGAAAATTGATTTATTATACCCTCAATTTGGTAAAGAACCAAGAAACTTAAGACTTGGACTCTGTACATATGGAATGAATCTCTATGGTACATTAAGCATGTTGGATAAATTGGACATTATGATAAATCCCTTTTGTTTCGATGATGACAAACATTTCATTAATCTAACGAGCTACTTGAGTGTGCAGGATTAGGTGGATGACAAAGCAACTAAGGAAAATCCAAGAGCTTACATATTTATATTTCCATGCAATGTAATCACTGTTGTAAAAACTTGTACAAATATATAATGTACAAGTACTTAGAATTGCATGTAAATCAAGCGTTAGATTTTCCCTAGCTAAACACCATAGTTAGACAAGTCATTCCATTCCAATAGGATCACAATATGCACACTCACACATATAATTAGTGCCTAAATTGAAACCTTGAAATAGGGTCAATCTCGGTCGACAAACTCCTCGACCGAGACACTCTCGGTCGACAAACTTCTCGACCGAGATTGACCAAAAGTAGTCGTTAGACACAGCAGTTGACAGTTGCAAAACACTTGATCCAGAGAGCCTGTCGGTCGACAAAACTTCGACCGAGTAGGTATCTCGGTCGAAAAATTGTCGACCGAGATGGTCTCTGACAGCAACTGCAGAATAAAGCAACTAGCCGTTACTAACGCACCTAACTTATACCTAACGGCTAGTTAAGCACTTAGAAGCCCCTAGAAGTTGTCTAGAACGTCCTTAAGTATTCATAGGCCACTCCTATAAATAGTACATGCCTTAGGACACCAAAACACACCCAAGCTATACTTGTGATATACTTGAGCTCAATACTCACTTGCAATCTGTTTTAGAGCAATAGAGCAATTCCTACACTTGCCATTCATTCCTATTACTCACATTGTGTGTCCTATAGGCTAGTAATCTCCTATCCACTACAATCACATTGTCATACATATTGGTTAGGAGATCTACACGCTTGATATAGGCAAATCAATCCTTGGGCTTAAAGGATAAGTTGTAATTTCCTTTTTCTTTCTTGTTCCTTTGTATCTTTTGTACTCTCCTTGCTACTCCTAGGGTTGGAGGCTGCGGATTGGAGAGGATTGACTTCTGAGGTGGAGAAGGGGACTTCAAGCTACTTCAAGAAGGCTATCGCACGGGAAGCTACTTCAGAAGGCTGGTGCAACGGGAGTTGGTGCATCTACTTCAAGGGAAGGCTGCTTCAAGGTTGGGCGATTACTTCTAGGTGAAGGCTGCTTGAAGGGTTTGGGAAAAGAGATTGTATTTTATGTAAATTCCTTGCGAGGTAATAAAATAAATTTCTTTTCAAATCCCGGTTGGGTAAGCAACCGGGTAGTGGACTGACTACCTTAGTATTTGCTAAGGCTAGGAACCACTCTAAACCCTTGTCTCCTTGTCCAATATTTTTATTGTGGTTGTTTGAGTAAATAATTGTTAAATTATCTATAAAACTCTATTCACCCCCCTCTAGTAGTTTTCGATTGGTATCAGAGCAGGCTTCAAGGAACCCTAACCAGGTCTTGAAGAATGAAGGGTGGAGGTGACTACGACCGCACACAAAGGAGCAACTTGGACCAACTTTCAACAAGCTGCAATTGGTGTTTAGGAACGAACCATACAACAATCGGCTGTCCATGGAAAGAAAAGAAGAAAGAAGTCCATAAGAATTGTTTCATTGCTACAACCAATGAGGAGGAAGAAGAAGAGGTAAGCCTTCTTGATTTATCAAAAGAAGAGCTAATTTCTAGTCTTGAAGAAACACACACTAAATATGTTGAATGCAAAAAGAAGTTAAAGAAATCTAGTAAAACAATTGATGAGTTAAATGCTATACTTCTTACTCTTACATCCAAAAATGATGATTTATATGCTAAATTGAATACTCTTGGTTTTGAAAAAGATAGCATAGTTTCTGATAATCGTACTTTGAAATCATCTCTAAGTAGTAGTGAAGTGAAGATTTTTACTCTAGAGACAAATTATGATCTTCTATATCAAGAAAAGGTTGAATTGCTTGCAAAGTTAAATGATTTTCAAAAACAACCTGTTTTGTGTACACATCTAGATTATGATAATATAGTGAAAGAAAGGAATTCTTTATCATCCAATCTAGAGCAAGCAAAACTAGATATTAAGAAAAGAATGGATGAGATCGTTAAGTTGCAACAAGAAGTTAGTAGGTTAAGCAACAATGGAATCCTTGATAGAATATTAGATAATTCCTATCATCAGATAGGGAGAACAGGACTAGGTTATAAGCCCAAAGAGAAAACTCATCAACAACCTAGTTGGAGAAAGACACGAGCACATCAAGCCACATTTGTACCAAAGAACAACCTAGAACAAAACCATAGAAAAAGACTTGAGGTTGATTCTATATGTTGCCATTACTGCTCACGTCTTGGACATTACTCTTTTTCATGCCCATACAAGAAAAAGAATGTTGAGTTGGTATGGGTTCCAAAACCCCCAAATTGAATTGGTTAGACTAAGTTAAGATATGACCAAAGACTTTAATTTGCATATCTTTATGTCTATCTCAACTTAACATATAGGGATAACAAATTTATATCAATTAAGGTTAATCAAAACTTAGAAGACTTGAATATGATTAGTTGAGATATAATCTAAATATTACTTTGATATTCATATGTTTATCTCAAACTGATCTTTGAAATAATTGAATTAGATACAGTCTATATTGTACTTGAAATAAAACTCTGAACACTTTCCAGAAATTCGGTCGGTCGAAAATTTGTCGACCGAGTGAACCTCGGTCGAGAAATTGTCGACCGAGCATATCACTGTTCCTCAGAATATTGTACAATTGCTGAATTCTTTTGAAATTGATCAAAACTATTGTCTATTTGTGGTTAATGACTGTAAAAATATAGCATAAATTATGGAAATCATCCTTGAAAGATTATGTGAAATTAATTTGGTTAAAAACCAAAATTATGATTAGCTTAAAGAAAATTTATGTTTTATCATTACATGCTTTTAATTGTTCTATCATTACATAAGCAAGCAAAAGGACTTATTGGTGATTTATATCTTAGAAATGCTTGCAAAAAGAACAATGTTTTCAATTGATATCTTTAAAAGATTTGAAATATTCATTATGCTTTCATGATTAGTATCACTTAAACATGCATTAAAATTGATATGAATGCTTATTTGAAATCGGCAAATTTTGCCTCTTGGTTAAAACAAAATTTAGCCAAGGGGCGCTATGGTCGTAGTCAAGGGCGACCTAAAATAAGCTTTGACAAAATGCTTATTTGGACATTATTCTATTATACTTAATCTTAGTATACTCTTGATAAAGGTCAAAATCAAAAATTTATCATTTGTGACCTTAAAAGCCTTAAATTGCTTAAATTGTAAGATTAAGGGGGAGCTTATAAAAACAAATTTGATTATTTGATTATGAAGCTTACATTGTTAACATCATTTGGAGTTTGTTATGACCTTCGGATTCTTAAAAGTAAAAGAATTTCATCAAAATGATATATCTTGCTCTTAAAGGAACTCTCTAAACAAATCAGGGCTTAACATCCCTTGTTTTGGTTGGAGACATTATTTTTTATGTACTCTAAGATTAAAAGGACTCTCATTTAACTTAGGGCTTAACATCCCTTGATAGATGAGAAATAAATATACATTCATCATAAGCTTAAGGGAATCTCATATCATTTCAAGGCTTAACATCCTTTGCAAATGATTGAGAAACAAATTGTGGATAAATTAGACATAAATCCATGTTCCTAATAGGATATCTATTTAAGGGAGAGCTTAATATAAAATTAAGGGGGAGAAGAAATAATATGGTTAACCTAGATATCTTTTTGAAATGACAAAGGGGGAGAAAGAATATAAAATCAAAAATATAAATATACATGAGTTTCATCTTGATGGCCAGCATTCACTTGTAAAACAAGAATGGCTACAAAAGGTAATCCTCAGGTATGAAACTCACATGCTTTATATTTCCTTATTTCATATTTTAGGAAATGTTTGACATCTTCAAAAAGGGGGAGATTGTTGGATAAATTGGACATTATGATAAATCCCTTTTGTTTCGATGATGAAAAACATTTCATTAATCTAACGAGCTACTTGAGTGTGCAGGATTAGGTGGATGACAAAGCAACTAAGGAAAATCCAAGAGCTTACATATTTATATTTCCATGCAATGTAATCACTGTTGTAAAAACTTGTACAAATATATAATGTACAAGTACTTAGAATTGCATGTAAATCAAGCGTTAGATTTTCCCTAGCTAAACACCATAGTTAGAAAAGTCATTCCATTCCAATAGGATCACAATATGCACACTCACACATATAATTAGTGCCTAAATTGAAACCTTGAAACAGGGTCAATCTCGGTCGACAAACTCCTCGACCGAGACACTCTCGATCGACAAACTTCTCGACCGAGATTGACCAAAAGTAGCTGTTAGACACAGCAGTTGACAGTTGCAAAACACTTGATCCAGAGAGCCTGTCGGTCGACAAAACTTCGACCGAGTAGGTATCTCGGTCGACAAATTGTCGACCGAGATGGTCTCTGACAGCAACTGCAGAATAAAGCAACTAGCCGTTACTAACGCACCTAACTTATACCTAACGGCTAGTTAAGCACTTAGAAGCCCCTAGAAGTTGTCTAGAACGTCCTTAAGTATTCATAGGCCACTCCTATAAATAGGACATGCCTTAGGACACCAAAACACACCCAAGCTATACTTGTGATATACTTGAGCTCAATACTCACTTGCAATCTGTTTTAGAGCAATAGAGCAATTCCTACACTTGCCATTCATTCCTATTACTCACATTTCGTGTCCTATAGGCTAGTAATCTCCTATCCACTACAATCACATTGTCATACACATTGGTTAGGAGATCTACACGCTTGATATAGGCAAATCAATCCTTGGGCTTAAAGGATAAGTTGTAATTTCCTTTTTCTTTCTTGTTCCTTTGTATCTTTTGTACTCTCCTTGCTACTCCTAGGGTTGGAGGCTGCGGATTGGAGAGGATTGACTTCTCAGGTGCAGAAGGGGACTTCAAGCTACTTCAAGAAGGCTATCGCACGGGAAGCTACTTCATAAGGCTGGTGCAACGGGAGTTGGTGCATCTACTTCAAGGGAAGGCTGCTTCAAGGTTGGGCGATTACTTCTAGGTGAAGGCTGCTTGAAGGGTTTGGGAAAAGAGATTGTATTTTATGTAAATTCCTTGCGAGGTAATAAAATAAATTTCTTTTCAAATCCCGGTTGGGTAAGCAACCGGGTAGTGGACTGACTACCTTAGTATTTGCTAAGGCTAGGAACCACTCTAAACCCTTGTCTCCTTGTCCAATATTTTTATTGTGGTTGTTTGAGTAAATAATTGTTAAATTATCTATAGAACTCTATTCACCCCCCTCTAGTAGTTTTCAAAGCAGCCAACATAGCATGTGGCATGTTAAGATTGTTATATACAATCTTCCTCCTTGGTTGTGTATCAAAAATAAGTATGTCATGTTGTCAATATTGATATCAGGGCCTAAGCAACCTGGAAATGATATTGATGTTTACCTTCAACCTCTAATAGATGACCTAATGAAACTATGGGAAGAAGGTATTATGACATATGATGCTTCACATAAAGAGACCTTCAGTTTGCGTGCTATGTTGTTTTGCAAGATTAATGACTTTCCAGGTTATGGAAATTTATCTGGATATAGCATAAAAGGTTACAAAGCATGTCCTATTTGTGAGGAAAATATTGATTCAATCAGACTGAAACATGGTGGTAAAATCGTATATCTTGGTCATCGGAGATTTCTCCCACCAGTGCATCCTTATCAAAGGCAACGCAAAATATTTAATGGGTCAACTGAGGAAGGAAGTGCTCCTAAACCTATACCAGGAAATGTTGTATATGATATGGTGAAACATATTGTTAATGAATTTGGAAAGAGTTCAAGTAGTCGTACACTCGCATGTGACAAATCTCTATACAAGAAGAGGTCAATATTTTGGGATCTTCCTTATTGGAGATCTTTGGCAATTAGACACTGCATTGACATCATGTATGTTGAAAAAAATATTTGTGATAGCATCATTGGTACGCTATTGAACATACCAGGAAAGACTAAAGATGGCATCAAATCTAGAAAAGATTTAGAATTAATGGGTATAAGAAAAGAATTATCAGTGGAGATCGGGGGTCACCGCACATATTTACCACCAGCTTGTTATACTTTGTCAAAGAAGGAGAAAAAGACTTTTTGTGAGTGCTTGTATAATATCAAGGTTCCACAAAGATACTCTTCTAATATTCATATATTGGTATCAATGAAGGGTCTGAAGTTGATAGGTCTCAAATCTCATGATTGTCACATCTTAATGCAACAAATTTTACTTGTGGCTATTCGATCTATATTTCCGAAGCATGTAAGGTTTGCAATCACAAGACTTTGTTTCTTCTTCAATGATATATGCAACAAAGTGATACATCCAGATACTCTCGATAAATTATAGAAAGATGTAATAGTTACCATGTGTCAGCTTGAAATGTACTTTCCTCCTTCATTTTTTGATATCATGGTTCATCTTGTAGTACATATTACAAGGGAGGTGAAGATGTTGGGTCCAATTTTCTTACACTGGATGTATGCATTTGAATGCTACATGAGTGTTTTTAAAGGTGATGTTCGGAATCATTATCGTCCTGAAGGGAGTATTGTTGAGGGTTATGTGGCTAGGGAGGTGATGGACTTTTGTAATGATTTTTTGAATTGCAATGAAACTTCTAGCGATCTAAAAAATTCCCATCACACTGAATCTTATTGTGGCAAAGGGACTCTGGGAGGACGAGTGAAAGGAATCAGTTGTGAGTTGTGGGAACAAGCGCATTTGTATATTTTACACAACATCGATGAATTTAGTAGCTACATCACAGAACACAATGATCTTATCAAGAGAAATAATCTGTGATCCAGTTCAATGTGGTTTGCAAGAGAGAATAATCAAACATTTATTACGTGGTTTGAAGAGAAAGTATTTAATCAACTATCTGAATCACCGAATAATGTTGCTGAGAACATAAAATGGCTCGCCTTTAAGCCAAAAATAGATTTCATGTCGTATGAAGGTTATGACATAAACGGATTTTCATACTACACCAAGCGTCAAGATGAAAGTGGTGTAGTTCAAAATAGTGGGGTCACTATTCAAGCTTGTTCGTTGTATTTTGCTAGTGCCAAAGATAAAATACCACACAAAGCTGAGATGTCATATTACGGCATCATTGAGGACATATGGGAATTGGACTATACAAATTTTAGAGTCCCTATCTTTAGGTGTAATTGGGTTGACAACAACAAAGGAGTTTTAGTGGATGAGTTGGGTTTCAAATTGGTGAATTTTGAAAAGATTGGTGAGAAAGATGACCCATTCATCATGGAAGACCAAGCAAAACATGTATTCTATATTGATGACCCGACAAATAAAAATTGGTCTATCGTTCTTCATGGAAAAAGACAGTTTATTGTAGATCCTATAAATGAAGAAGAATACTACTAAAAGTATGATGATTCCAGTCCATTCTCAGTTAGTTTGCCAAGTGTAAATGTTTAAGATAACACCGATGAATATTATAAACATCAAGACCATGTTGAAGGAATTTTGCTTGACTAACAACTCACCCAATACTAGAGGCATGTATTTTTTGAATTATTTATTTTATTATCATTCAAGCAAGTAATCTATTAAATATACATCATATATCATGTATACCTTATCACTTGTGCTTTTATTATCACTTATTTTTTTTATCATGTATACTTGTAGGTTCTAAAATGGTGAGTGAAGATGAACATTCTGAGCATGAGCATGAGCACCATGAGGATGGTAGTGGTGATGCTAAGAAAAGTAGAGGTCCCACACTGATGTGTAGGCTGTAGGAGCTCAGGGCTAAAGGGGACAAATTGCCAGTCTAGTTTGATATCACAGGAGCACCTGTTGGGGAACATGCTAGTGCTTTCAAACATTACGTAGGGGTGACCGCGCGCAGTAAGGTGCTAAAAGAGATAGAAAATTGGCATGATGTTCCTAATGCCAAAAAAGACCTCATATGGAAAGATATATCTCTGAGTGGAAGTGATATTATTTTAATATATTTTTATCTATTGATTCTAATTTAGTTTTCTTGGAATTAATTCCTTTTCAAAACAACATTATTAATTGCTTCTTTTGTATTATAGGGTGTTTTTCATCTAAATGAAAAAGATCACAAGAAAAGAGTGTTACAAAGTTGTTGTGTACGATGGAGGGGTTTTAAGACATATCTCGTAAGGGAATTTATAGATAATCCTAAACAAAAGAAGAAAGCAACAGATGTATATATTTTTATAGATCCTGAGGTGTGGGAAAGATTTGTTGCATCTAGGAGATCGGAAGAGTTTCAGGTGATAAAGATTGCGATGTAGTCTATGAATATTTAATTTTATACAATTAAGGAGGTGAATCTTTTTATACATGTTTGCCAAGTCTAAATTGCAATACCTCATTTTAAATGATCAGGCTATCCACCAGGCTCAAAAGTATGGGCCAAATATGTGCATGACCATCGCTTGGGGCCCGGTGGTTATGCCTTCCGCTGCCAACTACAAGAGAAGCAATCCTCTTCTGGAGAAGAATCTAGTACAACTCAAGTTGAGCGTCCACCCTGACACTTGGCATGGATTGATGCTAGAAAGAATTGAGCAGGTGAAATTCTCAACCCTGCAACTAAGGAGGTGGCCCAAAAGATGGTAGGTTTATCCCAACTAAGTAAAGAGTATAACTCCCACAAACTTAGATTTACTTATATCTAATTGATATTGTGATTTAACATTTTTATTAACTATGAATAGATTGATCTCCACGAGCAAAGGAAGGAAGGAAAGTTCATCCCAACTGGCCACATGGATGAACTATCAGTTGCTCTTGGTACGAAGGAGCATCCTGGCCATGTTAGGGGATTAGGAGCTGGCATAGGATTCAAGTCTTATTTTGGCCCTTTGCAATCTAAAAGAGGTCGTGCACGAGGTCTTACACAAGAGGAGGTTGAAGCATTAGTAGCAGAGAAAGTAAAAGAAATAATGTCTTCATTTCAACCTACTCAACCTTCTCAACCTAGTCATACTGTGCATCTCTCAAGTGATGAGGTACAAGCCCATGCTACAGTTGTAGAAGGTCATGGGAGCATTCCCAATGACCCACTACAACAATCTGTAGTAAGTTTTTGTTCTATATGTTGTGTTATTAGTATGATATATATATGATAATATATATAGTTGTAACAAGTATCTGTTCTACTGCTTCTTATATAACTTATATTATTTCAATCTAGGTTGGTATGAACTGTAAACTTGTAGTGGAGGTTCCAGAATATAATGTTGTGGCAGCGGGCAAGGTGTACAACCTTGGTGGTACGTTGCATTGCCAACAAATTACTGATGACATTTGCCGTGTGTTCATCCATCTTGTGTATGAGGGAATGGGGGACAAACCACTACCCATACCTAATCCTGAATATAGTACAGTTGAAGAAGCAGAGGGTGCTATGGTGGGTTGGCCTAGATGCTTGGTTATCAATGACAAGGTATACTTGAATTCTACCATGTGTTTTTCATATTTGACTGTATATATGAACTCGTGTAATAGAAGTATGTAATTTAATTAACAGGTTTGCAAACCAAAAAGTAAAAATTCTACTAGTCGTCCTCCTATGCCCAAGCCAAATATTATTCCAGAATCCACATTCAACGAGTTGGGAAGTAAATGTAAATGTTTGTGTCGATACTTAGCCAACCAAAGCTCTGGACTACAAATGTTGATCAATTCAATAGAAGATGCAAATGGGAGGGACTTTGACAATTATATTTTTCTTGATGATATTATAGAGTTGTTCTAGTATGATTGGTTGAATACTTTGATATTAGAAGTATGGATAAGGTAAGGATCTATCAATATAGAAAATTCCAATACACATTTTTAGCTTATTTCTACATATGAAAATAATTACAAATGTTTAACAGCCATTTATATACTGAGGCCACAAACTTTGATATAAAGAATGTTGGATTCTTAGTTCCTTCGGTCACTAGTCAGGTGGAGACACATATTGATGAAGTGAGTCAGTACTTCTCTGATGCATTCAAATATTTTGCTACTGTGGGAAAGGAAATTATCCTATTTCCTTTTAACGTCCAGTAAGTATTATTATTCAATATAATTTTAATAATGAACAAATGTATTTATTTTAATGTTTGTTTTATTCTTACTCAGATCTAGACATTGGGAATTAGTGGTGATTGTCCCAAAATTGATGACTCTTTATTATCTTTACCCAATGGAAAAAAACAACAAGGAGACAAACTGAAATTGCCAGCTATTGTGTAAGCATAAATATAGTCAATGCTTCAACATGATATTTCTGTTTAGAATTTCTATTTTACCAACTATCGTTTAATTGATAGGGGTATAAAAGCTTTTTGTGAAGGCGGAGGAAAAATACCCACAAAATTAAAGACACTGACTTTGAAAAATGTCAAGGTAGCTACTTTGACAACTGCTTAGTCTTATATGTATTAATTTTTAACTCTTATATGTCAACTCTTATAGTCTTCTGTTTATAGTAGTTTACTAACATTAATTATAATTCGTTATTTGTAGTATCCTATACAAAATAATGGATGGGCTTGTGGCTACTATGTAATGAAATATATGCAAGCTATTGTCAAACAAGCATCAAATGACATTCAAACTATAGATCAGGTAATAAAGAATAACATCATAAATTTACAAGTGAGTTGTAGTCATTTTATAAAATATTAGCATGTACATTTTCTATTACATATCTTTACAACTCAGCCTTACACACGTGAGGACTTAAATGAATTCCGAGAAGAGTGGTCAGATACTTTTCTAAATGAAGTCAATATAGCATTGGAATAAATATGTCAGTTATGTTCCATTTATGTATGTGGCTTCAGTACTCTTTCATATTTACTTTTGTATATGGCATTTAATATCATCTCAGACTTGCAATCTATCATTTTGTAAATTATGATGTGACTATGTGTACTCAACTCCATATATGAATCATTTTTGTTATAAATGTGTAGTTTGGAATGGTGACGGTTGAGCATCAATGCTCCCCTCTCCCATATCTTATTCTTGTTCTTCTGTTTTGTTCTGTTCAGTTTGTGTAGAAATTTAAAAAAGCAATTCAACCCTATAGCGTCGATTTTCTTAAAAAACCGACCTTATAGGTGTCTTGGACGTTTCACGTAGAGCGGCCATGCTGCATAGAACGGTTGTGTTGGGATGAAGTAGAACGGTCGTGCCACGTAGAACGGTTGTGTTGAGATATGGTAGAACGGTCGTGTCGTGTAGCACGGCCGTGCTAATATAGACCAACACAGCCGTGCTAGGCGGCACGGCCGTTCTATCATATCTAAAACTTTATTGAGTTGGTTTCTTAGAGTCGGTTTTTTAGTAAAAAACCGTCCTTAGAAATAATCTTTAGAGTCGGTTATTTAGTAAAAACTGACGTTATAGGGTCCAGGTACAATTTCATTTCTCATTTGGGTTTAGTTTTTGAGAGCCTATAGGGTCAGATTTTACTATACAAGTTCGTTTTTTTTTGTTAAAAAAATCGACCCTATAGAGCAATTTCTGTAGCGACGGCCACTTAGGCGTCAGTTGAAAAGTAATGTTATAGGCTTAAAAAAAATCGACACTATAGACCATTTTTGTACTAGTGTAGCCAGCATTGTCATGCCAAGAAGCCCCCATAATGGTCCTACTAGCTAGCACGACCGTTCTATTGAAGATCAAAATAGCCATTTTGTGCAGAGCGACCTCCATCCCAACTCGCCCACCACGGTCGTGCTACCTAGAATGGTCATGCTACCTAGTCGCACCACAATCATGTTACCCAGCACGACTGTGCTACCGGCGTCCATTTTCACACTGTAACTTTACCTATATCCAACACATTCGTTCCCTACCACCATGTTCGTGCTACACCCTACCCACCACTGTCGTTTTGCCACCTAAAAACTAAAGTTTTTCTTCATTGTTTTGCCCATTTGACCCCCACTTATCTTAGTGCTTTCCCACCACCTATATATACCATAGTGGAAGCCATAGCACTAGGTTACTGGCTTCTAGCATTCATTTCCATCCTCCTAGAGCATTCAAGAGCTCCTACCTACTCCCTCCATATCCACCTCATTTCCATCCAAAAATCCAAGTTTTCTAGGGTTTTCCACCATAATCCCCTATATTTCCATGCCAATCATCCACCTTAGAGGAGGGAGCACGTCCTATAGCATCTAGGAGATGAAGTAAAAGAAGCTTCCATGACATGCATGGCCTTCTATCTCTTTCTTCTATCATTTTTACTCTTTTCCTTGATTATGTGTAGATAACCCCCCTTGGTGGGATGTTTGGGGGATAAAATGTTTCTTTGATACCATGTTAGGGGAAAATAACTTGTAATGAAAATATTCCCATTATATGAAGATTGTTTCTTGCTTCTATCTCATTTCCCATTATTTTACTTATGATTTATGCTTCTAAACATGGATTGTTTATTGTGGGAAAACTGAATTGTATGTGTCTATCTTAAGAATGTCTCCTAGGTCCAACTAGTGGATCCCTAGATAGCACCCTATCTTCCTACATACGAATCTCTTCTCTTATAACTAAGTGTGATATCTAAGTAGGTAGTGTAAGGGTGATTAGTGAAATTGCCTAGAGTTTTATAAAGGCTAGATGGCAAGTAACATGAGGTGAAACTGCCTCATCTCTACTCTCCCTTCCTACCCTTAGCTCTCAATTACCCTAATAATATCTTACCCTAGAAATCTAGATTAGTTGAATCCAATAGAAATCACATGTAGACCTTGGTCCAATTGAGCCTCATAAGGCTAGATAGGGGGTGAAAGGGTGTAATTCCCCTCCCAGACACTATTATATCAATGACCAACCAATAGTCTAGGGTTATTTCATTGTATTTGAATATATTTTCTTTAGCAATCTAGAATGAAAATATAAGATTTGAATGCAATATTAACCCCCAACTCGGATTCTTGTGACATTCCCCCAAATGTCCCAGTTTTCCTATGATTTGCTAAAACTCATCATGTTTGCTGAATTTGCTTATGCCAGTATAGTTTCTTACCTTAATTGCTCCTTAGATTAATTGCTTAGTTATTGATAGTTAGGCCATGCTTGAGTAGTTAGTGCTCTTTTGAGCTAGCTAGTGTTAATCTTGATAGTTAGTGATAATCTAGGTCACTAATTGATCGTGTTTAACTTGCTTTATTAGTGTAACTTAGTTGTAACTTACTCTTGCGTAGTTGGTTGCCTTATTTTGTTAACTAGACTTAACTTGTTTAGGGTAACATAGGGTCTGCTTGTCCTGTCTTGTTCTTTTGTTTTGATTGTTTACATCATTAGTATAATCAACTCAAACCAACATCAAATCCTAAAAATACTACACTCCATGTTAGGAATGTAGCTTACCCTAACTTAGCTCTAGTACCCCCTCTCCTCATATGGATCAACCCTTATCTTGCCACTTTCCTATACTAAAACACGACCTCATGCACTTGCGGGTGAAGTGCATATAGTTAGAGTGAGTGTGTTAGACTAGGGCCATTATAAATTTGATAGATCCACATGTTTTGCCTAAGTTGCATCTAATAAAATCCAATTGGCTCGTTGTAACTCAAAGAAAGTCAAAAATGTACCAAGATTTTAGGCATTTTTCCAGGGAGAAAGGTTCTTGGCCCAGCTAGTTAGTTTTGTTTTTATCTTTTCCTACCGTCTTCACCATTTCTATTCTTTATTCTTTGTGCATATTGGTTTGTTAACTTATTTTCTTTTGTTTGGTTGTGCCTTGTGCATGTTACAAGCAACCCATGAAAGACAAGATGGGAGGTAAAATGCACCTCACAAGCCATTGCGGGAGTAATTCATGCCTAGCAACTACAAATCCCAATTGCTAGTAGATTTAACCAAATGGTAGGGGAGTAATTCTTCATCCCTCTAGGTCTTCTTGGGATGCTTCCCACCTTCTATGACTCAGAGAATGAGAACCCCTACAAGAACTTAGACTCCTTTCTTAAAGTATCTCTACCTTCAGGACATCGATACCCAGTGATGACTCAATAAGGCTGACCTTTTTCTCATTCTCCCTCAAAATCAAAGCCAAAGATTGGTATGATTCGAGAAGGGACATCATGATTTGGGAAGAGATGAAGAATGCCTTCTTAAGGAATTTCTACTCCATTTCAAAGTTGACACAAATGTGGCATGTCATAGTGAGTTTTAGTCAAATGGGCAATGAGTGGTTCCATGATGCTTAGAGAGATTCCAAAAAATGTTGAGAGTGTGTCCACACCATGAGATTCCTTTGTGGCATCTAGTTCAGTCTTTTTACTCCAGTCTATCTCCATTTGGTCAAGCTACATTGGATTCTTCTTGTACAATAGCTTTTATGCCTAAGCCACCTGAGGAGACATGGCCCTTGTTTGAGCAGTTGGTAAAGAGTTCAAGGATCTAATCTTCTAGCATGATGAATGGTGGTGAAAATCCTTTAGTGTGACATCTCCAACTCCAAATAGTTCGAGCTCAACATTGATGAAGATTCTTGGAGAAATCGTGAGCTTTATGAAGAATCAAGTAGGGATTGTTCCTTGTCACTCAGTTAATTTTACTGAGTCCTTTGATGAATAAGTGAAGGAACCTCACTCCCATAGCTACTCAAAACAACAAAGTCCAAGATATAGCTCAAGGTTTGAGGAGGAGGTTCTCTCTAGGTTGAAAAGCTTTGAAGATGCGCAAATGAATGTGACAAAGCTTGAGGAAAAAGTGGAGCAGCTCTTTTCAATTCTTTCTCTACAAGTGGAAGCAAGTGGACCAATGCACTCCTCTCAAGTCTTCTACAGTCCACCTCTATGCAAGTGCAGCCCGCTTATCATTTCCAAGGCCATCCTAAGCCTTATACACCTCCTCCACCTCCATCACCACAACCTTCCCACCAATTCACCTACCAATCTCAATTCTCTTTTCCACCTCAAATCAAATACCAAGTGTCACCTCCACCTCCTCCACATCCCCAAAAAGCTCCCCCTCTCCACCATGAGCAAGTAAGTGTGGTGACAGTTCTAAGGAGTTGAAAATCTCTTAAGAATCTCACAAGTGAAAGAGATGTTGACAAAGCAAAGCAAAGGTACCAAGTGGTGATACTGTGATTGAGATTGGTGAAGGTGATTCTAGGATACCTCATGTTGAGCATGTGATATTGCGTGCTCTACCTCACACTCATTTTGCATATTCCATCACTAGTGTTCCAACTCATGGCATGCCATAAGAAAATCATGTTGATGCGAGTAAGGAAAAAACAAGTGAGCCACCACTCCCCGAAGCATTAGATGATCCCTTGTCACTCAAAAGGAGGAAAAAGCAAAATGTTGATATTATTGAGGTGTTTCACCAAGTGAATCGAAAAATTCTATTGTTAGATGCTATCAAAATAATCACATATTTTGCCAAGTTTCTCAAGAACTTGTGTACTGTGAAGAGGAAGTCAATAGGGAGAATGCATAAGAAAATCAAGTTGATTGAGCAGGTGAGCTCTATCATCCAACACTCACTTCCTAGGAAGATGAAAGGCCCAGGAGCCCCAGTCATACCTAGATACATAGGGTGACATTGCATAGACCAATCCCTACTTGGCTTGTGATCTAGTGTGAATTTGATGCCATATAGCGTCTATGTGGAGCTGGGGTTAGGCAAGCTCAAACTAACTCATTGCACCCTAGACTGCTCTGTCAAAGTTCTTAGATGAAGAGTGAATGATGTTTTGGTGATAATAGATAAGGAAAGGACAACAATATTCCTAGTGTATTTCTTGTTCTTGACATGGACCTAGAGGACATGAAGATTCCCATCATCTTGGGAAAGCCATTATTATTAAAAGTTATTGTCGAGATACATGTGCATAGTGGCACAATAATAGTCTCTTACATGGACATGAAGATAAAGATGAATATGTTCAAGGCCCCCACCCGGTGAGACTGAGATGAGGATGTTGAGCATGGTCACTTAGATAATAAGTATGCCTTATGAGGCTCAATTGGACCAAGGTCTAGGAGGGAGCTGCTCCACAGAATTGAAGATATCTGCTCCACTTTTTGCTCAAGCTTTGTCACATTCATTTGTACATCTTCAAACCTTTTCAACCTAGAGAGAACCTCCTCCTCAAACCTTGAGCTATATCTTGGAATTTATTGTTTTGAGTAGCTATGGGAAGTGAGGTGCCTTCACTTCTTCATCAAAGGACTCAACAAATTAACTGAGTGATAGGGACAATCCCCACTTGGTTATTCATAAAGCGGACCATTTCTCCAACAATATTCATCCTTTGTGGGATTGAATCATTTAGAGTTGGAGATGTTACATCAAAGGTGTAATGACACTCGCCATCATTAAGATAACAAGTGCCATTAACAATAATAAAACATGCGGAAGCAAATCATCAAGCAGTGGATTACTGAAAATCACTAAAAAATTAAAACTTTTTGCAAAGAGATCCATTCACAGGAAAACTCTTTCATTCAGAACCAAAGTAAAACTTTACATCCTGGTTCACAAGTACACGACCAGTACAATTCCTTTTCAAGGATTACAACATTGACTGTCATGCTAACAAATATACACAGGCAGTATAGAAACTTTGAGGCACTATGCCAAAACTCCGGTTGAATCATTTAAAACTCCGAGGACCTGAGAGTACAGGACACATAGGACTACTATCTATATGACTTGACAGACAATATCTCCACCTGAGATCTAATTGCTATCCATGTTGTTGTTGTTGCTGCTCTTTTTCTGATCTTAGGGATTTCCTGCCTTGCCTCCCATGCATACCTAAAAATGTTTCCCACGGGGGTGAGACAATTGAAAATTGCCCCAGCGAGAGATATAACTCTCCGCCAAAACATTGTTATTGCAGTTTATTAAATTAAAACTGAGCAGGGGTTACTTTTACCATATCAAGCAGAATCATTCATCATAGAAGAGAATAAGATAATCTCGTATTCTCAAGGAGAGCATTGCATCTACCCATGGTAGATAAGTAATTCATCTGTCTACTTTGCAGAGAATATAAAGAAACATAAATAACATTTATCCGCTAAGGAATGCACAAAGAAATGCAACATCAGCCAATGAATCTCCGTATTCAATCCTTAAGCAAACATGCTATACGGTTGATTACATTTTACAATCATATTTAAGCTCTGAGGAGATGAGGTATACCACTCATACTCCAACCGACCACTGCTAGGATTCGAAATCGGTACCATACATAGGTCTAGGGAAGAGTCGGGTTCCAAGACCTCATCTGTCTCAGTCAGTGCGAGACAAGACGCAGGACATCTCGTGTCTCTGCTAATGTAGCTTTCTAGGGTATACTGGCAACTTCGCTACAGAGTTACAACGTCAACTGCACTCTTGTCAGCAATCGAGAGATTTCATGTGTATCTCTGTCGACCCGACAAAAACATTGGGAGATGGGTACAACATCTGGCCCAATCATCGGGAGATTAGTGATACATCTATCCCGACCTATTCGTGAAGGATTTGAGAGGTTTCTTGTTTACCTCCTCACAATCACTTCAAGAGGACGTAAGGATATTTTTGCCCATTGACCCCCGTATATTCAAAAATATACGAAATCTAGGATATGTCGTGGAGCAACCTGTTTCACCATCACCTATTCTTGACGATGATGGATCTATGGTCAGAGCACTACATGAATAGATTTCACTTGATTAATTAAGTACATTATCATATTCTTTTAGCATCAGTCAAGTTCTCAAACATATTTTATTCAGACAAATGTTATAAAGAGACATGTACCACTTTCATCAGATACTTATTCACATGGCTCAGAAGCCATTCACATCTTGTCACCTCTCACTAGGCAACAACTTTATTCACATCGCTCACAAGGCCATTCACATCTTGTCACCTCTCAGTAGGCAACAACTTTATTCACATGGCTCACAAGGCCATTCACATCTTGTCACCTCTCACTAGGCAACAACTTTATTCACACGGCTCACAAGGCCATTCACATCTTGTCACCTCTCACTAGGCAAAAACTATAAAACAAAGGCTTACAAGCCAATTCTAATCTTGTTACTTCTTTCTAAGTAACAAAAACATAATGGCACATATGGCCAATCAACTCTTATCAAATGAACATCATAGCTTATATCTGGCTATGATCATCACCTCATGAGTCTTGCATGATTGTCACACATGATAATAGACTTATCAAGTTCACAACACATCATGCAATACAGGGTAACACCACTATTCCCTTACCAAGGTTAGGGTTTACCATCAATTAGGGTATTTCATCCTTTTACCCAAAGCTAGGGTTAGGATTTTCCTTTCTTATCAATTAGGGTTTCATATTGGTATTATAACTCCAACCCTAATTTATTGCTACACTCCTCTGGGAGCATTCATTGATATCATAAGTATTCATTCATACTTATTACATTCATCATGTATCATTAAATGATTATCATCACAAGGTATGAGTATCTCTCTCATCCTTAAGTTGAGAATTAACAAAATGACCATGTTAGGTCACTTTCAATTCAGCTCTAAGTCAAGCATAGACCACCACGGCTGTGCTACCTTGCACGGTCGTGCAAAGTGAAGCTACCACGGCCGTGCTACCCTACACGGTCGTGCTGAGTAAAGTCGCCACGGCCGTGCTGCCTTGCACGGTCGTGCTACATAGGATCATCACATGAATCATATTTATATATATGGATTCTATTATTTGATCCTTTCAACTTGATTAGGTCACATCAACCCTTCAATCAAATGCATACAACTATGATTAACATAGTGTACCAAGCCATTGGTCCTATAAGCAATTAGGGATTCATTCCCAATTAAGGTTTCTCATGGAATCACCCTCAATTAGGGTTCCACATGGATGCACCCTCAGTTAGGATTTCATATGGATACATCTTCAATTAGGGTTTTACATGGATGCACCCTCAACTAGGGTTTACTATTCATCCTAATTAGTGATTTCACATGTAGTCAACCTCTTATTAGAGTTATACATGGAATCAGCATCAATTAAGGTTTACATCATGTATTGGATCCATGCATTTGTTATTCATTAATAAATAGTACCATTAAAGGAATCTCCCACCTAATCACATTAGGTTTTCAAAAATGTTTGATCCATTGGACCTTCAATAACATGAGGTATCCAATTGAATTTGGGTTTCCAATGTTGATTCCTTCAATCATTGGATTCATGGAACCAATCATCAACTGGACCTACCCTCATACTTCAATTGAGTTTAATAGGTCAACATTCAACTGATTTTACCCTCAATTGATCATCAATTGGAGTTTGATTCAATTGAATTATGGTTTGGAATCAATGATCCTTCAACACTACTCAATGCAGAACTAGTTGCATTGAAACCATTGAACCATCATCCAAATTGGGTATGACCTGACCCCAAACGGTCTTGAGGTCGTTTGTATGACCTCCAAACGGTCTTGAGACCGTTTTCCCATCATATCACTCAAAACCAAGCCATCCAAGTAGAGTTTGGTTCATTGGATTGATCACCAAAACAGCATTGCATTGTATAACAGCTTGGTACCTTTAGACCTTCAAACACCTAACCATACTCAAACCTAGACCTCCAAACGGTCTTGGGTGACCACCAAATGGTGTTGAGACCGTTTGGATGAGCTCCAAACGGTCTTGAGACCGTTTTCCCATCCAACCTTTGGATTTTAGTGAAAAATCATCAAGGATTGATCTATCGAGTTGATCAACAAATCAGCATTTAGTTGCAGTATGATTTGGTACCGTTGGACCTTCGATTGGTCAACTATACTTGACTCCAGACCTCCAAACGGTCTTCGGGTGATCCCCAAACGGTCTTGAGATCGTTTAGGTGATCCCCAAACGGTCTTGAAACCGTTTGGGCTAATCAACCCAAAATCTCAACTTAACTCATTGGAATTTCAGCACTGTTTTTAATTAGGGTTTGCCTAATTGAATGGCCTTCAACTCACGATTCCTTGGGAGTTAACCCCTCAAATTTGGAGGGTCATTATCCCACATCATTAGGAATAGTAATCTCAAACTTTAAACGCTTGGTCAACGCACTCAAACGGTCTTGAGACCGTTTTCCCAAAAAGGTCAAGTTAATCAGATTGAAAATCAGCACTTAATCCAATTAGGTTTCCCTAATTGATTAACCTTCAACTCACGATTCCTTGGGATTTAACCCATCAAAATTGGTGAGTAATTATCCAACATAATTAGTATCAATAATCTCAAACGGTCAACGCTTGGTCAACGCACTCAAACGGTCTTGATACCGTTTGCCCAAGCAGGTCAAGTTGATCAGGTTGAAAATCAGCACTTAATCTAATTAGGTTTCCCTAATTGATTAGGCTTCAACTCAGGATTCCTTTGGATTTAACCCCTAAAATTTGGAGGGTCATTAACCAACATCATTATGAACAGGAATCCCAAACGGTCAACTCTTGGTCAACCATCTCAAACAGTCTTGAAACCGTTTTCCCAAACAGGTCCAGTTAATCAGGTTGAAAATCAGCACTTAATTCAATTCGATTTGACTAATTGATTGGACTTCAACCTATGCTTCCTTTGGACTTAACCCCTCAAATGTTGAGGGTCATTAGCCTACATAATTAGGAACACGATTCCCAAACGGTCCACTCTTGGTAAACTCAACCAAACGGTCTTCAAACCGTTTGCCTCCAAACGGTTTGCAAACCGTTTGGTCACCAAACGGTTTTGATGAAACCGTTTGGTTCCCTCCTTTAGAAAACGTTTTCTCCCAAGATATTTGGTGAGGTTCTTGATTATGATGATGTAATCATAACCTTCCTTCGTGCACCCAAGAACAGCAACCGTTCTTGATGGAAATTGCAGCAAAGAATCAAGTATGTATCAAATTGAAGAAAACAATCAACAAAGCATAGATGATTGATGCAATAACAATGATTAAGGGTTTGAGTTATAAAACCCGCCTCCAATTGAGCTCCAAAGCTCCAAGCTCACGCCATTAATGGTGTATGAAGCTCTAGCAACTCCCCCTAGGCTCGTCCTCAAGCTTTTGATTGCAAAAGTTGGCTAGGGTTGAAGAGGAGATCGAGATAAGAAGGAATCCATAATTTATTTTCGATTTCCACCATGAAATCATGAAGAACAAGGGTCAAGAAGCTTACCAACAGGTTGGGGCTCGTCCTCCTGTTGCTCCTAAGTCCCCTTGAGCTCACCCAAAGCAACGGAAGAAGAAAGGGCCGAAAAAGCCTTTCAATTCATTTGGAAAAGGCACTTTTATAAGGAAATTGATGAGAGAGAAAATGCCTTATAAAAATCCAATTAATCCAAAAATATGGCCGCCTCTTCCCCCTCAAATCCCTTAAGGACGAGGAACCTTCCTTTGCCTTTAATTCTCCTTCATTATCCTCAATTTAAAGAAAAGCAAATTCAGCACCTTAATGCTTATTATATTAATATTCCATATGTGAGTGGAAATTACTTTTCTTTATAATAAGGTGAGTGGAATTTCACCTACTTAATATATTTTCGTTCCTTATCTTGGAAAAGGAACGTCCATCCTTATAAAAAATCAACCCAAAACATTTTGTTTGAAATCCCTTCAATTATTTTTATTCATTTTTTCCCTAAATCGAATTAGGGTTTCAATTAGGCATTATTCTTGATTATTTTAATGTCAAGATTCTCTCTCCTCCAACTTAATTCAAATGAGATGCCCCTCTCATTTTCTTTTCTCTATATGATTCCGAGAAACATTAAGGACCTTGTTGAAGTGGTAATTTGCATATTGAACCCTAGATTTTGGGTAAATTACACTTTACTCCAAAATTAGGTTTTAATGCACAAGGATTGCTTTACAAGCTTAATCTTGGTGTCTAAGCTTGTGGAAACCATACTACTACATCATATTCATCCTTATGATGTCTCAACATCAGAGTAACATCTTATCATGCAACATTTGCAATTTAACCCCTCAATTTGGGTAATTTGCAATTTGGTCCAAAATAAGCAAACATTGATTCAACATTGTTCAAACAGGACCAAAATTGAAACATAAGTTCCTCATGAGCCCTAATTACTTTTCCCAAGATAGGATTAAGAATCTAATCAACCTTATTAGGCAAAACATCTTGGGTTAATTCATAACCCAGGTCAGGGATGTTACAAATTATAAATCCCTAACAAGGATTTCGTCCCCGAAATCCCAAGTAAAGGGAAACAGTTATCATTCATTCATCATATCATCATGTCTCTTCATAACACATCATTACTATGGAGACATCACAGAACTTTGATCAGCACAAAGTTCCTTCACACAATATTCTGATAGAGTCAAATGAGAATTATCTTAAAGACATATTGAGTTGCTATGTTTATGTAAAGCATAAACCTCTAACATATGATGTTCATATCATTTTATATAATCAGACTGATTTCATAGTTGACCATTCCAGGTAGTCAACCTATATCATCTGATAATTTTCAGATACCAGAATCCCTTACCCTAGTATCAGTCACATGTGTTGAAAACACATTATATTGTCATCTTTCTTTTATCATATTTACAACTTTATTGAATAGGGATAACCTCCCTTGTTCTCTTTCTCATCATATGAGGGTTATACTTTTACTTCCTCATATACACATATTGATCTGAATTCCTATCATATCCTTCTTTCTTGTACTTAAGGTATGATACATTTATTCATTCCATATTTCTTATTTCATGATACTCATTAGATTGTATCAGAATGATTGCTTGATCAGGGCAATCAAAAAGATATCAATCTAAGAGTTTCCATACTCACTTTATCATCAATAGTTGTATACCTGATCAGGGTTTACAAGTACTGAGATCAAGTAGTATGCACTTACATGCTATCATATTTCTTACTTTTCCTATTATCATAACATAAGATTTAACATCCCTGGATTTTATCCAGACATCTCTTCTATACCTCTTCCTCTTTCATAGAGGTAAGAACAATATAGAGCATTTAAAAGAATACTGAATAGAATTCAAATTCAAATTCTCATCATTTCTTCCCTATATAACAACCAATAGGGAAAACAAAATCAACAATCCTCCTTTTTATAACAAAAAGGGGTTTAGTGTACTCAATATGTACACATTTATAACATACCTTGTACTCACATCATGGTCTTATAGGTAAAAGGTTAACATCTTTACCTTTACTTAATGGCTACTGCCCTGGAACCTTAAGCATTTATTGTACTATTAGTACCAAACCTTGGCTTTTTAGAACCATTAGGCAAATGTCTCTAACATTATAGAGATCATCACCTACTATTCAGCTTATTGCCCCTTCTTGGGCACTGCCATCACAAATTTATTATCTGTCTAAACTCATGGCAGAGTCTACTTTCTTGCCATAAGTTAATCTTTTCCATATTTTCCCTCGTTCCAACATGACTAAGTCATTTAGGAACTCTTTTAAAGCTCAAGATTTATGTATTAAGGACTGATAACCTAGGTTGTAAGGCTAGTATCCAGTCCACTATATACATTATTGTTGCCCTAATCTGCCCAACAAGAACATGATCATAAGATTCTCTATCTAGGTCAGGTCTTAATGGGGATTCTCAGGCACTCATTCTATTATTGCATGATCCCTTGCACCACTTCTTGGTGCAACAACATTGCCCTTAGCAATGTGTTCCTTGTGTTCTCCAGTCATTTTCAAACTTTACCCTTTCTTTGCACAAGCAGAAATCATTATAGGGTATACTGGAGGACACTAACACAGACTCGACAACTTAGTCCTATGTCTCTGTGGACTCAACGAACCTAGAGCTCTGATACCACTAAATTGTAACGACACTCGCCATCATTAAGATAACAAGTGCCATTAACAATAATAAAACATGCGGAAGCAAATCATCAAGCAGCGGATTACTGAAAATCACTAAAAATTAAAACTTTTTGCAAAGAGATCCATTCACAGGAAAACTCTTTCATTCAGAACCAAAGTAAAACTTTACATCCTGGTTCACAAGTACACGACCAGTACAATTCCTTTTCAAGGATTACAACATTGACTGTCATGCTAACAAATATACACAGGCAGTATAGAAACTTTGAGGCACTATGCCAAAACTCCGATTGAATCATTTAAAACTCCGAGGACCTGAGAGTACAAAGACGACACATAGGACTACTATCTATATGACTTGACAGACAATATCTCCACCTGAGATCTAATTGCTATCCCTGTTGTTGCTGTTGCTGCTCTTTTTCTGATCTTAGGGATTTCCTACCTTGCCTCCCATGCATACCTAAAAATGTTTCCCACGGGGGTGAGACAATTGAAAATTTCCCCAGTGAGAGATATAACTCTCCGCCAAAACATTGTTATTGCAGTTTATTAAATTAAAACTGAGCAGGGGTTACTTTTACCATATCAAGCAGAATCATTCATCATAGAACAGAATAAGATAATCTCCTATTCTCAAGGAGAGCATTGCATCTACCCATGGTAGATAAGTAATTCATCTGTCTACTTTGCAGAGAATATAAAGAGATATAAATAACATTTATCCACTAAGGAATGCACAAAGAAATGCAACATCAACCAATGAATCTCCGTATTCAATCCTTAAGCAAACATGATATACAGGTGATTACATTTTACAATCATATTTAAGCTCTGAGGAGATGAGGTATACCGCTCATACTCCAACCGACCACTGCTAGGAGTCGAAATCGGTACCATACATAGGTCTAGGGAAGAGTCGGGTTCCAAGACCTCATCCGTCTCGGTCAGTGCGATACAAGATGCAGGACATCTCGTGTCTCTGCTAATGTAGCTTTCCATGGTATACTGGCAACTTCTCTACAGAGTTACAGCGTCAACTGCACTCTCGTCGGCAATCGAGAGATTTCATGTTTATCTCTGTCGACCCGACAAAAACATTGGGAGATGGGTACAACATCTGGCCCAATCATCGGGAGATTAGTGATACATCTATCCCGACCTATTCATGAAGAATTTGAGAGGTTTCTTGTTTACATCCTCACAATCACTTCAAGAGGACGTAAGGATATTTTCTCCCATTGACCCCCGTATATTCAAAAATATACGAAATCCAGGATATGCCGTGGAGCAACCTGTTTCACCATCACCTATTCCTGACGATGATGGATCTATGGTCAGAGCACTACATGAATAGATTTAACTTGATTAATTAAGTACATTATCATATTCTTTTAGCATCAGTCAAGTTCTCAAACATATTTTATTCAGACAAATGCTATAAAGAGACATGTACCACTTTCATCAGATACTTATTCACATGGCTCAGAAGCCATTCACATCTTGTCACCTCTCAGTAGGCAACAACTTTATTCACATGGCTCACAAGGCCATTCACATCTTGTCACCTCTCAGTAGGCAACAACTTTATTCACATGGCTCGCAAGGCCATTCACATCTTGTCACCTCTCACTAGGCAACAACTTTATTCACACGGCTCACAAGGCCATTCACATCTTGTCACCTCTCACTAGGCAACAACTATAAAACAAAGGCTTACAAGCCCATTCTAATCTTGTTACTTCTTTCTAAGTAACAAAAACATAATGGCACATATGGCCAATCAACTCTTATCAAATGAACATCATAGCTCATATCTGGCTATGATCATCACCTCATGAGTCCTGCATGATTGTCACACATGATAATAGACTTATCAAGTTCACAACACATCATGCAATATAAGGTAACACCACTATTCCCTTACCAAGGTTAGGGTTTACCATCAATTAGGATATTTCATCCTTTTACCCAAAGATAAGGTTAGGATTTTCCTTTCTTATCAATTAGGATTTCATATTTGTATTATCACTCCAACCCTAATTTATTGCTACACTCCTCTGGGAGCATTCATTGATATCATAAGTATTCATTCATACTTATTACATTCATCATGTATCATTAAATGATTATCATCACAAGGTATGAGTATCTCTCTCATCTTTAAGTTGAGAATTAACAAAATGACCATGTTAGGTCACTTTCAATTCAGCTCTAAGTCAAGCATAGACCACCACATCCGTGCTACCTTGCACGGTCGTGCAAAGTGAAGCTACCACGGCCGTGCTACCCTGCACGGTCGTGCTGAGTAAAGTCGCCATGGCCATGCTTCCTTGCACGGTCGTGCTACATAGGATCATCACATGAATCATATTTATATATATGAATTCTATTATTTGATCCTTTCAACTTGATTAGGTCACATCAACCCTTCAATCAAATGCATACAACTATGATTAACATAGTGTACCAAGCCATTGGTCCTATAAGCAATTAGGGATTCATTCCCAATTAAGGTTTCTCATTGAATCACCCTCAATTAGGGTTCCACATGGATGCACCCTCAGTTAGGATTTCATATGGATACATCTTCAATTAGGGTTTTACATGGATGCACCCTCAACTAGGGTTTACTATTCATCCTAATTAGTGATTTCACATGTAGTCAACCTCTTATTAGAGTTATACATGGAATCAGCCTCAATTAGGGTTTACATCCTGTATTGGATCCATGCATTTGTTATTCATTAATAACTAGTACCATTAAAGGAATCTCCCACCTAATCACATTAGGTTTTCAAAAAGGTTTGATCCATTGGACCTTCAATAACATGAGGTATCCAATTGAATTTGGGTTTCCAATGTTGATTCCTTCAATCATTGGATTCATGGAACCAATCATCAATTGGACCTACCCTCATACTTCAATTGAGTTTAATAGGACAACATTCAACTGATTTGACCCTCAATTGATCATCAATTGGAGTTTGATTCAATTGAATTATGGTTTGGAATCAATGATCCTTCAACACTACTCAATGCAGAACTAGTTGCATTGAAACCATTGAACCATCATCCAAATTGGGTATGACCTGACCCCAAACGGTCTTGAGGTCGTTTGGATGACCTCCAAACGGTCTTGAGACCGTTTTCCCATCATATCACTCAAAACCAAGCCATCCAAGTAGAGTTTGGTTCATTGGATTGATCACCAAAACAGCATTGCATTGTATAACAGCTTGGTACCTTTAGACCTTCAAACACCTAACCATACTCAAACCTAGACCTCCAAACGGTCTTGGGTGACCACCAAATGGTGTTGAGACCGTTTGGATGAGCTCCAAACGGTCTTGAGACCGTTTTCCCATCCAACCTTTGGATTTTAGTGAAAAATCATCAAGGATTGATCTATCGAGTTGATCAACAAATCAGCATTTAGTTGCAGTATGATTTGGTACCGTTGGACCTTCGATTGGTCAACTATACTTGACTCCAGACCTCCAAACGGTCTTCGGGTGATCCCCAAACGGTCTTGAGACCGTTTAGGTGATCCCCAAACGGTCTTGAAACCGTTTGGGCTAATCAACCCAAAATCTCAACTTAACTCATTGGAATTTCAGCACTGTTTTTAATTAGGGTTTGCCTAATTGAATGGCCTTCAACTCACGATTCCTTGGGAGTTAACCCCTCAAATTTGGAGGGTCATTATCCCACATCATTAGGAATAGTAATCTCAAACGTTCAACGCTTGGTCAACGCACTCAAACGGTCTTGAGACCGTTTTCCCAAAAAGGTCAAGTTAATCAGATTGAAAATCAGCACTTAATCCAATTAGGTTTCCCTAATTGATTAACCTTCAACTCAAGATTCCTTGGGATTTAACCCATCAAACTTGGTGAGTCATTATCCAAAATAATTAGGATCAATAATCCCAAACGGTAAACGCTTGGTCAACGCACGCAAACGGTCTTGAAACCATTTTCCCAAGCAGGTCAAGTTGATCAGGTTGAAAATCAGCACTTAATCTAATTAGGTTTCCCTAATTGATTAGGCTTCAACTCACGATTCCCTTGGAGTTAACCCCTCAAATTTGGAGGGTCGTTAACCAACATCATTATGAACAGGAATATCAAATGGTAAACGCTTGGTTAACCATCTCAAACGGTCTTGAAACCGTTTTCCCAAACAGGTCCAGTTAATCAGGTTGAAAATCAGCACTTAATTCAATTCGATTTGCCTAATTGATTGGCCTTCAACCTATGATTCCTTTGGAGTTAACCCCTAAAATTTGGAGGGTCATTATCCTACATAATTAGGAACAATATTTCCAAACGGTTCACGCTTGGTCAACTCAACCAAACAGTCTTGAAACCGTTTGTCTCCAAACGGTTTGCAAACCGTTTGGTCACCAAACGGTTTTGATGAAACTGTTTGGTTCCCACCTTTAGAAAACGTTTTCTCCCAAGATATTTGGTGAGGTGCTTGCTTATGATGATGTCATCATTACCTTCCTTCGTGCACCCAAGAACAGCAACTGTTCTTGATGTAAATTGCAGCAAAGAATCAAGTATGTATCAAATTGAAGAAAACAATCAACAAAGCATAGATGATTGATGCAATAGCAATGATTAAGGGTTTGAGTTATAAAACCCGCCTCCAATTGAGCTCCAAAGCTCCAAGCTCACGCCATTAATGGTGTATGAAGCTCTAGAAACTCCCCCTAGGCTCGTCCTCAAGCTTTTGATTGCAAAAGTTGGCTAGGGTTGAAGAGGAGATCGAGATAAGAAGGAATCCATAATTTATTTTCGATTTCCACCATGAAATCATGAAGAACAAGGGTCAAGAAGCTTACCAACAGGTTGGGGCTCGTCCTCCTGTTTATCCTAAGTCCCCTTGAGCTCACCCAAAGCAAAGGAAGAAGAAAGGGCCGAAAAAGCCTTTCAATTCATTTGGAAAAGGCACTTTTATAAGGAAATTGATGAGAGAGAAAATGCCTTATAAAAATCCAATTAATCCAAAAATATGGCCGCCTCTTCCCCCTCAAATCCCTTAAGGACTAGGCACCTTCCTTTGCCTTTAATTCTCCTGCATTATCCTCGATTTAAAGAAAAACAAATTAAGCACCTTAATGCTTATTATATTAATATTCCATATGTGAGTGGAAATTACTTTTCTTTATAATAAGGTGAGTGGAATTTCACCTACTTAAGATATTTTCGTTCCTTATCTTGGAAAAGGAACGTCCATCCTTATTCAAAATCAACCCAAAACATTTTGGTTGAAAACCCTTCAATTATTTTTATTCATTTTTGCCCTAAATCGAATTAGGGTTTCAATTAGGCATTATTCTTGATTATTTTAATGTCAAGATTCTCTCTCCTCCAACTTAATTCAAATGAGATGCCCCTCTCATTTTATTTGCTCTAAATGATTCCAAGAAACATTAAGGACCTTATTGAAGTGGTAATTTTCATATTGAACCCTAGATTTTGGGTAAATTGCACTTTACTCCAAAACTAGGTTTTAATGCACAAGGATTGCTTTACAATCTTAATCTTGGTGTCCAAGCTTGTGGAAACCATACTACTGCATCATATTCATCCTTATGATGTCTCAACATTAGAGGAACATCTTATCATGCAACATTTGCAATTTAACCCCTCAATTTGGGTAATTTGCAATTTGGTCCAAAATAAGCAAACATTGTTTCAACATTGTTCATACAGGACCAAAATTGAAACATAAGTTCCTCATCAGCCCTAATTACTTTTCCCAAGATAGGATTAAGAATCTAATCAACCTTATTAGGCAAAACATCTAGGGTTAATTCATAACCCAGGTCAGGGATGTTACAAAAGGGGTGTTCACCATCATTCATCATGATAGAAGATCAGATCCTTGAACTTTCCACCAACTGCTCAAACAAGGGACATGTCTCCTCAGGTATCTTAGCCATAAAAGCTCCTCTACAAGAAGAATCAAATGTATCTTGACTCGTTGGAGATAGACTGGAGAAAAAAATAGTGAACTAGCTGCCACAAAGGAATCTCATGGTGTGGACACTCTCTCAACATCTTCTGGAATCTCTTCTAAGCATCACGGAACCGCTCATTGCCCATTTGACTGAAACTCACTATGGCATGCCGCATTTGTGTCAATTTTACAATGGAGTATAAATTCCTTAAGAATGCATTCTTCATCTCTTACAACTCATGATGTCCCTTCTCGAATCATACCAATCTTTGACTTTGTCTTTGAGGGAGAATGAAAGTAAGGTCAACCTGATTGAGTCATCATTGGTTGTCGGTGTCCTAAAGGTAGAGCGTACTTCAAGAAAGAAGTCCAAGCACTTGTAGGGGTTCTCACTCTCAGTGTCATAGAAGGTGGGTAGGATCCCAAGAATACCTATAGGGATGGAGAATTTCTCCCCTGGCATCTGATCAACTCTACTAGCAATTGGTGATTTGTAGTTGCTAGGCATGAAGTACTCTTAGAGTGGCTTCTGAGGTGCATTTTGGCCTCCCACATTGTCTTCCATGGGTTGCTTGTCTCATGCACAAGGCACAAACAAGCAAAAGAAAATAAGTTAACAAACCAATATGCACAACGAATACAAAGAATAAAGAATAGCAATGATGAGGGCAGTAAGAAAAGATCAAAGAAAACTAACTTGCAGGCCGAATGCCTTTCTCCCTGACAATGGTGCTAGAAAGCTTGGGTGTTTTGACTTGCTTTGGGTTACACCTAACCAATTGAGTTTTCTAGATGCAACTTAAGCAAACACACTGGTGTCTTTTAGATTTATAAAGGACCTACACTAGCCACTCACTTAGACTAAAACATTATACCTGCAAGCGTACGGGGTAGTGTTATAGTATAGGAAAGCGGCAAGAATAGGGTCGATCCATAGGGAGAAAAGGGGGCACTAGAGCTAGGTTAGATTTGGATAGGTTCCTACTATTCATTCTAGGGTTGAAGGTTTTGATGGTTTATTTGTTGATTACACTAAGGTTTGAACAAACAAGCAAGTAAAGGAATACAAACAAGATCAAAACCTAAGTTAGCCCTCGAAAATTAGTTCTATTGTGCAAGGAAAGACATCTAGGCAAGGAAAAGAGCAAGCTATATGTAACACCCCTCCCTAGGGTTTCTTACGTAACCAGTGGAAGCACAGCCTAATCCCCAACATTATCCATAATATGGGGTACTTGGCATATCGGGGAGGGAATGTCACATACATGATCTCATATCAAGAAATAAATAACACTTGGCATTATTGAAACATAGATTCATACATAAGTTCTTGGAATAAAAGCTACATCATGTTTCCAAAGATATACTAAACATAAACTAGATAATGATAGGATCTCCATAGATGGACGTCCCACCAGGCAACAACTCCTTGGATCTCTGGGTCCTTGGTACTCTCAAGATGATTCCTTCTCCTTGGCTCCAACTCCTGCGGACATCTCATCCCCAGCCATGCAAAGGAAAAAAAACATAGTAAGTAAGCGGCATTGGCATGTTATAAGACATAAAAAAATAAATATACAAGTGACTTAACATAATCATGAACATGCATTAACATTAATCGTTTCTTGATGTCTTTTACATAAAGAAATTTACTAGAAGAATATGCTCCTCTCTTAATGCCCCATAAGGAGCCCATAATGCTCGGAAAGCCCATAATTGCTCGGAAAGCCCATAACAAGGTGCATATAAATCTAAATAAATTTCTATTATTCATGATCTTTCTTAAACTTTACTTATTTTCTTAATATACTAAACTTAATCTTAATTGGGATTTCTCCCTCTTGAACATGGTTGGGATTTCTCCCCATGACCATAATGGGATTTCTCCCTCTTAAATATTAATGGGAAACTTATTCCCTCTAAATCTTGATTTCATGTTCCTTAACCATATAACATAAATTGGGTTTCTACACTTAGACTTATATTATAGCAAACCAACATTCCATAATCATATACTTGAAGAAAACATGCATTAACAATGATATTAACATAAAGTGCTTAACAATATTCATAAACATTCAATAAACCAAGAGTTATCTATGCCAAGGGCATGGCCCGCTTACCTTGAACTAAATCACCTAAGTCAAACCTAGTTTGACTGATTGGATCCTTTTAATCACCTGAAATTAGATTAGAACATTATATGTACATGAATTCATAGCCTCAAAAACCCTAATTCGTTCGTATAAGAATTGAGATGTGAAAACAGAGAAATCAGGTGATAAAAACTATAAAATCGGATTCCTCATCAAAAATCCTTTCCAAAATGTATTTTTGCGTATTTTTCTGATAATCAGGCGATTTACTGTGAATTTCTAAAGAATTGGCCAATAGTAAATTGAGATAATGCCACGTAGGTAAATATATATCTAAATCCGGAAAAAGGGGCCCGCATCTGACTTTGCCCAATTAGGCTTAGCCAAATCGGCAATGGGACTTGCCTCAGCGATCAAAGAAAAGGGCTGTGAAAACCCAAAACTACCCTCGTGGGTGAAGATACGATAAAAAGGCTGACAAGGGTACCCAGGTCATGAAATGACCTGGATTGCTCCTCGCCTTCTCAACTCGAGCCATGGCTCCAGCAGCTAGCAGGGCAACCCTCAAGGGGAAACTGAGGTTTCCATTAACCTCCTACCATACAGCCAAAGCCGACGATCTTTGGTACAGGTCCGGAGGTAGCCAGAGTGCTCTCGTGCCCAGGGAACAGAGAAACTGAGCGAGAAACAGGGGCGACGGTGGTAGTCCAAAGCGTGTAGACGCATGCTCGAAAAGGCGAGACGATGGTCGGAAGGAGTTCGTGGAGGGATGGCAGAGCCACATACAGTGTTTCTGTGGTCGAAGAACCACTAGGGTGGCCAGGAGCTTGGGCGCCGGCGAGGGCCATTACTGGTCTATAGGACACAGCAGCTGGGGGCTTGGCAAGGTAAACTGATGATCGGGAAACATCAAGCAGGTGTGTAGGATTCTCACCGTAGAAGTAATCGAACCGAGATAATTGAAGGAGGTCGAGGTGGTCACAAGGTCACCAGAGACAGAAACCGAGTAGGTCGGGGTTGCTGGGAGAGCCGGGGAAGAAATTGAGTGTGGAGGGGGGATACTTGGGGTTCTGCGGTGCTCGCGGGGTGCTTAGATAGGGGCGGAGGAGGCTAGCGAGGTGCCTGTGCTTCAATGGCGGAGGGAAGGCACTGCCCTATATTGGGCATTTAATCTGTAGGGCACGAGGGAGCGGTATCTATGGCTCGATGGGATCGGGGCGACGAGACGGATTGAAAGGCGAAGAAACGACGTGAAACTGTCGAGTAACGTGTGAGATTGAAAGCTCGCACTCATTGCGCAGGAAACGGCTCCTGTTTTGTGGAATAAGCGGAGGAAGAAGACAACATGTGTGTCGTTGGATTCAGATCCATCGGTCCCAAACGTGCGCACAAATAAAACAGACTGATCAACCCGCTTAACAGTAGAAATTGAATAATTGTGACAATTATCACATTGAATGATACTCAATGAACAATATAAAATGTATTATTAACATTTGGAGGGCCATTTGAATTCCAAATGAGTTCAAATTTCGCCCATAGGTTAATGACATGCACTAAAACATAATTAATCAATTAATTTCGTCTTTTAACCCCCCCATCACTCCTAATTAAACAAAACACATTCAAATCTTTCCCAATTTAATTGGGGGGTCAAACAAGGTCATAATGGGTTCAAATTTGAACCATAGGTACATTAGAGTGTCTAGATCATTCCAATAAGGTTGGATTTTATGCTTGTACTCGTTTTAGGCCTAAGATGATAAAAGCCCTTATGTGTACTTAAATGACCATGATAAATGCAAATAAAGCCATTAATTCTTCAAATATGAATTACAAAATATGAAAATGTGCACTCAACATTATTTCTTTTCAACTAACAATATATAGGCCATTAATCAAGAAATTAAACATGTAAATCACTAATAATCATATGAGAGAGAAATTTGAACATGAAACATTTATTCCCATTTTTCTTCAAAAAAAGGGCATAGATATACATGAAAATCATTTTCTTTAAATAAAACAAGGATAAGAGAGCTATTGAACACAATAAGTGATTTTGCAAAACTAATTATGGAAAAATTGCATTTAAGTCCTCAACAATCATCTAATTAGGAAAAGAGCATGCAAGGAATAAAATAGTTTGGAAATTTTGCATAATAAGATTGGGGTGTTACACTATACTAAAGCAAACAAGAAGAGGTCTAAAGTACACTAATATAGATAACTAGGTAAAAGAGCAATTAAAGACCTAAACTAGCAATAAAAAAGCAAGAATAAGGTAAGAAGCTAACTAGTAAATAGCTAACTAGTGTTAAGCAAGAAGGCAATTAGGGTTTTAAAGCAATAAAGGGAAGTTTGGGATGTTTGTGGGATGCACTTATCAATTAGGTTGGGGTGATAACATATAAACACCATTCTCTCATTTATATAACAAACCAAACAACAAGCTAGAGTGAATTGTCCTAAACTACTAACTGGCCATGGGTAAGACAGGGTGTGTATAGGGGAACTAGTCCCTATCACCTCCTACCACCCTTACAAGGCACAATTGGGTTATGGTTTAGGTGGAATTCAATTAGGGTCTAGTCAAGTATATGTTTCTAGGATAGTAACTTTTAGTATATTTAGGGGTTGAGGGTAGTAATGGAGGTGGAAATGAGGTTTTAGACCTCAGATCACCCACATTATAGTTTTGAGAAGGCTCCAACCTAATTACACTAAATGCTCATATACTAGCTACTTAGATTATCACCTAGGTGTAGGAGAATCGATTAACATATAGGAAGGTGAATAGCTAACTAGGGATCCATCAATTGTACTTTGGATCAATTCACAAAAAGAGCCACATATAAGCAATTTTCCTAGAATCTAGGTGATTTTAAGCACAAACCACAAATCAATTCATGAGAAATGAAAAAGAAATAGAACATAATCATTAGCAAACAAAATCATAATGTTTACCAATCATTTTCTCCCAAAATGGTATCAAAGTAATATTTTGGACTCCAAACAACCAACCTAAGGGGCCTAGCTACTCATAGAATAAGAAAATGCAAAAATGGAGAACAGGAATGAGTAGAGGAGTAGAAATTCATCATACCCCAATGGAGACTCCTTCTCCACCTCCTAGCAGAAGCACCTCAAGCTTCTCTTTCTCCCAATGTGAGATGGCATGGATGAATGGTGGGAAGTGGCTAAAAATTAGAAAACTAGGGTTTTGGTGGTGGAAATGGTGAAATGGAGGTGGAATGAAGTGGGAATGGAGTGGAAAGGGATAGGGTATGTTACAGTGGTTGTAGGAGTAGCTAACATCATGCTACATATGCCCCCTAGGTATATATAGGTGGTGAGGAAGAACTAGATTAAGTGGAGGCAATATACGAATTTTAGTGCAGAAAAATGTAGGGTTTGGGTGGTAGCACACTCATTCTAGGCAGAGCAGCTGTTCTGGGAGTGAGTGGGAATGGTCATGGTATATGGGAACGGTCGTGGTGAAAGAATGGAATGAATAGGGGAATTTTGGGTTTTTGGGTCTGCCAGTACGGACCTTCTCAGATCTTAGGTGATTTTTTGAAGGTTCTACAGATTGGGGCATGTCCCAGAATGTCCATTCCTTGGTAGCACGTCCATTCATGGGTCCTTTCCCTATATATGGGTCTTAAACTTGGTCATCCATGAATTTTATTACTTCAATACATTCTTTGACTACTTGGGGTAGGTTGGGAGTGGTTTTGGTCTCGTTTTAGGACCATCCGAACTTGGGAACCCCTAGATTCAATGATCATCGCTCTTCCACCAATTAGTGTTCAAAGTACCTATAAAACATGCAAAATCCATCCATAAGTGCCTTTGATAGTAAAACACATATTGAGGGAAATAACATGTAATCAAATAGATGTAGATGTGATTGAAGTGCAACATGATACAAGATGAAACTCTAAAATAGGACTGCATCAACCACCCATGATAATCATCTCAATTATGTCACCCATACCTTACTTTCTCACCCTACTTCCATCAATGAACTAGTTGAAGTTCATCATCATTCGCAAGATCCCCGCAATGGTCCTTCACATTTGGGAATCCATCAGAGTATCATTGGGTAGCTTTTTGAGGAATATATTCAAAATGTTCGTCGTTAGGTTACAAATCCTTTTGCCTTTTTCCTACTTTTTGTTGTTATCCATTGAACTCTGAACTAGTCCCAAGGAGTTTTCCAATGGTCCTTCCTAATGCTTTGCTCTTTAGCTTGTTGGGGGTACACAAAGTTTCCCGAGCATTACTTTCAGTGGATTCTCTTCAATTTTTCCTCTTTTACAGCCTTGGAGCTCTCCGACTTGTCTTTCATGGCAAAAGTAGACTTTCGTGCCTCTATTCACCTCACAGCTACTCCAGGGTCTCGTTGAGACTGCAACGTCTCTTGGAAGATGATGTCGCACTTCCCTGGCATGATCACCGTCGAGTTAGTCGCTTTCCATCACGATTTTTCCATGAATCATGAACCCCAAAGGGATTGTTTTATCACTGTTTTGGAGAAGATGTTGATGGTTTAAAGTACTATTTGATGGATCCTAGATGGGTGACTTAGGTGCTCTAGAGGGGGGTGAATAGAGCTGAAAGCACTTAAACAAAACTCATTAAACCTTCAAATTATATGACAAGATAAGGTTGCTAAATAGGTAATTTGAGTGCAACTAAATCAAGCATAGCAAGGATAAGAGAGATTGAACATGCACCAATTAGACAAGCTATTTAGAGTGGTTCCACACTTCAAACTAGAAGTGTGTCAGTCCACTTGCCTAGAGAGGTCAACCTCTAGGACTTCAACCAATTGCACTCTTATATTCATTAATAAGACATACAATACATGACCAACAAAGGACTTACCTATCCAATACAAAGAGTCTTCAACCTTACCAAGGACTTACCCACTTTGCAAGAGTCTTCGGCCTTCTCCAAGGACTTACCCACTCTTGCACAAGTCTTCGGCCTTGCAGGAATTACCCACTCTTCTTGGATCTTCCGCCTTTGACTTCACCTTCACTCGGAGAAGCTTTCCACCAAGGACTTACCCACTTGATCTTGAGTCTTCTGCCTTCTCCAAGGGCTTACCCACTCTAGCTCCAAGTCTTCGGCCTTGATCTTCACCAAGGGACTCCTTCCCTTGTTCTTCTTCACCTCTCTTGGACAAGAGAGAGAACCTTCATCTTCAAGATAGGAAATGAGAGATGGGGAGGTGGTGGAAGTGAGAGCCTCACAAGATATACATATATGACTAGCTCTCTTACAGATTTCCTACTCACTCTAATGGATGTAGCAAGTGATTAAGCTTAGAGAGAGAGAGGAGGCTATAGGAAGCACTCAACTATAGAATAGGAACCTCACAAGGAGTTTGCAATGAATGCTCAACCTTGGAATGAAGCCCAAGGGGTCCTATTTATAGCTGGGGATGCCTCTTAGCCTTTGGGAACACTTGAGAACGAAAACTAGTCGTTTTGTGGCTTGCAACGGATCTATTTTCACTTGTTGCAACTCCACAATGGCTAGAATTGCTTTTTCTGCATTCCAGTACAGTCTGATCGGCCGAGTTTCCATAAAGGCAATTCAGCCGAACCGTGGATCGGCTGAGTTTGCAACTCGGCCGAATGGTGGATCGGCTGAGTTTGCAACTCGGCCGAATCCCACAAAAATCCCAGAATATATGGATCGGCCGAGTTTGGAATTCGGTCGACAAAATCCCTGTTATGGGTATTTTGGAATTTTCGTTTGACTATACAAATGATGCATTTTTGTGTCCCAATAATTTTTCTAAGCATAATTACAACTCATACAATCATTACAAGTGATTACAAAGCAATTCTAAGGTCATTTACATAGAGATCCCAAATTGCACACTTGTAGCTATTTTGACTTGTCTTTTCTCCAATTTGATATGCGCAAGTTAGGGCATTTGGAGTGTGTCTAAACCTAATCTGAAATCACTCAACGTAGAAGCATTAGACACCAATATGTGGAATGGTTAGTCATCATCAAAACAAGGGTTTAGTCAATTTAGACGTGAGTCAACATTGACCTAATTGACCTTGAGTCAACATTCTCCCCCTTTTTGAAGATGACAAACCATTCCATAAATGTATTGAAAGCTTGTAGGTAAAATCATACCTTCGGAGAAACCTAGGGGTTTCAATAGGATTGAGCTCATATGCTCCCCCTCAATTGATGTGCATGGAGTTCTCATACTCCCCCTCAATTGATGCTATTTCTCCTGCATGGTTAGCTTTCATAACATTTATAGAAACTATGTCTTCTACTCATATATGTTCTACACATATATGTCTTCTCCCATTTACCTTCTCCCCTTTACATGGACACGCTTCTTTGCTTCATGTAAGACATGCCTTCTCCCTGTTGTCAAAAGAAGACATATCTTTCTCCCCCTTTGTCATTTCAAAAAGGTGGGGGTGTGAAGAAACTAAGAAACACCACTTGTTAAGAGAAAGAAGATAACAAAAGTTATATAAGGAGAGTAGAAGAGCACAGATAGGGTCTTGTCCAAGCATAGAAAGGAAATCAAGTTAAAGCATATACTTGAACAACCCATGATGCAAGATGAAGTGCTGCAAAAAAACTATAAGTTGCAATTTTGACCCTCAAGATGATGGAGTTTGATCAAAAACCACCAGAGATCATGGCGAAGCGATGAGTCTTTCTTAGAAGGCCGTTTCTGCATGAAAAACACCAGTCTTGCACCAAAAACTGAAATTGGAGCAAAATCTGCATAAAATCCAAACATACTCCAATTTCTACATATAATGTAGATCTATGTACCCTGCATCACAATGTTATGCAAGCAACTCAAGATATTAGATATTCAATTTAAGGAACAATCTTGAGCATGTATGAGACAAGCATAGCATATAGGTGAGCAAAGATGCCAATTATAAACAGGGTTAGAGCTACATGTATATGAACTACTAGTAGATGATATCACAAGTTAGGACTACTGGTAGGATCTAGATCATAGCAAGAGATATCAAAGGATACACAAGATAAAGCAAGCTATGAGTAGATATAGAGATATATCCAAACCAAGAGATATGCAATTTTAGAAGCATGAGAGGATATAACTCACTATATATGCATCCTTACCATAAGATGATTACCCCTAAGAACCTCAAGGTTGTATCAAAACAAGATATACACCTAGATAGATGTAGCAAGTTAGAGTACAACGGAAGCGATTTTAGACACAACCAAGAGATCCAAAGAGATCATCATCAAAACCTACAAAACAACTCAAAGCAAGTAATTGCAAGATATAGATATACCAATTTTGAGCAATTAGAGAGATAGAGTTGTAAGCAAGATAGGAAATTTAGAACATGGCAATATGCATATATAAAGATACCAAAAGAGTGCCAAATAATAAGGCTATTGGTTGAGAAAATCTAGTTGAGAGGGAAATTCTCATCCAATAAGCCAACTGTATATTCTGTGCACAGTGTGATCGGTCGAGTTGTCGAGTTCTGAGCAATGACAACTCGACCGATGACAGCTGTTGGCAACCCCATTGGTGCCTATCGGTCGAGTTTCACTAGGGCAAACTCGGCCGACAGAACAGCTGTCAAGAAGCACACCTATTTTGTAAAAACATATTTAAAGGCATGCTAAAAAACCAAACCATATCCAAACATGTTTAAGCAAGTTAGTAATGTACTATAGAAGCATTAGAAACAGTTTTTGAGCAAGAGTGTGAAGAGAATCACAAAATACCACTTTTAACTCAAAAACCATATGTATAGTGCACACTAACTTGACAAAAACAAGTTAGAAATGGTTATAAGCAATAAAACCTTTACCTTTGTGCTTACCAATGCTTTTCCACTTGTTGTCACCCTCTACACATCTCACCTTTCTTCTTTCATGTGGATTGAGAAGTCAATTTGCAATTCAATAGCTCAAATCAATCCATTTGTAAATACCTATTAGAAGAAAGATGAAATGGTCCCCAATCATGTTTTTGGGTCCGGAGGGGTTAGTTTAGCAACCCAAATCCTATTTCTCTTGGGTGCTTTCCTAAAAGGACAACAAGTAGAATAATGACCAATTTCATTGCAATAATTACATGTTCCCATAGTCTTGGAACTAGAGGATTCTCCATGGAATATTGGAGGTCCTTTATCTTTGTTGTTCCCTTGACTACTATCATACCCTAAACCATGTCTACCAATTTGTTTAGTAGTATGGTCTAGGATTTGATTAAGATTCTTTTTACCAACTAAGAATCTTTGCAAAGAAGATCTTAAACTATCATTATTATGCTTAAGAGAAGCAATAGTAGAAGATAATTGATTAATGTTATCTCTAGCATGTATAAGATCATTTTCTAAGCAAAGAGTTTTAGTTAAATAAGAATCTCTATCAATATGAAGAGCAGCAACATCATTCTCTCTACTAGTAGAACTAGAACAAGATTCATGCCCATTGATTTTAGCAAGCAAGGAGGCATTTTCAGATTTAAGCACCACTAATTCTCTTTGATAAGAATATATTTCTTTTCTCCTAGCATCATCGATAAGCTTGAGTTCTACGTTTTCAGTTTTAAGAGTATCAAGCTTATGCATGAGAGAATCATCAATTAAAGTATGCTCTTCATTAGAATTAGGCATGAGAGGTTGCGCTTCTAGAAATTTAATCTTATCAAGTAAACTAGCATTTTCAAGTTTAAGAGATTCTACTTGGCTAAGACAATCATTTTTATCAATAAGCAAGCAAGAATTAGCATATTCAAGATCATCTAGTTCTATATGCAAATATCGACAATTTTAGCAAGCTTTTTCTTTTTCATTTTAGAAGACTTAAGAGATGCACAAATATCATGAATGAGATCAATCAAGGATTCTTTATCTAAAGAGTCTAGATTTACCTCATTTGAGTCTTCACTTGTTGATGCTACAAGAGAAAAATGACATTCTCCTTCATCACTAGAGCTTGAGCTTGATCCTTCACATGAATCTTCACTTGAGCTTGAGTTGGAGGAGCCGCTTGAGCTTGAGTGCCATTTCCCCTTCTTGTGAAGATGGGTCTTTTTTCCTTGAGGGCAATCTTCCTTGTAGTGACCCTTCTTTCCACATGTGAATCACCGGATGGAGGAGGACTTGCCTTTGTAGAGTCTACCCTTGGAGTACATGGCATCTTCTTTAGCTTGAGAGGATGGAGAGACTTTTTCCATGATAGCTTCAATTTGAGCCTTTATTTCAGCCTTCTTCATTCTCTTTAGCTCTTTCTTCTCTAGTCTTTCTACTTCCTCCCTCTTGTCAAGTGTGGCTTCATGTGCTTGTAGATTTCCAATGAGCTCTTCAATAGGAATATCCCTAAGCGACCTTGCTTCTTCAATAGAAGTCACCTTGGATTCCCACCTCTTTGGGAGAGTTCTAAGGATCTTTGAGTTGATCTCTCCACTAGACATGGGATGTCCTAGAACAGCAAGACCATTAAGGATAGTGTTGAGCCTTGAGTACATGTCGGCTATGCTCTCCTCCTTTCCCATCTTGAAGTTCTCAAGCAACCCTTTGAGCATGTAGACTTTGCTTTCCTTCACTTGATCTGTCCCTTCATAAGTGATGCAAAGCTTTCTTCATACCTCATAGGCCGTCTCACAAGAAGAAATCCGGTTGAACTCGGTGGGGGTCATGGAGGGATATAGAATGTGCATGGCTCTTGCATTCAAGGTTGCTTTCATCAAGGTGGCTTCATCCCATTCTTCAATGTTTGTCTTTGGTAGAATGTATGGGTTGTTCACCATTTGCCACATCTCGAAACTTGATCCTTGGATGAAGAATTGAAGTCTTCTTCTCCAATAGAGGAAGTTGCTCCCATTGAAGATTGGAAGGATGGTCGAGAGTCTCCCTCCTAGGTAGTCACCCATCTTCTCCTACTTGTAGAAGTATGCTTGGAGAAGACCTTCTCTGATACCACTTGATGGATCCTAGATGGGTGACTTAGGTGCTCTAGAGGTGGGGTGAATAGAGCTGAAAGCACTTAAACAAAACTCATTAAACCTTCAAATTATATGACAAGATAAGATTGCTAAATAGGTAATTTGAGTGCAAATAAATCAAGCATAGTAAGGAAAAGAGAGATTGAACATGCACCAATTAGACAAGCTATTTAGAGTGGTTCCACACTTCAAACTAGAAGTGTGTCAGTCCACTTGCCTAGAGAGGTCAACCTCTAGGACTTCAACCAATTGCACTCTTATATTCATTAATAAGACATACAATACATGACCAACAAAGGACTTACCTATCCAATACAAAGAGTCTTCAACCTTACCAAGGACTTACCCACTTTGCAAGAGTCTTCGGCCTTCTCCAAGGACTTACCCACTCTTGCACAAGTCTTCGGCCTTGCAGGAATTACCCACTCTTCTTGGATCTTCCGCCTTTGACTTCACCTTCACTCGGAGAATCTTTCCACCAAGGACTTACCCACTTGAGCTTGAGTCTTCTGCCTTCTCCAAGGGCTTACCCACTCTAGCTCCAAGTCTTCAGCCTTGATCTTCACCAAGGGACTCCTTCCCTTGTTCTTCTTCACCTCTCTTGGACAAGAGAGAGAACCTTCATCTTCAAGATAGGAAATGAGAGATGGGGAGGTGGTGGAAGTGAGAGCCTCACAAGATATACATATATGACTAGCTCTCTTACAGATTTCCTACTCACTCTAATGGATGTAGCAAGTGATTAAGCTTAGAGAGAGAGAGAGGAGGCTGTAGGAAGCACTCAACTATAGAATAGGAACCTCACAAGGAGTTTGCAATGAATGCTCAACCTTGGAATGAAGCCCAAGGGGTCCTATTTATATCTGGGGATGCCTCTTAGCCTTTGGGAACACTTGAGAACGAAAACTAGCCGTTTTATGGCTTGCAACGGATCTATTTTCACTTGTTGCAACTCCACAACGGCTAGAATTGCTTTTTCTGCATTCCAGTACAGTCTGATCGGCCGAGTTTCCATAAAGGCAATTCAGCCGAACTGTGGATCGGCTGAGTTTGCAACTCGGCCGAATCCCACAAAAATCCCAGAATATATGGATTGGCCGAGTTTGGAATTCGGCCGACAAAATCCCTGTTATGGGTATTTTGGAATTTTCGTTTGACTATACAAATGATGCATTTTTGTGTCCCAATAATTTTTCTAAGCATAATTACAAGTCATACAATCATTACTAGTGATTACAAAGCAATTCTAAGGTCATTTACATAGAGATCCCAAATTGCACACTTGTAGCTATTTTGACTTGTCTTTTCTCCAATTTGATATGCGCAAGTTAGGGCATTTGGAGTGTGTCTAAACCTAATCTGAAATAACTCAACGAAGAAGCATTAGACACCAATATGTGGAATGGTTAGTCATCATCAAAACAAGGGTTTAGTCAATTTAGACGTGAGTCAACATTGACCTAATTGACCTTGAGTCAACACTATTTTACCCCCATGATATTAATTGTTTAGTCACACCCACATGGGCATACGTGTGACTTTTTCACCCCATGCCTTGACTCTCTCAATCTCTCATTTTGAGTAAGTGTCAGGCCATGTTCCCCACTCATGTTGGGCTATCTCAGTTAATGTCCCACCACCTGTTTTTTATAAAGTTTCCTACGTTGCTTTTCCCTACCTTGTGATTTGTTGTTTCTTTCATAAATCTGTAATAAATCAATTGTACATCATTAAATTTTGCAAAAATATTCATTGCAAAGTTTTTTTAGTAAGGAACAATAGTATGATGGTTTTGAAGCCTGATTTGACTGCATTTTCCCCCGATTCATTAGAAAACTATGAAACCCTAGACATCATGTTAAGCATTATTCATTAATGGATGTCAATGGTTTTAACATGATAATTAGGATTTCTTAACCCCAATAATGTGATTAGGGTAATACGAACCTAAAAAGAACAACGAAGATCTTCTCTAAGAGATAAGTAAGTGGGTCCATGCACTTTGAGTACTTATTATTGGTTTTCATCTCATACGATTATTATGATGACCAAGTTAAACTATCTATATAGCCATGTACTTCAATTTGAATATTTCTTATATCAATGTTATTATATGATCCTATGCTTTCAAATTCTATTTCAAGATTCATGTCATGATCATATGAAATTTAATTAGAGTACATAATTGAAAATTTAATGATTAATCATGTAATTGGTTGTATTATTTGGTCCTGTTCATGTTAATTTTGAGTCCTCGGGCCTTATGAGTTATAATGGAACATAGTGGCACTTATGTGCAATCATGAGCTCGATTGTAGCATAACTAATGGCACTTAAGTGGTTAATCAAGAGTTTAGTTGGAACATCGTTGATCCTATGGGCCTTATGAGCATAGTTGATGCATAAGAGTAGAGGATACTATAACCAGTCACTAATATCATAATATGTGAACCCAAGTTTATTTCTCAAATAATTTCATATTTCTCCTTATTTTCAACTTATTATCTTGTTATAATAATACTCAATGTCGCTTACTCTAATGTAGGTTTTTATTACATGCATGGATGGGGGCGTGATGCCCGTAGGTATAGAGAAAATTCAAGGACAGAGCCATATGAATATTAGCCTAAAGTATAGATCAAGGTTTTCATAAGGTTTTTTTGTAGGAATACATCTACCCAGTTGATCCAATCATTTAGATTAGAGTTTATTTCATGATCTGAGTCATGTTTAGATGTAAGATGATGTATTCAAGAACTCAATTGTATTAGATTGCCTTTGAATAATGTATGAATTCATTTCAATATTAATGTATGGTGATTATTTACTTTATTTGGAATGTTTATTATTCTTGTGACATCCCTTTAAGCTAAAGTTTCCCAAGTTATGGAAAACATGAGAATTATTTTCACGGATACATGTATGGTTAAAGGGGGTCTGACAACATCAATTGTAGCTTGGAACGTCCATACTAACAACGTATCAGATCCTAACATATCTTGCATGTCCATGACCACAAAATCGACATGATGAATAAATTTATCAAGGTTAACGAAAACATCCTCGCATATCCCATAGGGCCTAATAATTTAATCATCCGCCAATTGGATGTTCATGAAATTCTTCATTGATTTCTTCAATCACACATTCAGAAAGGTAGAGAGAGACATAAGATTTATGCTCGCCATAAAGTCACACATTATTTCTCTAAAAAGTTTATTACTAATAGAACAAGGGATGTAAAAATGTCATGATTCCTGCTTTGTCGCTAGTCTTATCTGGATCAAAGCATGGACCACTTTATCAACATGCATGACATCTGTATCTTTAGCTATCTTTTCTTGTTGGTGATATCATTCAAAAATATTTCATATACAGGAATCTGATTTATCGCCTCCACAAATGGGATGTTGATGTAACGCTTTAAGAAGATGTCTAGAAAATTTATAAATCACTTGTTCTTCTTTCCCAACTTTAGACCTCTAGGAATGTCATAGGTAGCTTTCTATATGCCTATGTGGAGGAATGTATGACACATTGTGGATTTCCTCCTCTAAGCTTGCATCAACCCCACCCCCTAGGAGTAATCTGACACATCTAGTGTGGATGGGTTGACACCTGGTTGTTCCTTCTCTATTGTAGGTGCCTTCTTATTAACTATTTCTGCTCTACTATAGAGTAGAACAGTCACATCTTCTTGATGCACAAACACCTCCTCTAGAACTGGAAGAGTGGATATGGAAATGGTGGAGCCTTGAAGTTCCTTGTCTTGCAAAAGCAGTATAGATGGAGTGTCCATGTTGTTCTACACAAGCACTGTATTGACTAAGGTGAGTGTGTGTGAATAATTCACTGGTGTTCTACATCCCCCAATTTTTCGGTATAGATTGTTGGGAAAAGGAACTTGTGGCACATAATCACATTTTGTATTTTGAGTCTGTTGATTTGATGTCTTCTAATAGCGAGCTCTATTTCCTTATAAATAGAGACATAGTTTATTTGATGATGTTGGTGAGCGGTATTTGAGTCCCTAAGAAATCCGTGTTGAGTGGAACTCTTCTCTATAATATTGTCCTTTCCTAGCATGTTGTCAATGTGAGTAGAGTTTTCTAATGGCTTGCCATGGAATGCCTGATGTATGTTGACCTATCCCCGCATGTGGCCACCACTGTGGCTGGAACCCAATACCATTTTAACCTTAATCATTAACATTTACGCTAACATAAAAGGGAGGTCCTAGTTAGATGACAAAGAAAGAATGCATACATAAAAAGTGACTTCAAATGTTAGCAACTTAATATACTATTAGAAAAGAGAATGTGTTTTATCATATTTACTTTATGAAAAATTTTATCTGTTTCTAATCAATTTTTGTAACTTTATAGACAAAAATATATCAGGTATTGGCTGAGACAATGTTACACGTAAGGGGAAATGAGTATTTATAACCTTATAAAATAGAGCATAACTAGTTTGTTTGTCAAACTAATTGTATGTGTGGTAAGTTGGTCGATAGATAAGCCTCAAATAATAATAATAACTCTATGGAAAAAACAATATGTTGATTGGTAATTGGCTTCTGGTGTGCTTCTCAAATGCAACAAAACAGACTGGCAAAAGACGGTGTCAAAGGGGAGAGTCAATACCACAACTACTAGGTAGCTATGGTGCTTTCTGTCCCTGGCAACGGCGCTAGAAAGCTTGGTGCGTCCAAACTAGAGGCGTACGCACTAGCCAACTAATGGTGGCTAGATTCACTCCACGGTACTCGAACACACGTGTGGGAAAACTTTTGAAATTTATAGTGGCCCTAACCAAGTCGATCACAAAACTAAATAGGTCGTCCGCAAGCGCACGGGGTACTGTTGTAGTATAGGGTGATTGGCAAGAATAGGGGTCGGTCCTCAGGGATAGAGGGGGCACTGGAGCTAGGCTAGTGTTTTCTATGCTCCTAGTATGGGGATTAGGGTTTGAGGGTTTTAAAAGGGTTTGTTTAGTGATTAATCTAAGTGGACAAGCAAGAAAGCAGAAACTAAACCTAAGTTATCTCAAACAAACAAGTTTAACAAACTAAGTTAACCAACTAACTAAGCAAGAGTAAATGTGAACTACACTACTCTAGCAAGAGTGGGAAGCAATTAAGAACTAAACTAACCACTAGCTAGTGCAAGAACCTAAGTTAACACTAAAGAACAAAACTAAGCAATTAATTAGATTAAGCAAAAGTGACTAAACTAGACTAGCATGAACAAGCAAGCTGAGCAAGATAGGTTTTAAGAAAGATGATTAGGGTAGGTGGGCCGTTTGGAGATGTAACTTTGATATTAGTTGGGGGAGGTTATTGGACAAACATGGCTCTCATCTTGCATCTAGATTACAAAACCAAACAATACGGCAAATACTATTAGAATGTACCCTACACTACTAGTGGAAGACTAGGGCTAGGTGTAATTCTAATAGGATTTAGCCATATCTAGGTTTCTAGGATAAGTGATATTGAGAAATTGAGGGCTGAGGGTAGATATGGAAGTAGAGATGTGGATATTTGACCTCATTCCACTAGCCATTCTAGCCTTTAGAAAACCCTAGGCAATTACATCAATCCCACTTATACTAGTAACTTAGGTCTCATACCAAATAGTAGGAGAGGGTTTAGGCATGTAGGAACAAAAGGGACTAGCTAGGGATCCCCTAGTGGGACCTAGGAGTCACACCTAAGATTGCCACATGCATCCCAATTCTCCTGGACACATGGTATCATCAAGCACCACTAAATAATCAATTAATAGCAAAAAGTATAAATCACAAGCATGGCAATGGGATAAGAGACACAAGCATGGAGCAATCATCATAGATAAAAATGAGTTCATTACAAGACAAATTTCCCCCAACATGGTATGAAATTCATATTTTATCCCCAAACAATCCACCACTAGGGGCTTAGCTACACATAGTCAAAGAAATGGCAAAAGAAAGGGGAAGAAGGGGAAGAAACTCCATGGAGCTCGGGAGAGTAGCCTTCTTCTTCACCTCCTTGCTATTTGGGACGTCCTCTGACCTCCAAGGGTGTAGGTGAGCATGAAGATATGGGGGATTATGGAGGAAAACCTAGAAAACTAGGCTTCCAATGTGAAATGGAGATGGAAATGGTGGGTGCATAGCATAAATGCAAGGTAAATGCACTAAATGCTCAAGGAGAGGAGTAATGGAAATGGTGGGTGCAGAGCACAAATACATGGTAAATGCACTAAATGCTCAAGGAGAGGAGTAATGGAGGCTAGGAGCAGGTAGGGGGAGATAACCTAGTGTTGTGGCCACCACCCATGTATATATAGGTGGTGGTGGAAGCACTAGGGTAAGTAGGGGTATTGTGGGAAAATCAGTGTAAAAACGTTAGGTTTTAGGTGGTAGGACGGCTGTGGTGGGTGGAGGTTAGATTGGTTGTGGTGGAGGAGAATGGACGTTCTGGTGAAGTGTAAAATCACCGGTTGGATGGGTGAAATAAAGGTTGGTAGCATGGTCGTGCTGGGCAGCACGACCGTGGTGGGGGCTTGGTAGAACGGTCATGCTGGGCAGCACGACCATTGTGGTGGAGTTGTGAGGAGGTCATTACCCAGAGAATGCCCATTTTATTCTTCATCTAGCACGGTCGTGCTGGGTAGCATGGCCGTTTTGGGGGCTTCATGGCACGGTCGTGCTGTGTAGCATGGCCGTGGCGGCTGAATTGCTGAAACTTCAAGATTTGGCGATTCAACCTGTAACTTTGAGAAATTGCCAGTACGGCCGTTTCTTGGCACCACGGTCGTGCTTGGGTCTTCAAGTGCTAAAATAGCTTCAAACTTTATTATCAAAGGACTTCTTTACTTGATGTCGAATCTTGGCCATTGGGGTAGGTTGAGGGAGCTCTTGGGGCCTTCTTTGGACCCCTCCATGTGTGGAGGAACCCTAGGACTCCTTCCTTCTCTCTTGTCCATCCAGAGTATGGTTCAAGTACCTAAAAATAATGCAAAGAATGTCCATAAGTGCATTTTACAGTAAAATACATATTGGGGAAATTAACTTGCAATCTTACTTGTTTAGATGTGATAAAAGTAAAAAAGGCACAAGATGGAGCCCTAAAATAGGGCTACATCACCACCCCAAACTTAAAACATACTTCTCCTCAAGGATTCTCCAACTCAATCTCTCTTTTCATGTTCCTTTCAACAAAATAGAATGACAAATGCATAGCAACAGAAAATTATTGAGTACATGGTCTTGGGAGTGACTAAGTGCATGTGCTTCACCTCTCTCCTCTCCTCTTTCACAAACCATTCATGAACTGAGCACTGAGCATACAAACTTCAAATATAAAGCATAGAAACACAAATTGTCCATATGTCCTTCATGTCATTCTGGGTGAACCGTTTCATGTTGGTGTTAATCAAAGATGACTAGGAGTATTGTTTCTCTTTCATGCATTCACTGTTATGCCTTAAAACACACTAGATGACCCACTTGGCTGTATAAAAGGATAAAGTGAGCTAGATTTGATGCTCCCTAGCTCAATGGGTATGAAAAAGGAGGAAAGGATTGTGGTAAGATTTTAGAGTACTTTTACACACTCATCTTTTCTTTATTTGAATGCTCTTAAACAAGAGCATCCTTTTATTTTATTTTTGCTTTTATTTTTCTTTGATCTTGGTGTAGATAGGGCATATGGTGTATAGAGTGAAGCGGGGAGGTTGAGATGTGGCCACCCCAAACTTTTGGGGGTGGCCACGGCTTCTATGTGCACTTTGGCATCTTTTCATGAGACAGAGAGGCATGAAGATGGTGAAAGAATAGTAGGATCAAAGAGGTGTCATTAGTGTAGTCTCTAACATAAGATTTCTTACATGAAGGCTAATCTAACATTTCACCAAATAATATCACACCACATGATAGAACAACATGACATTCACATTTCTACCAAGTGATTGCATAGGCTTTAAGCGCTTGTAGCTTGCTCAATTCATGATTCAACCAAAACATTCACAAACTTAAGAGAGGTGGTGCATAAGTAAAAAGTCTACAAACAAGACCATATAGAAATAAGATCCAAGAAAGTAGCATGCATTTTTCAAATGATTAAAACATTTCATTTCAAACAGTGGAGATTAAGTCAAAACATGCTTTTTGGGCAAGAACATTCAAGTTTGGGCAAAATTGCCCAAAATGGTGCCAATTTCATTAAATCACATCTAAACCTACTTTAGGGAAATTTAAAACATAAAGTATTAAATCCTAGTTAAAATACACAAGAAATTACCAAAAACTACATGAGAATGCAATGCATGATATGGAATAGCAAAAAGAGCAAAATTTTTTAAAAAGTACAAGAAAATGCATGAAATTAAACTACATGTATGCATGAATGCAAGTAGACACACAAGGTCAAGATAGACAAGTATGAAGGTTAGTCAAACTATTTGATCATCTTGTAAAAAATTAGCACATGGTACATAGATAAAAATATGGTGAACGAAGGGCTTACCACCCTACCACCCAAAACTTTTAAATCGTGGTGTCCTCAACATGAATTAGAAGTTTAGAATAGTAGGGTAATGGGCATGGAGTTTTGAAAGACAACCACCAAGATATGGAGTGATCAAAGTAGCATTATGTGGGAAGGATAAGACTACCACGGCCGTGTTGAGTGGCACGGCCGTTCTGGACTCCTTCCTGCAGCTCCTCTATTTATTTGCAATCTTCTCTCCAACTTTGATCTTGGAGTCCTATTTTAGGGCTCCATCTTGTGCCTTTTTGTAATTTTATCACATCTAAACAAGTTATATTGCAAGTTAATTTCCCAATATGTGTTTTACTATCAAATCCACTAATGGACGTTCATTGCATTATTTTCAAGTACTTGGACCATACTCTGGATGGACAAGAGAGAAGGAAGGAGTCCTAGGGTTCCTCTACATATGGAGGGATCCAAAGAAGGCCCCAAGAGATCCTTCGACCTACCCCAATGGCCAAGATTTGACATCAAGCAAAGAACTCCTTTGATAATGAAGTTTGAAGCTATTTTAGCACTTGAAGACGCCAGTACGGCCGTGGTGCCAAGGAACGGATGTGCTGGTGATTGCACAAAGTTGCAGGTTGAATCGCCAAATCTTGAAGTTTTAGCAACTCAGCCACCATGGTCGTGCTACCCAGTAGGGCCATGCCACGAAGCCCCAAAATAGTCGTGCTACCCAATATGGCCATGCTAGATGAAGAATAAAATGGGCGTTCTCTGGGGAACAACCTCCTCACAACTCCACCACCACGGTCGTGCTGCCCAGCACGGCCGTTCTACCTACCGCCTAGTACGGTCATGCTACCAGCTTTCATTTCATCCATCCAACCTGTGATTTCACACTTCACCAGAACAGTCATTCTCCTCCACCGCGTTCGTTCTCACCTCCACCCACCACAGCCGTGCTTCCACCTAAAACCAAACTTTTTTTACACTTATTTTCCCACAATATCTCTACTTACCCTAGTGCTTCCACCGCCATCTATATATACATAGGTGGTTGCCACAACACTAGGTTAACTCCCCCTAGTTTCTCCTAGCCTCCACTACTCCTTTCCTTGAGCATTTTGTGCATTTCCCTTGCATTTATGCTCTCCACCCACCATTTTAATCTCCATTTCACTTTACAAACCTAGTTTTCTAGGTTTTCCTCCATAATCCCCCATATCTTCATGCTCACCGGCACCGGGTTTTTTTTGTTGCATTTGAGAAACCATCCAAGTTTTCTGTACCTGGCAATGGCGCTAGAAAGCTTGGTGTGTCTAAGCTAAAGGCGTGCACACTAGCCAACTAATGGTGCCTAGATGCACTCCACGGGACTCGAATACATGTGTGGGAAAACTTTTGAAATTTATATTGGCCCAAACCAAGTTGATCACAAAACTAAACAAGTCACCCGCAAGCGCACAGGGTACTATTATAGTATAGGTGATTGGCAAGAATAGAGGTCGGTCCTCATGGATAGAGGGGGCACTGGAGCTAGGCTAGTGTTTGCTATGTTCCTAGTGCGGAGATCAGGGTTTGAGGGTTTTAAAATGGTTTGTTTGGTGATTAATCTAAGTGGACAAGCAAGAAAGGAGAAATTAAACCTAAGTTATCTCAAACAAGCAAGTTTAAAAAACTAAGTTAACCAACTAACTAAGCAAGAGCAGGAAGCAATTAAGAACTAAACTAACCACTAGCAAGAGCAAGAACCTAAGTTAACACTAAATAGAAAAACTAAGCAATTAACTAGATTAAACAAAAGTGACTAAACTAGACTAGCATGGACAAGCAAGCAGAGCAAGATAGGTTTTAAGCAAGATAATTAGGGTAGGTTGGCTGTTTGGGGATGTAACTTTGATATTAGTTGGGGGAGGTTATTGGACAAGCATGGTTCTCATCCTACATCTATATTACCAAACCAAACAATAAGGCAAATGCTATTAGAATGTACCCTACACTACTAGTGGAAGACTAGGGTTAGGTGTAATTCTATTAGGATTTAGCCAAATCTAGGTTTATAGGATAAGTGATATTGAGAAATTGAGGGCTAAGGGTAGAGATGGGATTAGAGATCAGGATATTTGACCTCATGCCACTAGCCATTCTAGCCTTTAGAAAACCTAGGTAATTACATCAATCCCACTTATACTAGTAACTTAGGTCTCATACCAAATAGTAGGAGAGGGGTTAGGCATGTAGAAAAAAGGGGACTAGCTAGGGATCCCCTATTGGGACCTGGGAGTCACACCTAAGATTGCCACATGCATCCCAATTCTCCTAGAAACATGGTATCATCAAGCACCACCAAACAAACAATTAATAGCAAAAAGTATAAATCACAAGCATGGCAATGGGATAAGAGACACAAGCATGAAGAAATCATCATAGATATAACTGAGTTCATTACAAGCCAAATTTCCCCCAACATGGTATCAAAGTCACATTTTGCCCCCAAACAGCCCACCACTAGGGGCTTAGCTACACATAGTCAAAGAAATGGCAAAAGAAAGGGGAAGAAGGGGAAGAAACTCCATGGATCTCGGGGAAGTAGCCTTCTTTTTCACCTCCTTGATGTTGGGGACATACTATCTCCTCTAAGGGTGTAGGTGAGCATGAAGATATGAGGGGTTATGGAGAAAAACATAGAAAACTAGGTTTCCAAGGTGAAATGGAGATGGAAACGGTGGGTGGAGAGCATAAATGCAAGGGAAATGCACTAAATGCTCAAGGAGAGGAGTAATGGAGGCTAGGATCAGCTACGGGGATCTAACCTAGTGATGTGGCCACCACACATGTATATATTGGTGGTGGTGGAAGCACTAGGGTATGTACGGGTATTGTGGGAAAATTAGTGTAAAAAAATTTGGTTTTAGGTGGAAGCACAGTCGTGTTGGGCAGCACGGCCGTGGTGGGTGGAGGTGAGAACAGCCATGGTGGAGGAGAACGGTCGTTCCAGTGAAGTGTGAAATCACATGTTGGATGGGTGAAATGAAGGCTGGTAGAACGGCCATGCTGGACAACATGGCCATGCTAGGGGCCAGATAGAACAGTCGTGCTGGGCAGCACGGTCGTGGTGGTGGAGTTGTAAGGAGGTCGTTCCCCAGAGCACACCCATTCTATTCTTCATCCAGCACGGCCATTTTGAGGGCTTCGTGGCATGGCCGTACTGGGGTAGCACAGTCGTGGCAGCTGAGTTATTTAAATTTCAAGATTTGGCAATTCAACCTGTAACTTTGTGTAATTGCCAGCACAGTCGTTCCTTGGCACCACGGCCGTGATGGGGTCTTCAAGTGCTAAAATAGCTTCAAACTTCATTATCAAAGGACTTATTTGCTTGATGTCGAATCTTGGACATTGGAGTAGGTTGAGGGAGCTCTTAGGGCCTTCTTTGGACCCCTCCATGTGTGGAGGAACCCTAGGACTCCTTTCTTCTCTCTCATCCATCCAGAGTATGGTCCAAGTGCCTAAAAATAATGCAAAGAACATCCATAAGTGCATTTGATAGTAAAACACATATTGTGGAAATTAACTTGCAATCTAACTTGTTTAGATGTGATAAAAGTACAAAAAGGCATAAGATGGAGCCCTAAAATAGGGCTACGTCACCTTCTCCCATTATTTATGGTTTTATTAGCTAGCTGCAATACATAAATCTGAAGATAAAATAAATCATGCTACTTCATTTTAATTTTATGTAAATGTGTGTTGGTGTGTGTATTATATATATATATATATATATATATATATATATATATATATATATATATATATATATTTATATATATATAAAAAGAGAGAGAGAGAGGAGAGAATCAATTTAAAGAAAATATGTGTACAAGTAGTTGTTATTAGATAAGCTTCAAAATAATAATAATAGCTATGTAGAAAAAACAAGTTTTGAGTTCGACAATTAGCTCCTCCAGTTAATGGATCTTGAGTTGGTGTGTGTATTATATATATATATATATATATATATATATATAGAGAGAGAGAGAGAGAGAGAGAGAGAGAAAGAGAGAGAGAGAGAGAGTCAGGCTAGAATACACTCAAGTGTACAGATCATTCCGTACACCCCAATGGTGTTTTCCTATCTAGATCATGTTTTTTCAAAATCTAATCCATTGATCCTCATGGTTACAATAATAATAGGTCGCATACAAAATTTGAACTCATTTGGATGAGTGTAAATCACTCATCCAAGGACAACAAAATTAACGCACAAAACTAATTTGAAATGCATGATTTTTCTCCCTTTAGATGCACGACCTATAAGTGTCCAAATGAGCTAAAATTTATTATATAGTATGTTCTTATGATAATTAATAAGATCAACGGTTTAGATTTTTCAAAAATTTATTGCATCTTCAAAAATGACTGAGGTGTACGGTGCCTCCGGTACACTCAAGTGTACACTAGCCTGACTATATATATATATATATATATATATATATATATATATATATATATATATATATATATATATAATATGTCATTCATTCGCTACCAGCACGGGTAACTAATATGTTGATCTATTTTGTAATAAAAAGGTACATGTTTGTAATGAGTCAGACAACGTTTGTGTAGCAAGATGACCAAATTTATAATACAAACACTCATTTTGTATTACAACATAAATTGCTGTCATAAGTATCATTTTTACTGTAATCAGACATGTAATACAAAATGATTGTTTGTATTACAAAATTGGTCATCTCGTTACAAATGTTGTCTATCTCATTACAAATAGGTACCTTTCTTTTACAAAATAGATTCACGGGTAACTAAAGTTAGTTACCCGCATGGGTAGTGAATATATATATATATATATATATATATATATATATATATATATATATATATATATATATATATATATGGGCATTCATTTAATACTCGCGTGAGTAACCTGGAGTTCGCTACCCGACAGCCAAAAAAGTAGCTCTTCTAGTCAGAAAAGTAATCCTGATATCAAAAAAGTAACTATTTTGATAATAAAAAAAGTAACTATGCGACTGAAAAAGTAAATACGTGAAAAATACACAGTAGATATGTATATAATTGTATTTTTGAATCTTCTATTGAAAACCTAACTATCTATGCATGAAACTTTACAGTTTGCAAGGTAAAGTAACCCTCTACATGATAAAAGTAAGAAACTCAAAAAAAAGTAACCAAAATATGGGGCGGGTATTAAAGATGGACCATATATATATATATATATATATATATATATATATATATATATATATATATATATATATATATATATATATATATATATATATATATATTTATTTATTTATTTATTTATTTATATATACATGTATATATAAACATGTATATATATACATATATATACATATATACATACATATATATACATATATATAGGGCGTTCATTGAATACTCGCTCGGGTAGCCTGGAGTTTCGCTACCCGGCCACCCAAAAAGTAACTCTTCTGGCCACAAAAGTAACTCTGAGATCAAAAGAGAACTATATTGATAAAAAAGCAACAATATGACTAAAATAGTAAATGCGCAGAAAATATATAGTCAGTAAATATATGGACGTGTTTTTTTATTTTTAGTGGGACAAATGATATTATTTTTGGATAACATTTTTTGGGGAGCTAGATAAAATGCTCCTCTACAATTGTGAGAAGAAAAAATTTTGAAAACAAGTGACTGGAAGGATGGGTGGGTAGCTACCCGCGCGGGTATTAAATATGGGCCCATATATATATATATATATATATATATATATATATATATATATATATATATATATATATATATTCAATAGCCGCCTCATCTTTTAGTTGCTTTTTTTGGAGTTTCTTACTTTACACATGTAGAGGGTTACTTTACCTTATAAACTATTATTTTTCATGCATAAGCATTTATATATGTAACAGCTATAACAAATATACAATTACATATATATGTAGTGTATTCTACCCGATTTTACTTTTTTGTCGTATAGTTACTTTTTTATCCACATAGTTACTTTTTTTGTCCAGAGAGTTACTTTTTTTACTATATAGTTACTTTTCAGTATGCACGGGTAGCAAAATCCAGACTACCCACCGGGTAACGAATGAACAACGATATATATATATATATATATATATATATATATATATATATATATATATCATATATATATCATATATTTAACTGTATGAGTCGAGTAACTAAAGTTAGTTATTTGTGGATCAAATCTGTAACATGAAGGCACCAAATTGTAGTGAGGCGACTATGTGATATAAAAACTCACTTTGTAAAGATGGCTTCAGTTCTTTATTTTGGTTGTTGAAGATAGTAACAATGACATTTCTAGAAGAAGAAAAAATTCTCCACTCTGAACTGTAACTAGGAGCAAAAAATTGTAATCAAAATGCTAAAGTTGTAGTTAGAACACTCAATTTGTTGAAGAATCATTAGATAGCTGATTTGTGTTACCCAACTAGATAACAAATACATCATGTGTGTGTATGTGTGTGTACACATCCTTTAGTAGAGCATGGATTTGAATAATGTCTTTTTTCTAGTCTATTTATTCAGTCATGTGCTACAACAGCGTGACAGTGAGTTGTCTAGTCAGTTTGTGTATTATGACAGTCTTTTTGTTTCCTTCTATGCTTGATGGAGTTATATCATTGTTAATCAAGATGCTCTTATTTAATGATTTATATATAGTTTATTATATTCAATACATTATTAATCATGAACCCAACTACAAAGTAAATCTTGGATTTGAATTTTATTATTGACATGACACATGCTACAAGGAGTGTATGCTTGTTGATCAAATCGTGTATATGTTCTAGCAATATTGATCTAGTCAATGTTTGTGTTCTTACAATATTGATCTAGTCAATGTTTGCGTTCTGGCAATATTGACATGACACATGTTGCAGGGAGTGTGTGGTTGTTGATCAAACATATGTATGCATACCTATAAGTCCAACATATCTATGTGCTTACAACAAAGTCAACTCACTAAATAGTCGACATTCTCTCTTTTTTTATGGTTTGTATATGAATCATTGTGCATGACCGCGTATTACTAAACATAAGTTTAATCAAAAGAAATAAATTAAAGAAAATTAAGTAATCCGACTACTTACTCTTCCAACTAAACGTGTGCTTTTTGTTCCTAATTCCATGATTTTTTTCATATTAAGATGTGTGTGGTATTTTTTAATCCAACTTTGTACTTTTGTGATTCTCGCATTGTCTAATATTAGAAAAATATGTGATATTAAAATAGATTCAATTTCAAGTAATATGCAATCTTTTAGGCGCCTTTTTTGAAGTGACTGACATTTGTTACTTATAATGCTACAAGAAAAGCATTCTGGTGTTACAATTACATATGTCAAGTTGTTGAGGAATTGTAATTATAAATAGTAAAAGTTGATAAAATTAGAGAAAAAAAGTTGGAAATACTTTTTGTTCTTTTCTTTTAGATGATCTAGAGCTATTAGTTAATCTAATCTTTTAAAGTGAAAAAATCAAGATTTACATGTCCCTAATCCTAAGTAAATAATTATTTATTTTACATAGTGCATTGACTAGTTGTTGCTGGATTTTGACGTCTGAAAAAGCTTTGATGGAAATTAAAATGGATGATTCGCTTCATATCTAAAATCTTTAAATTAGTTCCATTTTCATAATCATGCAACCAAAACATAAATTTAGTACTAAAGCATATCAAGATACAATCCAGTACAGAAAAATTCAAAAAAATCAAACGTCCCCAATGTAAAATCTTATGGATATTGAATATATTACAAAAGTTTATTAGTGATTATATCTGACCAAATAATTGATAGAACAATCACTTTATTAAAGTGACTGAGATTGTAACTTACAACGTTGTTATCTCTCTCTCTCTCTCTCTCTCTCTGTGTGTGTGTGTGTGTATAGAGAGAGAGGAGAGAATCAAGTTAAAGAAAATATGTGTACAATTAGTTGTTATTAGATAAGCTTCAAAATATTAATAATAATGGGTATTTAGAAAAAAAAACAAATTTTTAGATTGACAATTAGCTCCTCCAGTGAATTGATCTTGTGTTGGTGTGCGTTATATATATATATACATATATATACATATATATACATATATATATGTATATATATGTGGTCATATTCAATACCCACCTCCTCTTTTGGTTACTTTTTATGGAGTTTCTTACTTCACACATGTAGAGGGTTACTTTACCTTGCAAACTATTACTTTTTATGCGTAAATAGTTACATATGCAATAGTTATAATAAATATATAATTACATATATATTTGTTGTGTATTCTGTCCAATTTTATTTTTTAGTCATATAGTTAATTTTTTATCAACATAGTTACTTTTATCCAGAGAGTTACTTTTATGACCATATGGTTACTTTTCTGGATGCAGGGGTACTGAAAATTTAGGCTACTCGCTGGGTCACAAATGAATAGCCATATATATATATATATATATATATATATATATATATATATATATATATATATATATATATATATATATGTATATGAAAAATCACTAGAGGGGGTGAATAGGGTTTTATAATATTTTTAACAATAATTTAATCAAATTAATCAACCACAAAAATATTGGACAAGGGGACAAGGATTTAGAGTGGTTCCAACCTTAGCAAAATACTAAGGCAGTCAATCCACTACCTGGTTGCTTACCCAATCGGGATTTTGAAAGAATCAAATTTTGTTACCTCGCAAGGACTTTACATAAAATTACAATTCGTTCACCAAACCCTTCGGACAGCCTTCACCTAGAAGTAGTCTCACCAACCTCGAAGCAGCCTTCCATGAAGTAACCTCAAGCTCCCCTTGAAGTAGCCTTCCTCTTGAAGTAGCTTCCCGTTGAGACAGCCTTCTTGAAGTAGTCTGAAGTCCCCTTCTCCACCTGAGAAGTCAAACCCTCTCCAATCCGCAGCCTCCAACCCTAGGAGTAGCAAGGAGAGTACAAAGGATAAAAAGGAACAAGAAGGAAAAACAGAAATTACAATACCGTTGTAAGCACAAGGCTTGATTTGCCTATATCAAGCGTATTGATCTCCTAACCAATGTATGTAGAAGTGTAAGTGTTGTGGATAGGAGATGCTAGCCTATAGGACACGAAATTTGAGCAATGGGAAGAATAGCCAAAGCAAGTGTTGCTCAAAATCTCAAAACAGATTGCCAATGTAAGTGTAAGCTCAAGTATAGCACAAGTGTGTAGCTTAGTGTGTTTAGGTGTCCTAAGGCATGTCGTATTTATAGGAATGGCCTACAAGTGCTTAAGGATGTTCTAGACACTTTCTAGGGGGTTCTAAGTGCTTAACTAGCCGTTAGGTACAAGTTGGTTGCATTAGTAACAGCTAGTTAATTAATTCTGCAGTTGCTGTCAGAGTCCATCTCGGTCGAGGAATTGTCGACCGAGACACCTACTCGGTCGAGGATTTGTCGATTGACAGGCTCTCCGGATCAAGTTTTTGCAACGTTCATCTCCAACTGCCAACTACCTTGTCAGTTGTGTCTAACGGCTAGCTGGGTCTTTCTCGATCGAGAAGTTTGTCGACCGAGAGTGTCTCGGTCGAGGAGTTTGTCGACCGAGATTGACCCTGTTTCAATGTTTCAATTTAAGGCATTAAGTATGTGTATGAGTGTGCATAGGTGACACTATTGGAGGGGATGACCTATCTAAGTGTAGTGATTGGCTAGAGGAGATCTAACACTTGATTTACATGAAGTCTAAGTACTTGTACATTATATATTTGTACAAGTTTACAATTGATTACATTTCATGACATTTACAAATATTCAAGCGTATAGATTCCCTTGTACTTTGTCATCCACCTTATTCCTACAACACTCAAGTAGCACGTTTGATCAACAAGAATGAAATGTTTGTTATCATCAAAACAAAGGGATTATAATAATGTTAATTTATCCAACAATCTCCCCCTTTTTGAAGATGACAAACATTTCTTAAATATAAAATAAGGAAATATAAATCATGTGAGTTTCATACCTGAAGTTTACCTTTTGTAGCCATTCTTGTTTTGCAAGTGAATGCTGGCTGTGATATTATGAAACTCATTTATGTTTTTGATTTGGATTTTATATTATTTCTTCCCCTTTGTCATTTCAAAAAGATATCCAATATAATCATTTTATATGACTTATATTTCTCCCCCTTAATTTCCCCCTTAAAGAAATATTCAATTTAAAAACACGGGATTATTGCAAAGCAATTATTGTTAAATTTAGCCACAATTTATTTCTCACTCATTTGCAAGGATGTTAAGCCTTGAAATGAAATGAGTTCCTTTTAAGCTCATGGCATATGTGTATTGATTTCTCATCCATTTTACAAGGGATGTTAAGCCCTAAAAATGACATGAGAATCCTTTATGCGTTATAGTAGAGTGTATCTCTGCACAAATACATGGGATGTTAAGCCCAAAATTGTTTAGAGACTTCCATTAAGAACAAGATGTATGTCATATGTATATTCTAGATATATTTATTTTTATAACTAAAATTTCTTTTAAGGATACTAAGGTCATAACAAGCTTCAAATGATGTTTACAAAGTTTTGTAAGCTTCTTAATCTTATAATCAAAATAGTTTTTGTAAGCTCCCCCTTAATCTTATAATTAAGACAATTTCAGGATTCTAAGGTCACAAACAAGATTTGATTTTGACCTTTTATTTTATGTTTTGCAATGAACACATTTTGATTCAAGATACTAAGATTAAGTGCAGTAAAAAGATGTACAAATAAGCATTTTGTCAAGCTTATTTTAGGTCGCCCTTGACTACGACCATAGTGCCCCTTGGTCAAATTGCATTTCAACCAAGAGGCAAAATCTGCAGATTGCACATACGAAATATAATTTCCGCAGGTAGCTTGAATAAGTATCAATTTGAAATACTTTGAGTAAAGACCTATTATGAGTGATGTCCCTTAATAAATATTCCTTTTTGTAATCAGATTAAGCAAGATTAATATCTCAAGTTCTTAGAAATTTGTATCTTATGTGTTATAACATAGTCCATGCACATCATAGATTCTTATTTTTAATGCAACATAGCAACATCTTTATATGTAGAGAGTTGAATGGTGAACACATATGTATGATGATAGAACATTAGAATCATGAAATTCAGTACAAGGTTGCTATGTAGATATGTCAAGGAATACTTAGAATAAACCATGAAAACAGTAATTTTCCTTGACTTAGATAAATATGATTCATAGATGAAAATATTCTCATATAAGTGTTCAAGATATATATATATATATATTTTTATAATTGTTCATGTCTAACCAGCTTTTTCAACAATTAGTCTTCTTATAGCACAATTTTCATAAATATCTATCTTAACTCATGATGGAAAACTTTAATATATTGTGTTCCAAGAATGATTTCTAGAATTTATTCTTATTTTGCATGTAAAACAGTTATTAACAGCAGATAGATAGCCACTTGATCAATTAAAAAAAATATTCAGCAATTTTACTGCAGACTGAAATCAGTGACCTGCTCGGTCGAAGATTTCTCGACCGATCAGGTTTCTGTACTGTTTTTCAGAACTATTAATGCAGGTTCAAAAGAATTATATATATATATATATATATATATCCAAGTTTGGATGTTTAGATATTTGAATTAATTTGTTATTCCATTATGTTAAGTTGAGATAGACATATAAATATGCAACTAGGGTCCTTGGTCATATCTCAACTTATTTTTTGATCATTTTAGTTTGGGAGTTTTGGAACCCATACTAACTCGACATCCTTTTTCTTATAAGGACATGAAAAAGAATAGTGTCCAAGGCGCAAACAGTAATGACAACATATAGAATCAACCTCATATCTCTTTCTATGATTTTGTTCTAGGTTGTTCTTGGGTACATATGTATATTTGCCTCTAGGTACATTCATGGATTGACTCTCTAGTACTTGTGTCCTTCTCCAACTAGGTTTTTGATAAGATTTTCCTTTAGGCTTATAACCTAGTCCTCTCCTTCCAATTTGTCGATAAGGATCACTTAAGATTTTATCAAGAATATCATTGTTACCCAAACTACTAATTTCTTGTTGCAACTTAACAATCTCGTCCATTCTCTTCTTGATATCCAACTTTGCTTGATCTAGATTATATGATAAAGAATCTCTTTCTTTCACAATAATATCATAATCTAGATGTGTACACAAAACATGTTGTTTTTGAAGATCATTTACTTGAGTTTGCAAATTTGTCTTTTCTAGAGAAAGAATATTGCAATTTGCTTCTATAGATTTCAGCTTAATATCAAGATCTTCAATAGTCTTTTTGAGATCTTCATTTTCAGATGTGAGAGCAAGAAGATTGGCATGTAACTCATCATTTACTTTATTTGATTTCTTTAGCTTCTTCTTGCACTCAATATATTTTTCATGTGTTTCTTGAAGACTAGCAATTAAATCCTCTTTAGGTAAATCAAAAAGGCTTACGTCTTCTTCTTCTTCTTCACTTATTGTAGCAATGAGGCATTCTTTATGCGCATCTTCCTTCTTTGACCTCCATGGACAGCTAGATGTTGTGTGCCTTGTTCCTAAGCACCAATTGCAACTTGTTGAAGATTGGTCCATGCTTTTCCTTTCCTTGCGGTTGTATACACCACCACCCTTCATCCTTCAAGACTCGATTAGAGCTCCTTGAAGCCTGCTCTGATACCAATTGAAAAAACACTAGAGGGGGGGTGAATAGGGTTCTATAATATTTTTAACAATAATTTAATCAAATTAATCAACCACAAAAATATTGGAAAGGGGACAAGGATTTAGAGTGGTTCCAACCTTAGCAAATACTAAGGCAGTCAATCCACTACCTGGTTGCTTACCCAACCGGGATTTTGAAAGAATCAAATTTTATTACCTCGCAAGGACTTTACATAAAATTACAATTCTTTCACCAAACCCTTCGGACAGCCTTCACCTAGAAGTAGTCTCACCAACCTCGAAGCAGCCTTCCTTGAAGTAACCTCAAGCTCTCCTTGAAGTAGCCTTCCTCTTGAAGTAGCTTCCCGTTGAGACAGCCTTCTTGAAGTAGTCCGAAGTCCCCTTCTCCACCTGAGAAGTCAAACCCTCTCCAATCCGCAGCCTCCAACCCTAGGAGTAGCAAGGAGAGTACAAAGGATAAAAAGGAACAAGAAGGAAAAATAGAAATTACAATACCGTTGTAAGCACAAGGCTTGATTTGCCTATATCAAGCATATTGATCTCCTAATTAATGTATGTAGAAGTGTAAGTGTTGTGGATAGGAGATGCTAGCCTATAGGACACGAAATTTGAGCAATGGGAAGAATAGACAAAGCAAGTGTTGCTCAAAATCTCAAAACAGATTGCCAATGCAAGTGTAAGCTCAAGTATAGCACAAGTGTGTAGCTTAGTGTGTTTAGGTGTCCTAAGGCATGCCCTATTTATAGGAATGGCCTACAAGTGCTTAAGGACATTCTAGACACTTTCTAGGGGGTTCTAAGTGCTTAACTAGTCGTTAGGTACAAGTTGGTCGCATTAGTAACGGCTAGTTAATTAATTTTGCAGTTGCTGTCAGAGTCCATCTCGGTCGAGGAATTGTCTACCGAGACACCTACTCAGTCGAGGATTTGTCGACCGACAGGCTCTCTAGATCAAGTGTTTGCAACGTTCATCTCCAACTGCCAACTACCTTGTCAGCTGTGTCTAACGCCTACCTGGGTCTTTCTCGGTCGAGAAGTTTGTCGATCGAGAGTGTCTCAGTCGAGGAGTTTGTCGACCGAGATTGACCCGGTTTCAATGTTTCAATTTAAGGCATTAAGTATGTGTATGAGTGTGCATAGGTGACACTATTGGAGGGAATGACCTATCTAAGTGTAGTGATTGGCTAGAGGAGATCTAACGCTTGATTTTTATGAAGTCTAAGTACTTGTACATTATATATTTGTACAAGTTTACAATTGATTACATTTCATGACATTTACAAATATTCAAGCGTATAGATTCCCTTGTACTTTTTCATCCACCTTATTCCTGCAACACTCAAGTAGCACGTTAGATCAACAAGAATGAAATGTTTGTTATCATCAAAACAAAGGGATTATAATAATGTCAATTTAGCCAACATTATATATATATATATATATATATATATATATATATATATTCACTATCCGTGTGGGTAACTAACTTTAGTTACCTATGGATCTATTTTGTAATATAAAGGTACATGTTTGTAATGAGACAGACAACGTTTGTATTGAGATGACCAAATATATAATACACACACTTGTTTTGTATTATAGCGTAAACTTCTATATAAATATAATTTTTACTGTAATCAGACGTGTAATACAAAATGAGTGTTTGTATTACAAATTTGGTCATCTCATTTCAAACAATGTCTGTCTCATTATAAATATATATATCTTCGTATTACAAAATAGATGCACTGGTAACTAAAGTTAGTTACACATGCAGGTAGCGAATGAATGGCATATATATATATAGAGAGAGAGAGAGGTTAGGAAGTGTGTAATGGTCGGTACGTGCAACTTACGTGTATCGACCATTAGAATGGCACATGTGGAGTATGCCAACAAATTCCAACCATATGGATTGATTGAAAACTATGTAGATTAGGCGTGCTTAAAAAACTATAATTGTATCTCGTATGGATTATGAGATAGAGAAATATATAATCCAACGGTTTCTACAACTTACTATTGATTAGGAAATACACTTATACTTTAATTAGATGATATATTCATATCTAATTGTAATGATTTTTATATTCACATCTTATCTAAGGGATATATCATGCATCCATAAGGTTAGATTGTTAAGTAGAATTTTACGATCATCAAAAATAAAGATGGGTACATGTAAGCTACATGTACTCATGTACACAATTCTTTTAGCCATATATATATATATATATATATATATATATATATATATATATATATATATATATATATATATATATATATATATATATATATATATATATATATATATATATATATATGGCCATATATTCACTGTGTGAGTCGAGTAACTAAAATTAGTTATCTATGGATCTAGTTTTTAATATGAAGGCATCGAATTGTAGTGAGATGGCTGTGTGATATAAAAACTCACTTGTATTTGATAGGAGTAAGGAGATGTGTGGAAACACTTATCAAGTCAGCACTGCGAACCCCTAATCTATAATTTTATGTTAGAAATGCATGAATTTCAGTTTTGTCCTAAATGGATTTCTTGTTGGAATGTCGTTTGCAAAGCCTACAGGAAGGGGAAGAAAGCACAACTACCTCTGTCATGCGGCCAGAGATATGATGAGGGAGAAAATAACGTCCATCAGATAAGTACATGGCGCACCACCCTATGCCAAGTTGAGCCAAAACTCTATGGGATATGGGTGTATGCCCGATGGTGTGTGAGAAAGTAACCAATGGTGTATCCACCTTCTACTCTTTGGCACTTCAAGAGTATAATAGACATGGCATCCCGAGTCGGGTTTTGTGGAGGAAACATACACAGCGGAAGCAACAAAAATAAATTTTCACACTAGCTGAAATAGGATCTTGTCGACAACAACATATTTAGAAAGTGTGTTCGTGGGATATCCTTATCGCAGAGCAAGTCCGATGATGTCCCCCTGCATGATGGTGTGCAGCGTTATTGGCCTACACAGATGGTACTCTTCTCTCCCCTTCACTGAATGCGTCGTGGGAAGATCCAACGGTGCTCCTTTCGTGTGGTAATGTACGCCACTCGTAGCGTGTATGGATGTCGTTGACGTCCTCCAAACACAGGCGTCTCAGCGTCTACGTCTCTACTTCGTCCACGCATATGGACTGGAACTCCACATCGTGCTTCCTAAGCCGGCGGGAAGGAGTAGTCTCTGTGTGGCGACGTGCTAGCATCGCGGTGCTCTCCTTTCTCTCTTGAGGACGGTGACAGCTAGGGTTTACGTACGTGAGCGTAAACTGAAAAGCCTCTCTCAATATCTTATACAGATATCGTCCGTCATGCCCCTTTAAATACGAGACAGAAGGAAGCAGGATTTCCTAAACCCATTGGTAAATAGAAAGACTACATTAATTAAAATGCCTGTAGATTAATTAGAATATTCTAGAATTAATTGATTAACCAAATAATTGTATTAATTGATTAATTAATATCCGACTCCATATAATTGCTCGGGATAGTTATATGGGCATATATACCAACAAACTCTCACTTGCACTTACAGACAGTCACTCCAATTAATTGGCTCGCATATTTTAATATATTCTAATATTATTCTAATGGATTACATAAATATTTTAGTAATCAATGTGATTCGGAACAATTCTAATCAAATCCACAATTATACTCCTATTGCAACACATCCTATGTGTGTGACCCGGTAGGCTCCAAATTACGTTGGCAGTGATATCCATAATCATATTATGATTTCAGAAGCAATGATTGGTATCTAGTAAGATTTCATTGCCAACCAAGTAATTGGAGAAGTTAGAGAATAACTTAACCTATCATTCATGACTGGTGTTAAAGTGATTGTATAGTTCCTTTATCACTGATATCTGGATTGAACTTGAGTCATGGAATTGTTATCCTCTTCAACGTTCAATCCATATTCCTTGAACTAGAGCAGAGTGTCTGAGATATATGTAAGCTCAATATCACATATTGACTCACATCAGCATGGCCATGTATTTCTCAGTCTCTCTTATCAAGTGGCTGGAATATCAAACTCTCGTAGGAAGTATAAATTCCATCTACATCACTTACAGTCATCCCCATGTGTCACAATGCACCCAAGCACCATCTTTATGGCAATATTTATTTAGGACCACGGTGGATGATGCCAAAGTACACCGAACGACATGTGATAAGTGTAGTGACTTTAGGTCTAAGAACCACAATCACCACCATCATTGTGTTATGTGACTCTAATTACCAATCATGGTATCCATGTGTCACTCTCAAGGTGGGTCTGTATCCGATACACTGTTCTCTAACAAGTATCTATGTATTTGGTTTGATATCTCCATATCATGGATAATGAGATTCTTCCATCAACCAACATACATTCTGATCTTATGTGTTATTGATGTCTATGGATATTTCCACAATAACAACTGATTAGGGACAAAACAAGAATACATACTCTTAGCATACATATGATCTCACTGTTCAGGTCATCAACCTAGAGACATATGTCATTGAGTACATTATTCTATAAACATCTATAAGTTTTGTGGTCATCTCACAATATAAAACACAAACACATAGATTGGAAACTTGCCTTTATTGATATGATCAATATAGTATTACAAATCATTTACATAGTATCCCATTATAATAATAAAATGATATTCTCTATGGGCATACATGCCAACAGATTCCCATTTGTACTTATACCCAATCACTCATGAATCTCTATCCAAGTGATCGAACATGCCTGTCATGTTTCTGCTGTGAAAGTGCTTTTGTGAGTGGGTCAGCCACATTGCTTTCTATAGGTATTCTGCAAAGCTTCACATCTCCTCGTTGTATGATCTCTCGTATGAGATGGAACTGTTGTAGAATATGTTTGGAACGTTGGTGCAATATTGGTTCTTAAGCTTGTGAAATTTCTCATTTTTTGTCGCAAAACAACTCAATTGCATCACTAGCACTTGGAACCACTCCAAGTTCAGAAATGAACTTCTTGATCCACACAGCTTCCTTTGTAGAATTAGATGTGGCAACATATTCAGCCTCTGTTGTAGAATCCACAATCATCTCTTGCTTGGAACTCTTCCATCTCACAGCTCTGTTGTTCAGACAAAACACAAATCCAGATTGCGATCTGTAGTCATGTTTTTCAGTTTGGAAGCTAGCATCGATGTAACCCTTTACCACAAGCTCTTCCTCACCACCGTATACCAAGAATTGATCATTAGTCCTTCTCAAGTACTTTAGGATATTCTTTATGGATATCCAGTGGCATTCACATGTATATGAATGATATCGTCTTATCATGCTCAAAGTATACGACACATCAGGACAAGTACATAACATCACGTACATGATAGATCTAATTGTTGATGCATATGGAATCTTACTCATGCACGTCTGTTCATCACATGAACTAGGACATTGGGCTTTATAGATCGTAACCCCATGGGGCATGGGTAACTTACCTCTCTTAGAACCCTCCATGCTAAATCTATCAATGTATGTGCTCTGGCTTAGGCCTAGAAGCCAGATCTTGATTCCTAGTATATAGGATGCTTCGCCTAAATCCTTCATAGAGAAGGTCTTCCCCAGTCATGATTTTACTGTCTGAAGAGTAGGGATGTCATTTTCCATCGAATATGAAAAATATGATTGTGCTCCCACTAACCTTTTTGTAAACACAAGGTTCATCTTCATTTTGACTAAAGTCAAACTTTTTGACTACTTCGTCAAAATGTAGATTCTAGCTCCGAGATGCTTGCTTCAATCCATAGATTGAGCTTTGTAGCTTATAGACTTTATTGGCTTCCTTTGTATTGATAAAACCCTCAGGTTGTGTCATATACACATACTCGAGTAAATTCCCATTAAGGAATGCTATTTTAACATCCATCTGCCAAATCTCATAGTCATTATAAGCTGCAATGGCAAGCATGATCCTGATGGATTTAACCATGGCAACTTGTGAGAAGGTCTCATCATAATCAACACCTTGAATTTGACAGAATCCTTTTGCAACCAATATACCTTTATAGATTTGAACATTTCCATCCATGTCAGTCTTCTTCTTGAAGACCCACTTGCACCCTATGGGTTTTACCCCTTTGGGTGGATCCACCAAGGTTCATACCTTGTTGGTGTACATGGATCCCATCTCAGATCTCATGGCTTCGAGCCATTTCTCATACTCTAGTCCCTTAGTATCTTCTAGATAGGAAGTTGGCTCATCTGTTATGCCCAATTCGTCACTGTCTTGAGTCACGAGAAATCCAAAACTCTCAGGCTCGAGTCGTGTCCTACTAGACCTATGAGATTCATGTGTTACATTTGGAACTTGAAATTCCACAACAGTTTGTGAGTCTTCATGTTCCTCATGTACCTCCTCAAGTTCTCTACTTTCATGTTGATCTCTAACTTCTTTGAGCTCTACATTCCTCCCACTGATTCCTTTAGAAATAAATTCCTTTTCAAGAAATACAGCAGTCCTAGTATCAAACACTTTGTTTTCAGTTGGTGTGTAGAAGTAGTATCCCCGAGTTTCCTTGGGGCATCCAACAAAATAGCATTTTTCAGATTTGGATCCAAACTTTTTAGAAATCATTTCCTAACATAATCTTTGCATTCACAAATATTTCACATAGACAAATTGGGACGATTCCCATTCCATATCTCATATGGTGTCTTTTGAACCGATTTGGAAGGTACACAATTAAGTGTCAACGTTGCGGTTTCAAGAGCATATCTCCAGAACGATATTGGAAGTTCAATTGAACTCATCATTGATCGTACCACGTCTAATAATGTATAATTCCTTCTTTTTGACACGCCATTATGTTTTTGTGTACCAGTTGGAGTCCATTGTGATACAATACTACAGTCTCTCAGAAGGTCCTCAAACTATTGGCTTAAGTATTCACCACCTCAATCTGAACGGAGTGCTTCAATACTCTTACCAAGCTACTTCTCTACTTCATTCATGAAAGTCTTGAATATTTCAAGAGTTTCTGACTTGTGTTTCATAAGATATACATAGCCATACATACTGAGGTCATCAATGAAGGTAATGAAGTATTGATAGCCTCCTCTAGCATTTGATCTAAAAGGTCCACATATATCAGTATGTATGAACCCTAGCATATCACTGGCTCTCTCATTGTGTCTAGTGAAAGGAGTCTTGGTCATCTTCCCTAATAAACATGCCTCACATGTCTCTAATGATTCAAAATCAAAAGAGTCTAGATAACCATCCTCATGGAGTCTAGATATGCGCTTCTCATTTATGTGCCCAAGATGACAATCTCATAAGTATGTTTTGTTTGAGTTGTCAAGTTTTAGCCTTTTAGTATTTACATTGTATATGCTAGTCTCAAGTTATATCAAGTAGATACCATAAGACATAGGGGCATTGCCACAAAAGATCTCATCTTTAGAAATAGAAATCATTACATTCTTAATGTGAACTTCAAATCCATTCTTGTCCATACAAGATATAGAAATAATATTTCTATTAATGGCAGGTACATAATAGCAATTCTTTAATTCTATTACAAGGCCCATAGGTAAAGATAAACTAATAACTCCAACTGCGGTGGTAGTAGCTCTTGCTCCATTAGCGATCGTAGCTCGACTTGGCCCTTTCGTAGTCTTACTTCTTATCAGATCCTGCATATTTGAACATATGTGAGATCCACATCTGGTATCCAGTACCCATGATGAAGAAGTATTTAAGTTTATCTCAATAATGAATAATACTTAAAGTGGAGATCTCTATCCCCTGCTTCTTCTTCCTTAGTTCCTCCAGGTAGAGAGGATAGTTTCTTTTCCAATGTCCAGCCTGGTGAAAATGGTGACAACTGCCTTCTTTGGAGATCCCACCTTTAGCTTTGAGAGTGGATGACTTTGGCTTCTTCCTGGATTTAGAACCTTTCTTATCCTTTTCTTTGCCTTTTGAATTTCCCTTTGTCCTACTGATCATCATCACAGACTTGGGCTTGTCTTTCTTCATATGTGCTTCAGCTGTCCTCAACATGCCCAACAATTCTGACAACGGCTTGTCAAGATTGTTCATGTTGTAGTTCATGACAAAATGACTATATGATTCAAGAAACGATTGCAGAATCACATCAGTGGCCAACTCTTAACCTAGGGGAAATCCCAGCTTAGATAGGATTTCCACGTACCCAATCAAAGTGAGTATATGGGTGCCAACTGAGTCTCCCTCTTTCATCTTGCTCCTGAACAAAACCTTGGAGACATAATATCTCTCATGTCTTGCTTGATGATGATACATGTTCTTGAGATGTGTTACCATCTTCATGACATTCATGTTCTCATGATGCTCTTACAACTCATAGTTCATTGAGCACAACATCAGGACTTGACATCCAAGGCATCATCAAGGTGCTTCTTGTAAGTATCCTTTTCAGCCTTGGGTGCATTTGAGGCAGGTTCTGTTGGCTGGCAGGTTCTGTTGGTTGTTATGTTACAAGGACATAGAGCTTACGCTCATGTGTGAGAACAATTCTCAGCGTCCTAAACCAGATTTAAAAATTGATTCCAATAATTTTGTCCTTCTCAAGGACCGATCGCAACGAGAAAGTGTGAGTGTTGTTTTCCATTTGATTGCTACAAAAGAAAAAGTTTGCATTTAGTCCAAAACATTTTGACTTGTAAAGATTTGATAAATGAGATTAATTAGGCCTTTAATTAATTACACTATTGCTATCTTATTCAAATTGATAGCCCTCAGTATCATCTCAGAAGATTGTAGCGTACAACCTTCTAGTGAGCCAAGATCTAAAATAATTGGATCAATGCCCAACCAACGCCGACATCAAAGACCAAATACTAAGGTATGCAACTTTTTCCAATTGCATCATATGCAGATCTTGGATAGATGATCATGCACAACTCCTTGTCATGATACATCCGTGTGCCTCTAGATACTTGATCCTATCAAGGTTCCCTATTTAAGTCCAACCCATAAGACAACACGATGAGTGTGCACCCTGTAGAGACAGACCCACCATCACACTTCCACGAGATAGACAGTGTACTAGGCGGAGGCGTGCCCACACATACTCGATCAAGCTTTTTATGTGTTGCTTTATGCAAGGCAACTAAAACTTAATATTATTAATTGATAGGTTTTATTAATGCATATACATATCCAAACACCACATACTTAAAGTATGTATCATATACTACTATATCCACAACCACAAACGATAGACATGCAATCACAAACACAAATACATCGATTATGGCCATATTATTGTAATCCTTTGGAGCAACAAAGGATTACGGTCCACCTAAGGTCTTATGCATCTCATGCAACAACACCTGTGAATCAACGTGTAAGGATCAGCATTACAATGAACAACTTCATGGATGCTTCGTGAGGTTGGAACTTCAAGTTGCTTCTTGGAATTGGATCTTTATGTTGCTTCTCCATGGACGCTCCTTGGAGTTGGATCTTCAGGTTGCTTCTTGGAATTAGATCTTCATGGTGCTTCTCCATAGATGCTACTTGGAGTAAGATCTTCAAGTGGCCTCCTAACATCAAGTTTACAAAGACTAAAACTAATCCTATCTCTATTACATCATATGAGTACAAATATAAAGAGAAAGAATTAATTACACATTGAAATAAGAGATGAGGCTCAGCATGCAAGTCGAATACTTTATACAAAGGATCCACATACAACCATTATGTATCCATAGCATTCTCAAACAAAAATATCCACAAGATTCACAACCACATTCCTAAAAGGGGATTCTAGGCCATAATCGTGCATGCATTCACCATATAAAATAGATTTTAAAGGTGACATGTATGTTATCATAGGTATATCTACATATATGTATATACGTATTAAAATTATAGTCCTTTTAATATGGGACATTTCCCCATTAAATTAATTTTCGACTCCCACGCACACTATGCGGGGTACATAGGGGCAGCGCCCCTATGCGGGGATCCCGACAATGTCCCACTACACGATGGTGTGCAACGTGATGGCCTACACAGACTGTACTTCTCTACCGTTCACTGAGTGTGTCGTGGGAAGATCTGGCGACGCTCCTTTTGTACGGTAATGTACACTGCTTGTAGCGCGTATGGATGTCATTGGCATCCTCTGAACGTAGGTGTCTCAGTGTCTGTGTCTCTACTTTGTCCACACATATGGACTGGAACTCCACGTCGTGCTTCCTATGTCGGCGGGAAGGAGTAGTCTCTATGCGGCGGCATGCTAGCGTCACGGTTGTAACATCCCAGGATTTGAGGCCTTGGATAAGTTGATCTTAAAAGGAATGATTGGACTACCCATATCACCAAGGTGCACCTCCTTTTCCGGGAGCCCATCTCTAAAGAACTCCATAGTTAAGTGTGCTTAACTTGGAGTAGTACTAGGATGGGTGACCAGTCGGGAAGTTAATCCTGGCTTGCGCGTGAGTGGATAAAAGTGTGCAGTTAAGGCTAGTGGTGGTCTGTGGGGTCAGTCGTCATTCCTGAAATTCTACTAGAGCCTAGGGCAGTGGGCCCAGGCGTTACAAATGGTATCAGAGCCATAACCCCTCCGGTAGGTGGGGCCCACATGGGCATGGTATGCCAGTCTTGAGCCGTGCGGTCTAGGCATGTAGAAAAGGGTTGTCCATGGTTGACGTAGCCACCCTTGCACTGGTATTCCTTGATCGGGAGCTGGGTGTGCATGGGTTATTGTGGGTCTGCACTGAAATGGGGAAGAGATTATGAGGCCTTATAGTCGAGCTTTGACGAGGACGTCAAGAGTCTAAGTGGGGGAGATTGTAACATCCCAGGATTTGAGGCCTTGGATAAGTTGATCTTAAAAGGAATGATTGGATTACCCATATCACCAAGGCGCACCTCCTTTTTCAGGAGCCCATCTCTAAAGAACTCCATAGTTAAGCGTGCTCAGCTTGGAGTAGTACTAGGATGGGTGACTAGTCGGGAAGTTGATCCTGGCTTGCGCGTGAGTGGATAAAAGTGTGCAGTTAAGGCTAGTGGTGGTCTGTGGGGTCAGTCGTCATTCCTGAAACTCTACTAGAGCCTAGGGCAGTGGGCCCAGGCGTTACAACGGTGCTCTCTTTTCTCTCCTGAGGACGGTGACGGCTAGGGTTTACATATGTGAGGATAAACTAAAGCCTCTCTCAATGTCTTATATAGATATAAGTCGTCAAGTCCCTTTAAATAGGAGACAGAAGGAAGCATGGTTTCCTAAACCCATCTGTAAATAGAAAGACTATATTAATGAAAATGCTTGTGGATTAATTAGAATATTCTAGAATTAATTAATTAACCAAATAATCGTATTAATTGATTAATTAATATCCAACTCCATGTAATCACGTAGGATCGCTCTATGGGCATATATACCAATAGCTCACTCCCCATAATCTGTAAATGCAGAGTTCTAAAGACGGACTCCGAAGAAAGGGAATGTTGGGACGAACCCACTACACGCTTGCTTTTACTGCTATATCGGGAGTGACTCCACGTATTGGAAATGTTGTGTGGACCCATATATATAGGAAAATAAAGAGATGAACTTTGAAACTAAACCAGATCGAGCCTGGGATCCCATTAGAAATGGGAAGATCTAGGATGGGCGGCCAACCTCTTAGAGAGAGTGATGTGCATGGACCAGGTGATTAGGGATGTAGCTCTGTGGACTGATTGTTGGGCCTGATAGGTGGTGATTCACACCCTTCTCAAGGGAACCGTACGTGACACTCTCGCGTCTTAGGGTCCATCCCAGAATCTAGGCTTGACCAACCAGTCCTCAAAGCTTGATTTCAAACTTTTTTGAAAGGAATTTGATTGGAGGTGGGCATCGCTCTTTTGTCCTTCTCCCCTTTCAAAGCCCCTCATGCTTACTCCTGATTCGAAGCACCACTTTTCCATTCATAGAGAGATCCTATCATCAAAATCAATAAAAAGGCCATCACTGACCAAGATCCAAATAGATCAATCTTGTTGGGAGGTACTGCCCAAGGAAAAGAATGGGTGACTTTTAGATCAGGGATAACAAATAAAATGGAAGCCAGATTTTTTTTGTCTCTTTCTCAATCATTTATTTTTTCTAGTGTCATTTTCTTTTCAGGAGGAGGAGTGTCAAGAAAAGAGATAATCAATCAGGATCAGGATCAGGAACAGTAGCAATTTCGGTCTTGGCGGCGAAGGTTTTGACTCGTTCATTACCTAGTGATCTTGACTGGTGCTCTAAGATGAACGTGGTCCAATCTGGCAAAGTTGGCTCAACGCTATGCTGACGCTCCAAGATGAAAGTTTGAAATGTAGGTATTCAGGTCGACCTATGGTGCTATCCCTCATACAAATGTCATTTGAAAGTCACCGAGTTTAGCTTCTATTGAGTCTGATGTGGGATTCATTTCCAAATTCATCTCATCCGTGAAAAAGAAATGAATTGATAGAGTCAAATTCATACTTAATATATGCCACTAGCACTAGCTCTTGGGAAATGTTCACTTTCTTCCTGTGAGGTATTTGTGTCTTCCCTTAGTCTCCACTCTTCCTTTATATCAAGGTTTAGAGTGGAAGCCAACCTAGAAGGCGTTGCCTACCCATAAACTGACTCATCAAGTTTGGTTTGAACGGCTAAAACATCGTAGGTCGAAGGAGTTGTGTAACACTATGTTCACTTCCTTCCCCTATGAATTTGAGAAAATTCTTGCGTTCATGTTCAAGGTGAGTAGTTGTCCCAAGGGATTTGATGGGCTCCCCGTGCCACTTGATCCTAACAATAAGTGATTTTCAGGTGTCGACTTGGCCTTACAATTAGTTACCAAAAATCTTTTCTTTCTATGACTGGTTGTGTCGAGTTTACCAAGCGCTTCAGGGTTCGTAGCCTCAGTCAGAATTTCTCAATGATTTTGGTTAAGTCTTTATTGAATTGTTATCACCTTTTTGGTGCTATGCCCGTCTACCTTTGATATCGTATAAAGAGGGTTTCTACCCTTGTTAGGATATCGGGTGGAGGATATAGAGTACTGTCTAGACTTGACCATTCTAGGTCTGCACATGTCAATCATTTGTTGGCTGTGTGGACCAAGACCACACTTATTTGATCAATAAAGTAGTGAAAAATTGGCATCTTTCCCGCTAAGAAAGAGATGATTGATTTCCATATGTGAACTCTCTTACTGATTTGACTCCAAAAGATGAATAAGAGTAGAACTAAGGGAGAACTTCATTCAGTGACTCCGCGATCACCCTCTGAACGATCAGAATAAGGTAAAGCTTGAAGATAAGTTTTGTACTCTATTAATTTCTCAGTCCCTCTAGTCGAGTGAGATTCGGCTAGATCCCCCAGAAAATTGTATGTGTGGGTCTCCCCACATGCGGCTCATGCCATTCGAGGTGGTCAACCCCAACATTCTCCATCAAAGAATGGGTGGGGGAAAATTGGCTTGATACAGGAATGATGGGGTCCACAATGACTCCTCCTCGTTGACTCATCCCAATAACTTTTTGCACTTCCAAAATAAAGAATGAATGCTAGAATTTTCATCAAATGACCTAGCCTCCCCAGGCTCTTCCACTACCTGTTGGGATCCCTTTCCTCCCTTCCCTGCTCCCCCAGCGCATGCCTACCACGCTTCGCGCCTATGGCATTTTCGCCAGACGGTCTTTGCCAGTAGTGCCATCCTCCCCGCTGGTTGTCTGTATGGGTGGGTTGTCCCTTGCCTTACTTCCCCTTCCCCTTTGACATAGCTGAATTGATGGTGTCAATTCAGTCCCTTAGTCCTACACTTAATCTTTCTTCTAGACCTCCTTTCAAACTATCACAATTGACTTTAAAGCAGTCATTCGAGGCAAAAGGGAAAGGAAGCTAGAACCCCTTCAAAGAGAAAAGTTGATTGATTTCATGAACAACAAGTGGCATCGTAAGTGAAGAGATAGCATTCTAGGTTCTTTTCAGAGAAATTTTTTTCATACCTCAAAATTTTGTATATAGGTTGTCACGAGTTTAGTTGAGTCAAGATGTGTGTCGAGATGAGTTGAGTAAACCTTGTTCTAGTTCCTGGTGTCTTAGTTGCATGTGTGCTTGACTCTATCTTAATGTTCGATTTTTCTACTCCCTCGAATTGGTTATGCAAAGTTTTTGAATTTTTTCACATAGGCAGCGTGATTTGGGGGCATATTTGTTGCTTCCCAAGGTAGTGAATTTGTTCAGGGAGGCATGACTCCACTACTGCAAACCTGGTTGGATGGTGCCCCTTTGCGCAAGGGTTTTCTCGAGCCTTTCAAAACGTTGTGGGTATGTTGGTCTCTTTAATGATCTGTGTAGTTTGATTCTTCTTCAGATTCTCCCAACAAGGGCTATAGTCTTCCTTGGAAATATGTGTAGTGAGGCAAAATTCCCCTTCTTCAAGTCATCTTCAAGTCATCCTCGACATGCCACCTCAAAAGAACGTCGATTTCAATCTCAGTAAAGAAAGAGGAGGGACAAAGTAGCTCGACCATCAGGGAGAGGGATTTCAACACTTTGTTCTTTAGAGATGAGCCTCAGAGGGATTTGGGCATTGAGTTGAGAAAAGAAGGCATGGGAATGAGTTACTAATAATGTCAAAAATTTGCTTATGGTTGATATCCTTGGTTTGTTGGTTTAGGAGCAGGAAGATTCTTAGTTGTTTTTGTTTCCGAATCTGGTTAGGATACGACTGTTTCAGCTTCTTCTTCCCCAACTTTTGTTGTAAGAGGAGTAGGTGCAGTGGTAGCAGTCGGGGGATAAGATGTCCTTAAGACTGTAAAGATATATTCCCTACCTGAGTATGATTCCCCTGGGGATCTAGTTATTTCTGCTTATGCTTTCCCTACACGTTTTAGGAATCAAGAAGTAGTCTAGCCGCAAATTCGGAACATCGCGACAGTTTCAAGAAATTTTAGCAAAGATGTCCCAACATAATTCATTAAGGCAGTCAAGGTAAAGAGAGAAGGTGAACTTGCAACAGTAGTAGCTGGTGTCTTTGTATTCTTAGCTTAAGTAGGAGAAGAAGGTCGGCCTCTCTATTTGATTCATTAATTCTTTGTTGAAGAATCTGGTTTGGCAGTTGTCCATCAGAACCCCTCGGTCTAGGGCTATTATGTTAGCTATATTTCCCACTATCTAGTGAGAAAGAACCTATTTGAAGGTGTCCAAAGTTTTAGTAGGACCCTAGGCATTTTTGGCTTTTGCGAGAAAAAAAGAATCCCTTGAATAGGTTGTTCGACTTGAAGACAAAACTCGTAGCGTCGTTGCCTAAGTAAAGATGGTGTCAATTCTATATTTTGGTTGTTCAAAATAGTAAAAATAACATTTCTAGAAGAAAAAAATTCTCCACTCCGAACTTTAACCAGGAGCAAAAATTTGTAACCAAAATGCTAAAGTTGTAGTCAGAACACTCAGTTTGTAGAAGAATCGTTAGGTGATTAGTGTTACCCAACTAGATAACAAATACATCATGTGTGTGTATGAGTGTGTGTACACATCCTTTTGTAGAGCATGGATTGGAATAATGTCTTGTTTCTGGTCTCTCTATTTAGTCATGTGCTACAACAGCTTGACGGTGAGTTGTCTAGTTAGTTTGTGCATTATGACAATATGTCTGCTCTATTTGTGTCCTTCTACGCTTGACGGAGTTATATCTCTGTTAATCTAGATGCCCTCGCTTAATGATTTATGTATAATTTAGTATATTCAATACATTATTAATCATGAACCCAACTACAAAGTTAATCTTGGATTTAAATTTTATTATTGACATGACACATGTTGCAGGGTGTGGTTGTTAATCAAGCGTATGTATGTTCTAGCAATTTAGATGTTTGATTATCGATCTAGTCAATGTATGTGTTCCTGCAGCCTGTCTGTGTACTTATAGCTCCAACATATATGTGTGCTTAGAACAAAGTCAACTCACTGGCTAGTTGACATTCTCTCTTTCTATGGTCTGTATATGAATCATTGTGCATGACCACCGTGTATTACGAATCACAAGTTTTATCAAAAGAAACAAATTAACGAAAATTCAGTTGCCCGTCTACTTACTCTTCCAACTAAACGTGTGCTTTTTGTTTTCAATTCCATGAAGATGTTTGTGGTACTTTTTATTCCAACTTCTTAATTTTGTGATTCTCGAATTGTCTAATATTAGAAAAGGCGTGATATTAAAACATATTCAATTTCAAGTAATATGTAATCTTTTAGGTGCCTATTCGAATAGCTTCGGCCAGCTTTTCTTAAAAGTATGCTAGTTGTTATTTTACAATTCGTTGAATTAACTTTTTTCTAACGGTTTAGTTCTTTCTTTCGCTATTTTTTAAAGATCTAATTATTGTATATTAGGTCTAATTTGGTTGGATGTAGAATCAACACACATCATGAGTTGTAAAATAAGAATTTGAATGGTTTGAGTTGAAACTGAAAATTATTTGTTTGGTTTCACCGAATTTGAGTTCACACAATTGTTTTGATGACGTTTGGTTGTGCGAATTTTCGTCGCTGTGACCATACAGATGTTGATGTCGTATGTATAAATCAGGAAGCAATGTGGTTAGCATGATCAGGTATATACGGTTTGGTGTTGCGATCGCGGGTGGAAAATGAACTGCACCTAAAAACGGTGCAGTTTGTTTTCTACAGTTTTCTGCACAGGTCAAAGTGTGGGTTCATTTTCCACCATGGGTTGCTTTTACACGTAACCAAACACAAGGAGTCTAAAAACATGGTGGGTTCCAAGGGGTTGCATTTCGGTGCAAACTAGCCCCTAGATTAATTTATTTGTATGTTACGTGCCCACCGTGTATCTTTTGCTTATCTTGAAAATATCAAAATCGGTAGGCTTAGGAAGCTTAGTACAAAGTACAAAGTACAAACTAACAGATATTGGCCCTGGAAATTACGCCATCAAGTCCTTATCCAGTCACTCCCCTTGGATAAGGCGGGAGTGTCCAAAAACCCGAACGTCACCGGCGACATCCCACTGTTGACATGGCAACCGCCCGTCTGTTCTCCTCCGCGACCAGCGTGCCCTCCCCTGGCTGCCCGGCATTCACCTCGGAGCCAATATCCTTCGCTCCGAGCCTCATCAATGTCCGCCGTGAGCCACAGCCCATCAGCGCCATGACACCCCGGAGGAGGGATGTTCTGCTCGGCGGCGCCACAGCTGTGCCAAGCCTGTGGTTCGCACCCTCCAAGTTGAACGCCAAAGAGGTGGAGGTTGGGTCTTATCTTCCGCCATCGCCCTCCGACCCCGGGTTTGTGGTCTTCAAGGCCACTTCAAAGGACACTCCCGCTCTCCGTGCCGGTCAGTTTTTGCGTTTCTAATTGATTCAAGGTACTGTTACGGTTTTACTATGGGTGTTTGTTTGAAGTGGTACTGGTACCTTTAAAAGACACTGAATAGTTGAGCTTATAGTCTCCCAAGATGTGGCAGTCACCGGTTTACCACTATGGGTCATATTACTTAGCAACTATTAGCTTGTGTAGAACTTTAGGTCCGTCAAACTTACAACTATGCACATTATGTATTTCAATAATAATCTAAGATAATTTAACAAAGAGATCCTAGTCATAAATGCACTGGGACTGAACGCTCGAAGGAAGAAAAATCTATTTGATATCCGTCATTTGAATTTTAGTTACTTGCTTTCTAAATATATTCTTTTTTCTTTTTGAATTTCTTTGATAATATGTAAGGCATATTAACAGTGGCACGATTTCATGTACAAATTAATATTGAATTATTGATTATAATCAAGGTTTTAGGAACCATACCAGTTAGGCCACTGGTTCTCAGTTCATTGGTTTGACAGTTATGGTCAAGATGACAGCAGGAGCACTCATATCTACTAAAATAAAATCTATAATACTTTAAAAAACCAAGCAAAAACTAACCTCATGAGAGAAACCAAACAAAGTAATAAAATTACATCACAGCAATACACCAGCACACAAGGCAAACACAAGCATTGTTACTAAAAGAAATAGAAGAATGGAAGCCCATTGCAATGCTAAGCAGCCACAATAATGTGTCTCTACTAATACACAACAGTAAATTTAGAATCTTATCATGTAGACATTTGCCAAAAAGAGGACCAACCGAAAAAAAGGCAACACCAGTTCACATTAGGAATAGTCAAAAGAAGGAGAATAGCAGCACACAGCAGTGCACAAACAGACGTGCCACAAGGGAATTGGCTTCGGTGGGTACTGCTGTGCCTGTGATAGATGAGGATAAGGAGAAGAAAAAGGGGACTACTGAAAAAAGAAGAGGACTAGAGGAAGAAGACAAGATAACATTCCTAATTTCAGGACTTTTGGGGAGAGATATGTTGGGTTATATGGGAGACAGAGAAGGCAGCGGAAACAAAAAAAATTATTCTCTCCAAACCCAGAACGAAGGAATCGCGTCAACATCTATACAGTAGAAGGGATGGTTTGTAGAAACATACCTTGTCCCGAGGCTTTCTCGGCGACGTTACCTCGCGGCTTGCGCGATTTTCACCTCCGGTCTTGGACGGTGTCTATGCAGCTCTTGGTCTCACCGGGACTGTCGGGATTGACAACTGTCCTCCGAGCGGCAGAAGTCTCCCGCCTCTGCAGTAGTCCACACGGATCACCTGGAACTCCGATCTTCTTGTACCACAAAGAATCGGAAGGAGTTGCACCCTCCTGTCGGCGCACTAGCCACCGACACACTATCCTGCCACTAGTCGCTTTTCTGCAGTTGTCTTTCCCTTATTGTGCCTCCCTTATCGGGTAGCACTTGCTCGGGTTCTCTCGGTTACCACAACTAGAGAGAACGACAACTTTACATAGCAACTGGTGTTCTGTGTTGTATTTTGAGAAGCCCCCAGTACCCCTATATATATAGTAGGGTCATGGGACAGGGTTCTCTACCCCAGGCAATGCGGGATTAAAGGAGTAGAAGGGTTCAGAATTTCCACAAAAACTAACACACTGCAGCAGTTGAACTGATCGGTTCAACACCTGAACCGATCGTTTGGGGCCTTGAGCCGATCGGTTCATGCCTGAACCGATCGTTTGGGGCACCTGAACCGGTCGGTTCACTTTTGAACCGGTCGGTTCACTACTTTGGTCAGTTCCCAATTAACTTTTCCTCTTTTGTTTCGAATTGATCCAAGTACCAATCCTTGTTCCAATCAAATTGAACAAGTGAAACGAAGAGAAATTTCTCACCAACCTGACTTTCCCAACTTGCTCGTTTGGACCAGTTGAGTCGATCGGTTCAACCCTTGAACCGGTCGGTTCAGCCTGTCCTGAGCCGATCGACTCATCAACCTGAGCCGATCGGTTGGGAGTGCAGATTGTGCAAAATTAGTCAATTGCAGTTTCAATCAATCCGATACTCTAATCAATCGGTCCAAGACCTTGAACACTATGATACTGAGCTATCAATTGATTGAGTATTTAATTGAACTACTAAACTCCTTTAGTAATCAATCTAAACATTGTTTGTGGAAAAACTCCTCTTCCAGGTTAAATCCTATGTGTGTGACCCTTACAAGTCCATTTCACGTTGCCAGTGAAAGTCTATAACAATTATGACTTCACAAGCAATGAGTGGTGCCTAGTCACACATCAGTGCTACCCAAGTGAAAAGGAAAGTTAGAGAACAACTTTCAATCCTACAATCCGTGAATGGTGTTACAGTGAATGTATAATTCCATTGTCACTGATATCCCAAATGAACTCAAGGCATGGAACAGTCATCCTTTCAACGTGCATTCACTTTCTTGATCTCAGAGTAGATTGGAGGAGATATGTATGACATCAATATCACATACTGATTCACACATGCGTGCACTCCTATCTCAATCCTACTCATCAAGTGGCCATGAATATCAAACTCCCTCGGGAGAGACAAATTCCATATCTATCACTCACCCCTCAAAAGCCCCATGTGTCAACCACTCAATCATCACCTTTATAACAACTCATGTTTCAGGACTGTGTTTGATGATGTCAAAGTGTACCCAACAACATGTGTTGAGTGTAGTGTTTTCAGGTCAAAGAATCACACTCACTACCATCACTGTGAGAACTGACTGTGACTACTATGTCATGGTTCCATGTGTCAAACTCACGGTGAGTCTGTCCGGTACACTTGTTCTTTAACAAGTACCTATGTGTTTGGTTTGATATCTCCATATCATGACTAATGAGATTCTGTCATCAACCAACACCACAATCTAGTCTTGTGTGTCATTGTTGTCCATCTACCTTCCACAGTGACATCCGACTAGGGACATAATAAGAATGTACAAACTCTTAGCATCCGTATGATCTCATCGTTCGGGTCCTTAACCTGAAAGCATACGTCATTGAGTATTGTCATTCTCTAGACATTCAATCTGTTCTATCATTATCTCATTTGACTGAACCAGAAAGAATTGGAAGCTTGCCTTTGATGTTTATCAAATCAATCTTAATGTATCCCACCAATCATCCCATGATTGTCTCTCAGGGCATACATACCAACAGACTCTCACTTGCACTGCGAACCAATCACCCTTGAATCATATTCATAGTGATCTTCAAACATGTCCCACATGTTACTATGCTCTAGTGCTTACGCAGTGAGTTATGGCAACACCTTGCCAAAGTCGGTATTAACTGCATATCTCTCATCTCTTCGCTGTACGTCACACGTATGAGATGGAGTTGCCATAATATGTGATCTAGTATTCCTTTGCTAACCTTAAGCCACATTGCATGACCAAGCACTCTTGTCATCAATGACCGGAATAACTACAAGTTCATCTCTATGAACTCCTAGATCCATATAGTATCCACTGTTGTTCTCTAACACACGAATACTCGACATTTCCTTTTGAAACGGCTTTATTGGAACGTTTCCATTTATCAACAAACATTTACTTTTATATATCCCATATATATATTGTGATTAATTTTCTATCCTTTTCGGAAGTTCGCATCAGTGTAACTCTTTATAGTGAACCCTTCCTTATTTCCATATAACTAGTACTTCTCAAGTTCTTATAGTATTCCAGTAACCCTTACTGGAATTAGACAGACATCCACTCGTCATGTCCCCCATACGAGTTATCAGGATGAGCTCATCATATTGTCATGTCCTACATACGAAATGATGAATGCATTTTATTCTTGCTATGTCCATACATGCAAGATAATGGGATGACTACATACATAATAGATCCATATCTATTCTTAGTGTTCCCATTCTTCATAAGAATTGGACACTTGGCTCTGGGATACTAACTCCATGTAACATGGATGAGTTTTCTCCCACTGAATCTGTGCACACTGAACCCTTCAGTATAGATTGTCAATGTATGCTTTCTCTTTTTCATGTCAAGAGGTTTTTCGAGAACTATCTCTATAGATCTCTATTTTTATTACATAGGAAACGTCTCTATCTTCCCTAAAGATAATTTCCACTTTGGATTTCCATTCTAGAACATCTCATTCCTCATCAACATGTGGAATGCAAATACGCTCCCACTAAATCAAAGATCCCTTCTTTATCTTTGTCATATCAGTCAAAACCTTTGACTATATTATCAAAGTAAAGATCTCAGTTCTGAGTTGCTTGTACTCAATCAATCACATTGATTAGTCCATTGTAACTAGGGATGAGCATCGGGCCAGGTTATATTGGGTTTTTCCTGTCCCAAACCCAAACCCACATTTTAAAGCGGGTCACGGGTCGGGTTCGGGCCCGGATAAAATTGAAAAATGTCAGCCCATAACCGGCCCATATAAGAATGCTGGGTTTCGGGTCGGATTCGGGTTTGCCCATATAACATCAATGAGCATACCAAATTTTGCTAGATCTAACTTGCTAACATAAAAACTGAATTACTGTGATATGTATTTTGTGATAAACCTTCAAAAGAATGTATATACACTATATTGAAAGAGTAACAAATCATTTTCTCGTACATGTGAATGTATGAGAAGTAAAAAATCAATGGAGTCCACAATGTTGTGCCTTTTTTCCTCCTCATCCTATATGTATATACAATGAAATGGGTTTTGGAAGGGCAAAAGATCATTTGTCTCCTACATGTGGGCCTATGAGTAAAAAGATAGCATAATCTACTATGCACTGAGCAAAAGATCATTCGTCTCCTATATGTGGACACAATGAGATCAAAATAAAGAAATCAAGTATGACTATTCATGTCAATGATGGTTATCTTTCTAGTATGAATTCATTAATCTTGTTGATTGATTACATAGTATCCATGTTGCCATTGGTTAGGAACATACTACGTATTGCATCAAGAAATTTGTATGTTTTTCTTTCAGGACAAAGATAGATGTATAGGTATATAATGTACATAAAATATAATCTGGGCATTCGGGTTTTCGGGCCTAGGTTTACCTCCGCCCGTACCCGGCCCAAATAAAATATGGGTTTAAATTTTAGGCCCGGCCCACCCATATTGTAAATCGGGTTCGGGTCTGGATCGGGTTATGCGGGCTGGGTCGCGGGTCGGATCAGGCCGGCCCAACCCAATGCTCATCCCTAAAATTTGTAACTAATAGACTTCATTTGTATTAATGGATTTATAAACCTTATAGGTTGTGTCACGTACACATGCTTGTCTTATTCCTCATAGGAATGCGGTTTTAGTATCCGTATGCCAAATCTCTTAGTCATTAAGTTGCAATCAACAAGCATCATCCTTCTCAAAATGTTATCCATGTGTCTTAACGCTTAAGACTCATTCACACTTATAGATTTCATCCCAATGGGTGCTACCATCAAGATCATACCTTATGGTTCACGTGGAAGTCATTTAGGATGTAATGGTCATAAATCATAACTCAAAATTCGGTTTCTCATATTCATCTAGATAGTTGACTCATCACATGATCAACTCGTCACATAGATAATCGAGGTGTATCTGTCAAGGATAAAAGAACTCACAACTCCTTGTGATTCTTAATGTCCTTTATTAGTATGAGGTATTCTTTATTTAAGAAGAAATTAGTTATTTGATAATCATCCTTTAACTCCTTAGAGTATGACTCCTTTTAATCACGAGCTCACTATGATACACTATCATAATCACTCATAAGGATCTCAAACAGTTGGTTCAAGTATTTCATTCATTGATCTCATCAAGAATTAATACTTTGCCAAATTTGTACTTCATCTATGATATTCTTAACCACTTCAAGATATTCATATTGGTATTTATCTAAACACCGTTTGAAGTATTAGCATTTGCTCCAATAGGAATGTAAATACATTACATGTATTATACCTAATAAGATAATCATTCTCCCACTACCATTAGTGAAGATTGATGTCTAAGAAGTTCATGTCTCTTACCGGTTCTCTAACCAAAAGAGTATAGATTTATCCATCATATGGAAATTAGAAATGAATTTCTCATGATTTATGCTAATTTGATTGTTTGAGTTATCAATAACTTTTAGGTATCATTTTATCTTATGCATACCAAGTACCACAAGATAAACAAGGCATTGCCACAAGGAAACATCAACTTTATTAATTGCCATTATTGTCATACAATATGCAAAAATAAGGTGTTTCTATCCATTGGCAAATATGAAATAGAAGTTCATAACTCTATTACATGCCTTTAAGGCTGAAAATAAACTAAAGTACTCCTATCTATGGTGGCAACACTTGCCCCATTTATTGGGTGTTTTACACTTTATATCTTGGTATCATATACCTCAAAAAGTGTTATAAGTTTATTTCATGACACCTTCAGGTGGAGACGTCTGTCGCCTCCTTTAGTTCTTCCAGATAGAGTGGACAATTCATTTTTCAATGTCCTGGCTTTTGACAATGGTGGCAATTGTCTCTCTTGGTCACGCCTCTCTTGGCCTTGAGAGTTGAAGACGACTTGGGTTGCTGGCTAGCATCAGAACCTTTCTTAGCCTTATCTTTGCCCTTGCGCTTGGACTTGCCTTTCTTGTTGCTGATCATCATCACAGACTTAGGCTTGTCCTTCTTCATCTGTGCCTCGGTTGTCCTTAACACAATGTTCTGAAATGCGTTATGCGGTATGCGTTCGGTCAGGGTACCGCATAGAGTATAAGCGGAATGCGGGAGCATAAGCAGGGAATATGCGTTTTTGGATTATTTAATAAATCCTATATTTCATACATATATTTATTTAAAAAATATAATCATAACCATAAATTTCATACTATCTGGTTGCGTAGCCCAATAGCCGAATGTACCAACAGATCATTACATCATGAAAAAAGAAACACATTTTCCAATCATTAAGAAGAAAAATCAATCAACAAAACCCTAAGTTTATATAATGTACTACAATATACAAGTAACACAACACACTTAACACATACAGTTTATAGCAGAACATTTATTGAATGAACACAATAGCAATAACCACAACAACAGAACACATGGTAGTTCAAAGTAGAAATAGAAAAAGAACATCAAAACAAAATCGAAACACCAAAATGATATGAAGAAGTCAAGCCAGTAATAAATAGAAAAGAAAAAGTCATAGGGAATAGAAATTGCTCCTTAGGCAACACACAAATTTGATACTTTGTAAAAGAAAGTATCATATACAATTAATATCTCCAATAGATTCCCCTTTTATACAAGACAAAATAAGAACTGTTGGAAGTGCAACATGTTTTAATCCTAGAGAAAAATAGAAGAGAAAAAAAGAGCAAAGGAAAGAGCATAATGAAATACTGATAATTGTAAAATGTAATAATATATTGTGCACCGCTCATTCAAAACGGAATTAATTCTGAGGTAGCAAATCAATATCTGATCTAAAACCAACTATATAGAAATTGTCATTTAATTTGGTTGATTTTATTTGAAGTTTTATTTATATTATTTTAGTTAAGTTACCAAATGAAATGCGGGGCCTAAGCGGCCGCATATGCGGACCACATGTCGCATATTTGGTCCATGTCCAAAAATAGCACTGCATAGTTGTATGCGGAGCGGCTGAGGGCCGCATACGCATGTGCGGCCGCATAAGCGGCCTGATGCGGGGCATATAAGAACACTGCCTTAACATGTACAACAACTCTGTCAACGCTTGTCAAAGTTGTTGTAGTTCATCATGAACTGTATGATTCTCGCAACATTTGCAGTATCATACCAATAGCCAACTCTTGACTCAGAGGGAATCCTTCTTAGTTAGGTTTTTCCACATACCCAATCACATTGAGTGTCTGAATACCTTACTAGATCTCCTTTTGTCATGACATACTAGGACAGTGTCTTGGAGACATCATATGTCTCATGTTGTCTCTGCAACTCATGGTTCCGAGAACACAACATCTAGCACTCCACATCAATGGCATCCTTGGTATGCTTCCATAAGCATCCTTTCAGCAGTTGGTGTGGTGGGATTGAGTTCATCTGGTTCTGGTATAACTAGGACTTAGAGCTTTCGCTCTCTGATTGAGAACATTTCTCAACGTCCTAACCAGTCGTGGAATTTATTCCCATTAGTTTGTTGGTCTCAAGGACCAATCGCAAATAAAGTGATTATTGTTGATTAGCCATTTATTGTATAAAAAGGAAATATATGCAATTTATTCCAAAACTCATTTTTGACTTATTTGATTGATTTGAAAAGGTTTTACGATATAATTAGGACTTTAATTAATTATCGCTCCCACCATTTTTGTTCAAATTGATAGCCCTCACCATCAATTCGGAAGATTGCAGCGTACAACCTTCTAGTGGGTCAAGATCCTGAAATCCTTTGAGTCATTGACCAGCTAGGGTTGTCACCCCCAACTTAGATATTCCAGGTAGGCAACTTTTGCCAATTGCATCATATGCAACTCTTGAAAGATGTCATATGCAACTCCTTGCCATGATCACCTCCATGCCTCAAGGTGCTAGATCCTATCTAGGTCACCTTGTTAAGTCTGACCCAAAGCCAACACGATGAATATGCACCCTGCTAGGGCAGACCCACATATTCATCATTCACGCTTCCACGAGATAGACGGTGCACCACGCTAGGGCGTGCCCACACTTGGTTGATCAAGCTTTTCACGTGTGTCGCATTTGGAAGGCATCTAAAACTTTAATATTTAATTGAGGGATTTGGTTTTTATAGGTACATATACATATTCAATCACCACAATACATAGTATGTATCATATACATGCTATATCCCACATAATAATGTGAAACGATAAAAACGATGATTATGACCATCTTAATTTGATTCCTCGAGCCAAGAGGAATCACAGTCATCTAGGTCTACATCATATTCAACATGTAGAAGATGAACTCTGCGCTTTGCTGTTCTGGATTTGATCAACTCATCTCCATGATTGATGGGCTCACCATCAGGCCGGTCGGTTGGGTGCCACCAGCCGATCGATTGGCTCCTCCAACCGATCGGTTCGTCTGGTCGTCGTGCATCTCCTCATGGCTGCCACCCGCTCGTCTCGTTCCTCAAACCGGTCGTCTTGAACATCAACCGATCGGTTCAAGCCTTGAACCAATCGTCTCAGTCGTCGTCAGGTTGTCCGCCGTTCTTTGACATAACAAGAAATAAAAGATCTATCCTATTTTACATTTGAATAGGGAAACCCCGAGTTACATTCGGGGGAGCAAACGTAGGAAAGAAATCTCGAGTTATCTCGAGTTACATCAAGCAAAGGAGGTAGGAAATCGGTGCGCAGACCGAGATGCAAGCAACCACATTCAACCAAGCACGCATACATAGGGTTTATTGGCCATAACCACGTTATACATCCACCACAAAATTCATTTAAGGGCGACGCATATCGAGTGCATTCATATTACATATCATATATGTATATTGGGATTTGTGGATTTAGGATTGGACATGCATAAAGCCAATTTTATTCGCATTGTATACAATAAATGAAGGCGACTAACCAAAATTGATCACATCGATAATCCTAAAGTATAGAGAAGTTGACGTGGCTCTGATACCACTGTTGGGTTATATGGGAGACAGAGAAGGCAGCGAAAACAAAAAAATTTATTCTCCCCAAACCCAGAACGAAGGAATCACGTCAACGTCTATACAGTAGGAAGGATGGTTTGTAGAAACATACCTTGTCCCGAGGCTTGCTCAGCTACGTTACCTCGCGGCTTGCGCGGTCTTCACCTTCGATCTTGGACGGTGTCTGTGCAGCTCCTGGTCTCACCGGGACTGTCGGAATTGACAGCTGTCCTCCGAGCGGCAGAAGTCTCCCGCCTCTATAGTAGTCCACACGGACCACTTGGAACTCCGATCTCCTTGTCCCACAAGGAATCGGAAGGAGTCGCACCCTCCTGTCGGCGCACTAGCCACCGACACACTCTCCTGCCACCAGTCGCTTTTCTGCAGTTGTCTTTCACTTGTTGTGCCTCCCTTATCGGGTAGCACTTGCTCGGGCTCTCTCAGTTACCACAACTAGAGACACAACTAGAGAGAACGACAACTTTACAGAGTAACTGGTGTTTTGTGTTGTACTTTGAGAAGCCCCCAGTACCCCTATATATATAGTAGGGTCATGGGACAGGGTTCTCTACCCCGGGCAATGCGGGATTGAAGCAGGAGTAGAAGGGTTCGAAATTTCCACAAAAAGTGACACACTGCGGCAGTTGAACCGATCAGTTCAACACATGAACCGATCGACGATCGTTTGGGGCCTTGAGCCGATCGGTTGGGGCACTTGAACCGGTCGGTTCACTTCTGAACCGGTTGGTTCACTACCCTGGTCAATTCTCAATTGACTTTTCCTCTTTTGTTTCGAATTGATCCAAATACCAATCCTTGTTCCAATCAAATTGAACAAGTGAAACGAAGAGAAATTTCTCACCAACCTGACTTTCCCAACTTGCTCTTTTGGACCAGTTGAGTCGATCGGTTCAACCCTTGAACCGATCGGTTCAGCCTGTCCTGAGCCGATCGATTCATCAACCTGAGCCGATCAGTTGGGAGTGCAAACTGTGCAAAATTAGTCAATTGCAGTTTCAATCAATCCGATACTCTAATCAATCGGTCCAACACCTTGAACACTATGATACTGAGCTATCAATTGATTGAGTGTTTAATTGAACTACTAAACTCCTTTAGTAATCAATCTAAACATCGTTTGTGGATAAACTCCTCTTCCAGGTTAAATCCTATGTGTGTGACCCTGCAGGTCCATATCACATTGGCAGTGAAAGTTTATAACAATTATGACTTCACAAGCAAAGAGCGGTGCCTAGTCACACATCAGTGCTACCCAAGTGAAAAGGAAAGTTGGAGAACAACTTTCAATCCTACAATCTGTGAATGGTGTTACAGTGAATGTATAATTCTTTTGTCACTGATATCCCGAATGAACTCAAGGCATGGAACAGTCATCATTTCAATGTTCATTCACTTTCTTGATCTCAGAATAGATTGGAGGAGATATGTATGACATCAATATCACATACTGATTCACACATGCGTGCACGCCTATCTCAAAACTACTCATCAAGTGGCCATAGATATCAAACTCCCTCGGGAGAGACAAATCCCATATCTATCACTCACCCCTCAAAAGCCCCATGTGTCAAAGCCACCCAATCATCACCTTTATAACAACCCATGTTTCAGGACTATGTTTGATGATGTCATAGTGTACCCAACGACATGTGTTGAGTGTAGTGATTTCAGGTCAAAGAATCACACTTACCACCATCACTGTGAGAACTAACTGTGACTACCATGTCATGGTTCCATGTGTCAAACTCACGGTGGGTCTGTCTGGTACACTTGTTCTTTAACAAGTACCTATGTGTTTGGTTTGATATTTCCATATCATGATTAATGAGTCTGTCATCAACCAACACCACAATCTAGTCTTGTGTGTCATTGTTGTCTATCTACCTTCCACAATGACATCTGACTAGGGACATAATAAGAATGTACAAACTCTTAGCATCCATATGATCTCATCGTTCAGGTCCTTAACCTGAAAGCATACGTCATTGAGTATTATCATTCTCTAGATATTCAATTTGTTCTATCATTATCTCATATGGCTGAACCAGAAAGAATTGGAAGTTTGCTTTGATGTTTATCAAATCAATCTTAATGTATCCCACCGATCATCCCATGATGGGCTCTCAGGGCATACATACCAACAAGATATTGGGGCAGGTTTGGAGGTTGGTGACTTCCCCCCAGTTGCAGCAGCAAGTGAACAACACATGGGGTTTTAAAAGTGCCCCCAATATAAACCAGCTGGTTGGATGAAAATCAGACCAGTTCACCGATTTTTAACGGGTCAGCTGATTTAGCAAACCACTAGGGCCTCCAGTTCCCCATTCAACTGGTTCAATTGGCCGGTTCGGTTCAATGCTGATAACCCTGATGACAATAAATCTTTCATTTTTTAATTCATTTCAACCACTACATAGCCAAGTAACAGGAATAATGTTTATCAAATTATAGTAGATAAAAGTAAATATGTAAATATAGTAGTAGTACTTATTGTTGTTTACGATCTTATAATATAAAAATGAACAATGTCGCTAACTTACTGTCTGATAGCTAAACAACAATAGTAAAACAATATTGTATCAGGTATTGGATTAGATTATGGTATCCTACAATAGATTATAGCAAACAACCAACAAAATATGTATACAAGTGTTTGTACTGCATAAACCTCATACATTATAATGTTACACATATTGTTTAGTATCATAATGCACATAGTATCTCATATGCTTGCAACACTTCTATAGAACTTGTTCTATATACATAGTACTTTCAAGATACTAACATAATACTCTTATATTGTGACATCAATTATAGGACATCATCAAATATATATCTAGTAGAACATTTATAGCAGGTGGTTATTGATTAAAAATGCATAACACTGGTACACAAATGTAACATAGGTGGGAGAAGGACTCTATGCTTATGGGATGTGCATTTATAGTGACATTTAATGATCACACATATATATATTGATATATATATATATATATGTATATATTGTTGTTGTTGTTGGATCACTGCAATTTGTTTCATTAAGCATCCCTGAGTGGTCAATTAAGCGGGTCAGGTGAATCGAGATAACGGGCTGAAGCAGAAAAAAGTGCCCACTAGCAACAGCACACTTAGCAAGCCGCTTCACTCAACATTTCTCGGGTAAATGGGCCAAGCCGCTTCACTCAACATTTCTCGGGTAAATGGGTCAAGCCGCTTAAGTGAGCACTGAAGTGGCCGAAGAGGGCACTTTTAAAAAGCCACAATACCACCCTAGAAGGATCGATTGGTGGATATGTGGTTCCTGCGATTCTGTGTTAAAAACAAGGCATTGCTTTGGGTTGTCTTTGCTTCCCATTCTACCTTATTTTTTTATGCTTAGGGTGGTTTGATTTATTAAAGAGTAAACACAATAACCTTCTATTTGATACATCTTCAATAAGTGATCCATTGTCTTGGCTTTTATAAACTACCTTCCTGCCATTTTCATCCCCTCCTCTCACCAACAGAAAAGAGAACACAACAAAAACCTAAAAGCAGTATCATCACTGCGACACTGCCCTTGGTTTCTATTGATATTCCCCCAAAAAGGCACTTTACATAGGCAGCTCTCATCGTGTTTGCTTTTCATGCAAGAAAAGAAACCAAATCAAAGCTATTGATGGTGGTGACTTCATTCACGTGCTATAATGCTATGAGAAAAAAAGGAAGTTTTGGGTCGCATTGGTTTTGGATCAGATTTCAGCGATCCAAGGTGATGCCCGAGCTTTTTCAACACTTTGGATCCATCTTTCGGGTGAGATTCAACTTGACATGTTTTGCTCTGGTCATTATCTGGCCATTATGTCTTGAGAGTTGAGATACGAGGAGATCTTAACAACCAAGTGATAACTAATTAAAATGTGTAAGATACACGACATCCCCATTTCTCCTTTAAGGAGTAAGATAAAGTTGAATCTCCTTCTTTGAACCCCCAAATCCTTGCCTTGGACTTTCAAGAGTAGATCATTATGTTTAAAATCTTGTTCTAATACGTAGAGATGAGAGAACATAAACAAGCCAAATATGTTTCCAAGTAAATTGTAAGGTGTAAGTTACATATATTTTTGGCACTATTAAAGCTGATTTACACACGCTAATTGACGGTACCGACGCAAAATTGATAATCAAGTTTCAGCAAAAGGTTTCCTGCCCTTGTACTTCAAGCAGGCGTGGCAACAGCGAGTGGTTCTAGGGCCACTTAAACAGATATGCATGACGCATGCAGGACCGAAAAGGTGCCTCAAGGAACTTTTGTATAAGGTTGGTTAGGTACATAAATTTGTTCTACTAGATATTGTGTTGTGTTGGAGGCTTATACCAAATTAAGTCTGTAAGTCTTGTTAACCAAGCTGTCATCAAGGAGTGTTGTATATTTTATTGTGCTGGGTGTCATTTATTAAATGATTCTTGATGCAGATTTTCAGCTCTAATGCACCAGTTTAAAGTTATGGACCAAGAACAAGTCAAACGGGCAAGATGCAGACATAAATCAACTTGGCGAGAGCTAATCAGGAAAAATATCTAGACTCCTTACATCTCAATGAGAATATAACCCAGAACAGGGCTTAATGCAAAAGAGGGATCTATGTAGCTACCTAGTGTGGTTGACATTGAGGCATAGATGATGATGATTTATGGTTTAGATGGTTTAGTCAAGGATCAGAGTTAGATTTCATATTTTCTGCCTTAATCTGTTTGTGGCACCATTTTGTTGTACTACTTTATAAATTGCAAAGCCCGTGCAAACAAAATAGGGTGAGCACAAGAACATCTATTGCATTTGCATTATATAAAGTCTTGATCGATGCTAATTAAGCTGCATAACATCTGAACCTTCTTATACTATTTCAAATATCTGAGCACTGGAATTGTGTTTTATTTAATTTGTACCATCTCCATAGTGTTTTAGAGGGTTATAAGGTTCTTGTTACTTGCAGGTAATGTAGAGCCATATGAATTTATGCTTCCACCCACATGGAAGCAAACACGCATTGCAAACATCTTATCTGGGAACTACTGCCAGCCCAAATGTGCTGAACCTTGGGTGGAGGTAAAATTTGAAAATGAAAAACAAGGCAAAATTCAGGTGGTGGCTTCTCCAATAATACGTCTAACCAACAAGCTCAATGCCACAATTGAAGATATCGGGAGTCCTGAGAAAGTAATCGCATCCCTTGGTCCATTTGTTACAGGGAACACATTCGACCCAGATGAGCTTCTGGAATCCTCAATTGAAAAACTTGGTGACCAAACGGTATTTTCCTCAATTATATGTTCTCTTAGTTGGTTCTGAATATTATTACTGTATGCACTTTGTTGGCTAAATATGGGATATATCTCTTTGTTACCATAAGAGTTTCTTAGGGTCGCGGTATCCGCTTTGTTTAACAGGAACAATCGCAAGAAAGTTCTTGCTAGACAGGAAATTTCAGAAAGATATACTGAAAATAAGAAAAAGCAAATAAACATATATCGACACTCCCCCTCAAGCTGGAGCGCACACATCGTGCATGCCCAGCTTGTTGCTTACATGCTGAAAAACCTATGGAGTTAGTAGTTTAGTGAGAATATCTGCAAGCTGATCTCCCGTCTTCACATAAGGTGTTACAATCTTCTTTTGTCTGATCATGTCACAGATGAAGCGACAATCTACTTCAATATGTTTTTTACATTCATAAAAACATGATTCTTTTCAATATAGATAGCAGCTTGGTTGTCACACTTGGCTGTGTAGGAACCTAGGTATAGCAACCGATATACTCAATTCTGCTAATAGACTAAAGTCATTGCAGTCACAACAAGCATGAGCCATGACTCTATATTCTGCTTCTGTACTGGAGTGAGCGACAAAGAGGCAACAACGACATGTTTCATACTCTTCCAACTGAAAAGATGACCTTCTAAAAAGGTGCAATACCTAGAAGTGGAACGTCTACCATGAGTCGTGATGGCAGTTTGACCCAGCTGACCCACGCCCACCCAGACCCATTATGGCCGAGACCCATTTAGATGGGTCGAATGGGTGCGTGTTGATTAATGGGTTTAGAATGGATATGTCATATTTAGGATCGTTATTTATGGGCGATGCCCATTAGGACCCATTGGACCCACTTATCTCTCTTAACTTCCGATGGGTGGATGCGTGGTCACTTCCCCAGCGGCTTCTGAGGTGACAAATCTTCCCACGCCTCCGTCTCTTCTCCACCTTTATTCACACCTTCCCCTGTTGAGTTCACTCTTTGTCTCTTCCGCCGTAGCTTCTTCGTGTGCTTCTCCTACTTGCTCTCTCCCGATTACGCGGCGCGAAGCGAAGCTGCTACGTAGCTGGCTGGCGGAATCTTCTGGTGCTGATTACTTTGCAATTTGTTGTGTGCGTGACACAAGGGAAGAAGAAGGGGCGTGTGATGGAGACGCTAAGTCCGGTGGCAATTTCGTCGTCGTCTGCCGCTGCCTCCCGGTGCGGTCTACTGTGCTCCGTCGCGGAAAAGTTCCGCCTGGCTCGGAAGGGCGCACAACCGACGACATCCGATGCCAAGGCAAGTTGCATCCGAAAAAACATGAGTACTTGGAGAACTACACAGCTTCTGTGACTTCCGCCATCTTCAGCAAGGCGGCGCCGGATGACAACTTGAAGATCAAACCGTTGCAGGTGGCGGTCCAGAGCCGACCACGATCCAAGCGGCGGATGTAGCCTTCGTCGACGAACTCAAGCGCAAATCGCAGCTCAAGCATGGGTTTTACCAAAGCAAGCATGGGTTCGGCCGATCATGCTCGTTCACGATCTGCCACCACTAGTTGTTTCATAGGAAACGAGGCGTGTTTATTAGCAGGCAGCTCTCTCGTTTGTTAAAATGTCCAACTGTTATGCTAGATATATTGCACACTGTCTTTTGTTGTGCAGTCTTTAATCATTAACGTATTGTTAATGTTGATGGTAATATTATTGTGTATTCTCGTGGATATAGCTCTATCAAACCTGAAACTTGTTTGTAAAAAATTGACAAAAGTTGTGAACTAGTAGTTGAGGTATTACTGAAATTCACGTACAGACATTATTGTCTAGCTGAGTTTTAGATAAATTTCCATCCCTATATAGCAATTAGATGACTATATGTTTACTCGTAAACTTATGAAGTTGGGTCAGCATGAGTCATGTTCACTATAGGTACCTTGCCCTTTTGACTTCAGATAACACTTCTAGGCTTATTTAGATATGATTTCCAATATGGGTTATATTTGGGTACCCATGGCCCATTGGGGTGGGTATGGGTATTCATTTATATTTTTTTTCTTAATGGGGTGGGTATGGGTTATGTAAAAAATGAAATGGGTAAAATGGGTATGGGTATGGGTATGGGTCGCCCATACCCACCCCATTGCCATCCCTGACCATGAGGATCTCCAACCTCATCAACATTTGCATGTCCTGTGAGAACAACTTGATCACCCTGTGTTGTCGATCTAGTGTAATTATCACCTTTTTAGGATACCCTTTTAAGTGCCTCAAGATACGGCATATTGTAGCCCACTGTGCCTCCTTTGGTGAACTCATGAACTTACTCATCACCCCACAACATAAGATATGTCAGTGCCAGGAACAGTCAAGTAAATCAATTCATCAACAATCCTTTTGTATTGTCCTGGATTGGAATAATCATCGTCATAAAAAAAATAGTATGATACTACATGGGAGCAGAAACATGTTTGGAATCATGCATTACTGTTTCTTGAAGTAGATCTAGGACACATATTTGTGAGATATGTTCGTCCCTCTACTTAAGAGCAAATACCTCATTTCCCAGAAATATCTCAATTTTCCAAGATCCTTTCAAGGGGAGGCTTGGTCACGCCTTGCCAAGGGGCAAGGAACCTAGCTGGAACCCTCCCCAAGGGAAGAACACCCCCCCAAGTCTGGGTGAAAGAAGGAAGGGGGGTAGAACAAAGTCGATGATTGGGAGAAGGAGGTGCAAAAGGGAGAAGCAAGGCAAGAGAGGAAGGGAGAAGGGGCTAGGGTGGAGCGGTTAGGGGTGGAGAAGAGGGGGGAGCCTTAGGGGCCAATCAACTCATGGGCAGAGGATGTTGGAACCCTATAGGGGCCAAATGCTATAGTGATTTACTGCCCCCCTTGAACACGGTTAGGAAGTTGTCTTAAGGAAAAAAGGGGAATTGGAAGAAGAAAAGGAAGAAGAGAAAAAGGGAAAATACTAGTCGTTACTCTGATACCATCTGGTGAAAGAAAAGAGAGAATTTTATTGTGACGATTAAATAGGTACACTATACATGTTTGTATAGGTGTTATTGTAGTCCACTAGTCCTAATTCCCCGATAAGGGACTAAACACAACTCCATATAAGAAAACCACTCTAATATGACAACATTCCAAAAGGAGTCTTAGACTCTTAAAATAATGACAACAATGTAGACGAAGAAGCGAAGCTCGGACGGGTGGTAGCACCGATACTCTTTTGATTTTGAAGCACCCTTAAACACACTTTGCAGCATGGGAAATTAGTATATCACAACCAATACCCAGATATGGACAATGGTGGCACACCCCAAAATTTTAGGCAGAACTGTGTAAAGGGTTGTTTAGGGTACAAGAGGGTATATGATTGTTCAAGATGGACAAGGGAATGCAATTGATGGGGTAGGTGGCAATTCGAATAGCATACCCTTAATATTCTTCTGAGAACAATGAAATGATCAGAAGAGTTCAGGCAATTTCAGTTATATGTCAATTGTTGAGATCTTTGGTTGAGGTGTGTGGGAACAAGAAGATTGTTGAATAAAATCATTGGTGCATAACGGTCGGGGTAAAGCATGACCAAAATATTCCTTCACATTGTCAATCTGAAAAAAACAGATTTTGTTGAGAAAATTGAGTTTTCAAACTCTATGCAAAAAAATGAAAATGGAGTATATCTCATAATGATTTTCATTGATTACAAACATGTGCATAGTGAAAAATGTCTATGATGGAACAAAAATAGCAAAACCCTAAGTTATACGGTATTCATCTAGGGCCCCACACATCATAACAAACTATATGAAAGAAGACTCAACATGCATTTGATCCCTAGGCTTAAATGTGGATCAATGGTGCTTACCTAACTGACTACTTTCATTTTTGGTGAGAAAACTTAGAATATACTATCTTAAGTTTCACGTATGACATAAGAGCCAACCATTTTTTATTATGCAATGGGAACGGATCCACGGACACCTTCGGAGCTCTGCTGAGGTAGTAGAGGCTTGCATGTTCATAACCATAACCAATCATCGCGTTGTGCATAAAATAACCATGGGTCAAAGGTAATATAGACTCTAAGGGAATGAGTTTATTTGTTGATAGAGGCTAAATTAAAAGTAAATTTTGGTATGAAGAGGGCAGAGGATAGTGTGAGGTTAGGAAGAGGATTGATGGTTTTTGGTGCCTTAAATGGCAATTGAAGATCCATCAACTGAGGTAAACTAGGAACGAGCCATTTTTGTGGTAGAAATATCAGATACAAGGTTGGAAGTACCTCTAATGTCATCTATTGCATCAGAGTTAAGAACCCAGGACGATGAACCTACATGGACTGACTAAGAGGAGCAATTGGTGGACATACATGGGGTACTAGATCTTTGAACACAAGACGTGATAGAGGAGGCCACTTGTTGGGATACCTTGAACTTGAAGTAGCTTATTTTATTCTTCATACATCATTCTGGCCTGATGAGTTGATTCTTTGTGGGACTCTTTAGTACAAGCAACATTTGTCGCATAAGTTTTTGGAGGAGAACCATGAAGTTCATAGCATGTCTCCTTATAATGCTCCTTCTTGCTACAATGAGTGTGTTTTGGCCCCGTCCTATAGTGGAACGACCCTTCCTTCCTCTTCATTATGGCCACGACCAAATGTGGAAGAGCTATTTTGACAAGTAGAGAAAAGTGGATAGTAGCACTGGTAGGAGAATCCTGCTCAAGAAAGGCATGAGACACGTTGATATATCTCTATAAGAGTTGGGAGGTCAGTTTCTGGAAAGATCTAGTCTTTCTCCTTCATATTATTTGTGGAGCCCAACCAAGAATTTGATCACCCGCCATTCGTCCCTTTGTTCCTGAAGTTTCTAAGGATTAGTGGATACATGGAGTACATATTTATGCAAATGACTTCATCAAAATTTTGATGAAGTTTTATCTTCCTGGTGAACATAGTACATATACATTGTCATGGCATATATCAAAGAAATGGTGTTGAGGACATGAGATAAAGATGATAGTATACGGCTTTACACCTAGTTAGGTGATCAATGATATCAGCCACTTGGGGCTGTATGGAACTCCATAGAGAGAGAAAGTTAGCATAATGTTGCTCCTATTTAGATCGAGACTCATACGTTGCAGAATCATCTTTAGATGCTTGTCTTTTTCTTGGCCTTTTGATTCTGTTGACCAAATTTTTTTGTCATTTAGCTTCTAAGAAGCGATGATATAACTATGACAAGGAGAGGAGATTATTGAAGAGTCTCAATTGATTCTTTTTTCTCTGCCATAGGGATTAAGGATGCACACAATGTGTGGAATGAAGACATGTGAGACTCTACTCGGGGAATAAAGGACACATGTAGAATAGACGCAAGATGTTAAGGAACACTTGGACATTGTGGAAGAAAACACAGAGACATGTGAGTGTGCCTGATGCACAACGTGTCTAGACTGATATAAAGATTTTGGTTATAGATAACATAACGTATGTCGAACAACATAATGTGTCGATGATTATCTGGAAAAGGTGACCAATCAGGGGTACACGATGAATGCTCGAGCTACACGACTTTAGGGGTACATGACATACTCAATCTACACGACGTGTGCAAATAAGGACAAATAGAAGCCATTCTACCTAGTAACACGGTGTGTGCCTACTACACACCATGTTTCGTATTGGTGGCGGTGGCTATCCTAATTCATAAGGGACAAAAGTAATGGCAGTAACCCCCATTGAGTTAGAGGGCATCTATTGTCCCTCTTGGAGGCGGCATCAACCCTACTATTTGAGATGGATAAAAGTGACATCGACTCGAGCTAAATAACTTTAGGGGCTCACGACATATACTCAATCTACACGACATGTACAAATAAGGACAAATGGAAGTTATTATACCCAGTTACACGGTATTCCTGCACAACATGTCATGTTTCGTGTTGGTGGCGGTGGCTACCCGAAGGAACAAAATCAGCGACAATGGACCCCCCATTGAGTCGGAGGGCATTTACTGTCCCTCCTGGAGGCATCATCGACCCTACTATTGAAGATGGATAAAGGTAAAATTGACTCCTAGAGATGGAGGCAGTGATAGCCCCTCCTAGAGATGGAGGTGACGACGTCCCCTTGTGGAGATGAAGGTGGCTGTGATGCGTTGCGGTAGAGATGACCAACCTTGACACGAGCACACGTGCTCTCCTCACATCGAGTAAACCTAAGCTCTAATACCATGTAGAAAGAGTATCTAGAGAGACTAATGAGACACTTGATTATAGATAGGGAAAAACCTTTGTGTAGGAATGGTGGGTAATAACCCATTTGCTTGATGTGGGACTAATCCCAATATGAGGAAAATAAGTAAATAGCACTTATTTACACTTATTCTGACAATACCTATGATTACATATGCTATATTTCATTGCTTAAATTCTTTTATGGAAAATGACAATCTTTCCTATACCTCTAAGTATCAATTTTTGGGCCATTGAAACAATGCTGGTGTAGATACCTAAATCTTTGGTATCAATAGATACCAAAAACTGTGGTTTCTGTATTATTTTGCCTTTTATTTGATATCCTAAACAACAATAAACATTCCTTGACATAATTATAAGGCCAACCATAAATAGTGGGAAATAAATAAAGAAAAATACAGAAGAATGCAAAAGGAGAATATGACAACAGTACCCTTAAGCTGGAGCATGGGTGTCCACCGTGCCTTGCTTGTCAGATAATTAGTGAAGTCTTCTTGACGGGTCGTCGATGGCATATGGAAGTGTCTTGTAATTTAGCACGAACTTCAAAGCAAATTCAAAGGAGTTGCTTTGGATTTTTGGAATTGCAAGGTTTTATTTAGGATTATGATAAAACACACGGAGCAGCCAAGCTCAACATGATTGATCCTGAGGCTTATATGATAACATGACAAAACCCAGGGACCACTGTGATTAGGCATATATCAAGGCCTTGCGTTCAATTTTTGCGAAAAGGTGAGGATGGCATGGGATTTCATTTAAAGTAAGCTGTTCTTTTTTCAATTATTCATACAAGGGCTAGCACAGAATTTTGCATTGAAATTGTCACCAGGTAAGCAAGAGTCAATGAACGACAGGCTCCCACTGATGTGTATATGAGTATATCCATATAATGCTACAATGACTAATGGTCTCGCCTTCTGATGTTCACCCATTTAGATATAAATATGGACCTTCAGAACTAGTAACTAGCATAGATAATTGTTCAAATTTATATACATGCATGAAATAATTCGAAGTTGCCAACTGTTTTAGTATTTTGATTAAAAAATGGGACTGTTTTGTCCTTAGATAAATTATGTAACCATACGACATCAGTTTTTCTTGCTCTAGAAATGTAATCCTTTTTTTGATATTGACTGTATCCTGACGTACTATATCCACGTTGCAGTACTACACTTACCAGCTAGAAACACCTTTCGCATTGACGGGCAGCCACAATTTAGCAAAGGCTACTGCAAAAGGTAGCACAGTAGTCCTATTTGTAGCAAGTGCTAATGACAAGCAATGGCCATCTTCACAGAAGACACTCAAAGCCATTCTGGAGTCTTTCAGATTGTAATGTACATACAGGATCTGTATTTTGCAATTGCTGGTTGTAAATTTGCTAATCATATTCAATATATATACATTGTCAATTGGCTGTGCAGAGTTATGGTTTTCCTTAAACTACAGGTCGAGTGAGTCTGTAACTTGAGCATCTCTACTAATTCATTGAACAAATCAATCACATTTTTGGTTCCCCGAGGATATATTCCCGACATTTTACTCCTGCGGAACAATGCAATGTTGAAAGTATGATGAGACTGGAAGTTCAAATGAGGTTCATTGAGTCCGTAGATGATAAACCTGCTTTGACGCCAGTCTGAAGTGGGAGATTTAAGTGCTGCTTATTTCCTGACTGTGTATGACACTGGACTGCAATTAACTTGCTCTATTAAATGATGCATGGCCGGCATATTAGGCTGGTACCAGAGATATACTAGTTGGAGCTAGTTACGGGTTAATTCAGGTGCTCGATCGAGTTTCTATAAATGTAATACAGGGCACACTCTTTTTCTCATGAGGACTGCAGTGATGTCTGTTTCTATCGCATTCAAAATAAGTAAATTCGTGACAAACTGTAAAGCTCATGTATAAATAACAGTGAATTTGTCACTTTTGCACGTTTCTCTTATATCAGTACGTTCGACAATGCAAAATTGGTTCCACCGCTGGGGAATTGCGAGAATTTGTTGCAGCGGAATATGAGCAATCAACTACTGCGGGCCTGCTCCCCCATCTTAATATGGCAGTCAAACCATCTTGTGGGCAATTTTGCATTTTGGGTGAACGATAATTGACCTGCCGGCAGTGCCCCTTGCCCCCATCCATATTTATCAGCCACCTTTGTTGGAGCATAAATTCCAGAGAACTAACATACGCATAGAGTCTGTTTGGTTGGACAAATCTGAGACGGTCCACTCACTGTTTTGAATTGCATGTAAACTCAAATTAGCATCGTTCGGAACATAAATGATATAAAAAACTCTACTCATTTGATTTTGTGCGTTAAAATTATGGCACTAAATTATGGCCCCAGATCATCTTCCTGTGGCCATTGAAGTTGCAATCTGGGATGTTTTGGATGTTGCTGAATCTTGGATTGCAGCAACCTTACATTCAGTTTATAGCCATGCCCAATCGAAAGTTAGAAAGACACCAAGATGGTTAGACACTCGATTGATTAGCGAGAGGTCCCAGAATTGAGCCCAGGCCACGGGATGAATAGAATGACCAATTTTTTTTTAAAAGGTTAGAAACAAGTGCTACACAATTTAGCCCATTTGTCTATTAGATATTTATTTACTTATTTTGTTCGAGGAAGCAGTGGTATACATATGCAAGGTGTACAATGTGCGTCAAAGAGAAAAATAGTTTCGGGAAAGCGTAAGACTGAGAATGGTGATATGAACCGAACATTATCCCCCCTCCAGTAAGCAGACATTAAATCGAACGACAAGGGGGCAATGGTGTCAAACATAATGATACTAAAGCCCCGTTTGATTGGAAGTAAAATCAATCCATATCAATACACTAAAAATATGAATTCAAAAGAGAAGAGTTGAAGGTACATCGTTTTTGTTTGGTTTGATATAAATCAAACTACTGCTACGTTTCTATTTGATACTGATGAAATTCCAGGAAGCAGTTCATGGTATCGTATGCAGAATTCATGTCCCGTCTCAATTGTTTTTGGCAACCATTCCTTACATGCCTGGTGTATCTTTTTTCTTTGATCAAACATAGTCAGCGGACTGAGGAAAATGGTTATTATGATCTTGGCAGCCACTACTTATTTGCCAACTGTACCTTTTTTCCTGATCAAATATAACCAGTGAGCTGAGCAAAATGAACCATGCCTACCTGCAACATTGTTTGTTTTCAACCAATATGCCAAGAGCAGATCAGGCAACGTAATTTATTTTCACCGTCAGTTGCAACTTTGACAAACCAAACTCTTAACGAAAAAAGACGTGCAGTCGGGACTGCATGAATTCATTTGCAACCTAGCCAGGCAGACCCTAGAATGAGCGTGGGGGCATTTCCAAGCACCGGTACCACAACTGGCATTGACCGCCCTTGTAGGTCATAACCTACTCGCAGCAAAGAAATAATTGGCCTTGGAGGGTAGCAGCTAGGTCTACTCAAGATTTGCTTTTGTAGTTTACCAGGTTACCTTGAGCCGAGGGCATCTATAAAGGAATGAATACAATCCGTAGGACCATGTCATAAAAATTCTACTAAAGAATATATTGAATCTTGTGTTTGTTGGTTATATTTCATTAGTTTGGTTGGGTACGATGATTATGGGAGTTCAGTGTAATTCTACAATGTATCTGTATACATGACAAATTCACACCAATGACACCACCGCACTCTTACCACCCCCAACCAAGCCCCTAACTAACTAAGACATTGCAGACAAGCCCTCCTTTTTCAATCCAGTTATAAAACAATAGCCAACCAAACAAACCTTTAGAGAAGAACGTACTCACGAGGCAAAAGTTTATATAAAACTTATAAAGTGCCTCTATGCTTATATGGAAATATATACACAAGAAGACTTGGGATGGAAGATGACGAGTATCAAATGAATAGAATCATCATCATTATTCAGACAGTAACTACATGGGGAACACTACTTTTACGAGGAAGCATGCAGGAGTAAGTGATATACTTCACACTATCAACCAGCACGACAACAAAAATTTTCGATATTGACTTTGATGAGAGCAATCCATCAACATTCCCGTCAGCACCTTCCCGAGGATCCACCAGTATAGAAACAATAATCGGTTTTTCTCGGTTAGTGTTGCTGAAGCTGCTTCCTTCCGAAGGTTCACTAAATCCTTTTTTGGTGTTATTGCTATTATTATTCAGAACGTATCTAGCCGGCTGCACAGGGTATGCGGAAAGAATTCTTCTATTCCTCGTGTTTCTGGAAGAAGATTTTGCAGTTTCATTGCTGGGCATGTTCACAAATGATGTTGCTGGAACTAAGCCACTATCGTTGCTGGAAGCAAGAGATGCATCAAATTGGAAAACTTCGGTGCACATTCCAGATCTGAAAATAGGTCCTGCAAAACAAAACAAAAGCACACTTAAAGTAGGGCATGCGAGCATGCGTGTCGTGTATAAATTAGTACAGAAATATAACAAGATTACAACTAATTTTCTCATTGACCAACTGTTCTTTAAGATATAAGGCATGGTTCTGAAGTCTGAACTTCACATCCAGTCAATGTATAGCACAACAAATGCCTGTATAGATTGCTTTCGAACAATATTCAGATATGCATTACAAAAGGGTACATCATAATGGATTTTGGATCCGGAAATTTAGAATCAGCTTTTGGATGCTTCCATATGCGATTCCGATCCAAAAACTACAGTGACATTAGAGCTGAATGGAAATGAAGGATCCATGTAGCCAACCCCAACATAGTTGGGACTGAGGCTTAGTTGATAATGAGGAGGAGGAGGATTACTATACACATAAGAAATAGTTGTGATGGTAAGTTTGGCTTTTTTGCATCTAGAAGTATGGATATTTGGCTGTCAACTCAACTTAATTTAATATAGTGCACTTTAATATATTCAAACAATAGCGGTGACTAAAGATGGGTATATAGAGCAATATGGTGAGTGAATTTTGGAAAATAGGAGCCTGAATTGGTCTGGCGCATATGATAATCACAAGATTAAATCTGCTTCATTTTGGTGCCCTGCTGATCTATTTTCATGCAAGTGCAGGACACAAGGGTAGACTACCGAAAAAAATGTGGGAAAAGAGAGAAAAACATACGAGGAAAAAGGATGGAATTTAGAAAGATAAAAAAATGAATGGTACTGGGGGGCTTATTTAGGGAAAAAATGAGATCAAGAAAAAAGGTGATTTATAATATTGAGGGAGATTCTGCAACTTTTTCATATTTTAGCATGAAAACAATTTGATGGGGAGCAAGCTTCCTAGGAACTCCAAAATGCCAGTTTCATCAAACGACATTTAAATCAGCCTACTATGATGCCTCAAGGTTGGACATCTAAAACTAATGACTCAAGAATCACAACTCTAATGATGCTGGTAATTGCATAGATTTCAAACTAACTAATAAACTTAGGCCCCGCTTGGGCGTAACTCTTAAAAATACATGTGTATTTGGAATTCCAATTACAACCTACATGAATCCCATTGTTTATATAAAAATTATTAGGACACAAGTTCAGACACGGATAGTCTACGAAGAACAAAAATGGACGGGAGAAAATGGACGGGAAAGGTTAAGGAAGAGGGTGGCGGAGGAAGGAAATGCGTTGTGGTGGAAGGGCCAACAAAAGAGAGGAGGAAATAGAGTAGGCAATGGTAGCAAGGAAGAGGAGGCGGCTGGCAGTATCAGGGAAGAGGAGACGGTGAAAGCCGAGAAGAGGAGGTGACCAACAGCGGTAGAAAAGTAGAGCCAACTGTAGCGTAGAACTGGCAGTGGCACAATAGACTAAAGGTGAAGGCGGCACCAGAGACGACGACGAGGAAACGGGACAACCAGGTGCCCAACACGAGGAGAGAGGATGGAACGAATAAATGAGTGGGGTCGAGAGATCGGATAAATTGGAGAGATGTCGTAGTATCTGGAATCACAGATGTATTAGTGTAATTTTAGAAGACCATTTTAACACATACTAAATACAGCTACCTAAATATTGGTAATCACTAAATACCCTACTAAATATCCAAATGACAACTATGAAATTATTGGTATTTCTAATACAGAATATTAGTACAATGCCACATCTAATTACTGCGTTCAAATGGTCCCTTAAGTAGAACATGAATAAATGCCGTAGTTCCCAAAGAATTAAATAAAACTTCCAAAAAGACACTACCTAACCAACCTAATAAGGAGCTTTTGTTGGATATGGAGCTCGGAAGAGAGCCAGATGTGCAGCTTGTCCTACATTAGTTACACCCGATTCAGAAAGACAAACCCTTCGTAGGTGGTAGCTCTAGGATGCCTCTTCGAGTCACGACAATTGTGGTATGTGATCCAGAGCTCACTGAAGAGGCACAACTGGATGAGGAAGACATCTGAAAAGACCATGACGACTTGGAAGGAGTATCTATTGGCAAGGCCGTCATGCTTGGTGATGCTCATATTGTCATTGCCATCCCAAAAATGATGTTCCATATTACAGGGTAGCACATTAGATAACACTATATCGACACCTTTGCGACGAGTGTAGTGATCTAATATATGTGGTATTAAATCCTAGACAGTCATTGCAGAGACAACTTTGGTCAAAATGCCACTGTCAATGAGAATCATGCACATTCACTTATGCATCAAGCGTTAGAGCATGACAATATCACAATAAGGATTTTGACAGGGAGGCTTGGGTGCCCTCAAAACTAGGGCATGCTATAGTTGATCGTCACAGTCGTCCCCTATGCTTTCGCAAGCGTGAAGCAAGAAGCGAGCAACGAACTCTCCCTTAGCGCTTAAGCTGAATCGGCTAGTTAAGAGTACACTTTCTAAAAAAAAAATGGTCTGTGTAGTGAAATTATGTAGGTTTACATTTTAGTAATGTCACAGTACTAAATTATTGAAAATTCAAGTAATAACCATAGTCACAAATTCGGTTTTCGGGATATGCTCGATCGAGTTGAAAAATCAGATTTCGGGAATTATGTGGGAAATTCGGGTAAAAACGGTTAATGTACAATAAAAGTACGGTCAACGATTTAGGAAAAAGTCGGGAAAAAGCGAAGAATATAGATATATAAATACCATATATATATGCACAAACACATATATTGCACAAACACACATATGTACGTACATATATATAGCATACATATATACGTAAATATATATAATACACATACATATGCATATATACATTTATATAAACACATGTATATACACTTGAACAAAGTCAGTCTTAAACAATACATAAAACGGGGAAAATACGTAAAACATGAATAATTTGCAAATAATATGGAAATAAAATGTATTGAGATTGGGAGTTATTCGGTCGTCACATTCAGCTGGAGAAAGTTTTGCATTTCAAATGCGCCTTTTTCAAAAATTCAGAACCAAGTTATATGATGGATATTCATTGGAATAGCGTAGGCAATTGTGAACATGCAAATATTTGTATTTACTACATCTTCATAAGCTATGTGACTTCCTAAATGGATTTTCAGAATAGTTACAAGGAAACAAAATGGTCTCAATTTTTTTTAAATGAAGGTGTTGTTAACAATGAAAAGACGGCTAATCAATGTATTAGATAGGAGAAACCCTGCTCCTATAAATAGGAGAACAGGGAAGCGTACAAGACATAAGACAACCCTAATGGACCAAGACACTTAGGCCCATATTACAAACTAATAATAAAACACTAATTAAATAAATCTCAACACTCCCCCTTAAGCTGAAGTTGGGAGAATTCCAAATCAGCTTGCAAACAGAGAGTCAAACTAGAAAATAAAGAAACAAAACAAAAAGATAAACCAAGCCCATACAAAAAATTTCTCCCCCTCAATATTACATTAAAGCACTCAAACACTCAAAAACTCCTACACTCCCCCTCAAGTAGATACTCCAAGCAAGCAGGTCACAGAAGCTTCTCGATCATCTGGAGCAAAAGATAAAATAGCTGATAGGCACCAAGGTCTTCATCAAAGTCGTCGTCGTAGTAGCCAAAGAGTGCTGGATCACAGTAGCAGTAGTAGTCAACGTGCGAAATAGGGCACGGACGAGCCAGAAAATGCTGGCACACAGAAGTAGAGTCAACATGCAAACAAGGCATGGACAAGCAGAGAGTCGACGTGTCAAAAACACGGACATGCCAGAGAGTGCTGGCGCACAACAGTAGAGAGTCGACGACGTAGGCAGATAGAAGACCAGTAGGCACAGTAGCAAGCAAATAAATAACTCCAGTAAAGTCAGTAACAAATGTCTTCACCATCTTCCCTCATTATAAAGTATCCATCACAGTAGTAGACGTCAAGGTCCAGAGAGTGTTAATAGCAGCAGAAGACTCCATATATCAGCAATAAATGTAGCATGAAGATCCATTGAATATCAGAATGAAATTATTCTTCTTCATGTCATCTTTTCTCTATTTCTCCCCCTTACACCAACCACGGAAAGAATCAAGAGTGGTTGGGGTGGATAATGATAAAGGAACACCCTAGAAAGAAATATAGGTCGTAGCACTGTCGGGGGGTTTGGGGGGCGCGGCCCCCCAATTAGGGGGTCCCGCTGCCCCTCAGCGGGCGGGGGTCGAGGGGAGGCCGCCCCTCGTGGGGGCTCGGGAGAAGCGCCCCCGGGAAAAAAAGGTCCACAGTGATTTTTGAAGAGAAATCAAGCACAAATCTTCATAAAGATTAATAATATTACGGTTAAAATCCATCAAAAATTGTTTTAGCCAGTCTAAGAAATTTACAGCGGGCATTAGTGGTGGGGGTGTATGGAGCAGGAGCGGCGGAGGGGCAGGCGGCGGCACAAAGATAGCATCAAGTAGGGCAACAACAGGCAGTAACAGACTCAGAGAGCGGCATAATGCATGGGTAGCAGCAGCATGAGGGGGGAACCAGCAGTGTTGGCGGCACAACGACAGCAAGGCTGCTTGGCGTTGGCAAGAGGCTATCATGCAGCAACAACATGGGGTGGCGGTGCCTGGCGCAAGGGGTGAAGCAACCGGGTAGTAACAACACGTCGCAGAGGGGCAGTCGCGGCGGCAGCTGTTGCGGAGGACCGCTGGCAGGGCGGCCGACAGCATAGCATAGAGCGGCAGTGACACAATGGTGGGGCACGAGGCGCACGAGTGGAGCAGTAGCGGCGGCGCATAGAACCGGGAAGGAATGTCGGCGGCTATGCTTTACGCAGCCAGCGGCGCACAGGCAACAACGGCGGGCCTTGAACAGTACGACAGGTGCAGGTTGGGCGCAGGGCGCACGTCATAGTGGCGCAATGTAGAGTAGGAATAGATAGGAGCAGTAGAAACAGAAGATTGGAGAAAGAAGAGTTACAGACATGGAACAGCCCTGCGGGCAGCCAATCTCCGCCAAGGGCGGCGGCCGCCCGCAAGGGGGGCGCTCCTTTTTTTGCTCTCTCTCACGTAGGGTTTTTTTTATCCCTAGGGCGGCTGCTCTGATACCATGTTAACAATGAAAAGACGGCTAATCGATGTATTAGATAGGAGAAACCCTGCTCCTATAAATAGGAGAACAGGGAAGCGTACAAGACATAAGACAACCCTAATGGGCCAAGACACTTAGGCCCATATTACAAACTAATAATAAAACACTAATTAAATAACTCTCAACAGGTGCCTTTATACAACGAAAAAATATTTAGGAACCGTGAATCAAGCTATTTAAAAACTCTTGAAGCTGAGGCTGGGTGTTTTAGACACTAGTGGGTTTGGGAAAACTAAGTCAAGAGTCGATCAAAACAACCGCCTAGAATCTCACAACTGCTTTTGGAATCTCATATTACCTTAGGCAGTTGTTACTTCAAAAAAACTGCATTTTTTCCTGTCAGTAATCGTTGTCTATCATTTTGTGTATATTATACATGTCCTGTTTTTTAATACACAACAAGTCGATTGGGTTCTTAAGGTTATTATCCATAATCTCTATGATTTCCTGAAGTGGCTCAAGTGGTCAAGCACGGTGTCCCCTAACAAAGGGACCTGGGTTCGAATCCTACTTGCCGCCTTAATTTACCACCCTCCCGGACGTTCGGCCTCCACCATGGGCGTGGGAGACAGAGGCAGAAATCTTTCTCTCTTAATCCCATATATAGTTAGTTGGTTATTTAGTTAGTTAGTTAGTTAGTTAGCATAGGCAATGGGGTTCATTTAATATACAAGAGGAGAGCTAAATAGGTTGGAGTGTTATCTTTATTTTGCAATCTAACTCTTAATAAGGATTACATAGACAAATAACATAGGAACAAGATCCAGCCCAAGTCACTGGGTTACAACATAAGCGCTACAACCTATATCTTGTGTTAACTGAATGATAAAAAATGATATTAACCACGATTGTACTTATTCTAAGATTTTTCTAATAAGAAAACACTTTATTAAAACTAGCACCACACTGTAGGATATTGTATCGCGTCACTGGCTGTCAAAAAAGATTAATGAATAGCATTGGTCGAATATAAAATTAAGGAAAACGCAAAAGTGGAGGATGGTGAATGAATGATGTGGCCCGGACGTATTTTATTATATTAGATGTTAAACAATCATATAAATTGTCACTTCAAGCAGTACTTCTTGACAACTTCGCAAATCGATTCCAGTGCAAAGCTTGTACAACAAGGACAAGATGAATGTATGGCCAGCAATTGTGCCTCGTAGGCTCGCATTCTGAATTCGCTCGCACCATGTCCATCCTCTCTCTCTCTCTCTCTCTCTCTCTCTATATATATATATATATATATATATATATATATATAGAAAATAATAATTTATATATATAATATTTATATTCCTAGGTGTTGTCACTTGAGGAGGCAGGGGAGGTAGGGGACGGCAGCAGCGAAGAAGAAGAACACAAGGAAAGAGGAGGAAGGAGAAGAGGAGGCAGTGGAAGACAACAATAAATAAGAAAAAGAAGGCAGGGGAAGACGACATAAAGGAGGGCGAGATGAAGAAGAAGAAGGTAGGCGAAGAGAAGCACAAGAAAGAGAGGGAGGATGAGAAGGTCGATAACAGCCGCATCAGTAGCAACAAAAAAGAAAAGAAAAAAGGGGAGGAGGTCGACAGCAATAGCACACAAAAAAAGAAAATAAATAAGGAAGGGGAGGAGCACGAAGAGGAAGCATGGAAGGAGGGGGAGGAGGAAGAGGACGTGGGGACAAAAATAAAAAAACTAAGAAAAAAAGAAAAATACTAACCTTAAAGGCACCCTACTGCTACTCCTAGCTCCATGCTACATTGCTGCTACTGCACCTTGCTCCACACAAAGTTCGTTGTGTAGCTGCAGGAGAAGAGTAAAAGACAAATATGAGAGGGAGAGGAGTGGGAGGAGGAAGAGGAGGTGGGGGTTGCATCTGTCAGCGTTGGCGTATCACAGAAGTTTCATCGTGAGCAAGGAAATAGGAGGGGGAGAGTGACTTACCCTATGCTTTTTTTGGCAGATTTAAGCCAAGCCCATTTGATGCCCCTGCTCCGCCCACACACCCATCGAGGCTAGGTGCCTGAGTTGGGAGGATGGGGGCACCCAGGCGGCGCCCAAGAGGGCTCCCAAAAAACAGTGAGTCTAACACTTCAAGTTTATCTAAAGTAGGATGGTAAAAACTATAGGGTTCTTGTAGAAGCCTGTTGGTAACAAATGTGGTCAACTCGAATGGCATAGGTGCAGACTGCAGAGAGGTAGTAGAGGTAACGAGATGGGGGGACGTCCAATCATCCTTAAAACCCTACATGATAAAGCTAGAAGAACCAAAAGTGAGAGCATTTCAAGGAATGAATAACCTTTGATGCAGAAAGTAGAGTCGTCAGCAATGTTGGGGACCTAATGTACATAAAGCAATGTGATGGTAAATGTGAGCAGAACTGCGGAACAAAACTTCTCTATGTAACACCAAGTCATCTGGCGGTGTGACAGAGGCATAAGGAATGTGGTGATCAGAGGTGGTGAGAACGTGTTGCATACTAGTCATAGTCATGTGTTGAATGGAGCCAGAGTTCAAAATCCAATTGGAGCAGACACTATGGATGTCTTGGGGATGAAGCTTGCGATTGATAAATCAAAGAATCAATCACCAATGGACCAATCGGAGTTGGTAGAGTAGGCAGATGTGACGCTTGGTGGTTGGACATAGAGTGGGGACAATCCACCTTGTTCCGCGGTACGTAGGAGATGCATGTACTCATCATTGGTAAGAGCAGCATTGAGGGAGCGCCAAATGTAGTTGTAGACGGAGCAACTATTTTTGGTGGTGACCAGGTTAGATTCGCAGAACATCAACCTCAACTATGTTCGAGTTCGACTGCTTTCTTGGTGCGAGAATCTCTCTCGACATAAAGAAAGTGTTGACAGTAAGCACAGCGAACGCATTGTCCACAGGGCACTGTCGCAAGTGCGACCTTGTCCTCTGATGGCTCTAAATGATGACAATCAGACACATAATCTTGCTCCGTGGAGGGTAAGGAGCTCCCATCTAGGAACAGCCAGACCCCAGCAGCACGATGAAGAAGGTTGTTTAGAAATCGGCTGAAAAATGTAGTATTTCACTGTTCGCTGATATCTGTTGATGTGGTGGGAGGGAAGTAATAAAGTTCATTAGTCAATGCCTTCATGGCGTCCTACTAGACATCAAGAGACCAATCTCCATGTTGCTCCCAAAAGAGTTTGTCTATTATATTATACATGCGGAGACAATTTCAATCATGAGTGTATAACTTTTTCATTTTGTTCCACATGTCTTTTGTGTTACAATGAAACATGTATTTCATGGCAAATTGAGGCTTTATGTTGCCCAGAGCCACTAAAGAATCTTATATGGTCGTTGTACGTTGCCCAAATGGGGTCATCCTCTCATTTTTCCAGTGGAACACAAGGGATGTATTGGGTTTGTACTGTGAGATTCAAGAAATGTGTAGATAACATTCATCTTGGCAGTCACAAATTCGGTATTTGGGATACGTTCGGCCAAGATGAAAATTTTGGAATTTGAGAATTATGCGGGAAATTTGGAGGGTCAACATATAGTAAAAATACAGTCAACGGTTTGGGAAAAAGTTGGGGGAAATTGGAGGATATACACAAATAATATGTACATATATATGGATGTATGAATCTGTATATATATTGCAAACATGTATTGCACACATAGATAATGCACGCACACTGATATATATATATGTATATATACATATATATTGCACATATCTATGTACATATCTATACATCTGTTACATACACTCATACATAATGTGTTTACATTTATAGACACATTTATATTCACTCAGACAAAGTCAGGATCTTGAACAATTCAAACGTATAACATGGGAAGAAAACGTAAAATGTGAATAACCATGTGAACAATACAGAATAAAACTTAATATATACGGCAATTGAGAGTCATTCGGTTGTTTCATATGTTATAGGAAAAATTTGCATCCAGGAAAGTAATTGATACCATTCAGTTTTGCAAGTAATAAGGCAGGTGAATCATTATAGATAACCGCAAAAGTCGGAGCAGTCTTATCGACAATAACTGGGACAAAGCACGGTAACAGAGAACGACATGCTACCGGAATGTAAGATCAGTAGATGAACTAAGACTGCAGTATTGTTGAAGAAGCATGATACAAAAAGAATAGAAAGAAAGTGCTACCAGAAGAGAATGCGTTGATAGGACTGAATCACAGGGAAATATGTGTTGTAATGTTGATACATGATGCCCTAATTTGACGATGAAACGCTTACCCATGGGTTTAGGTAATCACATGGAAAGGAACAAAAAGAACAATTTAGTTGCCCTTTGTTCGTTTTTGTTACTTTATAAGAGAGCAACATAGATCCTTGTTCTTTTTTTTCTTGAAAGAAAGGGAGATTCAAAGGTTCGAATAGAGCAGAGGTTGGAAAGGAGAAACTTCGATCATACTAGGATGATCAGGAGGAACAATAATTGTGACATCAACATTGTTATCGGTATGGACAATGTTTCGGTTGTGAACCATACGAGCTGAACGAGTGTAGAAGTTAGGAGGGGTGCGACAACGGGCACAGGAGTGGGGGGCATTAGAGAGGGAGAGCAAACCCGCTCCCATATCACGTAAATAGATTAAAAGATATTTTGCGTTAACAAAAACATGTTTGCAAGTTGCTCCTATATATAGGATTAGAGAGAAGAGAGATTTTCAAGATACTTGTGTAGTACATAGAACACTTAAGTATTATTGAATCATCATCATCATCATCTAAGCCTCAGTCCCAACCATGTTCGGATCGGCTACATGGATCATTCATTTCCATTCAACTCTACCATGGGTCATATTCTAATCGAGATGCAAAGATTCAAAATCTCTCTTTATAGGCTCTTCCCATGTTAATTCTAGCCCTCCTCTTCTTCTATTAATTGTGTTTGACTCAATAGCATTGCTTTGTATACTAGGCGCATTGCTTCGTTTGCGTTGCACATACCCATACCATCTGAGTCGGCCCTCACGCAACTCGTCTTCCATGCTCGCCACCCCCACTTTATTCCTAATATAATCAGTTCTCAAACAATCGTTTCTTGTCTTCCCACACATCCATATCAGCATACGCATTTCAGCCACACTTGTTGAGACCTTGTTTCTTCACCACCCAACAATTCACTCCCATAGACCATGGCTGGCCGTATAGATGTTCTATAAAATTTGCCATCCTGCAATGATCTTGTGACAAACGTCTTCTTGGACGGGGATGTATATTTGAATAATAGAACCCAAGTAACGAAATTTGTTACATTTTGATATATCTACTCCGTCCGACTTGGCTCCACCATTCACACTGCAAGATTGGCTGAAATTGCAATGTGTCTGCTCAATTTCGCTCCTACTTACCATCAACTCATTTGATTCCAATGCCTTTCTCCAAAGTTCAACTTTATCATCCAATCCATCTTTAGTTTCGTCAATCAACATAACATCATCAGAAAAATAACATACACCAAGAAGATGTCATCCTGAACATTCTTTGTCAACTCATCCATAACAAGAATGAACAGATATGGCTGTGATAGGAAAAGTTGGAGTCTCTCCTCCAAGAATCTTCACACTTGCAGTTGAGCTGTCATACATGTCTCTAATCAAGTCAATGTATGGGATTGGCACACCCTTTTTCTTCCAAACCACCACAACACTTCCCTGGGTACTCGACCATAAGCCTTTTCTAGATCAATAAAAACTATATGAAGATCTCTTTTGCTTTCTGTGTACTTCTTAATGAGAAAAAATTGCATCTGTGGGGTAAGCCCAATAGAAAATGTCAACAACAACATTTTCAGTCTTAACAATTTTATGATTTTCCACAATTTCATATACACTATCGTATTTAGGAGACTTGTCAATTTAAAATTAACAATTCTGTTTTTCTTTTGAGAGTCGGTATATATTTGTTAGGTACGGGATTAAGAGATAAAGATTTCCCTCCCCCTCTCCCACAACCTGTAGGGGAGGTCGGACGCCCAGGGGAATATTAAATCCAGGTGTGTATGTGCTTATGTGTGTGTCTTTATATGTACATATATGCACAATGTTCTTATATTCTTGATATTTCTTAAATACTACTTTTTAACATTTTTTTGAGATATATCAAAGAAACAAAAAGTGAGTTTTGACCTTTCAAGCCAGCATAATAATTGCTGAACCCAAATTGGTAATTGTGCAGCTGACGGTGCATGTATGTATGCAGCCGCATATGCAAGCCAAATATGCAGTGCTAGTTTAAATAACTTAAACACGAATATTCGACTCAAATTTTTTATCAAATATAAATAAAGCATACAACTGAATTTCTTTTTTTTACAGTTCAAAGGAATGTGTAAAACTCGTGGGATGTTGAACTGATTAGGAGACAGATCAAATCATAAATTTCCTGTTAATCTTATGATCATGATGTTTTAGGCTGAGTTTGATTGACTTGGCTAAATCAGATAAAATGCACAAAATAATGGTATGTTTGGACTAATTCTCTATTGATTGCTTGCCTGGATGGTTTGGATTGATTTTATATTGACAAAGGAATAGTCACATGAATTGCAGTAGCACTGGGTTTTTAGATTGTAATTTTGGAAGAAATTCTGGTGCTAATACTCCACAATAATGGTTGAAAAGTCTTAATCAAAGATATATTTTGTTTGGTTATATCATATCATATGCAATGTTTTAAAAAGCGTGAAGCGGGAGGCGTGCGGACGGGACCTTGTAGCCAATTAAGCGGCAGGCGGGCGATTAAGCGGGCGATTTTTGAAAAAGCGGATGCTTAAGATCTTATATATTTATATACAAAATTACATGTATGTGTATATAAAAAATATATTTATAAGGAAATCAGTAATACTAACCAGTAGTATCAAATAGTAATGAACGAAATCTGCAAGAAAATCAGTAAAATCAGTAAAACCATTAGAAGTATAATAGAGTAATACGATATTTACTTGGATATATTACAGCAGTACCCTATTATATACAGCTTACATACAAAGTTTTCATTCTAAAGTAGGACTAGGTATATCATAGAACATTTAATGTATACAAGCTTCATATATTATACTCAATACTACTTTGATTATATATTTAATTAACATTACATGCTTACAGCAGCATTTTTTTCAAAAAGTGGGAAAAAAGCGGGCAAAAAAGCGGGAAAAAGGCGGGAAAAAGCGGGTGAAGAAGGAAAAAACGGGCGATTTTCTTCAAACCGAGTAAGCGGGCGCTTAAGGGCAAAATTAAGCGGATGGGGGTCTTGGCCGATTAAGCGGCCGCCTGGGCCGTTTTTTAATACACTGTATGTATGATTGAGTAACTCTTGTAAGTATACAACTTTTGAATGTGAATATGTTATATATTGTACTTGAAAGTTTGAAACTACTAAATGGCAAGGAACGAGGTGACCGATACCGACGCCGTTTCGACAGCTTGGAAATAGGTATTTACCGGTATACCGACGGAAATACCGACAGATGCAATCCTGGCCGTTTCGACGCCAAAATGAACGAATTAATTTATGAAATTTTACAGGTGTAATCTCTACACCTAAATGCATCGTTTTATGCAATAAAATTCTATATTGGGTGTGGGGGAGGGGGGTTCCATCATGGGGGAGGTAAGAAATCTGTCCTGTTTCGTTGGGATTTCGATGAAGGATTTCGATGACAAAATGTAGGAATTAAGATATGAAATTTTACTAGCACAAACCACACACTTAAATACACACAATTATGCAATAATATGCAATTTACAACATATGAATAACATATCTACTTACAACTCACATCAGCTGTATGTTGAGTGGCGCGTTGGTTCTCCATACAGTAATGAGTTGATATTACTGAGATATTGCGGCCATGACATGCACATCCTATAAAGGTGGTTGTATGTAGTCACATGCTCCTCATACACATCATTATTGGCAAATTATATGAAGTTCCATGTTGCTCATTCATGTGCGATACTGTGTAAGTGTATAATACTCGTTTGTATTATATTCACATTACTCTTTAGTAAAACATCTTCCACTAAACATAAATAAGTAACTAATTATATCAATACTAATTGTAATATGTTAGACAGATTGTATGATAATAGTAATTAAGAGTGTTGTAAGTAGGTAGATCTAGTGATAATATTGTAGATCTATATAATATATTATAGATGTATGTATAGTTCGCGTAAACATATATAATTGGAGTAATATTAGGCTTTGGCGGTAAAAAATAATTTTTTAGGTGAAAGTGGAAGAAAAAAGTAGGAAAAAGAGATGAAGAGGTTGCTAATGGTAGAAATGAAAGAGATTAGTTATAATTACCTTGATTTGGGTTGGTATTAGCTCCAATCGCCAAAAATCATCCAAATGCACCTTCTTTTCTCCTCCCAATAAGTAACTACAGTCATTCTCGCAAAAAACGGTATACCCATCGGTATACCGCCGGTTTCGGTCGGTACAGTGAAGTTAGTAGTGCATTTTGCACCGAAATCATCGAAACATGGCGGTATGGGCGGTATACATGTCGGTATATCGGTATTTGCGATCCTATCGGTACGCACGCATGTTTCCGTATCGGTACGCGTCGGTATCGGTATTTCGGTCGAAATACCGGCGGTACGGGCGAAACTTCATTCCTTGCTAAATGGTATAGGTAATTATTGCTATATCGTAAATATTTTAGATAATTATATAATGAACATTATTTGTTCAATGCTAATAGTTTATGTTTTCCTTCAATAACAGAGATATATATAACTACAACAAAAAGTAATTAATATACTTAAAACAACAACACTACAGATACTTTCTATAGTATGTATATTCTAAGTGATTCCATCCCTTGTATATTTCTGGTCGTGCAAACATGCATATTGATTCTAGCCAAGGAAGCATAGACACGTTTGTAGACACAGACACTGACACTGACACGGGACACAGCAATTTTGTAAAATATAGGACACGGACACGGCACTAATGAGGGCTATTTTTTTTCAAATACATACATACGGGAGTGTATAATACATGTATGTATAATAGTATATGAATATGAATACAAAGGTGTCTTTATGTGTAGCACAAACATTATGAAGTCAACAAATAAACCTGCTGCATTTTTTAGGTAACTACATTAGATTTTCAGAATGAATAAACACTGATTTAATTAGTTTATTAGACCAATATGTGATTCATGATATAGAACTCATCTTGGATTTTGCATTTGGACTCTTTTTCAGACATTTTATTTGTAATTTTGATTAGATCTCGCCGTGTTATATGATCTCAATCACAAGAACACTTAGAAGTGGCTGTATTTCCAGAATTTACACACTGAAACAGGTTACTACTGGAGCGGTTGCTGCACGAAGTGTCCGGGCTGTATCCAACTGTGTCCGGGCTGCAAAAAGCCCGTGTCCGGGAAGTGTCTGTGTCCAAAATGTGTCCGACACGGACACGGCAACTGTATAGAAGTGTCCGTGCTTCCTAGATTCTAGCTGTAGCTTCTAAGAGGTCCCTGTGGTTTCGTCCATCCAAGTATGCCGTTTAGTGCTAATTTCTGATTTTCAAAAAAAGAATTTACTGACTGTTTCAACCCAATAGTAAATACGTATTCTGCTCTCTACTAAGATTAGAATTTAAAAATTGCAATTTGTAAATATACCAGCATTCACATTAGACGATCATGAGTGCACTATATTCCTCCCAAATAAACATTTTATGCTTTGTCATTAATTAAACATATAATATAAATTCTGCATGTTCAATGTGGATTGCTTAATTAAGTACCTATATTAGTCTGCTCTTGACGTTTTGCTTTGCATTAAAATTGAAAAATTACATATACATATACAACAAAGAAAAGCTTTGAAGAACCTTTAAACTTAGGTGCCCAGGCCATTTCAGTAGATACCTTGACATCTTGTATCTATGATTCCAAGTTGAATCTCAAAATTGGTTGTCATATGAAGTGATACAACTTAACAATAGAGGGTGTAGGCTGCTTAACAGAGGTCTTACAAGTCACACGATACTTTACATAGTTATAGCAAGAAATCAACCAAACAAAGAGGGTCAAACTATTTCATCAAGTAAAAGTAAACATACAGTTTCAATATTTCCCAAGGCTTAATCATTCGCATAAGTATGAACCAAACTTAAAATTTTCTTTAAGCCTGAAGGGGGAAGAACTTCCCCTAGGATCCAAAAGCCTAGAAGATGCCATTATGAGAGGGGTAGGTAAATCGAGGGATAATGCGATGCAATGTGGACAAAACCATGAAATACCATAATAATCCACCCGTGGGAATTGGAATTGACTCTCCCTGGTTAAATAGCAGGGTCCGACCACCACCATACCACACACCTGCGGGCATCCAAATATAAGATTTTATGCTAAGGCATTTCATCACATATTGAAATCTTTGGGTGCTCAAGGCCAACTGCAAACATAGGGTGCGCACATGCCAAAGTAAAAACAATCTGCAACTTTACCAACATTTACACTTATGTTTGTCGATTCCTTGTTATTCCAGTTGAACACTTGCTTATACCATCAGAATTTTAGAAGTATAAGCATCATGTTCCAATGCTGTAAGTACTATTCATCTCCATGTCGGCACGTCCCAAGTCATCATGTTCCAATGCTGTAAGTACTAGTCATTTCCATGTCCCAAGTACACTGTCAGAACATTTCATGGTGTGGCCTAAGTTAATTGAGTTATCTATCTCATATTATCTCAGCTTTTATGTGATACTTTGGGTTCATTCTTTCAAACTTCCAACCAGAAAGTGTGACAGATACGGCAGCATACATAATCAACTACCGTCTATGTGCAATTCCCCATATCTCATTGATTTTTTATTAGCCGCCCATTTTTCAGGCCGTACAACACAGCATGATCAACAAAGAATTAAGGAGCAGATAGGTTTTCAACTTAATGCCGTAGGTTCTATTACCAAACTGGCATGCCAACTGATATTGTACTAGCTAATAGGAATATTGAAAATTCTGAGCAATAAAGCGTTTTGAACATACCTTCTAGACCTTCACGAAACCATTCCTGTGCCTTAATATGTTCACCAGCAGAGCCTTCAAATCTTGGAGAGAGACTTTCAACATCTCTTCTGGAATCAACAATAGCTAGTGCAGAAAACAAGTCACCAGGAATAGCCAAATTGGTTTCTTTATCTCCGTTGTCAGAAATTTGACCCCTCTGATAGGCATTGACAGCAAAGTTTTTCTGGGTGACTGCTTTTTCGGTGGCAACAACAGAACTGATTATCAAATTTCCATCAATCTTAACAAGCTTATTATTCCTGGGTACATAAAGAGAAGCAAGTAATGGTTCAGTGGCATTGCCATAGTGTGAAGTTTCTATGTGCCCTTCCAGCTTCGTTCCTGTACCCCTGTTACCTCCGCAGAAACGAGAACCCTCTAAATTCCCACTGACGGCAAGCACCTTTTCGCGACGCTGACTCAAACCTCCATCCTTACTGTAGTGCCCGGTAGAAACCGAACCTCTGTTTCTGGAGTTAATACTAGGCACGAATGCCCCAAGGACTAGCATAAAGAACAGCAGCCCCACGAGGCTTACACCTGCGACCTTTTTAGTCTTGCTGTCAATTCCCTTCTTCCTTGTCCTAGACTTGGTGGTTGAAGTCGGCTGTTGGGTTCTCAATTTAGGTATAGGTACCAACGGAGCATGGGCACCCGGCGGCATAGTGTACCCAGGCCATGGCATCCACGGGTACTGCATGGGAGCCATTGGATGCACAGCAGGGTGCATTGCCGTAGGAGGTGGCGCAGCAGAGTTCCCTGTAGGAGCCCTGCTCAACTGCAGCTTCAAACTAGCGTTCTCGGCAATGAAGTAAGAGATCCTATTACTGAGATCCGCAATGGCGGAGTTCATGGCCTTGACCTTCTCCTCTAGCTCTTCCACGTAAAGCTTCTTCCTCTGTCTGGAAAGCTGTGCGCTTTCCCTGTTCCGAATAAGCCTTGCCTTCCTTTTGTCGTCCTCGTCCGCCGCCCCGGCGGAGGAGGGGTGTGAGGAATTGGTGGCGGCTCCAGCGGAGTGGAGACGGAGTAATTTGCTGACAGAATTAGGGTTTCGATTAACCTGATCGCTATACCCTTCGCCCTTCCTCTTTAGTCCGCGACCCTTCAAACCATCTGATGCGGAAGCCGTCGTGGTGGAATTGCCGGAATCAGGAGAACCACTGGTGTAACATCCGCGGTACGAGGAACACGTGGCCGAGTTCCCGGACTCGAACCCTTCGGTACCAGTATTCTCCGGGGAGGGTAACGACGAGGACACGCCGGAACCGTACCCGTTCGAGCCGGTCGCATGCGGTGGCGAGACTCCAGGTTCCAATGCGCCGATCTCGCCGCAGCCGAGTTCGATCGAATTGGCATTCTGGTACGCCGAAACGCCGGAATAGCCGGGATTCGACGCGTCGGCCTGCAGCGGACCATCGGGCGTGGTGAGGAACGGGTCTCCCACCACTTCAGGGAAGTTAAGAAGGTCGTCAAGTGAGAAGTTAGGGTCGAACTCGATGTCCAAGTCGAGATCATCGAGGTCGAGGTCAAGGTCCGGCGGGATGGCGAGATCGGAGGGGAAGTCGAGGAATAATTCGGCGGGGCCGGGGAGGCCGGCGGAAAACGTGAGTGCATCCATGGCGAGACCGCCCTCCGGGGCTACTGTTTCAGGAGGCATGCAACGTGGTTCGTCTTGGCGGTGGATCTGGTGAGCGGCGGGGCCGCGGGGGGAGTTGCTGCCGTGGTTCTACGACGCGATTTGGTGACTTGACTGTGGGCTCGAGTGTCTTCCGGGGCCCGAGTTACCTTCCGGAAGGTTCAGCAGACTCGTGGGTCACATATGAAACATTTGCTGCGAGTGATTGGCCACCCCCATGTAGAAAATCCGTAGATCAATGTCAATTTAGGGTACGTTTGGATGTATGTAATTGGATTAGTCAATGTTGTATTTTATTAATTTCGGGATCCTATTCTGTTGGGGTTTGAAACTCATCAAAAAATATGTTTCATGTTTGGTTTAAAATATGACTTTTTTTTAAATATGAACTCCAGAAGGATGTATTCATCCCGCCTCCTTGAGGCTTTAAAAACGTTGAACATATGTGACCGTCTACAAGAGCTCCTCTAAGCAACAAAACACAAAGATACATCCCTCCAAAATCCATAGTTGTACGAAATTGCTACACCTTAACACATTTTTAGTAATTTGTTATGAACCTCCTACGTATATCTATTTCTGTTTTATCAAAGTGACGGAGCTCTAAAACTCCTTGTGGGAGTTCTCCGTCTCTATATGTTGTGTATTGTGATGTCTCCCGTTTCAGCCAAGGGATGTGCCATTGTGTTGCCCTCGTTGTGTGTGCCTTTGTATATGGCGTTGTGCTCATTTATCAATCTTCTGGCTCTTGTCAGCCTCTCTTGTTGTCTATAGGGACCTGCTCTTGTGCCTCTTAGCATCTCCACTATTGTGTGTAAGTCTGGTTTTACATATTTTGGCATGAATCCACGCATTAAGTAGGGGATTATGCCATGCTCAATGGTCACCAATAGGGTCTTGTTAGATTCAATCATTCCTACTATTTTAGCAAATGTCAGAGTGACTTCATGCTCATGATTCCTCCTATTGATGTTGGTATGTTTCTATTTAGTTTAGAACCTAGCACGACTAGGTTCATCTTCATTTCACCTCCTTCCGGTGATTCCCATCTGATGACTTTGGTATCAGTGACTCTAGTTGTGATAAAGTGAGTTTTTACATATATTTTCTCTCTCTTATGATTTTGTTATTTCCAGTACTACTCTCAACCATCCCCTTCATTAATTTGACAAAAAGGAATTATCAATTTCATTATAATGCAAACCCTAGTTCATATAGAGGTGAAATATATGTATTATGATATATAGTCAATTTATGTACTCAACCTTCTAATTTGGAACTCAATTTTGTACCATAGCTAGATAATCTTTGTATGAAGCTCTATTTAAAATTTCACTTTAATTGGATAAGTTGTTTATGAGATATAAGCTTTAGAAATTAGATACATTGTTCCATTAATTAAAACCTAAGACCTAAGTTTCTGATTATTTGATCAATGCACGTGACATTCATGTGTCATGCAGGGCTTATCAGCCTAGGCGCGGACACCCCTTATTGATCCTGACATCCCGGCTGTTTGATCTGTCTAATCTTGAATCGGGGAAGCATCCAATGTGGAGGCCTCGTCATCAACCTCCTGCAGGTCTCGGCCTACTCCAACAGCTCGAGCCAAATCAACCCTGATAGCCCGAGGGTTATCTAGACCACATGTCCATTTGAGATATTTGGAGGACAAATTCCTCTCGCCAAGACAACCTCAACGACCCCTGCCACATCACCCCTGGCCCCCATATGAGGTAGAACAACCCCCCAATCCATCGCTACTTCTCACCTGATGGCGGCATCTAGTTTATGGTTTCTTCACCCTCACCACCTTACGCCTATTTAAGGACTCCAAAACAACCACCACACCTCCTTTATTCATCCTCATCTCTCAAGTGCACCGAAGGTCGCCCCATCCACCATGACCTGAACCACCTTCACCTCACCTGACCTAGAGCACCCCCTCACTCCTACGACCTCCCTCCTTCTAATCAACCGAGGTCACACGTCCCTGGGACCCCGACGAAGTGAACGAAGCCCTCCGCAGGAGCTGTGATAGCACCAAGACACTAGTCGATAAGAGCCTGCAACTGAGCTTTGAAGCTCTATCACTAGCAAGGTCTCAAGCTCCTCTGATCTTCCTGGAGGTTGCAGACACATCTCCAAACCCCCGCGAATCTCCACATTCCCTTAATCCAACTCGAGGGTGGGTAAATCCCTGAAACCCCATCTCCATTTTATCTCTACCTACTTGATCAAAACCTGAGCTATAGTCCATCTCCGACGACCATCCTAGGCTCCCTGATATCGGGGTGACACCGTGAGCTCAACCCACACCTCAGCACATCTCAACACCCACCTATATACCCAAACAATCATCTCCCCTCTTTCCTTCCTTCTCTTCTGCCATGGCGCAAGAGGAGCAAGAATCAGGTGGATAAGTTACCCACTTTGACCATACATGTCACACCCGCATATCGTCCATGCATGGGCTTTTTAGTCCTTTCGGACCCTGGCTTGACCCTGTTAGTCAAGGCTGGCTCACGGGTTAAGAGGAGGATCCGCAGAGTCAGATCCCTCTTCTGATCCACGAGGTACAACCGCTTTTTTCCTTTTTTATTTTTCTTTCAAAACACTAGCCTTTTTCTGATTGATTGATTCTATAAAATCAATAATAAATGATTCCAGTATCTGAAAAATCCCCGTAAAATAACCATATTCTCAAAAAAATGAGGAGAACCTATATAAATTATCACGTGTACCTAAACCCAATCCTAGAATTAATGTACCCTTTTATAGATTTAGTTAATGTTCTATTATAAAATTAATTTATAGAAAATGAATATAAGAACAGGGATCAACATTTATGAAAAACCCTGAGGCATCAATATAATGTTGTGTCCTCTGACCCGAAATCCTAGGTTGTTGATTAATAGTGGACTCATATTCCCTAACAACGCATGAATTGTCTATTTCTCTCTTTTTCTATAATGGTGATTAAGGAAAAATTTAACCATCCTAGATATTTGAATCCATACTTTTCTTTATCATTAAGCATGCTTCTCTATTACTTCAAAAAAGGGTCAAAACAACATATACAAGTGGTGGTATAGGGAAATGAAACTAGATAGAAAGAAAACTATCTATGCAATGAAAAACCCTATCTATGCAAAGTAGACCCAATCTAAATAACTTCTCTGCGAGATGATGACCGATAGGACTTTCTCTTCTTCAAAAATGGTGAAATTTCTGGCACCTCATAGGTGATACAGGGTAAAAATGACTAGCTATTTTTCCTTCATGTTTGAAATTTGTGTAAGTGTGTCTTCATTTGATGGTGAGTGACTGAAGTAAATGCGAGCTCTATCCCACACCTCTTGAGAAAATCTCCATCCCCAAAAGATATGGTACTACTCTTCACCTGCTTCATTGCACAGAGAACATCTAGAATCGAGGATGAACCCTCATTCCTGGAGGTAACGTTCAGTTACCATCTTTCCATGTAGGAGTTTCCAGTCAAATATTTTGGTTCTATTAGGTAGCTTTGCTTTCCAAAGCCAGCGAGCCCATTCAATTTCTTAGTAGTGCACTCTAGTCAGCTGCCACGCCCCCTTTAGAGAATAGGATGGCATACCTTCAAAATAGCACAGATCTTTTGTCCTGAGAACAATGGAGTTGCATATGCTCTTCAACTTTTCAACCCCTCGGGGTGGAGGTAGAGACCAAGCTCCTTCTTTGATAATGCTATTTAACTTAACATTCAGGCTCAGGCCTGTTCTCAATTTCAAGTAATCTCCCGCCCTTGAGTTAAGGAAAGATCCTTTCACCCAAGGGTCATTCCATAGGGAAATAAGAGATCCATCACCTTTAAATTGAATCTCACCAATTGGATCAAATTGTTTTTGTGTTTGAGCAAGGACTTCCACATCCAGCTGTCATTATACTTTGGGGTGTAGGACCATACAGAGTCTTGTTCAAGGTAACGACTATGGATACAATTAACCCACAGGTTCTCCTTACTATTAGTAATGTCCCAAATGAGTCTGGTGAGGCTAGCCAAGCTCCATGCCTCCACACTTTGAATGCCAAGACCACCTTCGAGGTTAGGCTTGTAGATGTCCTGCCAGGAAACAATGTGAAATTTTCTTTAGTTTTCTTTGTCCCCCCCCATAAGAAGGTTATGTACAATTTGTTGATCTCATCCATGGTGCCTTTGGAAAGAGGGAAGGTCCTTGTCCAAAATAAGTGGTACGTAGATAAGGTGGATATGATTAGCTCCATATGGCCAGCCACCGAGAACAGTTTAGACTTCCAGGAATCTAATTTAGCTTTAATTTTGTCAACCAGGGGTGCATGATGTAGCCCTATTCTAGGACTCCATCTTGTTCCATTTTGTACTTAAATCACATCTAAACATGCTAGATTACAAGATATTTCCCCTAATATGTTTATCATTATCAAATGCGCTTATGGATGTTCTTTGCATCATTTTTAGGTACTTGGACCATGTTTAAGGTGAATGAAAGAGAAGGAAGGAGTCCTATGTCTCCTCCACTCATGGAGGGGTCTAAAGAAGGCCCCCAAAGTTCCCTCAAACTACCTTCAAAAGCCAAGGATCGACATTAAGCAAAGAAATCCTTGAATGATGAAGACTGAAGATAAATTGCCTAGTGGAGACCACAACACGACTGTGGGAATACCCCCACGGTCGTAATGTTTATTATGAAGAATTTGACAGAGACAATAGGGACTTTGCATCCAAATGGCCACGGTCGTAACCACCCAACACGGTCGTGGCCAGGAGAGCTGAAGAAGTTCATGGCCACACCTCCACAGTCGTGATGTTTATTATGAAAAACCAACAGAGTCAACAGAGATTTTGCACCCAAATGGCCACGACTGTGGCCATCAGCACAGTCGTGGCCCATTGAAGATACCACGAGCATGGGATATGCCCACCAGTCGTACTGTTTATTGAGAAGAATCATCAGGGAGTTGCCCCCCAAATCGCCACAACCATGGCCACTGAAGACCAGCTCCCTCGTGTTGCTGCTCCATGACCACATCTTCCTCCTCCAAAACGACCGTGTTACTGATAACACTCATTTTTGTGATATTTATGGCCCATATTTCGTTGTCAAAACTATCCTTTTAAACTGTTTTCCTCTTCATTTTATCATGTTATTGAATAAATGAGTCACACTATGCTCTTAACTCATTTTTATCATCTTTTACGGAGCTTTTACTCGCTTTTCCACTCAAAATCAGCAAAATGACCCGTCCCGACCCACTTACAAAGAATTGGCCTTTTTCTAGCTGCATGATGCGTCCACTGCCCATTGCGGTCGCTGCCCGACATGGCAGCAACCCGACACCGGTGTATCGCGCAACGCGGAATTTAGCAACTGAACTCTAGCTTGTATGCTTGGATCGTGTTTTGACTAGCTATCGAATCGTGTTTCCCATTTCAACACTCTCGAGAGAGGAGTTGTCACTCTAGTGTTTGGTCTGATCAAGGAGTACGAGAGTACCCGGGGTTGGAGTTGCCTCAGTTATCTTTCCACTCCAACCTGATTCCCCTACCCTTGAGAGAGGGTGTAGGTTCTTGGTTGGAGGTACCCTCTTTGAGAGAAGGGGTACTGGATGTTTTCTGCTTCCTCTTGTTATACCTAAGTTTTCTACCTTATGTAATGCCTGTTGTAACTCATTTTTATACCTTATGGAATTTGGTGAGCGACATGCTACTACATGACAGAGAGTCGTTATCACGCCATGACCAGTCATCCCGACACAGACATATCGCGCGACACAAGCCACTCACCAGAAAAATGCTTGTCTGTCACAGTCGCCTGATACCACTGCAACCCGTCACGGTGTGTCGGGCGATACCTAGGTATCGTCCATCCCCGAAGCCACATAAAGGGAGTCGATGAAGGATACATGGTTCCCGAAGATCCGTAACTTCTTCCGATCGCTGCCTATAAATAGCAGCTACAGGACCTCGATGGGACGGGTCCGAATCCCGTGAAAGCTAACTTCGAAAAGCACATGGAGTTAGTGTGTCGTGTCCCCGTGGTGTGCCGGGCGATACTAGGTGAGCACTTCCCCAACCCGAGAGGGGCAGGAGTGGTTCACTTAGAATCTGTCCCAGTAGCCGCAGCGGCCGATATCGACCAAGAAGGCCACCTCATGTGCCGGGTTCCTAGATGGGCTCTCGCCCTAGACGGCTCGCCCATTACACCCGATACGAGAAACTTGAGAACCTAAGACCTCTTTAACCCGACACAATACTGAACCCGATACAGACAACCCATCATAGTGTGTCGCCCGAGAGGGTGACACCCCGATACGACCGTATCGGGTAGAGCGCTTTAAGCGATACGTATGCCCGTCACAGCTTATCGCTTGACAGGGGATGCCTCCCGACACAGGCGTATCGGGCAGAGCTCCCGCCCGGTATTGGTAAGAGGCATCTTAGGGGTCTGATGCTATATGTCGCCCTCCTAAATCAAGGAGGCGATACATATCTTTCCTTTTTTCAGTCATTTACTTTCCTTATTTATGCAATGTAACTAAACCCTTTTATACAATGCTTATGCTAGTGGAGAAAGAGGAGTTTTAATGCCCGTTGTCCTATGTTTGGTCCCTTTTTGTTGGATGATTTCTTTTAGCATCTGAACTCTAGCTTGTATGCTTGGATCATGTTTTGACTAGTTATCAAATCATGTTTCCCGTTTTAACATCCTCGAGAGAGAGGAGTTGTGACTCTAGTGTTTGGTCTGATCAAGGAGTACGAGAGTACCCGGGGTCGGAGTTGCCTCAGTTATCTTTCCACTCCAACTCAAGTCCCCTACCCTTGAGAAAGGGTGTAGGTGCTTGGTTGGAGGTACCCTCTTTGAGAGAAGGGGTAATGGATGTTTTCTGCTGCCTCTTGTTATACCTAAGTTTTTTACCTTCGTTCCTTACCTAGGTAATAGTGTTATATCCTCTGTTCTGTTGCACAAAATTTCTAAAAATTGATAAATGCCAAAACCTTAATCTTCCTTGTAACTCCAGTTGGAGATAGCTTTTCTTTATAACGTTTTTTATGGCATTTTGTTCCCCTAGTTTTCTTTTGTTTCACCGATCTTCACCTGCCGTTCCCTTGAGAACTTTGTTCTTACCCTTCTTTTATCAGAGTGTAGAGTGTTGATTCCGCATTCTTAGCACTACCACCCTTGTCCCTGTGGTTCGACCCCGATCGCTACTTCAGAACCCGTCATCGTTGCGGGGGCCTAAGAGTCGGGTTATTTAAAATTCTGACTACTTCAAATCCACTCCTTTTGGACACGCAATTCAGGTCGGTCAACTTTTTGGCGTCGTTGTCGGGGACGAGGAAAAACGGTACTATTAACGAACCCGAATCCACTAACTACACTCCCGTGCCTCAAGCTTAGTAATAAGATTGAAAACATATTTCTTTTAGATTTCTAACTTGAAATGTACAGAATAGTTTGTTTTATTAACACATGTTTTCTGACTTGATCATACGCTCTATTCAGGTACTCTGGGAAGAAGCGCTTTACTCACTTGAACACCATTCATCATGCTGCCCCGTGTGGAACCACCCCTTTCCGCAGATGAGCAGATTGCGAGAGTTGGACCACATCACCCACCTCCTCCTGGAACAGAAGAAGACACAAATGACTGTTACAATGACAACCACCTCTATGAAGAGCCCGAAGATCCTGAACTAGAACAACCTGGGGATGATCATCATCATGAGGGACGTCGTCACTGCCATAGGCACAGAAGGAATCATCATAATAAAGAGCCGAATCATAGAGAAAGTGCAAGTGAAGATTCTGACAAAGAAGAAAAGACTCTTCGGGAGTTGGCTGCCACGAAGGCCAACAACTCAAGATGCCCGGTAGTAATCCCAAGGTTTGATGTTGTTAACTTTGAACTGAAACCATCTATCATATCTATGATCCAAAATAAAAGCTTCACGGGAAGTTCTAAGAATGATAACCCTTATCATCATCTCGACGCTTTTAAGAATATATATGATACCATCAAAATGCGGGGAGTTCCACAAGAAGTCATTTACTGCAAGGGCTTCATCTTCTCCTCAGAGGACAAGGCCATATCCTGGTACCTAGGGCTACCGCACCAAGCTCTGAACGGGTGGAACGCACTTGCAGACGCTTTCATGAACAAGTTTTACCCTACAAAGAAAACTGTCAGGAACAGGCAAAGGATCACGTCATTCATGCAGAAGCCAAATGAGAATCTACACGAATCCTGGGAAAGATATCAAGAGTATCAGAGAGACTGCCCTCATCACAACTACAAAAAGGGTTTCCTAATAACCACCTTCTACAATGGTCTGACCCCCAAAGAAAGGGTATCGCTAAATGCAGCTGCAGGAAGCGACTTTCTGGGGAAGAAGCCCAGTAGATCCAAAAAGATCATCGAAAACATGGTTGAACTACAAGCCAGTACCGACTACGACAGGTCTGATAGAGGATATGCTAAGAAGGCCTCTAATGAAGGGTCGTCGGTCGAATCTAAAGCCCTTGAAGCTATCACCACTCAAATCCAAAAGAGCCACTAATGTCCGACAGTTAAAAGAATCAGGAGGGAAAGGAAAGAAACAGGTTGAGAAAGTGATGAAGTGTGTCACCTACGGAGATGGTGGGCACAAAATTGATAACTGTGTTTACACCCAACCTGACGAGTCAAGTGAAAGCGAGTCTGAAGCAGAGGAAGCCGAGAACGTCTCTTTTGTCAATTTCAAAAGACCGGACCACCCTGGTTTTAACTATGGCAACAAGGATGTGGCAGAAAACTCGCATCAGTTGAATAATCCACCCAAGCAACCGCAAGGTTTTGAGAAAAGGGGCGGACAAGGCCAGTTCACCAGAACTACCAATTTCCAATCAAACAAGTCAAACTTTCAAGGGCAAGGGAAGTACCAAAACTGCCAAGCAACTAACCCTAGTCAAGGCCAGGGTCAAGCTAAGGAGCAGAGTCAGGACAAGAGCTTGAATCAACTGGACTTGGTGGGCCAATTGTTTGACTTTATAAAAAGACAGGATACTATAAACAACAAGCTGGCACAAAGCGCACTGTCCAACTCAGGGGTCCTAAATACGATGCAGGTTCAAATGGCGGATATGCAAACACACCAACGCCAGATAGACTAGTAGCTGGCTCAATTGGCCGAGTTAATAAAGAATCCCTCGGGTAAGATACCCTCCAGCACTGAGTCTGCTAAAATGGCAGTACTTAGATCAGGGAAGACAGTAGAACGCCCTGAAGCGGCCAGACCCGAGGAACCTGAACCAAGGATTGCGGTAGAGAACCCAGCTGAAGAAGAGAACCAAAGAGCTCATGTTAGGGAACCAGAATCAGAACCTGTGGAGGACCTATTTGGTAAAAGAAGCCCTTACTCTCCAAGATTGCCTTTCCCTTACAAACTCATAAAGGCACATCTTAAAAGGCGATATGAAAGGTTTATGGAGTCGGTGAAAAAGCTTCACCTCGAAGTACCATTTCTGGATGCTTTAGAGGAAATGTTGACCTATGCCAAGTTTTTCAAGGATATGATCACCAAGAAAAAAAGAGGAGAAAGAATTGAGATGGTGCACCTAGCCAGTACGTCTTCTGCCTTCGTGAAGGTGGATCTACCTACCAAGAAGAAGGACCCAGGAGCCTTTACTATTCCTTTTGTTGTTGGAGATAACGTCGAGCGGAAAGGTCTTGCTGATTTAGGGGCTAGTATAAGCCTTATGCCCTTAAGCCTCGCGCAACGATTGGGTTTGACTGATATGGTCAGGACGAACATGAGGATCGAATTGGCAGACCATACCTTCAAAAGACCTATGGGAGTCGTCGAGGATGTTCCTATTCATGTAGGAAGATTCTTCATTCCTTGTGACGTTGATGTCATAGACACTGTTGAGGACTCTAACTGTCCGATCATCTTTGGGCGCCCCTTCTTGGCTATAGGAAGAGCGCTGATTGATGTTGTTGAAGGAATCATCACTCTCAAGGTCGGAAATGATCACATAGATTTTAGGGTAAATGACGCTATGAAAGGACCGTCCCTATCAGAATCTGCCTACTTCATGGATAGCTACAACCAGTTTTGTGAAGAAGTAGAAGAAGATATCGCAAATGGTAGAAACTCTTATGAGGGCGTTGAACTATCAATACTCTAATTCTGAAGATCCTGAGATTGACGAGATCCTCACCTACCAAAATCAAAATGATGAAGACCTTAGCGATGAGGGGGAAGTTGTAGAGACAGTCAAGTTTGCTTCTATAGAAATGACACCAGGAGAAGAAAAAGCACCTAAGCCCAAGCCGGAGCTAAAAAAGCTACCGGAAGGTTTAAGGTATGAATTTCTAGATCAAGAAAGGAGAAATCCAGTCATAGTTAATGTCAGTCTGACAAAGGAATAATTGGAAAGGCTTCTCGAGGAGTTGAGGCTCCATAAGAAGGCTATAGGATATTCGGTAGAGGATATCAAGGGACTTAGCCCTGCTCTATGCATGCATCACATAAATTTGGAAGAATCAGTTAAACCTTTGGTCCAACCTTAGAGAAAGTTGAACCAGATGTTAAAAGAGGTTGTGAAGAAAGAAGTGATCAAACTGAGAGATGCAGGAATTATCTACCCAATCAGCGATAGCAACTGGGTGAGTCCCATCCATGTAGTACCAAAGAAAGAAGGCATGACAGTTGTAAAAGGTGACAAAGGTGATGAGGTAGCGGTCCGGACTGTCATTAGATGGAGGATGTGCATAGATTATCGAAAGCTGAATCAAGCCATGAAAAAAGATCATTACCCGCTCCCTTTTATCGACCAAGTTCTAGAGAGATTAGCGCATCATGATTATTTCTGCTTTTTAGATGGTTATTCTGGGTTCTATCAAGTCCCTATCTTACTGGATGACCAAGAGAAAACCACCTTCACCTGTCTATATGGTACTTATGCCTTCCGAAGAATGCCGTTTGGGTTATGCAATGCTCCAGAAACATTCTAGCGTTGCATGATCTCGATGTTCTCAGATTTTCTGGAAGACATCATGGAAGTTTTCATGGATGATTTCTCTGTCTATGGGAAGGACTTTGACGCTTGTCTGAAAAACCTATCTTTGGTCCTGCAACATTGTGAAGAAAAGAATCTGGTCCTCAACTGGGAGAAGTACCACTTCATGGTACGAGAGGGCATAGTGCTTGGCCATAAGGTCTTGAGGAGAGGTATCGAGGTAGATGTGAGCAAGGTTGAAGCTATATCTAGACGACCTCCACCTAAGTCTGTAACTGGAGTGCGAAGTTTTCTTGGGAACACTGGTTATTGTTGAAGATTCATAAAAGACTTCTCAAAGATCTCGAAACCTTTGTCAAATCTTCTGGTTAAGAATGCTGAATTCAATTTCACCAACGATTGTTTAAATGCTTTTCAGGCCTTGAAAGATGCACTTGTTTCTACACCTATCCTTCAAGCTCTGGATTGGGAGATGCCTTTCAAACTAATGTGTGATGCCAGTGACTATGTTGTAGGGGCAGTCTTGGGACAGAAAAAGGACAAAAGGCACCATGTCGTTTGCTATGCCAGCCAGACTCTTGACGAAGCGCAGGTAAATTATATGAAAACAGAAAAGGAAATGCTTGTGATTGTTTTCGCCTTCGACAAGTTCCGATCTTATCTGATTGGGACAAAGGTAAAGGTTTACACCGACCACGGGGCGATACGATATCTTATGCAGAAAAAGGATACTAAGCCCAGGCTGTTAAGGTGGGCTTTGCTACTCCAGGAGTTCGATCACGAGATCATTGATAAGAAAGGTGCGGAAAATGTAGTCACCGACCACTTTTCGAGGATTACAGTCGAAGATGAGAGGGAACCACCTATCAATGATAACTATGCAGATGAAGCCTTGCTAATGGTAGAAGTCATAGATGAGAGTTTTTCCATGGTTTGCAGATATTTGCAATTGCCTTGCTTGTGGGGAGTTACCTCCAAAAATAACATACAATCAAAAGAAGAAACTCTTTTCTGATATAAAGAATTACTATTGGGATGATCCCCTTCTCTTTAAAAGATGTGTGGATAACCTGTATAGAAGGTGTATTCCTGAGGAAGAAGTGTCAAACATTTTGAAAGAATGCCATGCCTCACCATATGGAGGACATCTAGGGAGTGAAAAGACTACTGTTAAGGTGCTTCAATTAGGGTTTTACTGGCCTTCATTGTTCAAGGATGCTGCAAATTATGTAAAAGTTTGTAAAGAATGCCAATCAACTGAGAATATTGAAAAAAGAAATGAGATGCCTGTGGCCAACTGGGTTGAAGTCGAGATATTTGATGTCTGGGGAATAGACTACATGGGTCCATTTCCCCCATCAAAGGGATATCAATACATTTTAGTCGCGGTGGACTACGTGTCTAAATGGGTCGAAGTTGTTGCCACCCAAACTTGCGACTTCAAATCTGTGATCAAGCTGTTCGAGAAAACTATCTGCCCTCGCTTCGGAATACCTCGTACTGTGATAAGTGATGGCGGATCGCATTTCGGGGAAAAATAGTTTAAAGCACTTCTGCAGAAGTATGGGGTCAAGCACAAGGTCGCTACACCCTATCACCCTCAAACTTCTGGGTAGGTGGAGGTTTCGAATAGACAGATTAAGCAGATTTTGGAAAAAACTGTCAGTCGTACGTGAAAAGACTGGTCAGTGAAGCTCGATGACGCTGTTTGGGCCTACATAACTGCATATAAGGCACCCATTGGTACTACCCCTTACAAATTGATTTATGGGAAATCCTGTCATCTACCCTTAGAACTTGAACACAAGGCTCTTTGAGCAATTAAGTTCCTAAATATGGATCTGGAGAAGGTAGGGGAAAAGAGATATCTACAATTATAGGAACTCAAAGAGCTGAGAATACATGCATACGAGAATGCAAGAATCTACAAGCAGAGGACCAAGGTGTGGCATGACGCCCACCTGAAGAAAAAGGACGTGAGTGAAGGTGATAAAGTTTTGTTATTTAAAACCTCTATCCGTCTTTTTCCAGGTAAGCTGCAAACAAGGTGGTCTGGACCGTTCACTGTGGCAAGGATATATCCATCAGGAATGATGGAACTATATGATAAAGACAATCCAACAAAGGTTTTTCCAGTAAACGGGCACAGAGTAAAGAGGTACTATAAAGATGAAGCGTTTGTGAGAAGGTCGGAGACAAGTTTGCAGGATGTTGAAATAGCTGAAGACACAAAGTGAAGGATCTGAAGCTGTCGAGCTGACGATGCTAACTACAACGCTCTTCGGGAGGCAGCCCGAATCTTTACTTTTCTTAGAATAGGATGTTATTTTCTTTCCTGCAAGAAAAACATTATGAACACTACAATTGTAATAAGGCCCGAGTTAGAGCATGCATCACCTGCTCAAACTCTCTCATTTTATGGGCCACCGCTTAGTTTTAAAAGCATTGAAGAGTAATATTATTTGAGGCTGGAAGTTTACTTCAGGCCAATGATGTTTTACCCATCAATTGCTTTTTCCTTCTTCTTCAGTTCTAGTTTTTCCTCTCTTATTTTGTTTTGTTTTGTTTTATTCCCTTTCGAAGCATGTATCGAGCACGCACTTTGCATTGATATAAAGTTCTTTTGCTGTATCGGACATCATTCCCTTGTCTGCGATAGAGCAGGTGTGTTGGGCAAGCACGGGTTGCGCAAGTAGCATTATATCGGGCTAAGTGTCACCTAGAAGGGTATCGGGTGTAGACATGTTGTTTACCCGACACACCTCTATCGGGTGATAGACTTTAGCTTCTAGGCCCGTGTCGCGTGACGTGCTGTACTGCGCAATACGTCTGGCCGCCCTGATCAAGTCGTGCTCGAGAAGCCTAAACAATTTCCGACTTGATGAATTTGACTGATTTTAATGTCCGTCTCGGGAATGATTTGTCTCTTTGCGCGACACGTGCCTCTATTTTACCCATTTTACCCCGCCCTCGATTGCTATATATAATAACTTTGGTTTACTATGTCGGGCACGAGCATTTACTTTTCGACCAACTCCCTTGTCATGCATTAAACTCTCGCTCTAGCTCTCGTATCGGGCGTCTTTGCTTCTGCTCCCGTGTCACGCAGGAACTTGAAGGTATAACCTGATATCCTTATCGTGTTGGTTGCACGACACGAGCACATGTTGCGCAGCCCGTATTGGGCACTTCATATCGTGTGACTTTGATCTTTCAAGCACAAAGCCGGTAGTTTAGTGTCGCCCGACACACCTTGTACTTTAGCTATATCAGACACATGACCTTAGTTCTTTATGTATCGCATGATACCGACTTGTTTCAGGCATCACCCCGTATCGGGTTTGGCCTATTGGGTTTTCTATCTTTTGACCATGTGACGCGACGCTCCTTTTTCGAGATATCATATCGGGTGTTGCAAGATAACCTTAAGGCGGTACGGGTTCAACCCCGTTCTTCCCGACATAAGCATATCGGGCAAGGCCACTGTATCGTCCAGATTTGTCAACGAAAGTGTTTTAACTCATATCGTATCGGGTATCACTGATATCGACCGCCCTTTTATCGGACGATACTGAGCTTGCTGGATGATACGTGTATCGTGCGATGTTTCCATCCTAGCACGTATCGGGCAAGACTGTATATCAACCATATATCGGGTAACAATTTCTGTCGGGAGACCTAAGTATAGATTTGACTCTATCAGGTTTTACTGGTTGTGATCAAAGCCAGCTTTCAATATCACCAACCTGATTATTAGACGACACAACTCAGCCGCCCGATATCGAGCAAGGTGAATCATTTAGCAGAATTAAAAATTACTAACTTTTGTTTGATAAATTACAGAATATGGACCGCACCAAGCAAACCGTCGTCCAAGTAGACAAACAAGGAAGAAGAATCAATCCCGATGCCACTGCAGAAGCCTCAACAGCTGGGCTGAAGTGCCCGAACCCAGACACTGCAGAAATGTCTGGGGCAGAAAAATGGGCCAGGACAGAAGAGGCCACAGTCTCAACCACGCTGGCCGAACCAACGCCACTGAACCATTCACAAGGCCGGTTCATGCTAAGAGACAATGAACACAGGCAGCGATACACTAAATTAGCGGCCAAGGTCTATAGGCCAAGCCGCATCTGCCACGAACAATCCTTACAACAAATAGGCATTTCCGACAGGCTGAAAAATGTCTTAGAAGCGGCTGGACTGAAGAATATATGCTTCAGCTTCACCTCATCTTATACATAACTCACCAAGGAGTTCATGTCGTCCCTCCGCCGGGTACAAAACAAGCCGTAAGACATCGAAAAATTCGGCAGGGTGGACAGGCTACGAGGACGACTGTACAACTCCGAGCATGAGATCTCAGAGAAGCTGCTCAACGAAATGTTCTCCTCCTCTAAAGACGAGAAAGTGAGGATGAATAATGGCACCAAGATAGGTGAGAGAGATGACTTAAATCCAGTTGCTATCTGGAAAAGGATGACCGGTGAGTCAACGTTCAAGCCGGGAACCAAGGTGGCGGCAGTGCACTCCTATTTTTGGAGAATAATGCACAAAATAGTGGGGTGCCTACTTTTCAGTAAGTATGAATCCAACAACCTCTACACAGAAGAGCTCCACTTAATGTGGTACATGTTGGAGGGGTGCACTATAAACCTAGGGCGATTTCTAATCAACCGACTACATCCAGTCAAGGATGCCACCAAGGACTACAACATGGGAGGAATCGTGAATCTGATAGCGGCAGGGTTAGGCTATCCCAGAGAGCTGTACAGTCTGTCAAGAACTAGGGGAGACGACAGAATAGATATGAAATTCCTCGCTAGGGCAAACATAATAAAGAAGGAAAGAAGCCGCCTCTTCTACAAATTTGCAAGGACAGACATGCTCCTGCCCCTCCCACTTTGCGCCAACTATGACGCAGAGAAGCTAGTCTTCACAAAGGATGAATTAGAAGCCATCATCGTCGAAGCTAGCTATGCCGCCACTAGAATGATACGGGAGAGGGAAGTTGTAATAAGAGAACCAATTCCTCTTGATGCACGGCAAGATAAATCTTCCTCAGCTCCTACCGAGCCACCCACCGCCCTGGAGGAACCAGCGACAACTACCAATATAGATGTCGTTGCTTCTCCCATACCGGACGTAGCCGCCACAACAATAGCTTCCGCAGCTGAAAAAGAGTCGGCGATCCTGGAGGTCGCCGTGATAACTGGGGCTGAAACAACTACAATAGCCCCGATGGGAGCTTCCGCGGAAGAGACAGCCGCAGCTCCTGAGACTTCTGTGGCACCCGAAGTGGCAGAAGAAGAGGTGTAGCCGGACGTCAGTAATGGGGCATTTGCCGAGATCCTCGAGATGGAGCTCAGGCTGCGCAACCCACGTTGCCGCCACCGTCAGCATCTCCTGTGGTAGCTGCGGAGGAGGTCGTCAAAAACAGAGGGCGGAGCAGCATCCACCCACAGTGCGCCCCTCTCCACAACCACAAGCAGGCGAGGCAGAGACAGTGCTGACGCCTTGCCCCGAAGCAACACTGTCACGGACAATACAAATAGAGTCAACCCCAAGTGAAGGAGCACACTCGTCTGGTAAATCTTAACGCACAAAGGACGTCGGAAGGACAAGAGGGAGGTCTGAAGTAGCCCCTCAGTCACTGGGATAGATGATGGGTCAACAACTCAACCGCTTGCGGGAGGTAACAGGCAGCCACTGAACTAATTTTACTTCACTTACCCGCAAGTTTTCTGTCTTCCAACAAAGGTTGAATGATCAGGAGAGGCAACTGCTGACCCTAGTCGGCTTGCCCGGTCAACTTGAGGCACTGAGTGAGACATTGAAGCAGGCCCTCCAACACCTTGACATGATCGAGGAGAGGTTAAACATGAGAGACGGCCACCCACGCGCAAGACAACTAAGGAGGTCTCGCTCGCCTCCTGGCTCAAGCTCTCAACCCTCCTCATCTGCACCCTCTTCTTCTGGGACATCGTCCTCTTCAAGCGGGTCTTCTACAATGCCCGACAAAGAGACGATGCACAAGTCTGCCGACGGGTCTCCAGTAGGAAAAGAGAGCTCCCAAGGCAGAGCAGACTTCGCCCCCTCCGCCTCCCTAGATGAAGTCGAAGACAATAATGAATCTGTCAGCATCGGGGACGATTCTTCTGATAAATCGGATGGAGAAGGGGGGGCATCGATGCTGCCAATAAAAGACACCCCCAGAGGACGAAGCTCGACGGCAGATGCATTTTCTACGCTGTCAGAGATACCTTCTTTTGAGATGGCGAACTTCGACAGAAGGGCCAACGGATACCTGATGATCAGGGACCAGAAGCTACTGAACAAGGTCTTGAGGTCGTAGGCTGACGAAGAAGAAGTCATCTGGAGTGACTGCTACTTCTCGGTACAACGGGGAGCACTAAGAAACATATTCCGCTCCCCAACCGTCGTCGAAAAAAAGTTTTTTAGGGTCCTACAAGGCGCCGTGATAGAGAATGCATGCACCATAACAGGCTGACAGATGATCTAAAGTGTCACCCCGGCCTTGGTGAGAAGACTAATGAAGGGGCTGTATGAATCTACAGAGGTGGCCAGTATGTTGAAGCATATTGAAGCGCACAATCCAAACCTGGTGCTGGCCCTCTACAAATATCGAAAGGGTTGGTTCTTGTGCGTTGCTGACCTCCGTAATCACGACGTCCAACTACTTAGCTGCTGCAACAAAGAGGTCCCTCACACATGCAACACTTTCTTACACCCCGAGGACAAACATCTGAGACTGCTCCCACTACATATCCACCGCGTTATAAAGTATGGAATCCAACGCCACAGTGGCATCTGGAATTTTTTTCACAATAAGGGACTTCCCAGTTCAAGAAGAAGAGGGAAGTGGAAACAATGCCTTTATAGTCCTGTGAGCCATGGAGATGATACATATTTTTGAATTCTTAAGACAACTCCAGAGCCAAAACTTCTATCAGCTCAGAAGCATCTATGCACTGTTGCTGATCAAGGACAAGCGCTATTTCTGAGACACAGGGATACCAGAAGAGTTGCTGGATAGTGAACAAGAAGACGAATCCTCTCAACCCAGCAGTACTCCAGAAAAAGAAGCCAAGATGGAGGAAGACGTTTACGAGGCAGGGAAGCAACTAAAATCCTGTGGGAAGTATTCGGAAATGAAGACCCTGCTTCGCCTGAAACCTCATAGAAATTAATCAGCAACTTTGACAGATTCTCATGCTCTACACTAACGCAGGAGCAGGTCAACGAGATCATGCAGAAGTTGGCTGACTCTACCCCCGCAGACGTCATCTACGAGGCAGGCAGTGTCATAGTCCCAGTTGATGACTTAAGGGACATGGTGAAAGAAGGAGGATGTTTGGCAATATCAGTGGCGGCCACCTACATCCAGATAATACAAACAAAGCTTAAACACGCATACATAGCCCATTTAATGTTGTTCAACGACATCTGCCTTGTCGACGAGTCAGGAGCGAAACAATCTTTTCTGACGGAGTTGTAGAGCAGGATGCCATGCATCATCTTCCTGCCTATTCTGCACTACAACCAGTGGACGCTCCTGACGATGTACACTCGCCAATGAGCAGGAATTTTCTACAATAGCTCAGAAAGCAACAAAGATTATCCAATGCAGTGTATATCGACAACATTGACATCCCTCGAGCACTTAGTACGAAAATACTACAATGAGGTGGCAACACTGATCCAACCATTCCTGGAGACAGCAGAGAGCAAATGGCACAAACTTCAGTTCTGCCACCACAGTCCATAACAAATTCCACTATCCAACTACTGCGACATCTTCGTGCTGGAATGAATATCTAGCCAGGTGATGCTACAACAAACGCCCGACAATCTCCACCACATCGACTATCACAGCAAATACAGAGAATATGTGTGGGAGCTTCTATCTGGCGAAGGCGCACTCACCAGCTAACCCTCACTGAGTTAACATTACCCTACCTTATCTATCTTACAACTCTGAGACAGAGTGTGAGGTAAATTTGGGGGGGGGGTACTATGTATCAGTGAGGTAGGTACTAAAAGCCCTCTAAACTTCACCTTTTCTTCTTTCTCCTATAACATAACCAGTGTACATATACATATACATGTTTCATACGAAACTTTGCATATACAAAAACTTTTGCCTCTATACAATTGTACAAAGACACTCTATAGTAAAAACCTGATACGACTTCTTTCCAATTTGTTTTCTCTGTGTCTAAGGTGGTGCAGGTTTTTTGTTATGATCTTTCTGAAAATCCAGTCTCAACTCGACAAAAGACTACTATTTTCCACGCCAAAATTTTGAAAAATTATTCTTGCAACAGCTAAGAGATGTGTATGAAGAAGGAAAAAGTTGCCCAAACAACAACTTGCTTTTGTTTCCCTACCCATCAAAGATCCCAAAAAGAGAGAAAAGCCTTATGAGAGTGAATAAAAGCATGAGAGTTGTGCCAAAAAAAATGCACACTCTTGTCTTTCCAAAAAGTACCCATCTTTAGGCATGGTAGATACGGGGCAGTGGTATGTAGGATGTGAAATCACTGCTCTAAAGCTAACTGGCTTGGACTGCAGGGACCACTTTCCCGTTAATGGACCCGTACCTGGATGGACTGATGGAAAAACAAGTAAAACCCAAAAAAGCCTTAAACTTACCCAAAAACACAACTTCCTTTTACCAAAAGTTGTTTGGTGTGAAAGCTAACTTTGAAATCATGCACCCAAGTCTAGCCGAAGCTGAAGAGAAAAGTTTTCTTGAATAAGGTAGGAAAAATAAATTCAGTTGCTCGTAGTCAGACTTTATTCTCGTTAAGACATCTCGATACTCGCTCAACCCCTTGTCTGAAAACTATATGGGATTAAGAGGAAGTATCGCAAAACAAAGTTTTAAAATTGATTGAGGACAATCAAAATGCTAAGTTTGGGGGAGTTGATAACACTCATTTTTGTGATATTTATGGCCCATATTTCATTGTCAAAACTGCCCTTTTAAACTGTTTTCCTCTTCATTTTGTCACGTTATTGAATAAATGAGTCACACTATGCTCTTAACTCGTTTTTATCATCTTTTACAGAGCTTTTACTCACTTTTCCACTCAAAATCAGCAAAATGACCTGTCCCTACCCACTTATAAAGAATCGACCTTTTTTTAGCTGCACGACACATCCACTACCCATCGTGGTCGCTGCCCGACATGGCAGCAACCCGACACTGGTGTATTGCGCAGCACGAAATTTGGCGAGCGAAATGCTACTACCCAACAGAGAGCCGTTATCACGCCATGACCAGTCACCCTGACACAGACATATCGCACGACATGACCCACTCACCAGAAAAATGCATGTCCGTCACAGTCGACCGATACCACTGCAACCCGTCACGGTGTGTCGGGCGATACCTAGATGTTGTCCATCCCTAAAGCCACGTAAAGGGAGTCGATGAAGGATACGTGGCGCTCGGAGATCCGCAACTTCTTCCGACCGCTGCCTATAAATAATAACTACAAGACCTCGATGGGAAGGGTCGGAATCCCGCAAAAACTAACTTCGAAAAGCACCTGGAGCTAGTGTGTCGCGTCCCCGAGGTGTGCCAGGCAATACTAGGTGAGCACTTCCCCAACCTGAGAGGGGTTGGAGTGGTTCACTTAGAATCTGTCCCGATAGCCGCAGCGGCCGATATCGACTAAGAAGGCCACCCGATGTGTCGGGTTCCTAGATGGGCTCTCGCCCGAGACGACTCGCCCACTACACCCGATACGAGGAACCTGAGAACCTAAGACCTCTTTAACCCGACACGATACCGAACCCGAAACGGACAACCCGTCACGATGTGTCGCCCGAGAGGGTGACACCCCGATACGACCGTATCAGGTAGAGCGCTTTGAGGGATATGTCTGTCCATCATGGCTTATCACCCAACAGGGGATGCCATCCGACACAGGCGTATCGGGTAGAGCTCCCGCCCGGTATCGGGTTAGAGCCGTCTTAGGGGTCTGATGCTATATGTTGCCCTCCTAAATCAAGGAGGCAATACCTATCTTCCCTTTTTTCAGTCATTTACTTTCCTTATTTACACAATGTAACTAAACTCTTTTATACAATGCTTATGCTAGTGGAAAAAGAGGAGTTTTAATGCCCGTTGTCCTATGTTTGGTCCCCTTTTGTTGGATGATTTCTTTTAGCATCCGAACTCTAGCTTATATGCTTGGATCATGTTTTGACTAGCTATTGAATCATGTTTTCGGTTTCAACATCCTCTAGAGAGGAGTTGTGACTCTAGTGTTTGGTCCGATCAAAGAGTACGAGAGTACCCGGGGTCAGAGCTGCCTCAGTTATCTTTCCACTCCAACCCGAGTCCCCTACCCTTGAGAGAGGGTGTAGGTGCTTGGTTGGAGGTACCCTCTTTGAGAGAAGGGGTACTGGATGTTTTCTGCTGCCGCTTGTTATACCTAAATTTTCTACCTTCGTTCCTTACCTAGGTAATAGTGTTATATCCTCTGTTCTGTTGCACAAAAATTCTAAAAATTGATAAATGCCAAAACTTTAATCTTCCTTGTAACTCCAGTTGGAGATAGCTTTTCTTTATAACGTTTTCTTATGGCATTTTGTTCCCCTACTTTTCTTTTGTTGCACCGATCTTCACCCGCCGTTCCCTTAGGAACGTAATTCTTACCCTTCTTTTACCGGAGTGTAGAGTGTTGATTCCGTGTTCTTAACACTGCCACCCTTGTCCCTGTGGTTTGACCCCGGTCGCTACTTCAGACCCTGTCATCATTGCGGGGGCCTAAGAGTCGTATTATTTAAAAGTCCGACTACTTCAAATCCGCTCCTTTTGGACGCACGATATAGGCCGGTCAGTTACCCAACACGGCTGTGGTGCCACTCACCCATCACGTCGTGGTGCTCCGCCATGGCCGTGGCCACCTTATACTTAGCCTCTTCACCACCCTCTCTATACCACGCCCGTGTCCCTACTCCACAACCATCCCATACCACCCTCACCACGGTCGTGGCACATCAACGCGACCGTGGTGACCAACCAACCCTACTATACTTTTACATTGATTTTTCTATCCTACCCCTACTTACCCTAGTGATTCCCCACCACCTATATATACATAGGTGGCGGATGGGGCATGAAGGTTAGACACCCCATAGCTGATCCTAGCTTCCATTACTCCTCCTTGAGCATTTAGTGCATTTCCTTTGCATTTGTGCTCTCCATCCACCATTTCCACCTCCATTCCACCTGGGAGACCTAGTTTTCTAGGTTTTCTACAATATTCCCCCATATCTTCATGCTCACCTACACCCTTGGAGGAGAGAGGTCATCCACAATAGCAAGGAGGTGAAGAAGAAGGCTACTTCTTCAAGCTCCATGACGTTTCTTCCCCTTCTACACCTTTCTTTTACTATTTCTTTGACTATGTGTAGCTAAGCCCCTAGTGGTGGGTTGTTTGGGGTTAAAATTTGACTTTGGTACCATGTTGGGGAAAAATAGCTTGTAATGAGCATAATTTCAATATATGATGATTGCTTCTTGCTTCTATCTCATTTTCTATTTTTTTGTATGTGGTTTATGCTTATAACATGAATTCCTTGCATTTAGATGTTTGATGACACTTAACTTCTAGGAGGAATTGGAGTTAATGTGGTAATATTAGTAATGGCTCCTAGGTTCAGCTTCTAGGAGGAATTGGAGTGCATGTTGCAATCTTAGGAATGGCTCCTAGGTTCAATTAGTGGATCCCTAGCTATCCCTCTTTGTTCCTACATACAAATCCCTCCTCCTACAAGTGAGTGTGAGATCTAAGTAGCTAGTGTAAGTGTGATTAGTGTAATTGCCTAGGGCTTTCTAAAGGCTAGAATGGCTAGTGGCATGAGGTCAAATATCCTCATCTCTACTCCCATCTCTACCCTTGTCTCTCAATTGACCTAATACCACTTAACCTAGAAACCTAGACTTGACAAGTCCTACTAGAATTACACCTAACCCTAGTTACCCAACTAGTAGTATAAGGTATATTCTACTAGCACTTGCCTTGTTGTTTGGTTTGGTAATCTAGATAGAATTATGATGGTTGATTACTATGTTGAGATCCCCCAACTAATATCAAACCACATCCCTAAACGGCCCACCTACCCTAATCATCTTGCTTAAAACCTATCTTGCTTTGCTTGCTTATTCATGCTAATCTAGTTTAGTCGCTTTTGCTTAACTTAGTTAATTGCTTAGTTCTGTTCTTTAGTGTTAACTTAGATTCTTTCTCTTGCTAGTAGTTAGTTTAGTTCTTAATTAATTCTTGACTTGCTAGAGTAGTGTAGTTCATCTTTCTATCATTTGGTTAATTACTTGGCTTAGTTGCTTAGATTCAACTTGCTTAGGGTAATCTAGCTTATTAATAAGTTAGTTTCCATCTTGCCTTTCCTTTCTTGTTTGCTTAGTGTAATCACAAACAAACCTTTTAAACCCTCAAACCCTAATCTTTGCACTAGTAACATAGCAAACACTACCCTAGCTCTAGTGCCCCCTCTATCCCTGAGGACCGACCCCTTTTCTTGCCAATCACATATACTACAACAGTACCATGTGCGCTTGCGGGTGACCTGTTTAGTTTTTGTGATCGACTTCGTTAGGGCCAATATAAATATCAAAAGTGAATCCCATATTTGTGTTCCAACCTCGTGGGGTGCATCTATTCGAGTCAAACCGGCTAGTGTGTAGCACCTCTAGCAGACACACCAAGCTTTATGGGAATTCCTATCTACATGGATTCAAACTACCACTCAAGGTAGAGGTCTAGAGCCGATAGTTGAGTTCCTCAATGATGATGAGGAAGATGATGAAGAGAATGAGCTAGCATTGGTGGCTGCGAGTGAAGACCTCCCTTCCATCTCTGAGCCATTAAAGAACTCTCTTGAAGAACCTCCCACTCTTGAGCTGAAATCACTTCCAGAGGGTTTGAAATATGCTTTTCTAGGGGCAAATGACACCCTCCCGGTGATCATTTCTTCCATTATCTCACCGGAACAAGAGGAGGCATTGATAAAAGTTTTGAAGAAGAACATCCAATCCAAGACATTGGATGGTCTATAGCTGACTTGAGGGGTATTGATCCCTCCATATGTATACACAGGATCTATCTAGAGGATGATGCAAGGCCGACCCACCAAATGCAAAGGTGGTTGAATCCAAAATTGAAAGAGGTGGTGACCCAAGAAGTTGTGAAATTGCTTGATGCTGGGATAATATACCCCATTTCTGATAGTACATGGGTGATCCCCATCCAAGTTGTACCCAAGAAGGGTGGGATCACTATTGCGGAGAATGCATATAGTGAGCTATTGCCGGTAAGAGAACAATCCAAATGGAGAATGTGTGTTGATTATCAGAAGCTCAATGAAAAGACCATGAAGGACCACTATCCTCTCTCATTTCTTGACCAGATTCTAGAAAGGCTAGAGGGACAAATCTTCTATTGTTTCCTTGATGGATATTCTAGATATTTCCAAATTGTTGTGCATCCTGCAAATCAAGAGAAGACAACATTCACTTGCACGAGTGGCACCTTTGCCTACCAGAGAATGTCATTTGGGTTGTGTAATGCCCCTTCTACATTTCAGAGATGTGTGACCTCGATCTTTGTGGATATGCTTGATTTGTCTTTGGAAGTGTTCATGGATGATTTCTCAGTCTTTGGTAAGACATTTGATGAGTGCTTGCTGCATTTGGCTATTGTTCTTGAGAGATGTTTGAAAGGCCACCTAGTTCTATGTTGGGAAAAGAGTCACTTCATGGTACCCGAAGGCATAGTTTTGGGTCACCAGGTTTCAAAGGACGGGATTGAAGTTGACAAGGCCAAAGTGGGCCTCATTTCTACTCTCATCATTCCTTCCACCGTAAGATATGTTTGGTCTTTCTTGGGACATGGCAGTTTCTATCGCCGCTTCATCAAGGATTTCAGTAAAATCTCAAGACCGCTATGTCACTTACTTGAAAAGGATGTCGAATTTCATTTTGATGAAAAGTGTATTGAAGCTTTCAATTACTTGAAGGAAAGACTCATTTTTGCTCCAATCATGCATCCCCTGAAGTTCTCTTTTCCATTCGAGATTATGACCGATGCATCCGACATGGCAGTGGGGGTTGTGCTGGGCCAAAGAGTTGGTCGGATTCCTCATGCTATCTATTACACGAGCAAGAATTTAGACAAAGCACAAAGAAATTACATGACGACCGAGAAAGAGTTGCTTGTCGTCATCTTTTCTGTTGACAAATTCCAATCATATCTTTTGCACGCAAAACAAAGTAGTGATATACATTGACCATGTTGCACTAAAGTACCTCATGCCAAAGAAAGATTCAAAGCCAAGGTTGATCAGATGGATTCTATTGCTTCAAGAGTTCAATGTGGAGATTGTAGACAAGAAGGGATTAGAAAATGGCACTGCCGACCATCTCTCCTAGATTGATTACCCCTTTGATGAAATAAGTCGAATCAAGGAAACGATGCCACATGAACAACTCTTCCTTCTTACATCCAGTCAAAGGCCATGGTATCAACACATAGCCAATTTCTTGGATAGTAGGAGGATACCTAGCATGTGGACAAGGGAGGAGAGTAAAAGGTTGTTTGCCATGGTCAAGAATTATGCTTGGGATGACCCTCACCTCTTCAAATATTGCCCTGGTCAGCTCATAAGGAGATGTGTTCCAGAAATAGAACATCAAGACATCCTCTCCATGTGCCATTCTAGGATATGTAGAGGTCATTTTGGAGAAAAACGCACGACTGTAAAGGTTCTTCAATGTGGATTTTATTGGCCATACTTGTTCAAAGATTCACATGAGTTTTGCAAAAGCTGCTTGAAGTGCCAAAAAGTGGGCACTATCTCAAAAAGGGACATGATGTCTCTATCACCCACTCTTGTGGTGGAGGTGTTTGATGTATGGGGGATTGACTTCATGGGTCATTTCCCACCTTCCGTTGGGTATGTCTATATTTTGGTCATCGTAGATTGCATATCAAAGTGGATAGAAGCTATTGTAACCCGGACTAATGATCACAAGGTGGTGTGTGACTTTGTGAAATCGAACATATTCAGCCATTTTGGCATTCCAAGAGCCATGATAAGTGACGGCAGAACTCACTTCATTCACCGCACTTTTGAGGGGTTGCTCAAGAAGCATGGAGTAAACCATCAATTAGACACTCCTTACCATTCTCAAACTAGTGTCCAAGTTGAGTTGGCCAATCGTGAGATAAAGCTTATTTTAGAGAAAATGGTGAGGCTGGACCGCAAGGATTGGTCACTCTGTCTTAATGAAGCTTTATGGGCATACCAGACTGCATTCAAAGCCCCGATTGGCACTACACCATCCAAGCTCGTCTACGGGAAAATCTGCCACTTACCAGTGTAAATGCAACATAAGGCGTTATGGGATTTGAAGACTATGGACTTTGATGGTGAAACTGCTAGTATGAAGAGGAAGTTTCAACTAAATGAGCTGGAGGAAATGTTCCATGAGGCGTATGGGATGTCAAAAAGCTATAAGGAGAGAACTAAGTTCCTTCATGATAAGATGATTTGAAAGAAAGAATTTGTGCCCGGAAAGTGGGTATGGCTCTAAAATTCAAGGATGAAGCTCTTTCCCAAAAAACTCTGATCTAGATGGGAAGGAACTTACCTTATCTCGAAAGTGTACCCATCGGGAGCTGTTTTGATATGTGAAAAAGAAGGGGCAAAATAGTTTGTCATCAATGGACAAAGATTGAAACCAATTGTTGAAGTAGGCCCGGACAAGGCCAATCAAAGTTTTAATATTTTTATGCTTGTGGAAGAACAACAATCCGATGAATAAATATGCTTGGAAGTAGATGAGAAAGAAATATAATACAAGGATGCCTTGAGGATTCCAAAGAAGTGACAGAAATCTAGAATCAATAAGCCTGGATGAAGGCGTAAAATTTAGCACTAGTGGGAGGAAACCCACGTGGTTTGAGATTCTCAAACCTTGCTTTTTGATACATTTGCTTTATTTTACAGAAATACACACACAATTATGTTTAATAGATTTTCTTTGAGTTTTGATGACATGGTAGGTGCTAGACACTAGAGAGAGAAGGGATAGAAGCTGAGTCATGGTCATCAAGGCAGATTTGTGGCCAAATGACAAATAAAAATGAAGTTCTTATTTTTGGATTGAGAAAACTGAAGGAGTGCCCCCAAAACAACCATAGAGCTCGACCACGGCCGTGACAAAATTGGTCAAGCACGACTATGGCCAACTACCACAGTCGTGGGTTTTATTGCATCAATTTGGCAAAGATTCAGGTTTTTTGGAAGAATGGCCACGATCGTGGTGACCTGCCATGGCCGTGTCAAGGACGAATGGCCATGGCCATGGGCACCCACCAAAGTCATGGGTTTTATTTCATCAAAGTTACAGAAGATGTAGCATTTTTGGAAAGAATGACCATGACCGTGTTGAAGTTGCATGGCCACGACCATGGTAGCCTACCACGACCATGGCGAGGTCAGACTGGGGCATTCTTCATCGACAACATGACCTTGGAACCTGCCACGGTCATGCCACCAAGCCCTGGCCACAACCATGGCCACCCGCCACGACTGTGACTGGACCTGATTCAGTAAAAAAATATAGCTTTTAAACATCCAAAACCGACCCCCTCTTCATTTCTTAATCTTCTTCCTCCAGAAAATGACCGTGGCAGCGCATAGAACATCCATGCTCCCCCATTCTCCACCTCTGACCCCCTAAAAACACCCCAAACAACCCCCAATCACTACCAAATCATTCCCCAACCACCCCTTCCATTTCTACCACCTATTTTCTCTCAATCGGCCCCCATCTCCACCTTCATCCTCAATCCGCCCAACAGCCCCCCTCCACTAAACCTCCACATAAACCCTCCATTTTTTGCTAAAATCCACAACAAACCCCATATCCACCATCCAAACATCCTTCTCCTTCCATTCCACACCCAAATCTGCATCCACATCACCCTATACACTAAAATCCGAATTTCACCCCCTTTTCCAGCCCAACCATGAAGAAGATTGGAAAGGCTATCACAAAGGGGGCCAATATCATCACCAAAGGAAAGCAGCGTTCCAAAAATGCCTCATCCAATGTTTCTATGCCCTCCCATATCCCTTCACCAACCACCTCCACTTACCAATCCCTCTGTTGCTCACAATCGGTGAGTGCATCCCACTCCCGCTCATCTGATAGTCACCACATCACCGACGCCACGTATGAGGGGAAAGAAGAAGAAGAGGAGGAATTTGAGGGAGTCGACTTGGATAACATCATTGATGAGGTCGAGCCGGTGGCTACCAAAAGAAGCCAAAGATCGAAAGCAACACCGTCCTCATCAAAGCTACCGCCAAAGCCCACACCAGCACGCCACTCGATGTCTCACATGATGTCGGGGCGTAGTGTGCAGCCGCAACCTTCACGACAACTACATCATGATGAAGAACAATATGCACACTGGTACAACCTCGACACGAGTTTGGGGCCTCAATCGTATATAATGGAGGAAGATGAAGATGAAAGTAATGAGGAAGAGATGGAGCTGATGCATGAGGAAGACGATGTTCTAGAACAGTTGGAGGCAAACAAAGTGAAGGCCTTAGAAAAGGCCCCTGCAGGAGTGTCATATGGCATAGGACACATGAAAAGAAAAATATCTCTCACATACCTAGAATGCATGACACAGAGAGTCATCCCCACTCGATATGGTTGTGAGAAGATCATTGATGATCTAGGAATCAAGGAAGTGGTAGAAGGGAGTTTGAAGGCAATGGGGCTGTGGAACGTTCGTTTCATAACCCAAACAACTTACCCCGCTTTGACTCAGGAGTTTTTTGCCACACTTGAAAAGACAAAAGTGAGAGGTAGTGAAGCTATCAAATCTGCCATGATGGGCAACATGCACACCCTCACAACTACTGAGCTGAATTGTATCTTTGCTACAAATCCTGAAGAGGCCGAAAAGATGGAGGACGACCTACTAGAGAAGGAGGTAGATTTTGATTATGCACATTTCTGGAAGACTTTGACAGACAGCAGTGATTACAATGCAGGGAGATCCAAAACCACCTCTATAAGAAACCCCTTAATCCATTATGTGCAGAAGGTCTTAGCAAATATCATTGTGAGAAGGTATGATAACCAAGGCTCCGTTTCTCAAAAGGATATGTTTGTCTTGATGGTGATGAACCACAAAAGGTATATAGACCTTGGAGTGCTACTGATTGATCATATGTGGTCCATACCCTACAAGAGAACAAAACCATTTGTTATGGGAGGGCTTGTGACCTCAATTGCACTCGCTTTGGGGTATGATCTTTCTGGGTTTCAAGATGCATATGCAGTAGAGTTTGTTGACTTAAACTATCTTATGCGCTCGCACACTATCAAGATGAAGAACAAAAGAATATTTTATCTCACAAGTAGTGTGTCGGACATTGAGCATGAGCTTCCATACCACACAGTGCCACTTCTATCCGTGTTGGGAGTTTTCTATAGATTGAAGGAAAAATTGTTGAAATGCTAGTAAGAAAACCCACGAGAGGCATACACTAGGGGAGCCACTGCCGCACATGAAGATATAGCAGAATCAAAATGTGCAAGGGTAGCAATAGGAAGATGAAGGACTAAGGCAACCCCGAAGGGCAAGAAGGAGGGATGAAGGAACATCCCAGCTGCAGCAGCCCTCAATGAACGCCTACGACATGTCCACCATCCAGGCGCAACTCGAGGGAATATAGAAGACATAGAGAGATATGTAGCTTATCCAGAAATACATGTGGAAAGACCAACAACAAATGCACCACCAGGTCAACCACTTGTTTCACTACCACCATGCCCAAGCAGCAAAAAAACCCGAATGGGGTGGAGATTTTTGGGGTGGCATAGCTGGATATCCAGATACATACCCTCCACCCCAAGATGACTACTGGGGGCATCACTAATAGCATCCTCCAGTAGGCTCAGCTCCACCCTCATCTCCTCCTCTAGATCCTCCTCACTTGTCAGACCAACCGCTACAACAGCCGTGACACTTTCCCTATGTACCCTAAGCTATAGTTTCATGCTAAGGACAACAAGATTCTAAAGTTTGGGGTGGGTAGGGTGGTATGTACCATCCTATCTCTCTTTTGGTGATTTTGTTCCACCCGTGCTATCTAGTTTAGTTTTTTTTTTCTTGATTGCATCTTTGCATAGCATGTAGTTGCTTTCTTACATTTTTGCCTAATTTTCAAAAAAATTGCTCCTTTTTACCATGCATTGCATTTCATGTAGATTTTTGGTAATTCTTGCATGTTTAGCTAGGATTTGCTGCTTTATGTTTTAAATTTCCCTAAAGTAGGTTTAGATGTGATTTATTACAAATTGGCACCATTTTGACCAATTTTGCCCAAATTTGAGATTTCTTGCCTAGAAAGTATGTTTTGACCCAATCTCTACTCCTTTGAATAAAATTGATGACCTTTGACAAATGCAAGTTAAATGTCATGCTTTATTGCTAAGTGGTATCAATGTTTGACTTTTTACATGTGCATCACCTCTCTTATGATTTTGATTGATTTGGTTGAATTGTGAAGTTGAGCAAGCTTTGAATGCTTAGTGTTTGTGGAATCACTTAATTGATATATCAATTTCATCTTGTTCATTCATGTGGTATGATATCTAGGATGAAGTATTGGATTAATTTTCATGTAGGATGTCTTATGTGGAAAATCATATCTATGAACCCTCTTTGACTCGACTTTTCACTCACCATCTTCTTACCACTCCGCCTCATGAAAGGATGCCAAAGTGCACATATCAGCCGTGGCCACCTCCAAAAGTTTGGGGTGGCCACATCTCCATCTCCCCGCTTCACTCTATCCACCATATTCCCTACATACTCCAAGGACAAAGAAAAGAAAAGAAAAAAAAAGAGAAAATTGCAAAAATAAAATAAAAGTATGCTACTGTTTAAGAGCATTCAAATAAAGAAAAGATGAGTGCTCTATCTAATAGCACTCAAAAAATCTTACCGCAACCCTTTCTTCCACTTTCATACCCATTGAGCTAGGAAACATCAAACCTAGCTCATTTTATCCCTTTACGCAGTCACGTGGGTCATTTGGTGTGATTTGAAACAAAAGATTAAATGCATGAATGTGAAACAATACTCCTACTCATCCTTGATTAACACCATCATGAAACGGTTTACCCGAAACTTTATGGAAGAAATATGGATAACTTGTGTATTCTATGCACTATATTTGAAGTTCATATGCTTTGTGCTCTTTTCATGATTGGTTTGTGAAAGTAGGAGAGGAGAGAGGTGAAATGCATGTACTCAGTCATCTTTGATCCCATTCAGCAATAATTATCTTTTATATTGCATTTGTCATTTCTTATTTGTGGAAAATTTGAAGAGAGATTGAGTTGGAGCATACTTGAGGACAAGTATGTTTTAAGTTTGGGTGGTGATGTAGCCCTATTCTAAGGCTCCATCTTGTGCCATTTTGTACTTAAATCACATCTAAACATGTTAGATTACAAGTTATTTCCCCTAATATATTTATCATTGCCAAATGCGCTTATGGATGTTCTTTGCATCATTTTGAGGTACTTGGATCATGATTAAGGTGAATGAGAGAGAAGGAAGGAGCCCTAGGGCTCCTCCACTCATGGAGGGGTCCAAAGAAAGCCCCCAAAATTCCCTCAAACTACCTTTAAAGGCCAAGGATCGACACCAAGCAAAGAAATCCTTGAATGATGAAGTTTGAAGATAAATTGCCTACTGCAGACCACAACACGACCGTGGGAATACCCCCACAGTCGTAATGTTTATTATGAAGAATTTGACAGAGACAACATGGACTTTGCATCCAAATGGCCGCCATGGCCACTCAACACGAGCATGGCCAGGAGAGCTGAAGACGGTCGTGGCCACACCTCCACGGTCATGATGTTTATTATGAAAAACCAACAGAGTCAACAGAGATTTTGCACCCAAATGGCCACAGCCATGGCCATCAGCACGACCATGGCCCATTGAATATACCACGACAGTGGGATATGCCCACGGTCGTACCGTTTATTGAGAAGAATCAACATGGAGTTGCCCCCCAAATCGCCATGACGTGGCCGCTGAAGACCAGCTCGCCCGTGCTGCTGCTCCACGACCGCGTCCTCCTCCTCCAAAATGGTCGTGTTACCCAACACAGCCGTGATGCCACTCACCTACCACACCTGTGGCGCTCCGCCACGGCCGTGGCAACCTTCTACTTAGCATCTTCACCACCCTATCCATGCCACGCCCGTGTCCCTACTCCATGACCATCCCATACCACCCTCACCATGGTCGTGGCACATCAACATGACCGTAGTGACCAACCAACCCTACTATACTTTTACACTGATTTTCCTATCCTACCCCTACTTACCCTAGTGCTTCCCCACCACCTATATATACACAACACGGCCGTGGTGCCACTCACCCACCACGACCATGGCCACCTTTTACTTAGCCTCTTCACAACCCTCTCCATACCATGCCCGTGTCCCTACTCCACGATCGTCCCATACCACCCTCACCACGGTCGTGGCACATCAACATGGCCGTGGTGACCAACCAACCCTACTATACTTTTACAATGATTTTCCTATCCTACCCCTACTTACCCTAGTGCTTCCCCACCACCTATATATACATAGGTGGAAGCTGGGGCACAAAGGTTAGACACCCCACAACTACTCCTAGCTTCCATTACTCCTCCTTTAGCATTTAGTGCATTTCCTTTGCATTTGTACTCTCCATCCACCACTTCCACCTCCATTCCACCTTGGAGACCTAGTTTTCTAGGTTTTCTACCATAATCCCCCATATTTTCATGCTCACCTACACCCTTGGAGGAGAGAGGTCATCCAAAGTAGTAAGAGGTGAAGAAGAAGGCTACTTCTCCAAGCTCCATGGCGTTTCTTCCCCTTCTACCCCTTTCTTTTGCTATTTCTTTGAGTATGTGTAGTTAAGCCCCTAGTGGTGGGCTATTTGGGGTTAAAATGTGACTTTGATGCCATGTTGGGGGAAAATAGCTTGTAATGAACATAATTTCTATCTATGATGATTGCCTCTTGCTTCAATCTCATTTCCTATTTTATTGCATGTGGTTTGTGCCTATAACATGAATTGCTTGCTTTGAGATGTTTGATGACACTTAGCTTCTAGGAGGAATTGGAATGCATGCGGCAATCTTAGTAATGGATCCTAGGTCCAATTAGTGGATCCTTAGCTAGCCCCCTTTGTTCCTACATACACATCCCTCCTCCTACAAGTGAGTGTGAGATCTAAGTAGCTAGTGTAAGTGTGATTAGTGCAATTGCCTAGGGCTTTCTAAAGGCTAGAATGGCTAGTGGAATGAGGTCAAATATCCTCATATCCACTCCCATCTCTACCCTTGGCTCTCAATTGACCTAATGCCACTTACCATAGAAGCCTAGACTTGACAAGTCCTACTAGAATTACACCTAACCCTAGTTACCCAACTAGTAGTATAGGGTATATTCTACTAGCACTTGCCTTGTTGTTTGGTTTGTTAATCTAGGTAGAATTGTGATGGTTGCTTGCTATGTTGAGATCCCCCAACTAATATCAAACCACATCCCCAAACGGACCACCTACCCTAATCTTCTTGCTTAAAACCTATCTTGCTTTGCTTGCTTGTTCATGCTAGTCTAGTTTAGTCGCTTTTGCTTAACCTAGTTAATTGCTTAGTTCTGTGCTTTAGTGTAAACTTAGATTCTTGCTCTTGCTAGTGGTTAGTTTAGTTTATAATTACTTCTTGCCTTGCTAGAGTACTGTACTTCATTTTTCTCTCATTTGGTTAATTGCTTGGCCTAGTTGCTTGGATTCAACTTGCTTAGGGTAATCTAGCTTTTTGATAAGCTAGTTTCCATCTTGCCTTTCCTTTCTTGTTTGCTTAGTGTAATCACAAACAAACCTTTTAAACCCTCAAACCCTAATCTTCGCACTAGGAACATAGCAAACACTGTTGGGTTTTAGGGGAGACAGAGAAGGCAGCGGAAACAAAAAATTTTCTCCCCCAACCCATACCGAGGAAACGCGTCAACGTCTATATAATAGGAAAGGATGGTTTGTGGAATCATACCTTGTCCCGAGGCTTGCTCGGAGACAATACCTCGCGCAATGCACGGTCTTCAACTCCAGACTTCGACGATGTCTGTGTAGCTCCTGGTCACACCGGGACTGACAACTCCTACTCGAACCGGACTGTCGTATGACAGTTGTCCTCCTAAGCGGCAGTGTCCTCCCGCCTCTGTAGTAGTCCACACGGACCACCTCGAACTCCACACTCCTTGTCCCACAAGGAAGTGGAAGGAGTCACACCCTCCTGTTGACGTACTAGTTGCCAACACACTCTCCTACCTCATGTTGCAACTGTAGTTGTCCTTCCCTTGCTGCACCTCCGTTTTGCGGGAAGCACTTGCTCGGGCTCTCTCACGGTTACTAAAACCAGAGAGAACGACAACTTGCAGAGCAACTGGTTGCACTGATCTGTACTCTGAGAAGCCCCCAATATCCCCTATATATAGGAGAGTCATGGGACAGGGTTCTCCATCCCGGGCAATGTGGGACTAAAAGCAGGAGTAGAAGGGTTCGGGATTTTCCACAAAAAGCAACCACCTCGCAACCTGAACCGATCGGTTCACAAGTGAACCGGTCGGTTGGGGACCTGAATCGATCGGTTCACCACTGAATCGATCATTTGGGACCGTTGAACCGATCAGTTCACTCATGAACCGGTCGGTTGGGGTTCCAGGTTGGTTCCCGATTGACTTTCCTTGTTTCTTTCCCAATTGGTATCGAATACCAATATTATTCTTAATCGAATTGGGCAATTTGAAACGAAAGGAAAATTCTCACCAATCCTACTTTCCCAAGTTGCTCGATTGCACCAGTTGAACCGATCGGTTCAACACTTGAACCGGTCATTTCACTCTGTGCATGAGCCGATCAGTTCAACAATTGAACCGACCGGTTGGGAGTGCATATTGTGCAGAATCAGTGAAATGCGATTTCAATCAATACGATACTCCAATCAATGCATCCAACACCTTGAACCATATGATATTGAGCCATCGACCGATTGAGTGTTTAATTGAACTACTAAACTCCTTTAGTAATCAATCTAAACATTTCTTTGTGGACAAAACTCCTCTTCCAGGTTAAATCCTATGTGTGTGACCCTGCAGGTCCATTTCACATTGGCAGTGAAAGTTCATAACACTTATGACTTCACAAGCAAAGAGCGGTGCCTAGTCACACATCAGTGCTACCCAAGTGAAAGTAGAAAGTTGGAGAACAACTTTCATCCTACAATCCGTGAATGGTGTTACAACGAGTGTATAATTCCTTCGTCACTAATATCCCGAATGAACTCGAGGCATGGAACAATCATCCTGTCAACGTTCATTCACTTTCTTGATCTCAGAGTAGACTGGAAGAGATATGTATGACATCAGTATCACATACTGATTCACACATGCGTGCACGCCTTTCTCAATCCTACTCATCAAGTGGCCATGGATATCAAACTCCCTCAGGAGGGACAAATCCCATATCTATCACTCACCCCTCAAAAGCCCCATGTGTCAAAGCCACCCAATCATCACCTTTATAACAACCCATGTTTCAGGACTGCGTTTGATGATGTCAAAGTGTGCCCAACGACATGTGTTGAGTGCAGTGATTTCAGGTCTAAGAATCACACTCACCACCATCACTGTGAGTACTGACTGTGACTACCATCTCATGGTTCCATGTGTCAAACTCACGGTGGGTCTGTCCGGTACCTTGTTCTCTAACAAGTACCTATGTGTTTGGTTTGATGTCTCTATATCATGACTAATGAGATTCTGTCATCAACCAACACCACAATCTAGTCTTTTGTGTCATTGTTGTCTATCTACCTTCCACAATGACATCCGACTAGGGACATAACAAGAATGTACAAACTCTTAGCATCCGTATGATTTCATCGTTCAGGTCCTCAACCTGAAAGCATACGTCATTGAGTATTGTCATTCTCTAGACATTCAATCTGTTCTATCACTATCTCATATGACAGAACCAGAAAGAATTGGAAGCTTGCCTTTGATGTTTATCAAATCAATCTTAATGTATCCCACCAATCATCCTATGATTGGCTCTCAGGGCATACATACCAACAGACTCCCACTTGCACTGCGAGCCAATCACCCTTTAATCATATTCATAGTGATCTTCAAACATGTCCCACATGTTACTGTGCTCCAGTGCCAACATAGTGAGTAATGGCAACACCTTGCCAAAGTCTGTATAAATTGCATGTCTCACATCTCTTCATTGTACGTCACACATATGAGATGGAGTTGCCGTAATGTGCGATCTAGTATTCCATTTGCTAACCTTTAGCCACATTGCATGATCAAGGATTCCAGACTTGTCATCAATGAGTGGAATATAATTTCATCCCATGAACTTTCAGATCCATATAGTATCTACTGCTGTTCTCTAACACATATATACTCGGCATTTCCCTTTTTCAAATGGCTTTATTGGAACACTTCCAATTATCAACAAACATTTACTTTTATACATCTTATGTATATTTTGCGATTAATTTTCTTTCTTTTCAGAAGTTCACATCAATGTAACTCTTTACATCGAACTCTTCCTTATCTCCATAGAAATAGTACTTCACAAGTACTTATCAAGTTCTCATGGTTTTCCAGTAACCCTTACTGGAAGTAGACAGACATCCACTCGTCATGTCCCACATACGAGTTATCAGGATGAGCACATCATATTGCCATGTCCTACATACAAGATGATGAGTGCATTTTATTCTTTCCATGTCATACATGCAAGATAATGGGATGATTACATACATGATAGATCCATATCTATTCTTAGTGTTCCCATTCTTCATAAGAATTGGACACTTGGCCTTGGGATAATAACTCCATGTAACATGGACAAGTTTTCTCCCACTGAATCTATGCATAGTGAACCCTTCAGTACAGATTGCCAATGTATGTTTTCTCTTTCCAGGTCAAGAGATTTTCGAGAACTATCTCTATAGATCTCTATTCCTATCATATAGGAAACATCTCTATCTTCCTTAAAGATAATTTCCACTTTTGGATTTCCAATCTAGAACATTTCCATTTCACATTAATATGTGGAATGTGAATACGCTCCCACTAAATCACAGATCCCTTCTTTATCTTTGACATATCAGTCAAACCCTTTGACTATATCATCAAAGTATAGATCCAATTTTGAGTTGCTTGTACTTAATCAATCACATTGATTAGTCCATTGTAACTTATAGACTTCATTTGCATTATTGGATTCATAAACCTTATAGGTTGTGTCACGTACACATCCTGGTTTTATTCCTCATAGGAATGCAGTTTTAGTATCCATATGCCAAATGTCTTAGTCATTAAGTTGCAATCAACAAGCATCATCCTTCTCAAAATGTTATCCATGTGTCTTAACACTTAAGACTCATTTGCACTTATGGATATGATCCAATGAGTGCTACCATCAAGGTCATACCTTATGGTTCTCATGGATGTCATTTAGGATGTAACGGTCATAAACCATAACTCAAGATTCGGTTCCTCATATTCATCTAGATAGTTGATTCATCACATGAACAACTCATCACATAGATAATTGAGGTGTATCTGTTAAAATATAAGAAATCACAACCCTTGTGATTCTTAATTTCTTTTATTAGTGTGGGGGTATTCATTTATTAAGAAGAATCTAGATATTTGATAATCATTCTCTAACTCTTTAGAGTATGATTCCTTCTTGATTCAGACATCACCATGCCTTAATCATGAGTTTATTATGATACACTATCATAATCACTCATAAGGATCTCAAACATTTGGTCCAAGTATTTCATTCATTGATCTCATCAAGAATTAATACTTTACCAAATTTGTACTTCATTTATGATAATATTGAACACTTCAAGATATTCATATTGGTATTTCTCTAAATACCATTTGAAGTATTAGCATTTATTCCAATAGGTATGTAAATACATCACATGTATTATACCTAATAGGATAATCACTCTCCCACTACATTAGTGAAGATTGATCAATCATGTGCAAGATATTCATGTCCCTTACTGGTTCTCTAACCAAAAGAGTCTAGTTTTATCCATCACATGGAAACTAGAAATGAACTTCTCATGATTAATGCTAATTAGATTGTTTGAGTTATCTATAACTTTCAGGTATCATCTTATCTTATGCATATCAAATATCACAAGATAAATAAGGCATTGCCACAAATATCACATCTTTGAGATTGAAAACACAACTTTATTGATTGCCATCATTGTCATACAATATGCAAAATAAAGTGTTTCTATCTATTGGCAAGTATGAAATAGCAGTTCATAACTGTATTACATGCCTTATAGGCTGAAAATAAACTAAAGTATTCCTATCTATAAAGGCAACACTTGCCCCAAATAAGAATGCTTTACACTTTACATCTTGATATCACATATCTCAAAAGTGTTACAAGTTTATTTACATGACACCATCAAGTAGAGGCTTCAGTCGCCTCCTTCTTCTTTTGTTCTTCCAGGTAGAGAGGACAATTCCTTTTCCAATGTCCTGGCTTTTGACAATGGTGACAATTTCCTTTCTTGGTCACGCCTCCCTTGGCCTTGAGAGCTGAAGATGGCTTGGACTCCTGGCTAGCTTCAGAACCTTTCTTAGCTTTGCCCTTGCCCTTGCGCTTGGACTTGCCTTTCTTGCTCGTGATCACCATCACGGACTTAGGCTTGTCCTTCTTCATCTGTAACTCGGCTGTCCTCAACATGCCCAACAACTCTGACAGTGTCCTATCAAAGTTGTTCATGTTGTAGTTCATCACAAACTGACTGTAAGATTCTGGCAACGATTGCAGTATCACGTCAGTAGCCAACTCTTGGCTCAGTGGAAATCCCAGTCTCTGCAGGTTCTCCACATACCCAATCATCTTGAGTGTGTGAGGACCAACTGGATCTCCTTCTGTCATGACGCACTTGAACAGCGCCCTAGAAACATTGTACCTCTCTTGCCGTGCCTGATCTTCATACATGTTCCTGAGATGCTGAATCATCTCTATGACACCCATGTTCCCATGTTGCCTCTGCAACTCATGGTTCATTGAACATAGCATCAAGCACTTTGCATCAATGACATCATCAGAATGCTTCTTGTAAGCATCCCTTTCTGTCTATGGTGCATTAGGAGCGGGTTCCTCTGGAATTGGAGTATCCAGGACATAGAGCTTACGCTCTTGAGTGAGAACAATTCTCAATGTCCGATACCAGTCGTGGAAGTTCGTCCCATTTAGCTTGTCCTTGTCAAGGACCGATCACAAAGAAAAGTTGTTGTTGTTTGTTGCCATTTGAACTACAAAAGGAAAATATGCAATTTTAGTTCAAAACTCATTTTTGACTTATTTGATTGACTTGAAAATTTGACGATATAATTAGGCCTTTAATTAATTATCGCTCCCACTATTTTACTTCAAATTGATAGCCCTCACCATCAATTCGGAAGATTGCAGCGTACAATCTTCTAGTGGGCAAGATCCTGAAATCCTCTAAGTCATGGACCAGCTAGGGATGTCACCCATAACATAGATCTCTTAGGTAGGCAACTTTTGCCAATTGCATCATATGAAACTCTCGGTAAGATGTCATATACAACTCTTTGCAATGATCATCTCCATGCCTCAAGGTACTAGATCCCATCTAGATCACCTTGTTAAGTCCGACCCAAAGCAAACACGATGAACATGCACCCTGCTAGGGTAGACCCACACATTCATCCTTCACACTTCCACGAGATAGACGGTGCACCACGCTAGGGCGTGCCCACACTTGGTCGATCAAGCTTTTCACGTGTGTCGCATTTGGAAGGCATCTAAAACTTAATATTTTAATGAGGGATTTGGTTTTATATACATATACATATCCAATCACCACAATACATAGTACGTATCATATACATGCTATATCCCATAGAAAAACATGCACAAACGATAAAAAGCGATGATTATGGCCATCCTAATGTGATTCCTCGAGCCAAGAGGAATCACGGTCATCTAGGTCAACATCACATGCAACCTGTACAAGATGAATATCCGTGCCTTGCCATCTGAGTCGATCAACTCATCACATGAATGATCTGTACTCTCCAGTCGGTCGTCTGGGTGCCACCAGCCGATCGGTTGGCTCCTCCAACCGATCGATTCGCCTGGTCGTCGTGCATCTCGTCATGTCCGCCACCCGCTCGTCTCACTCCTGGAACTGGTCATCAACCGATCGGTTCACTCCTTGAACCGACCGTCTGAGCAGTCGTCTTGATGTCCGCCGGTCTTTGACATAACAGGAAATAAAAAATCTACCCTATTTATTACATTGCTTTAAAAAGGGAAACCCCGAGTTTCATTCGGGGGGAGCAAAGGTAGGAAAGAATCTCGTATTACTTCGAGTTACATCAGGAATAAGAGAGGGAAGATCGGTGCGCAGACCGAGATGCAAGCAACCACACACAACCAATCACAGATAGGTGTTTATAGTCCATAATCACGCTATACACATCCACCACAAAACTCGTTTAAGGGCGACGCGTATCGAGTGCATTAATAATACATATCATATATGTAATTAGGGATTTGTGGATTTAAGATTGGACATGCATAAAGTCGATATTATTCACATCGCATGCAATAAATAAAGGCGACAAACCAAAATCGATCATATCGATATTCCTAAAACATAGAGCAGTTGACCTGGCTCTGATACCACTGTTGGGTTTTAGGGGAGACAGAGAAGGCAGCGGAAACAAAAAATTTTCTCCCCCAACCCATACCGAGGAAACGCGTCAATGTCTATATAATAGGAAAGGATGGTTTGCAGAATCATACCTTGTCCCGAGGCTTGCTCGGAGACAATACCTCGCGCAATGTGCGGTCTTCAAATCCAGACTTCGACGGCGTCTGTGCAGCTTCTGGTCGCACCGGGACTGACAACTCCTACTCGAACCGGACTGTCGGATGACAGTTGTCCTCCTAAGCGGCAGTGTCCTCCCGCCTCTGTAGTAGTCCACACGGACCACCTGGAACTCCACACTCCTTGTCCCACAAGGAAGTGGAAGGAGTCACACCCTCCTGTTGACGTACTAGTCGCCAACACACTCTCCTACCTCATGTTGCAACTGCAGTTGTCCTTCCCTTGCTGCACCTCCCTTTTGCGGGAAGCACTTGCTCGGGCTCTCTCACGGTTACTAAAACCAGAGAGAACGACAACTTGCAGAGCAACTGGTTGCACTGATCTGTACTCTGAGAAGCCCCCAATATCCCCTATATATAGGAGAGTCATGGGACAGGGTTCTCCATCCCGGGCAATGCGGGACTAAAAGCAGGAGTAGAAGGGTTCGGGATTTTCCACAAAAAGCAACCACCTCGCAACCTGAACCGATCGGTTCACCACTGAACAGATCATTTGGGACCCTTGAACCGATCAGTTCATTCATTAACCGGTCGGTTGGGGTTCCAAGTTGGTTCCCGATTGACTTCCCTTATTTCTTTCCCAATTGGTATCGAATACCAATATTATTCCCAATCGAATTGGGAAATTTGAAACGAAAGGAAAATTCTCACCAATCCTACTTTCCCAAGTTGCTCGATTGCACCAGTTGAACCGATCGGTTCAACACTTGAACTGGTCGTTTCACTCTGTGCATGAGCCGATCGGTTCAACAATTGAACTGACCGGTTCAGCAACCTCAGCCGACTGGTTCATCACATGAACCGACCGGTTGGGAGTGCAGATTGTGCAGAATCAGTCAAATGTGATTTCAATCAATCCGATACTCCAATCAATGTGTCCAACACCTTGAACCATACGATATTGAGCCATCAACTGATTGAGTGTTTAATTGAACTACTAAACTCCTTTAGTAATCAATCTAAACATTTCTTTGTGGACAAAAATCCTCTTCCAGGTTAAATCTTATGTGTGTGACCCTACAGGTCCATTTCACGTTGGCAGTGAAAGTTCATAACACTTATGACTTCACAAGCAAATAGCGGTGCCTAGTCACACATCAGTGCTACCCAAGTGAAAGTAGAAAGTTGGAGAACAACTTTCATTCTACAATCCGTGAATGGTGTTACAACGAGTGTATAATTCCTTTTTCACTGATATCCCGAATGAACTCAAGGCATGGAACAATCATCCTGTCAACGTTCATTCACTTTCTTGATCTCAGAGTAGACTGGAAGAGATATGTATGACATCAATATCACATACTGATTCACACATGCGTGCACGCCTTTCTCAATCCTACTCATCAAGTGGCCATGGATATCAAACTCCCTCAGGAGGGACAAATCCCATATCTATCACTCACCCCTCAAAAGCCCCATGTGCCAAAGCCACCCAATCATCACCTTTATAACAACCCATGTTTCAGGACTGCGTTTGATGATGTCAAAGTTTGCCCAATGACATGTGTTGAGTGCAGTGATTTCAGGTCTAAGAATCACACTCACCACCATCACTGTGAGTACTGAATGTGACTACCATCTCATGGTTCCATGTGTCAAACTCACAGTGGGTCTGTCCGGTACCTTGTTCTCTAACAAGTACCTATGTGTTTGGTTTGATATCTCTATATCATGACTAATGAGATTCTGTCATCAACCAACACCACAATCTAGTCTTTTGTGTCATTGTTGTCTATCTACCTTCCACAATGACATCCGACTAGGGACATAACAAGAATATACAAACTCTTAGCATCCGTATGATCTCATCGTTCAGGTCCTCAACCTGAAAGCATACGTCATTGAGTATTGTCATTCTCTAGACATTCAATCTGTTCTATCACTATCTCATATGACAGAACTAGAAAGAATTGGAAGCTTGCCTTTGATGTTTATCAAATCAATCTTAATGTATCCCACCAATCATCCCATGATTGGCTCTCAGGGCATACATACCAACAAACACTACCCTAGCTCTAGTGCCCCCTCTATCCCTGAGGACCGACCCTTTTCTTGCCAATCACCTATACTACAACAGTACCCCATGCACTTGCCGGTGACCTATTTAGTTTTTGTGATCGACTTGGTTAGGGCCAATATAAATATCAAAAGTGAATCCCATACATGTGTTCTGACCTCGTAGGGCACATCTAGTTGAGTCAAATCGACTAGTGTGTAGCACCTCTAGTGGACGCACCAGTGCACACATGACTTTGGTCAGTCGACCTGTGAATAATGGCAGACCCAGGTACCAAACAGACAGTTCTATTTTCTCTATCTTCATCATAGAGCTAATCTTACTATTTGCATATTTGCTTAGAAAGAGTTGGCTCTTTGTAGGATTTAAATTTAAGCTCAACACCTCACTAAAAATTTGAAGTGAGTCCATCACACCCGTAACATCTTCATTAGTATCCTGGGATAGAATTAAAAGATCATCCACAAAAAGAATGTGGGAGATCAAAGTTTCTTTGCTTCTTAGAGGGGAATTTTTCTTTTCTTCGACAATTGTATTTAGAATTGAGGTGAGCCCCTCCATCCATATAACAAAAAGGTAAGGTGCCAAGGGATCACCTTGCCTAATGCCTATGGTAGCTTGGATCAGTTCAGTTGGGCTTCCATTAACTAAGACCTAGAAAGAAGTAGAGGACATACATTCCTCAATCCACCTTATCCAACAAGGTGAGAAGTCCATAGCTTGCATGATGTCGAGGTTGTTATCTTTGTTTATAGTATCATAGGCTTTGCTCAAGTCTGCCTTAAGGTAGAGTTTACCAATCCTACACGTATTGAAATTAGACATCATTTCATTTGCAAGTAAAATAGCATCAAATATGCGGCACCATTTAACAAAGGCTAATTGGTTGGGGCTTATAATGTCAGGCATAATGTTGCTGATACTATTTACAAGAATTTTTGCTATCACCTTGTAAACTACATTGCATAGGGAGATGGGCCTCCACTGATTAATTTTTTCAAGTTGTTTAACTTTTGATATCAAAGTGATGTAGGTCTTATTCACTTCTTTTATCAATCTCCCCTTAAGGAAGAAGTCTTTAACTGCGCAATAAAGATTTACACCCACCGAGTCCCAATAGTTTTTGAAGAAATGAACATTCATTCCATATGGTCCAAGTGACTTGTCATCATTGAAATTTTTAATAGTGTTATGTATCTTCTCATCAGTGGCTAGCCTACACATATGACTCTTTTGTAAATAATAGATTTTCTTTATATTTGACCAATTGAGCTTTATACCAGTTCTAGCCGGAGCATTGAAGAGGTTGCTATAGTGAGACTGGAAGCGGAGTTTGATATTATCATCTCTTCTCATGGACCCCCTATCAACCACAATCAATTTAATTTCATTTCTGCATCTTCTAGTTTTCATGGTGGTGTAGAAAAATTAGGAGTTGGAGTCGCCCTGTTTGAGCCACTGCACCCTGGACTTTTGATGAATGATAGATTCTTTAATATTTTTTGCTTTCACAACTGCTTATTTTCCATATTTGACAATCTCACACATAAGTTCATTTTGGGGGTCTTTATCAGAATTAGCTAAGGTAGTGAAGGCCTCTTTCTCCTTGTTTCTTGCTGAATCAGTGAGGTCCGTAAGACGCTTCCAATTCCAAGTTTGAAGAGAACACTTAGTGTTTTTGAGCTTCTGGTACACTCTAAACATTGGGTTACCTCCAACATTCAAAGACCAAGCTTTAGCTACTGGGTCTCTAAACCCAGATAGCTCTATCCATGCATTGAAATATTTGGTAGGGTATTTTTGGGTGCCTTTGTCTTCGCCTAAATGCAACACTTGAATATGGTGGTCACTGTAGATTGTTGGCGGAATCTCCACAAAATGTACATCTTATTTTTCTAATTTCAAATCTATTTATTAAAAAGTTCTTTGATTACTCAATAATTAGTCATGGAATTTTAAAGATTAATGTATCATATTAAATTATAATATAGAACTTTTTATCCAAAGACATGTATATCTTTGCATCATTATTCACAGACTTATGTTGTGACACAAGCCAACCAATAATTTGGTTTACTAGAAACACAAGCATCTAGAGAGACAAAAAACCAATGGACTGTGATACCCATACCATCTGACAATAGAAAAATCAAATTAGGATCAAGTTGGGGAAAGACCATAATGTTTTTCCTTCTAATCTCATTAAAAATAGTCGTTCCAGAACTTTATAAGTGCAAAATTACCAATAAAGGACTAATATCTCATCCTCCCCCACTCCAGGAACCAATCTCAATGAGTTGCTTGATATCTTCCAAACCCATCTATCACTTGTTTGGTTCCTCCATGTCTAGAACTTGTGGATGGGACCTCTATCATGGTTGGTCACCAAGAGGTACCATGAAGTCTAAGAGGGAGAGAGACCCAATGAACACCAATTTTGTAATTGATTTTGTGACAACATCAAAATTACGATAGGAGAAAATGAGGTGAGTCAGATCAAGCTTGAGTGAAAGAGTTGGCTATTAAAACATGGAGAAAGCATGTAAGAAATTAGAGCTACTATAGTTCAAAACCATCATCGTTCTTGCAATAGAACATGATTCACGATCAGGGAAAATCCCAATATCTTCTACATGTGAAGACATGGTTGATGAATCCAAGAAGAGATCTTGAAAGTACAATTCCCAAAACCAATGATATATTCACAGGAACTCATGTAAACAAAAATGATATTGCTCCATTGCGATGCAAAATAGGGAAGAAGTATTGCATTTGTTACCGAGCAATAGGAGGGAATGTGGAGATTGTGGAAGTCTCTAGAGTCATTTGTGTTCTCCTACATAATGGTCAAGAGGCATAAGTGGTAGCACTAGTCCTCATGTGGTTGACTATGCTACAGGCCACAAATCTTGGAGGTTGATATACCTCTACCCAAGAAGGTCCCAAAGAGGAGAAGGGCAGTTTGGTTAAGATCTAGAGGCTGGATCTGGTCTCTACGGAGGCCTTAACTAAGGAGGGCGTTTTTCTCACTAGTTCGGCCATGTGGCCTTCACCGGACTCTATGCTTGCATGTGAGGGCTCTTCCTTGAGAAGTCATCTCATTCTAGGTGAGAATAACAACCACTGTGGCTATCTAGGGTGTGGGTACATATTGAAGATGGAAGAGAGGAGGGAATAAATAGAAGAGGATCATGAAGATGCAGAAGAGGAGGCAAAGAAGAAGGGTCAACGATTGTGTAGAAATGTGGTCTACGTTTGGGGGGGGGAAGAAACATGGTCAAGGAATAGGGAAGAGAAGTAATGCATCACGCGTTATAGGGATAAAAGAAGAAAAATATTGCGGGAAACTATATCAACCAATGATCACCAAACCTAATTTTTACCCTATGTTTCCTTCCTAATTTAGATTGGGGGATTATAACTTTTTTATTGACTTAAAAATAGGTTGTTAGGATAATCAGGACATGAGGAACTTGATTTTTTCAACAAATTTATCTTTTTAAAATGTGTTCTATTATATATCATTACTTGGATTCTAAGTTTTTATTTAATGCACTTATTTCATTTAATAACACAATTATGTCACAATATTTTGTATTAGGTCAATTTCTTTCATCTTTTACTCCTAGGAAATTTCTAGAGGATCAAGATTATTATTTGGGATATACATCAAGTCCTACTATTTTGTTTTATCATAGTTATTTTATAATTAAACCTGTTATTTAGAGTACACATTTTGAATCATGTTAACAATGTAATTCAAATTGTATTGTAATTTTTTGGATAAAATTATTTATTTACTTTTCTAAAAAGGTTCTAAGGAAAGGGGAGGTATGAGTAAGGTATCTCAGAGTTAGGTGTGTTACAACACTCCATCCATTAAAGGGATTTCATCCTTGAAATCCTCCCATACAACACCTAACCCACCTTTTTGATTTACATAATTAAAATGGCTCATTTTTCTACTTTAGTTTAGAGAATAATTATACTTGAAGTATACACAAGTGTTGCCTAATGTGGTTATAATTATGTATAAACAATTGTGAACTTTAATTACCTTCCTAAATTATTAATATATGATACTTTCTTCAAGGATTAGTGTATAACTTATTTAAACATATCAAGGGGCAACATGAGTAGATCAACTAGGTCTAATATATTCAAACATCTACTTTTTATTTTCTAAACACCACTTATACTAGGGTCTCAGGGTTGATTGCACCACTGTAGTGTTTCATTAGAAAATGGTTTGTCTTCTACTTAAACTTTAGTGTGGTATTCAATTGGTTCCAAAAACCATCGATAAAATCTGAATTTTCTTTACATATAGTTTAATTATGAAAATAAATTGGCAATGAAAACTTTACAATGGAAATCCAAATATGGCACCAAAATTGATCTGAGAACCAAGTCTACCACTCTTCCACCACATGATACCTTTAGTATTGTTATATCATCGCTTCATGCTGCCAACTTATTCTAATTCTTCAAGCATCAAACGAGCACACCAAAAGGAATTTTTAACTTACAACATAGGAGGAGAAAAAATTTCTATTACATACAATCAAATTGTACCATTTCCTATTAGAATACAACACCCATAATTCTCAATTTCACCCTAATAATTATTTCTACATATTCATTTTAAGGCACAAGGGAGTCATATAATTTTCCACCTAGTATAATAATTAATTAGGGTCCCTTCTTCACTTTATGGTTTAAAACCATGGTGTAATCACAAAACAAGGTGAACTACCTAAGAAAATTATATTGAAGTAATAGTTTCCATCTGCCAACCATCCTGCATGAGATGTAACAAACTTGACAAGAGTGGTATCCATGCATTGCATAGATGGCCTAGGGGCATACTTATAATGATATAATCTAGGTTTAAGACAAGGTGGGCCTAACCATAGCAGATATAATTTAGATTATCAATTGGTATTAACAAAATAATCTCAATTCCAGAACCTAAGTTAGGGTTTTGTGTTTGTGATCCATGCATGCTCATCCCAAGCTGGATGTATGTGAGATATGCTAAGAAATAATAAATAAATGGAATTAAGGCAAGAACTAGAGTAAATACTAGCTATGATAATTGGAGTTAACCTAAAATTATTAGCACTCAGGCTATCCTCCTAAAAAACTTGTGATAGGAACCAAACACTACTAGAGTCAAGTCGTAAATAGTGATACTTACATATTTATAAAGTTGATAGGGGTGATTAGGATTAATAAAGACTGAGTTTTAACAATATATGTAGTTAGAAAAGTTGAAGTAACCAAATTTGTCAAGAATTTATACCCTAATTGTTATTCCAGAACTCAAATACATGCATATCAACAACCTATGTATGTTACTGAACTACCTAACATGGGATAACTTGAAATAGTCAAGTGATCTACTACTTAGGCTTGCATACTATATTGTGAGTGGGACCCGAGAGGGATCCACTTAAAAGGTATGATAAAAAGATCCATGTGATAATAAAATAATAGTAAAACATAACTAGTTTCATTTTTCCTAAATATCCCACATACATAGTTCTTCACCTAAGACAGTGGTAATACAAACTAAATTTTTTACATCTATTTACATATGAAACCCTTAAAAGAGGGCAACTAGGCCATTCCAAGCGATCCTCAAGATAAACCATCATGTACAATCTCCTCCTGAGTCATGAGTAATTAATACACCTATACTTGGGTGGTTTTGAGAACAACACCTAGAAAAGGGAACAAAAGTATGTGTCAGAATACAACTGAGTATGTGCACAAAGTAACACATTATAAGGTACTACAAGTAAATAATTGGTATTCCTAAGAAACTAGGGGGCACTCAACATATAGGTGAGTTCAATAATAATTTTATCAAAATAATGAATGAGAAACAAAATTCGAGGCATTATCAACTTATAAAAATGATATCCTAAAATGAAGTTTTTCTTGCCTTGAATCAAAATTAACAAAGGAATGAAGAGTGGAGTCACACGACTCATATAAAGGTAAACAATGAATTCTAAAATCAATAGTGTATAATGTTCAATATTTAAAGAGGGATTTCAATAAAATTTAAAAAGAAGGGTGTCAATATATATATGCCTTAGTATTAACCAAATACAATTTAGTCATTAAATCCCCTAATAAAATTGGGAGAGAGTAAGTACCTCACTATAGGCCTAAATTTTTTAAAAGTACTCCTAATGTAAGGGGTCAAGTCTTCCAAAACCTAATTTCAATGTAAGTGTTTATAGGGTTAATAGAGATCCATATACTTGATTAAACCCTAGAAAAGCCTTTTTGAGGAACTATGTTTTTGTATATGAAGAATACATCAACGCATAGATCCCATTTTTTGATTTCAAGTATTAGTTATTTATATGATTTTTATGCCTTAATAAATTGTTATGAATTTTTGGAGGTTAATATAATTCATAATATTAAAATAGAACTTGTTCCAAAGACATTTATATCTTTGCATAGTTATTATCAAACTTATGATGTGACACAAGTCGACCGGTAATTTGGTATACTAAAAACATGAGTATTTAGAGAGAAAACACAATGAATGGACTATATTTCCCATATCAACGTGAAAACATCAAAATTGGGTTAAGGTCAAATCAGGGAAAGAACATAAGTATGTTCCTTCTCATTACTTGAAAAGTTGTAGTTCCAAAATTTTGTAAGCTCATATCACTGATAAAGTATTGAGATTTCATCCTCCCTCACCCCAGGAACCAATTTGAATGTGTTCCTCACAGTACAGTGCTTGTTGATCTGACATCACCTAGATAGCTGTTGGGGTAGCCTCCTATTGTGGCACCACAGATAGCGGCTGACATTGTCCTCCTAGAATTTGATGACGACCTTCACGCCTTTATCATATTCCACATGGACCAAGGAACTCCTCTTTGTTCTTTTCTAGAGATAAAAAGAAAGTTTGTCCCTTCAATGCCAACATATTTGACTTGTTCTTCCTTGTCGTCTCTCCCATATACAGGTAATACTTTCTTTGGGCACTCACGTTACATCAACTATGAGAGGATGATGTTTGTCTATGTTAGTTGTGTTTGAAAGCCTTGACTACCCCTCTATTTATAGGAGGGTCAGGGTCAAGTTTTCTAGATCAATTGGGAGTCAAAGAGACAAATTTTCATAATTTAGTTATAGCTGCAAATCTCCAGTAGGCCAACTATACTCTCTAATCAGTCGAATGGACATTCCAATTGGTCGATTGGAATAAATTCCTATGGAAAAATACTAGACTTCAATGTCATGGTTAGTGCACAACATTATGTTAGCATCATTGCTGGACCAGTCAGTCGATTGTACATTCCAATCGGTCGATTAATTTTGTCTATTAGCTTCCACAATATTATCCAACTAGGGATTTTACAACCTCAGTTTCATTTGTATTTTAAATAATTGAAATGCAACTATTTTAGTAAAAGAGACTTAATTGGAATCATGGAGGATATAGTGTATGGGAAAATTTCATATGGTAACATTAGAAATCCATATTTTTGAGAATCATGATATATTTTGTTCAAACCTATTTTTTGAATTTTAGTGAAATTTATTAATAATTTTTGATAAATTACTAAACCTTCGATCTTGTATTATATTAATGTCTTTTTCCCTCTCTATCCACTTAAATAGGGGAGGGGAGGGGGAGGGGTCGTTACATTTGGTATCAAAGCCAGTTTACCATTTAACCTGTAATGATTATTAAATTTATAAGTTCTATAGAGCCCCAAGGGAATTATTAGAGTACTCTCCAAAGACAATGGTGTCTAGAAAGGACCACGATCTGGGGGCTGAAAATATTTTCCTCCACACCGCTAGTTGGCTTATGAGGACTCCCAGACCCATGCTTCTTGTCTGGACAATGTCAGAGGACTTTACTTGAAATAACACAACTATAGGATTTCTCATCTAATTTTGTCACTTATCTACCCCCATCACTCACTAAAACCCTAGGTACCTCAAACTGCTCTCTATATCCCTTATGAATTCTAGGATTATGGAAATTAGGGATTAAGACACCCTCTACCAAATAATAAAAGTGGACATAATGATAAAGAAAAAAATGTTTATGGGTTTCTCCCCTGTAAAGGTAAACCATAAATGGAACTAGGGCTAGTTTGGGAAACAACCTTCATAGTTCAAACTTAAGGTGTAGGTAGTAGTCCCTAACCTCAAGCCAAAACATTAATCCCGGGGTATGAGCAATGTAAGAGAAAATAATAATAACCCCACCTTAATAAACTTTAAGTAGTAGATAGAGAAAGAGAGAACCCGACAAGTGGGAATACCTTAGTTTCTCCATGCATGCAAGTATGTATAATAAGACATGCATGTGAAGGACTTGGATATATAGGTGAAACATAGACAATAAGTGATTACATAACCCTTAGTGTGAATTTTTGGTTTGGTATCCCAACCTGGGGTGGGTCAACCCTGTAAAGGGAAAAGATCTATGAGAGGGATAACACACTAAACCGGAAGGTTAGTTTGTGACCAGAGAGTCTAAACTCATTTAGGTAGAAACCCTAGCAGGATGTGTGTCCCCACACAAATACAAGTAGGAGGTAGACATGCACCGATGTGAAAGAGAGTGACATCACAACTAGAAAAGGGATTAGTTCTAAGACAGAAGGGTTTATGCATGTTGGACTATGAGATAGGAATACTATATGAAATGTATAAGGATTTTAGTAACACATAATGAGATGATACAGTTTATGGTGACCTCTGTAGGATCAAGAGTCTGACATAGGAATAGAGGATCCAAGTATACATGCTCCTTCTAGATTAAGTAAAGATAGGATGTGAACCAACAAGAGCCTCAAACTCCTCTAAAAAAAGGGGACCCCTAGTATTAGGACCAGTTATAAGGTTGACTCTAGGATGGAGTGAGACCTAGAGGGAGTAAGGAATCTAGACTCTAAGAGATGAGGAATTACAAAAAATATTGGCATGATATGTCCTAACTAGACTGCCCCTAAATGAATGAGTTGAGTTGTTGTACATATGTTCCCAAGAGTCTTGTTGTACCCTAGATGTCCTTAGAAGGAACAAACGCTAGATATAGATAAGGAGGCTTATTATATAGAGGTGTAGAGGATATGAGTACTACCATATGAGTGAGGGAGAGAGATGAGTCCCAAGATCCTAGAGAGTTACAAAATGCTAATATATTGTGAAGACTAGTACTCAAATGGGTAGTTCCTTGTTTAGGACTATAAGGGTTGTTTACATGAAAGAGAAAATTGGGAAGAAAATGCCATATCATGTTCTGGTTTGTACAAGCTTGAACGGATAAGTCATGTAGTTTAGATTACCAATGCTAAGGAAATAAACCCGAGGTTCTTAGACCAAAGATGTTACAATCCCAATTTTTGGACCCTTTGCTGAGAAATGTAATTTCTCATATTAAAGAAATTGGAACAAATAATGATATTTTTTGTTTTGAATAAATGAGTTTCATTTACAATAGCCTTGCTGATTGTGTTGTGGGCTTTATTAGCTATTGGGCCCAATAACGAGGAAATTCAATCGGTTAATGAATAATTGAGAATTTGAGAAAAGAAAGATGTGGAAACCTCTAGAAGACAAAATAATATAATCCAAAGGTGGATTTCGTGCCTCTTAGGTTCCTTGGGTTCCAAGGAGTCCAAAGTTGCATAAAGAGTGCAATAAGAAAAGAAAAGATCAATTAAGTATTTCTTTATTAAGAAAGAAATTGAAAATATTGATGAAATGTGGAAAATAGGTGGGAAGAGGTGTAATTGAATTATCCTTAGTGGAATTTCATATTCCAAGGATTTCTAATGATAAAAGGAATAACAATAAGGAAAATAAAAGAGAAATAAAGAGAAATCCTTAAAAAGAAATATTTTAATAAGAAATACACATGATAATGAAGAATAATGCATTTAGATGCATCTAAAAGGATAATGAGTATCCAATAAAAAGGATTTCGAAATAATAGAGGTTCTTGGGATCCAAGGAGTCCCAATAAAGAGGAAAGAAAGAGAAAATACAAAAATTGCAAAATAAAAGGATAATGGGAATACATAATTAATGGAATTATGTGGTTTTATTAAGAAGGAGTATTTCCTACTTGAGGAGAATATAATTTCGAGGACAATGAACTAAAAGCCAAGAATAAAGATAATAATGAGAAAGATTTTCGAATTCTAAATACCCCAAATAATGGAGAATATCAAAAGGGATAGTGAGGAGAGAGAAAGCTTACTTCTCCTTGAAGAAATAGGTTTCCTTTAAATAGTGGGACTCGGTTTCTCTAGGACGTGGATACACTCCCCTATATATAGGGGTAGAACCTTGGCCAAGCCCAGGAATGATCCCACACATCCCTCACTTTCTTCTTCTTCTTCTTCTTTGCATGAAAACCCTAGAGGAGAGGGTAGCTCGCATCTTGGCGCTATGAGAGGTCGTGGAGGAGGTGCGATGTGTGCGTGTTACTCCCACGACAACACCGGAGGAGCTAGACTGGCTTTCTGTGCTCTGGGACGTGCGCCATAACTGTTAGATGGCTGTAAGATGTCTCCAAGTCGCAGACCTTGTGCGCACTGTCTAGCCAATTAGGCCGCAAGCCGGATGGTGCCCCAGGTGCAGGGGAGGATGGCGAAGCTAGGGAAACCTTTGACAGAGGTCCACGCGCCCTAAGTAGGAGTGGGCTGCCCCGAGCAGGGCTGCAGCCGGCGGCCAACTCGCGTGGCTCAAGGTTGAAGACAACCTTCGATCATTGGACCGTTGTACCCTCCCGCAGATTAAAGGATCGGCCACTTATGTAAGGGAAAGATTGTAAATCCGTTATATTTCCAAAAGAGCACGTTGCAAGGAGCAAGACAATTGGCGGGTTCTGATTGGCTCAAGTAAGGTATTTCTTCCGAAAAACATAACTCTTTAATAGTAGCTCGGATGACAAAAGTTTATACATGAATTTTTCTTAGAAAAATGAGGAGAATTCAATAAAAATAGTTTTAGAGGCTAATTCCTCTTGCAATTCGAAAAGTAGTATAATTAATCAACTTTATTGAATTAATGGTTAAGAAACCCTATTTTGATATAATTAATGTGATTAGTAGGGTTTAATTGGTGGTTAAAGTTGATATTAACCTGTTAATCATAAAGAGATTCATTAAGATCGAAAAAGATGAATTTTGCACATAATTAGTTAATTTAGAGTTTCATGTGCATGAATATACTTTAATGGGCCTTGAAACCCTAATGTTGGCAAATTCGACTCTTAATAGATTTAATTATTCAAAGTGTTGGATAAAGATGAGATGTAATGATACTAAGCTATTTAGAGCATTAAAGTTCCTAATTATGGATAAAAACCCTAAAAGTAGTAATTAGTGTTTTCTCATGAATAAAAGATAGTAATAATGGAAAATTGAGTTCGTATGTGATTAGACCATAATGAACTTTGAATCGATGTTAAATGAACATAGAAATCTTGTCGTGGATTAAAAGGATAAAATATTAGCTTTAATGTAAAGAAAGGTGTAAGAGGCTTAATTAATGGATAATTATGCCTTTAAACTGGAGCTGAGAATTAAATATTGAGATAATTAGGGTTTGTGATCAATTGCGTTAAATTAGGGTTTAAAATAGTAAAAGATGAAGGGAAACCCTAATTGCAATGGAAACCCTAAAAGTGGACTAGAAACCCTAGGAAGCGAACTAGATTTAATAGATCTTAATGACATGAGTAATAAAAGGAAATTGTATAATTGTTTCATGATCTTATTGAATGCTTGCTTGATCATTGTTGTTTGGATTAGTCCTGCACCCGAATCTACATGTATAGGTATGTGGTTACGCTTATGACTACCCGAATTAGTTTTCCGGGGTTTTTATCGATGTTTCCATCGTGGCTTGAATTAAACTGTTGGATGTATTTAATTCATGCAAAGTATAATGTGAATATGACTATCACATAAGAGATATGCCTACTAGCTCAGATCCTAGTCCCCTCTGTAGCTTAATGGGTCGAACTAGTAAATGGCTACCAATGGGATAGGCCCATCAGATCATTGGATGACTTAGTAAATGGCTACCAATGGGCTAGGTCCATCAAGTCACATTGAGTTAGAGATTGGAATACCTATGGGTAGTGCCATGCGACTCAACCCTAGATATTGATCTACCTAATAGGTAGGATCATGCATGGTTTAATAAGGAGCTACCTAGAGAGAGGTAGTATCTCAGTCTGCTGTAGGGACAACACAGAGACAGGGGATAGGAAAGGATTGAGTAGTATGGTTTAAAACATAATCTTGGCTGTTAAATGATAATTGGCTGATTACTTTGTTATTATAGTTGCACGATTATTGTTTCCCCCACATACCAACTTCTTGCTTACCGACATTTTTCTTGTCGGTGTTTTAGGTACAAATGAAAAGAACAAACAGTAAAGTGGCAGATGTGGAATTAAATGAGAAATAACGTGCATAAGAGGATTAGTTAGTTTAGCATCTTCATGGATAGAAGTTTAGAAATCCCAGTTTTCCAAGGGAATAAAAGTTTTATTTTATACCAATTTTCAGTTTAGTTGGTAAAGTTTATTAACTGTTATTGATTATTTGTCAAACCTTTGATCCTGTTAGTTGAATAACGGCTCTGACCTTCGGGTCTCCCTTGAATGGGGATTACCAGGAGGCGGGACGTTACAAAAGAGGGGAGGTGGTGGTATCTGGTGCATATAATGCTCACAAGGTTGAATGAGATCATAGGAATTAAGAATGGTACCCCCCTCAAGTTTTTGGTTAAGGAAATTCCACTTGGACTATGATATATGATTGATGAGTCAGTCACACGAGTTCGTCTAGTACTACCATGATGGCATATGTACGTATGAAACTGGTCCAAACTTGAGAGATGATGAAAGCATATGACATAATGGAAAAGTTAGAAATGGGTTAATAAGTTCTCTCCTTCCTAGCCACATACATGGATGAAATAATAGGAAATATATGCCTACATGTCATGATATAAAATTTGGATTAAAGTATGATTTTGTGAACCTTTATACTTCCAAGTATTATCTTTATCTTGTCCTAGGAATGGACCCTTCCTAAAAGATTTAGTTACAAAATTAGTTCAAGAACTGAGGTAACACTAAAGCTCACTTAAAAATTTGAGAAATTAAGTTCTTGAAGCACAAAAGCACATAGATGGAGTATGAATCTTTAGACCCCAAGTATGACCATCTATAAGGGACATGAAGAAAAGTCATTATGAAAGTTTTCGATAGAATGGGGCCAGGCTCAGATGGGCAGGTGCCATGATTCCCATGAAGGGACATTAGGAAAACTATGAGGGCCTTGAGAGAAGAAGGAAATTCAGGTGAGAATTATAAAGGATACAATGTGCTTGGATATTATCAAAGGAACCACACACAAAATGTGTTATGAAATAAAATAAAGTAATGATAGAACCCTAAGTCAATCCTAAGGTCAAGAATGGTTGAGACTGATAGTATTAGGGGTTGACTGTTCTCTGAATGCACAAGACCATAGGGTCAGGAGGTAACGACTATGTTTTCCCAAGGCCCATGGGTTAGGAGGTTAGACACATTCACGAGTTCATGTAGCCCATGGGGTAAATGTGAGAGGAACCATCTAGATGCATAAGGGTAAGATCACCCCGAAAGTATTGACACCCTAGAGAACTTGAGGGAATGGCTGAGAATCATAAATAGGAGTTATGACAAGACTCAAAGGTTATGAGGAAAGTTTTTCCTACAAGTGTGCATAGAATGGTAGTACAAATAGAATCACTCAACATAATAAGAAAATAAGATGGTAATGTGTGATGCATCATCTCTACTCTTCAAATGGCATGAACTTTGTATCTGGACTACAACCAAATTCTTATTTCATCTCATTATGAGTGTGAGAGATTAGGCAGACACATGCCATATTAGGAATAGAAGTGATATGAGGAATAAATACTTAAGTTGAAATCTTTATAGGTTAATTGAGGATTGAAGGAATTACCACACCCTTAGGAGAGAATATTGGATAAATGGTTGGAAGACTAGGTGATTAAGGTAATCACCAAATTAATATTTCAAATGAGTATATAATTATGAAGTGGGGTTTGGATTCTATAGGTTAAGATTGGATTTAGTGATCAAAATAATGGATGCAATAGTTGAAGTACCAAATAAAGATAAATCAAGCATGACCTATTAACCAAGCTTGAATAGGATAGTTAGATGACATAGATTTAGTTGAGATTAAAGGCTTGATGAAGAAACCTCAAACACATCTCTCAGTGGAAGTGAATAGTGGAATCTGATATGAAAGTCACATTTGAGTCATGCAGTGTCACCCTTAAGGACTTAGAAGTTCATGGTATACAGTAAGCCCTAGCGCACCAAGATGATTAAAAGACTTAAAATGATATTTATGCTAGCCTAGAATGAATAGAGACATAGAAAAATATGTGGACAACCGCTTCATGTGCCAGATGGTGAAAGGCCGAATAATGACGACCCAATGGGTTACTAAAACCAATTGAGATTGGTAAGAGGAAATGGGAACAAATTACCATGGATTTTGTAGTGGTTCTTTTTGGTATGTATGCCCTGCGAGCCAATCATTTGATGATTGGGTTGGCAAATGTTATGATTGATTTGATAAATATTAAAGGCAAACTTCCTATTTATTTTAGCTCAATCAATTATGAGATATATGATGGAGTAGAATGAATGTCTAAAGAATGACAATACTCAATGATGCATGTCTTCAGGTTGAGGACCTGAACAATGAGATCATACAAATGCTAAGAGTATGTACATTCTTATTATGTCCTTAGTCAGATGTCATTGTGGAAGGTTTATAGACAGCAGTGACACATCAAGAATAGAGTGTGTGTTGGTTGATGACTATGTCTCATTAGTCATGATATATGATATCAAACCAAGCACACAGATACATGTTGGAGAACAGTGTATTGGACAGACCCACCATGATAGTGACACATGGAACCATGACATGGTAGTCAAAATCATCTCTTGTAGTGATGGTGGTGATTGTGATTCTTAGACGTAAAATCACTACACTCGTCGAATGTAATTGGGTACACTTTGACATCATCAAGCACAGTCCTAAAACATGGGTTGTTATAATGGTGATGATTGGGTGGGTTTGACTCATGAGATAGACTGTGGGTGATAGATATGGGATTTGTCCCTCCTAAGGGAGTATGATGTCCATGACACTTGATAAGCGAGACTGAGAAAGGCATGCACATGCACATGTTAATCAATATATGATATTGATGTAACACATATCTCAGACAGTTTGCTCTAGTTCAAGAAATGTGAATGAACGTCGAAAGGATGACAACTCCATGCCTTGAGTTCATTCAGAATATCTGAGACAAAGGAATTATATATTCACTGGAACACCAATCACAAACTATAGGATTGAAAGTTGTTCTCCAACTTTCCTTTTCACTTGGGTAGCACTGATGTGTGACTAGGTACCACTCTTTGCTTGTGATGTCATAAGCTAGTTATGGACATTCACTGCGAATGTGAAATGGGACCTATAGGATCACACATAAAGGATTAACCTAGAAGAGGAGTTTATCCATGAAATATGTTTGGATTGATTGATTACTAAAGCATTTAGGTACTCAATCAAACATTCAATAAATAGACTTGACTCACAATCATCAAGTTCAAGTGTTGAACCAACTGATTAAAGTGTCAGATTGATTGAGAACTGAATTGACTATGTTCTACACAATTTGGACCACCAACCGATCAGTTCACTGGGTGAACCGATCAGCTCATAGTTAGTGAGATGACCGGTTCACTCTGGTGAACCGATCGGTTCAATTGGACCAAACAAGCAGTGTTGAGTTGTCCCAATTTGTGAGAAAAGTTTTTCGTTTCACTTATTCAATTTGATTGGGACAAGAATTAATATTTGCATTAATTAGAAATGAATAAGGAAAGTCAATTGCAGGCAGGTCTAGGAAGTGAAATGACCAGTTCACTAGGTGAAGCGATCGGCTCACACTCCCAACTGACCGATTCACTGGTGAACCGATCAGCTCACACTCTCAAATGACCGATTCAATTATGAAATGATTGGTTTTCCTGCCGTATTGCAAATTATTCATGGAAATTCTGGACCCTTCTACTCTCGCATAGATTGGGAACCCTAACCCTGTCTTCTACTCTAAATATAGGGGTATAGGGTGCTTCTCCAAACACACAACTCAAAACATCAATTGCTATGTAAAGTTGTTGTCCTCTCTAGTTGTGGTAACCGAGAGAGACCAAGCAAGTTCTACCCATCCAGGGAGGAACAGTGAGGGAAAGACAAATGCAAAAAAGTAATTGGTTGTTAGAGAGTGTGTTGGTGACTAGTACTCCAACAGAAGGGGACAAATCCTTCTAGCCAGTTCTTCAGGACGACTAGAGTTCGTGATAGTCTGTATGGACTATCTATAAAGGCGGGAGACTTCTTCCACTCAGGAGGACGACAGTCAACCACAGTCTGGGTCAAAATTAGGATCTACACAGACACCGTCAAAGATAGGTGTCTGAAGACCACACTTGCTACAAGATATAGTCACTGAGCAAGCCTCAAGACCAGGTATAACTCGCTGAAACCATCCTTCCCATTACATAGATGACCGTAGTTCCTTGTGGCTCTAAGGAACTACAATAGGATGGCCATAATCATCACTTTATCATTATTTCATGTTTTCATTTATGGGATATAGCATGTATATGATACATACTATATATGTGATGATTGGATACATATATGCATATATAAGCAAATTAAAGCCCCTCAACAAACATATTGAGTTGAAGATGCCTTCCAAAAGTAGCACGCATGAAAAGCTTGGTCGACTAAGTGTGGGCATGCCTTCGCGTGGTGCACCGTCTATCTCGTAGAAGTGTGATGGTGAATATGTGGGTCTGTCTTTGTAGGGTGCATATTCATTGTGTTGTCTTTTGGGTTGGACTTAATAAGGCGACCTTGATAGGATCAAGCACCTTGAGGCATAAAGATGAACATGGCAAGGAGTTGTGCATGACATTTATCAAAAGTTGCATATGATGCAATTGGCAAAAGTTGCCTACCTGAAAGAATCTAGTTATGGGTGATAGTCCTCGCTGGTACATAACTTAGAGGAAGTCAGGATCTTGTTCACTAGAAGGTTGGACACTGCAATCTTTCAAATTGATACATGAGGGTTATCAATTTAATCAAAATAGTGGGAGTGATAATTAATTAAATACGTAATTAATATCGTCATTTTTCAAATCAAATCAAATCAAAAGAGTTTTGGACTAAAATTGAAAATTTCCTTTTTGTAGAATAAATGACTACCAACAACAATCACTTTTCATTGCAACTAGTCCTTGAGAAGGACAAGCTAAATGGGAACAACTTCCACGACTGGTTTAGGACGTTGAGAATTATTCTCACTCAAGAGTGAAAGCTCTATGTCCTAGATACACCATATTTAGAAGAACCCGCTCCCAACGCACCAAAGGCTGAAAGGGATGCTTACAAGAAGCATACTAAGGATGTCATTGATGTGAAGTTCTTGATGTTGTTCTCAATGAACTACGAGTTGCAGAGACAACATGAGAACATGGACGTCTTGGATATGGTTCAACATCTCAAGAACATGTATCAAGACTAGGCACGACAAGAGAGATATGATTTCTCCAAGGCACTGTTCAGGTGCGTCATGACAGAAGGAGATCTAGTAGGCCCTCACACACTCAAGATGATTGGGTATGTAGAGAACCTAACTCGACTGGGATTCCCTCTGAGCCAAGAGTTGGCTACTGATGTGATACTACAATCATTTCCAGAATCCTATAATCAATTTGTGATGAACTACAACATGAACACTTTGACAGGTCACTAACAGAGTTGTTGGGCATGTTGAGGATATTCGAGGAACAGATGAAGAAAGACAAACCCAAATATGTGATGATGATCAATAGAAAGAAGGGAAAGGCTAAAGGCAAGGGCAAGGGCAAAGCAAAGAAAGGTTTTGATGCTAGCCAGCAACCCAAGTCATCTTCAACTCTCAAATCCAAGGGAGGGGTGAGCAAGGGAAGCAAATGTCACCATTGTCATTATCCAGGACATTGGAGGAGAAATTTCCCTCTCTACATAGATGAAGTAAAGAAGAAGAAGAGGATGGAAGTCTCCACCTCAGGTATCATGAAATAAACTTAAAATCCTTCTTTATCTTAGGTATATGATACCAATATATATATCTGACATATATGATGTGCATGATCTGAAAAGAAGTAATGGCCTTTGTGAAAGGACCAAGAAGGAACACTCATCAACATTAGAGCAAGTGTTGCTGCCATAGATAGAAGTACCTTTTAGTTTATTTCAGCCCAAAGGGCATGTAATAGAGTTATGAACTGCTATTTCATTTTGCCAATAAATAGAAACATTCTATTTCTACATCTTGTAATGACAAGGATGTCTATCAATAAAGATTCATGTTTCAATTTAAAATATATGATCTTTTATGGAAATGCCTTATTCATCTTGTGGTACTTGATATGCATGACATAAAATAAATAATATCTAAAAATTATTGATGACTCAAACAATTAATTAGCATTATCATCTAAACAAATTAACAAGAAATTCATATCTAAATTCCATGTTGATGGATAAACTAGACTCTCTTGGTTAATGAACCATCAAGAGATATGAATGTCTTATTCATTGGGCATGATGACATGTCAATCTTCACTAGATGTAGTGGGAGAATGGCTATTATTTTAGGTATAATGCATATTGATGTATATACATACCTATTGGAATAAATGCTAATACTTTAGATATGGTATTTAATGAACTACCAATATGAATATCTTGAAATGTTCAAGAATATCATAAATGAAGAACAAACTTAGTAAAAGTATTAATTCTTTGATATGATCAATGAACGAGATACTTAAACCAAATGTTTGAGGACCTTGTGAGTAACTATGATAATGTATCATAGAGAACTCATGATTAAGGCATAATGATGTCTAAATCAAAGAATGAATCATACTCTAAATAGTAAGAGTATGATCATCAAACAAATAACTAATCTTCTAGAATTCTTCTAAAGAACATGCTTTACACTAAATAAAGGCATAGAAGAAGATTAAGAATCACAAGTGTTGTGGAATCTCAAATTCCTTATGTAATAGATACACCTCATATATATAGTAGAAAACACCTTGAGCTTGATGGATAATGATATCCTACAAACTCAAAGGTGATTAATTGGTCATATGATGATGAGCCAATAATCCAATCTAGATGATGTTGAGGAACCAGATTTTTAGTTATGTCTTGAAGTCATAAGATCCAAAATGACTTCCATGCGAACCAAATAAGGTATGGCATTAATGGTAGCACTTATAGGGATAAAACCCATAAGTGCAATTGGGTCTTAAGTGTTAAGACTGACATGGATGACATTTGAAGAGTTGATTGGTTGAGATAAATTCAAGTGAGTTCAAGGTGTTGAACATGATGATTTTATTTAACCAATTGCAGTGGCTATTGGCCATGAATGATCATGCTTGCTATTGGAACTTAAAGACTATGAAATTTAGCATATGTATGTTAAAAACACATTCCTAGAAGGAATAACATGAGGTTGTTGTACATGACACAACCTGAAGGGTTTTGTAATTCTGTTAATGCAAATGCAATCTATAAGTTACAAGAGTTTAATCAATGTGATTGATTAAAGACAAGAACCTCATAACTGAAGTCTTTACTTTGATTATAGTCATAAGGTTTGACTAATATATCAAAATAAAGAAGGGATCTGTGATTACAAAGATTTAGTGGGAGCGTATTCATAGTCCACATGATGATGAGGAATGAAACGTTCTAAGAATAAAAACTGGTGTGAAAATACCTTCTTTAAAGGGAATAAAGATAAATGTCCTATGTGATAGATATAGAGATTTATAGAGATAGTTCGTGAAAGTATCTTGACCTGATAAAGAGAGAGCATACATTGGCAGTCTATACTGAAGGGTTTAGTATGCAAAGATTCTGTGGGAGAAAACTTGTCCATGTTACATAGAGTTAGTCTCTCATATGCCTAGTGTCCCAAATTATTATGGATAATAGGAACACATAGATAGATGCATTATGCATTCACAATTGGATATTTCATGTATGTAATCATCCCATTATCTTGTATGTATTGTACATGACAAGAATATAAATATTCATTCATCATCTTGTATGTATTGGACATGACAATATGATATGCTCATCCAGTTATCTTGTATGTATTGGACATGACGAGTGGATACCTGTCTACTTCTAGTGAGATTCACTGGAATACCATAAATAACTTATTTAAGTAATTATGAAGTATTAAAGGATTAGTTCTATGGTAATAAAAGGAAGAGTTGAGTGTAAATGGGTTACACTAATGCAAGATACAAAATATAAAAGTGAATATGTGTTGTTAAGTGGAAATGCTCCAAGTAAAATTAAAAGGCCATTTAATTCAAAAAGGAATGCCGAGTATCCTTGTGTTATGAACACCAGAGGATACTATATGGATCCAGAAGTTCATTCAGACCATTAATGACAAAGTAGAAATACTAAGTCAAACTATGGAGCTAATTGTTAGGAAAGGTATATCAGATAGCATATTACAGAAACTCCATCTCATACAAAATGACATACAGTGAAGAGATGTGAAACATGAAATATGCTGACTAAAGCAAACTGTTGCTAACTCACTGGATTAGCACTAGTGCAGTAGAAACATGTGGGACATGTTTAGAGATCACTAAGAATATGATTCGAAGGTGATTGGGTCTAAGTGCAAGTGGGAGTCTGTTGTTATGTATGCCCTAAGAGCCAATCATATGATGATTGAATTGGCATATGTTCTGATTGATTTGATAAATATCAACGGCAAGCTTCCAATTTAATCTAGCTCAATAAATTATGATATATATGATGGAGCAGAATGAATGTCTAAAGAATGACAATACTCAATGACGTATGTCTTCAGGTTGAGGACATAAACAATGAGATCATACAGATGCTAAGAGTATGTAAATTCTTGTTATGTCCCTAGTTGGATGTCATTATGGAAGGTTGATAGACAACAATGACACATCAAGACTAGAGTGTGTGTTGGTTGATGATAATGTCACATTAGTCATGATATATGACATCAAACCAAGCACACAAATACATGTTGGAGAACAGTGTATCGGACAAACCCACCATGAGAGTGACACATGGAACCATGACATGGTAGTCATAATCATCTCTCATAGTGATGGTGGTGATTGTGATTCTTCGACCTGAAATCACTACACTCGCCGAATGTGATTGGGTACACTTTGACATCATCAAACGCAATCCTAAAACATGGGTTGTTATAACGATGATGATTGGGTCGCTTTGACACATGAGATAGACTGTGGGTGATAGATATGGGATTTGTCCCTCCTAAGGGAGTATGATGTCCAAGCAACTTGATAAGAGATACTGAGAAAGGCATGCACATGCACATGTGAATCAATATATGATATTGACGTCACACATATCTCAGACAGTCTGCTCTAGTTCAAGAAACATGAATGAACATTGAAAGGATGACAACTCCATGCCTTGAGTTCATTCAGGATATCAAAGACAAAGGAATTATACATTCACTAGAACACCAATCATAGACTGTAGGATTGAAAGTTGTTCTCCAAATTTCCTTTTCACTTGGGTAGTAATGATGTGCGACTAGGTACTGTCTTTACTTGTGATGTCATAATCTAGTTATGGACATTCACTTCCAACGTGAAATGGGACCTATAGGGTCACACACAGAGGTTTAGCGTGGAAGAGGAGCTTATCCATGAATGATGTTTGGATTGATTACTGAAGCATTTAGGTACTCAATCAAACATTCAATAAATAGACTTGACTCAAAGTCATCAAGTTCAAGTGTTGAACCAACTGATTAGAGTGTCAGATTGATTGAGAACTAAATTGACTGTGTTATGCACAATCTGGACCACCAACTGACCGGTTCACTGGGTGAACTGATCGGCTCATGGTCAGTGAAACGATTGGTTCACTCTGGTGAACTGATCAGTTCAACTGGACCAAACGAGCAGTGTGGAGTTGTCCCAATTTGTGAGAAAAGTTTTTTCGATTCACTTGTTCAATTCGATTGGGACAAGAATTAATATTTGCATTAATTAGAAATGAATATGGAAAGTCAATTGTAGGTAGTTCTGGGAAGTGAAACGACCGGTTCACTGGGTGAATTGATTAGCTAACACTCCCAACCGACCAGTTCACTAGTAAACTGATCAGCTCACACTCCTAAATGACCCGTTCAGTTATGAAACGGCCAGTTCGCCTGCCGCAATGGAAATTATTCATTGAAATTCCAGACCCTTCTACCCCCGCACAGACTGGGAACCTTGAACCTACCCTCTACTATAAATAGAGGGTTACATGGGGCTTCTCCAGACAAACAACTCATTAGTTACTCTGCAAAGTTGTTGTCCTCTCTGGTTGTGTTAACTAAGAGAGCCCAAGCAAGTTCTACCCATCCAGGGAGGAACAACGAGGAAAATACAATTGTAGAAAAGTGACTGGTTGTGGGAGAGTGTGTTGGTGACTAGTACGCTAATAGAAGGGGACAACTCCTTCTAGTTAATTCTTCAAGATGACTAGAGTTCCCCGTAGTCAGTGTAGACTATCTATAGAGGCGGGAGACTTCTATCGCTCAGGAGGACGACAGTCAACCCCAATCTGGGTCAAGACCAGGAGCTATACAGACACCGTCAAAGATAGGTGGTTGAAGACCGCACTTGGTGTGAGGTATAGTCACTGAGAAAGCCTCAAGACTAGGTATAACTCGCTAAAACCATCCTTCCCATTACATAGATGTTGATGCAATATGCTGGTTATGGGTTTATGGTCAAGTAAATTTTTTGTTTCCACTGCCTACTCTGACCACGTAAAACCCAACAGTTCTCCCCAAGAAAAAAGAAAGGTCATCATTATGGGTTGTGGTGGACCGACTAAGTAGGTTGTCACATTTTCTCACCTTTAAGATTCCTAACAAGGAGTCAGATCTAGTTGAACTATATGTTAGAGAAATAGTTCGTCTGTATGGTATTCTGAGTTTGATTATTTCTGATCGTGATCCTAAGTTCATTTTGTAGTTATGGAAGTAAGCGCATGAAGAAATCAGTACTAGATTGAAGTTTAGTATAACCTATCACCCACAGATTGATGCACAGTTACAAAGAATAATCCAATCTTTAAAGAATTTGTTGAGAGCATGTGTACTCAATTGGGGTGGATCATGGGAGTAATACTTCCCCTAACTAAGTTTTCTTATAATAGTAGTTATCAAGACAGTAATGGGATCCCTTTGTACAAAGCTCTTTATGGGAGGCTATGTTGGTCACCAGTTCACTACGATGATGTTAGTGAGAGGACCTTGCTGAGGTCAGAAGAACTACAGTTGCATGCTACTAAAGTCACTTTGATCAAGCAAAGTCTAAAGAGAGCCTAGGATCAACAAAAGTCGTATGTTGATGTGAAGCGAGCTAACTTGCACTTAACTTTTGGTGAACACATGTTTCTGAAAATCTGAACCCTCCGAGCTATAGATAAGAACAGAGGAAATCGAGTCCCTGATACGTGGAACTGTTTGAGATTCTAGAACAGATTGGTGAATCCACATATCATCGAGCCTTACTCCCACAATATAATATGATTTATAATGTGTTCCAACGTGTCCAATCTAAAGCTCTATGTGAAGGACTTGATCCATGTGTTGAGAATTGAACCTATTGAACTCCAAGTGAGGCTGACATACCTTGAGTCACCTGTCAGGCACGGGATACCAAGGTGAAATAGGTCAGGAATAAATAAGATAGAGATGGTAAAGGTTCTTTGAGAGGAAGAAGCAATATGGGAGCTAAAGATGAACATGGAAAAGTCTTACCCTGAGTTGTTTGCATGATTAGTTAAGTTTTGAGGAGAAAATTCCTATAAGAGGGGAAGGACATTATGACCTCAGTTTCACTTGTATTTTAAATAATTGAAATGCAATTATTTTAGTAAAAGAGACTTGATTGGAAATTTCTGTGCTTTGTTTTAAAAAATGGTTTTCTTTGCAAATTTCCCATGGATGCATGACTTCATGATTGATCATTTATTATTAATAAATGATGGATAAAAGGAAAAAAGGAAATAGGCAAAGAGGAAAAGAAAATAGATAATAATTCTAACTGCTTGAGAGAGAGAGAGTTGTGTAGGATTCTCTAGAAGGTGGCATGGATGGTCACTATTGACTAATTTTTGTTGCACATGATTTTTAATCAAAAGAATAGCCAAAATAAAGAAAACAGAAAAGATAAGAAAGAGAAATGGTTTGAATTGATGACTAATATATGCCTTACAAGGGGAAGAGATGGATATTTAGAAAAGTGCCTTTTCCTTTAAAGTTTCAATCTTAAACTCTACCCACGATTAGATAAAGTCATTACAGACTTCCGTTTAGAATTTAGGAGATAAAGGAATTTCCATGTGATGTGAATAATGAATTAAACGTTTTGCTAAAAGAGCAAGATTCAACTAATTAAGTTATTCTAATGACTCCCAAAAATTATATGTATGTTGGGAAGGATAATATTGACTTAAACTCAAAATTTGGGATCAAGAGGGTGTTCCTAGTGGCCTATTAAAATCCAACAAGGAAAGGGGGTTTTATTGCAATAAATGCAATTAATTCTGATTTAAAAAAAGAGAGTTAATGATCCAACCTTATCCCTGACTATTGACGCTCCATTAAATGTCACGCTAACGTGGGCCCTAGATTGCGAATCCAATGGACATGGACTCACCTTCTACCTCCAGCCCAATTTGGAAATTGGAATAGTAGTTGGCAATCTTTTTCTCTCTCTCCCTCTATGATGAATAGATTAAAATGAAACCTTCCCCATCAGATTGGGGGAGTAAATATAAGTTCAGTAAACCCTAGTTTACCCTACTTTCATTCCCAATTGGGACTTTCCCCTTTCATCCACTGGAGTCAAACTCCAAGGATGGTCAGCTTGGTAAATCAGACCTATATAAGGGTCACTACCCTTTTTGTGAGGCCAATGGAAGTACTAGAAAACCTAACACAACTATTGGAATCATGTGATGCCTCTAATTTGTTTTCATGCCTTGCTTTCTTTCCCCTCTCCAGTTCCTTGTACAATGCTACATAGCAGGTCTTCTTGTCCTTTGATCCCTACCCCTCCGGTGGTTCCAAGACCACCTATGTGTCTGTCCAAGCGTAGTAGAGGTGGTTGCATCTTTCCCCAAATCATCAGTTCCCTATAATGCGGGGTCAATTCACCAATTTACCAACCCCTATTGTTGGTTCACGTGGGATTGAAGACAACAGTGAATGAAATGACTTCGTTGCCCTTGAATCCAATGCGATAAGGCCAGGGCCCTAGCATCTTTTCACCCAAAACCAGAGGCTCATCATACCATTAGTTCAGAGATGAAATGATGTCCACCCATTGGCTCAGCCTGGTCCATGTGGAAAATGAAAGAAAATAAATTGAATGCTGATATGGAAGCCCTCCATTGGCAAAAGGTATTTATTTTGTGTAAAAATCATAACTTATGATTGGTAACTCGGATCAAGACAAATTACATATGAAAATTGATTAGGAGAATGCAAGGAATGAAATAAAAATATAATTAGGACCTAAATCTTCTTATGGTTAGAAAAGTTACTAAAGTTGGCATATGTAATGTATTAAATGAATCAAAACCCTGATTTCTAAGTTTTGATGATTCTAATGTGTCCAATTATTGTGCTAAAAGACTGATATTTTATGAACAAAAAGTGCAACTTGAAAGTTATGTGAAAATTAGTAACTCATGTTTTGGATAATTAGGGTTTCCTTGAGATTGAAGGTGTAATTATTAATAAGATCAGGGTTTGTAAACCCAAAGGACATGAAAAGTGGAAACTAGGGTTTGGAAGGTCAAAACCCTAATGAAACCCTAAAGTTGACCTTAAAACCCTAACTTGAAACTCAAGTTAGTCTTAATGGTAGATTTTGAATAAAATAATGATGCATGAATGTTATGCTTTAACTTTCAAGATACTTTCTTTGTTGCTTGTTTGGTTATTCCTGATTCATCTTTCTTGTACTTCCAATTATTATTAAAATAGATATGTGGTTACAAATATGACTAACTGCTTTAGTTTCTCGACATTTTCTAAGGTTTTACCAGATTTCTTAAAATTAAATGCTTGGACGATATTTATTTCCTACAATCTATAAAGTCACTATGGATATCACAATTTATGCTTATAACTTGCTTGAACACAACATACCAAATATGGAGGTTTGAATGGAAGAAGATGAAAAGTCACGGTGATGATCGAACACCAGACCCAGATTGGGAATGTCAGACTAGGCCCCAGATTGGTAAGGTTATATGAGGTCATGCCCCAGAATAGGAAGACCAACATAGGCACCTGGCTCTAGATTGAGAGGTGGCCTACAACGCGCTATAGGGACAAAAAACCCTAAGTAAGGGTATCCCAAACATTGAGTAAATGGGTCGAGAAGTTATGAATAAAATAATAAATTTTGATTCTATAACAAATAATTGTTGTGGTTATGTTGTTACAAGTATATGCAATCATTTTGGTTCCTCCACATACCAGTATAACTTGTTATACTGACAGACTATTTTGTTTTTCACCATTTTAGGGTAATCTTCTATTATTTTGCTAGTACAATGAAAATAAAAATTCCAAAAAAGAAGAGGGCATCAAATGAAAAGACTTAACTATAATCACGGAGGATATAGTGGATGGAAAAATTTCATATGGTAACATTATAAATCCATATTTTTGAGCATCATGTTATATTTTGTACAAAACCCTTTTCCCAATTTTAGTGAATTTTATTAATTATTTTTGGTTAATTGTTAAACCATCAATCATGTATTAGAGTAAAGGCCCTTGCCCTCTCGTTTGCCTCAATAGGGGATGACAGGGGGAGCGGGTCGTTACAAGGGACATAGTCACATAACAATTTATTACCCTAAGTCCACACTCCTGATGGATACAAAGCCAAAGGCGAGTGAACTTGGGCATCCATCCCTAGAATGGCACACAGTTTCACACTAGAAATACATATGAAAAAGATAGTAACAACACAAAGAGATAACCAGATACTAAAGGAGATATATACATGTACCCATTCCATTTCTAGCATCCCATTGGTGTTTCATTTCATAGAGTAGAGCCTTGAGTGCAACAGATCTTCATTTTGCAACCAAAAATTTGAAAAACAAAACATATTAATGCTAAAGAATGAAGTGCACTATGAAAAGTCATGTAAATAGTTTAAGATTAATATAAACTTGCTTGTCTAGAAACATGATCACATTCAAGAAGAAGAAACAAAGTGAGAACACTTAACGACATCATTTTATACAAAGCATATTTTAGGTCTCTTTATCTATTATGTCAATATTAGGTTACATAATGGATTTCTGTATATATTAATTAAGGTCTGTCAATGTTGTATACTCAAACATGGAAGTAGTAATCATAGGAACAATAGCTCAACCAAGTAAGTAAGTAGCCAAGCATTCATACGAGCATACATACAAGCAAGCCAATATAATAGTAGGGTTAAGAGGAAAATGTACCTTGCAAGTAGAGTACAAGTTACGAACCATGAATAAGATTCTAGAGAAGGTCCACTCCAAAGGGGACCTAAGATATAAAAGACATAATAGTGAGTCTTAGATCACTAGGGTCTTGTGAATAAAGACATCAACCATGTCATGCAGATGTTCTCCTAAACCTAGGTATCAATTAGTTCAAGTATGGTCACATCTTGTTAAACATGCATGCATTATTTAATCATAGTTAAGCTATCATGATTAAATTCCAGATCTAGGTGAATCATTCACATGGTGAGTGATACATAATAGCGATAAATATGATTTGTATGTAAGGGAAGTGTGAAATTTGGATTATTATCATGGTTTAACATGCAAGATCATGATAAACTCATATTAGTTCATTTTCCATGCAATGAGGTCACTTTTCCAAGTCATTAGAGCACTGGGTAGATCATGATGATTTCTAGTGCTGTAAGCGTGATAAGTTCACTGATATGGACAAGATAAAACATGGTATCAACATAATAATCATATTTCATCTTGTAGACCCACCTAGATCAACTTATGCATTTTAATGCACAAACTAGGCATAAGAGGTACAATGAACTAACCATGAGCTATATTAGCTTGAACGCTTAGATTATCATGGCCCAAAGCATGACAAGGTTATTGATTTTGATATTACAAAGTTAGATGATATAAAATTAATCTAAGTCCAAGACTTGATCAAGTTATATAATGCACACTTAAATGGGTCACCTTTAGGTCAAGGGTGAACATAGAAGGTCAAAAAGGTCCTTGGGGTGCATATAGATGGTCCAAGGCAACATCTATAGAAAAAGGTGAGCTAATATTATTGATTTGGGTGATTAGTACATCTAGGGATAATTAAGGACACATGTAGTACATGTTTGGGGTTTCTTAATAATCCAAAGATCATAAACATGAATCTTTATTAAAACAAAGGTGAGTTGTGCAAAATTAGCAAGGGATAACAACATCATTATAAAAATGTCAATTTTCTGGTCAAAATGGCATATAATATCATAGTATTTGGGTAAGGGACTAGGAAGTTATGCTGGTTTGAAGATTAAACACACTAAAAAGGGATTTATAGGTATTTTACCCTTGCCGGACTGAGAGAATAGCATCGGTCGGGCCACTAAGAAGGATATGCCCTAGGCCCGTGGTTGAGGGTTCATCCTGCATGGTTGAAGAGATGTGGCAGCGGGCTAGGGCATTTTCAGGCGATGACTGGTGATGGGGTGAGGGAGTTGTCAATCCTGGGCGAGCCAAGGATGATTGGGGGGTGAGGCGCCTTGCGAGGTGGGTATGTGGGCCCAGATGTTGCGCGGCTGTCACATCCCAATTTTCATAGTCAGTTTATAACTTAGAATGAAGTTTGTTTTCTAAATGATAATAGTTGAGGGGTCTTTATGAAAAAATATTATAGAATGAAATTTCATAGAGGATAATGGAGCACGGAGAATAAAATGTGACTTAGAATACTTTTCCCCTTTCACATGTACATTATTAACTTTAATTAATTAAAAAATAATATACCATTAGTTTCGTTTTTCCATTTCTCTCTCTCTTATCATTCATGGTGCTTAAAGGACATAAAAGAGCAAGAGATTTGAAGTTCAAGATATAACTAGTGAGAAATAAGTTATTACCTCATTTTGGACTCAAGGAAAAGAAATTAAGGGGAAAATGTAACTTTTAATGTATTAAAAATCAAGTAGAGTAACAAATATAGAAATTAGGTGTAAATCTTATGAAAAATATAAATTTGAGGACATAGAGAGAATATAGAGCCCTTAATGGACATGTGGTCCAAATTTGGTCATGTTTTGGCCACATTTGACCCTAAAAATTAATTAGGGAGGTTTCCCTACAATTTGACTAAAAATTAATCACAAATTCAACTAATGCGAGTATTAACCTAAAAACCTGCATTTTTCTCATTGTCAAACTTGATTTTATTTCCCTCCCTCCTCTAGGTGTGCAATCAGATAGTCAGAATTTAAGTGGCTCTCGATCTAACGGCCATGTCATCAACTCCTTCCTCCACATATTTTACGGACATAGGCTAGTTACTGCGGATTTCCTTTCTGATTTCGTTCTCCCTATCCTCACATCCGTTTCGTGAGGTTTCTACTCTACTGAATCTGCCTCGATCCCCCGATCTCAGTGAGACATAACTTGAGCTCTATGGTGGTTTATAAGAGAAACACCCAATCTAAGGTAGGCCAGTATTTCCACCCCTGAGTTGCAGATGACGACTCAGGCTATCTTGCACCTATGAAATGGGTCAAAAATGACCCTCAGTCACCGCATATTACTTCTCCACCTTCAATCACATCTCCTGTACCCCCGAACACAATGACCTACATGATTTTGGTCTCTGGCAATCTTGTCTTCACCTCAACCACATCCTCCGCCTCCGACCAAATTGAATGGTCATTAAGCATTGCCAACAACCCCTCTTTCTTTTTGTATCGACCTTTTCCCCGAGCTTCTCCCGTTTGTTGTACCCTATAGAGCCGACATTGGTCTTTGGTGATGCTCAACACCCATGCCTGACCAGTGGTCCTCCAACCACAAAAGTTCATGTTTTGACTCCTAATCACCTCTAGGATCATTTCTCAAGCCATAAAGTAGGGTTTTTGGGTGTGTTCCAATGATCTCAGGTTGCAACTCATTTCCCCTATTTCACATTATTCTCTGATGAATAGGCTGTGCCCCGATCATTTTGCTTCAAGTGAAACTACCCTCACCTTTAGTTTGACTTTGCAAGACTATTGATTTCATTCCTTTAGCACCTCACGATTGCTTTTCTTGGCTTCAGTTCTTCAATGGTGATAGATGTACCCTGCGCTCATGGTTGTACCATTAGAACTGGTGCTCTAGCACACCCCAGGAACCGAGCTTGGGCTCGTTGTCCTCATCTTAGTCCAACGAGGGCACTAGAGATGTCAGCTACTACAAATGATCAATTTTGTTCCAGTTTTAATTGCACCTCCTGAAGAGGCACTCTTGCCATGGATCGACGGGAAGAAGCCAGGTCAAAAAATGACCATGGAACCCCTGCACGATTAATTGTCTAATTATTTCACATGGCATTTTAGACCTTTGGTACCGCCCTATATTTTTATCAATCACACACTTCTTTAGCCACACGACTGAGTCCAATTGGACCACGCAAGCACTGCGCCTGATCCAACTGTGCACTAAGTCACATCATGTGTCATATATGTGGCTTTTACCCTTTTTCTGATTGATCAAATTTCCAAAATTCACAATAAATCATATGATGATCTAAAAAATGAGCAAAAATATGTTTTGGAAAGGGGTTTTCACAAGGAACTCGAATTTCAAGGTTTTAGAGTCTATTTTGCTTCTAACAAACCATTGTTTGCTAAGGAGTTAGAATTAAGATTTAAAATGATGAATCAAATACAAAATGATATATCCAATGCTATGAACAGACTGTTTAGGGTTCAATGAACCCCAAGAATGTGTCCATGGTTTCTTCAACCTAAGGAGAGTAGATGGGTCTTCTCTAAGTGAAAGGTAAGTGGATCATGGCCATGAGTATTTATGTTAATGATACATAATACATTTACATACTTCTCAATTGAGATCTTCAAGTCCAATATTCTAAGTCAAGATATGCAAAAAAAGATTTTATGTTCTTTATGATTATAAAATTCCATATGATCAATGATTTAAGTACTAATGTGTTATGCAATAACTCAATTTCATGAATTAGGTTCATAAGAAGGATAAGAGAATATATTTCTATCATATCCCTTAGAGATGTTTTATGTAAAGATTCAAGACTACAAGATAAGAAACACATGTTAGGATGACACACTTCCATGGTTATGTTATATATTAAGATTTTCTATACAAACAGACAATTAGGATTGCTCATGTATATATATATATATATATATATATATATATATATATATATATATATATATATATATATATATATATATATATATAATCATGTATTGAGATTTCAAGTAGAAACATGTTACCCAGATTTCGTATATATGCAAACATTTAAGAACTAAGAAGTTAATCAAATTCATTAGAATGTGTAATATGAAAAAGTTAAGTATAAAGTGAGTATGTAAGTTTTGAACATATTAAGACATGATCCACTTTTAAAAAAAATGGTACTTTTGGGATCAGACTGTATTGTAAAATGAGTTTATGATAATATTATAAGACAAGGAAATATTACACTATGATTAAGTTGCAAGGTAAGATTTTATAGGATTCCTATGTTGAGCCTTAAGGTTTAATATTTAAGCTCATATGAATACATTAAGGTTTAGGGAAAGACCTGATCTAATGAGTTTCTATAGACGACTTAATCATCTTGTAAGAAAGCATGTTTTTAAATATTTTATACTTGAGTTATTCTTGTATACTTTAGTTAACCTACCCTTGTATACCTAGTATTTATATATTAAATGCAGATCCTTTTTCCCTAAACCTTAGACTCAGTTGTTATATACCAAGAATCAAGATTTGTCATTCTATCTAATTAGAGTTCAAAGTAAGGTTTATCCAAATAATGAGAATATCATATTTAGATTCAGATTTAGGTTACTCATTGTGTGAGTAGTCAGGTATTGTATAAAGATACATGATAAAGGTTTCAGACATAAAACTCAATTATGTAGTAATTGAGGTTTATATTCATGTAGATTCAGTTCAAAACTTAAGAATAAGAGATTCAAATTTAGATTTAGAATTCTATACATGATTTGTACTCAGTAATAAGTTTTAGATAAGTTCAATAATCAATATTCAATTTTAGTATAAGATAAGTTCAGATTTAGTATTCATTTAGTTTAAAATGAAGATAATGAATTCAAAGCCTTTACATAATACATTATATAATAAGTCCTCATTCAGTAGTCTTGAGATGATTCAAAGGCATCTATTGCAAATTTAGAGGAGTGTTTACTCTAATTTAGAGGTGTTGTGGCACCAATTCAGGGCGTAGCCATGCCAAATTTAGAGACACCTCAGTGTCATTCATAGGCATGTAGTGTCCATTCATAGGTAACTTGGTACCAATTCAGGGCGTAGATACGCCAATTCAGGAGGACTTATTGTATAATGGTGGCCACAGTTAGATATAATTTGTAAGTAAAATATACCTTAGTTTATAGCATGCCCACAATTATATCTATAAGTAGGATGGGAGGGAATTAGATAAGATGGGTATGACCCATGCACTTTGGTGCAGGTCATGAGACCCATGTACTAGAGTACATGTCTCCAGAAAAGATAAGTTAGAAAGGTAAGAATATATATCAAGAAATAAGAGATAATATGTTTCATATTTTACTCAGAGCTTGATGTTAGTTTCATGTTTATAATTTCCAATTTTGGTTCTTTACAAATGTATATTTTTGAATACTCATGCCACTTACTCAAACCACTACATTTCCCAATGCATGGTTGGGGACGCGATGTTTGTAGGCTTTGGAGCAATTGAAGAATAAGAGGACAAGCAAAGGAATAATTTTTTTTCAAGCATAGCCTGATGGGGTGCCATTTACAAAGACGATCCAAAGTTTAGACATCTTTTTTATCATGACTAGTCATGCTAGAAATTCGATTAGATCTTATGGATGAACACAAAGTAGTTTTTCATTGACAAGATCTATGTATGAATCCGTTTTTAATCAATGCAAAGTGTTTCATTTACTTTAATTGCAAAGATCAACATTTTGTGACACCCTTCAATGATATTTATGTGATATAAAAAGTATTGTTACTACAACAACAGTCTATGAGTGGGTGTTGCATAAGGGCATGTGCTAATGAGTATGAGGGGTAGACTGTGAGAGAGGAATCAGGTTGAGGCATCATCACCACATCATTATGGATCGATAGTGTTGTGTCGTCTCCACTCCCTGGTGTGGCCCGTGTGTAGGGTCTGCGGATGAGGCGGTGACCGACAATGGGGAAAAGGGGGAACAAGGCAGCCAAGACTAATGTAGCATGAGGAGGTGATTTCCTGACCCGTCTTACCACCGCAGACCTGATGGAGGCTTTTGTTGCTAATGGTAATGTCTAGAGAAGGAGACCCCAAGGGTATCTATGATAGCATTAGGGGATAAGGGAGGAAAATGAAATGAAGGAGAAGAATGTCTAGAGTTTGCCAAAATCCAAAACTAGAGGGGAAAAGAGTCATGGGAGGAGTTTTTTAGGTAACAGTAGGGTTAGCCTATGTCAAAAGGGAGGTAAACATAGGGTTGTGAGTCTCATCACCATGTCCACCAACAAGGTGTACGGAGCTAGGAGATGATTTCATGGCCATTTGATTAGGGTTCAATCCGCAATAGCGGTATCTGGTGTCTAAGATGCAAGATCCAAGGAATTGAGGCATGTTATTGGTCGACCAAGGTGGAGATAGATCACCAAGGGAGAGGAATCAGTTATTGGGCCACACCCAAATGGGACCAAAAAGTATCAAAAACTATTTTAAAAGTCTAAAGTGAGGATAAAGGAAAAGGATATTTCAAATGGGCATAACTCTCTCGTATGACATTGGAATTGGGTGAAACTTGATGTGTGGAAACGTAAGAGTTCCCTCTATATAGGGTGCATGGGTTTATGACATAGATATACATATAGATAAAATCAAATCATAAATGAAAAGGGTGATATATAACTTGAGTTCAACCTTAGTTTCAAAATCAACTTGAGCGTCACAACTCATCCTGTGTACACGAGATACCCTCAAAGCATCATAACTACTCGAATCATGAAATTGAGGGCTAGAGTGAGAAATTACTACAAAGATAAATTGCTTAGATACATGATGACAAATAAAAGTTCAGGTTATCATATCCTCCCCATCTTAAAAGAAATTTTGTCCCCAAAATTAAATCAATCCCCTAGTCGAGATTGGTATTGATACTTTATATAATAATAAGCTCAAAATTCTTTCAAATGTCAATGCCATTTCCAAAATCATTAGGTTGAGTATCTAGGTCAGATTATAATACCATTGATCATCAAATAAGATAGACCATCAAATGAATCACAATTTCAGAGGGATTATCCTATAGATCACAAATTTGGAGAGGTCACTTTTTAGGTCATATGCAAAGAACACATCTATTCAAGAGTAAATCACGACTTTCATTCCCAACACTTGGGGTTATAGCTTCTACATTGGCCTAGGAGGTGTCATACATCCATGATCGAGATTGATATTTCAACTATTTGAGACGAACATTATATTTCAAAATCATGATTTTGTGCTCCAAATTGATGGAAGGTCCCACCCTAGTCCACATGGAGCTGAACCCTAAGTCATAAATCAAGCAAGTTAACATAATCATCATTTCATATTTTGAGTTTTGGGAACATGACAGTAATCAGTCAAATATCAAGGGTGATACCATGATCAATATAGCGTGATTATAGTAGTTGAGTACTCATGAGTCAAAATTTTATTATTCAATATCAAGAGCTGAGTTTGGGAACCCTGTCATACATCTAAACATTTCATAATTAGAGTTTAGATTCCTATTTAAACCTTTGGGTTGACTTAGGGATCTACCCTTCCTAAGGTTCTACAGAGATGCCACACCCATTTGTTTTGAGGTCTCTGAAAAATATTCCAGCACATAATTTTTGATGTAATTATTCAACCCATATTTTCTCCATCTCTTAGGGTGCACATTATTTACTTTATGTCCCAACATTGAGATCATCATGACCTTCCCTCCTGGGCTTGGTCTTCTCAGTGAACTTCCCTACTCAGCTTGGTCTTCTTTGTGGCCTTTCCTTCTCGACTTGGCCTCTTGGTGACCTTCCCTATTGGTCTTGGTCTTCATGATGGACTTCCCTCCTGAGCTTAGCCTCTTGGAGACCTTCCCTCCTGGGCTTGGTCACATATTGTTAGTCACACCTTCAATGAATTTTTCTTTTGTCCCTCAGAGATGGCATAATTAGGTTCAATGAATTATACTCAATGTATGTTCTTTCATGCTTTGTACGGTTAATCCTTAAAATTTTAGGTGACATTCAACTTTACCTTAATTCTTAAACCGATTGGTTAACTCACCCTTATAAGGGTGGTCATTCATCCATACACATCAATCGAGAAACAATCGAGCGACATTTCGAGCATTATTCAACATTTCCCGACATCAATATTGAGTTTATTTTCATGGTATTCAAGGTTGATGAATGATCTAGGCCTAGGTCTTTATAGGAACCTAACCACTAACTATTGTCAACATTGTCATATTTCAAGATCATCATCAAATTGTGATCGAGCTTCAGTAACAATATTGTCATGGATCTGATCTATTAGAGACTTAGGTCAAGAAATCATAATAGTATGAAAGGGTCAAACTTTCTAATCTCTAAAAAATAAATGAGGTGAAGACTTAGAGGAGTCATAATAGAGATGCCTCTAAGGTTAGGGAAGTCATAACTCAACAACTACCCTAATCCAACATATTAGTTTGCCTTAGTCATGAACCAACAAGAATATCCAAATAGGGCAAATATCAACTATCAAATTATACTTCACAATGTCCTGTAATCATAGGTCATGGTCATAATAGGGCAACCATATTCAAGATTTTGCAAGATCAATGTCATAATCGTGTTACCTCCCATTCAAGGTCAAGGTAAGTGTATATCTTGGAGATTGAGAAGTCAAATTGAGAACTAAAGAGTTTTAGCATAATTGGGCAGTATTGAATATCTAGGTCTGTCATATTATTCAAATTGAATCTACAAAGAGGAATGATAGTTAATAGGGGATTTTCATCTTGTAACAAATCTTCACATCATGATCTAGGGCTCTAAAGACATGGTAATTTTGTGGCATGATCATTGCACATGTCAAATATGAGGAAAAGTTTGCTTAAATATGTTTGAGGCTTAATCAACAATAAGACAACATGGGTTTAGTCAATAGGGACCTCATCAATACATGAGGTGCAAAACACGAGTTCTACCTTGTTTCACCATATCAAGAATTTACCTAAAACATGGAAAGCACTTATATCCAATCTTGTAATTTCATAAACGTTATACATGAGTACATCACTTTCAAGATTACTTTCTTACATCAAGTACAATTTTCAATTTAAGATCATATCATGGCATTATCATCTTAATCGACATTCATAATTTCAAGTTAATTTTTGTTTTCCCATGTATAAGCTACCCCAATTGAAAATTCATGTGATTAATAGTCATGAGAGAAGAATCACAAGAGGAGGCAAGAACACTAACTAGTCGTCATTTACTTGGGTGGCTTAGGTGGTACTTAAAGAAGATATGAGATGATAGAAGGCTCTCTGACCATTAAGGGAAGGATTTTAGTCCTCCCTGTGTTCTTAAGATATGTTATGCCCTGAACAAAAATAGAGTCATGTGTGTATTGTTCTGATACCATTTGTCATAGAATCTTTATTACCCTAAGTCTACACTCCTAATGGCTACAAAGCCAAAGGCGGGTTAACTTGGGTGTTTGTCCCTAGAATGTACATAGTTTCACATAGGAAATATATATGAAAAAGGTTGTAACAACACAAAGAGATAACAAGATACTAAAGGAGATAGAGGCATGTACCTATTCCATTTCTAGTATCCCATTGGTGTTTCATTTCATAGATTAGACCCTTGAGTGCAGTTTATATTCATTTGGCAACTAAAAATTTGATAAAAAACATATTAATGCTAAAGCATTAAGTACACTATGAAAATGAATAATATTAATACAAAAATTTCTTGGCTAGAAAAATGATCATAGTTAAGAAGAAGAAACAAAGCAAGAACACTTATGACATCATTTATACAAAGCATGTTTAGGTCCCATTATCCATTATGTCAACATTAGGTTGCATAATGGATTTCAATCTTACCTCATGGGTTCTAAAGTGATTGTTCACACAGACCACAAAGCCATTAAGTATTTGATGTAAAAGAAAGATGCTTAGCCTTGGCTGTTGTGTTGGGTGTTGCTGCTACAAGTGTTTGATCACGAGATAATAGACAAGACAGGTTTTGAAAATGTGGTCGCTGACCACCTATCGAGGATTAGGGTGGAGGACGACCACCTTCTGTTGATAAATGAAAGCTATGCTGATGAGGTAATCTATGTTTCCCAGATGGCCAATCCTGAAGGGCCATGGTACGCTGATATCTGTAACTACCTCGTCTGTAAACAACTACTCCCAGAAATGTCTTACAATAAGAAGAAGAAGTTCTTCTTTGATCTGAATAACTATTACTGGGATGACCCCCTGGTGTTCAGGCATTGTGCTGATAGCCTATACAGGAAATGTATACCCGAAGATGAAGCCCCAAAGATCTTGTTTGAGTGTCACTCCTCTCCCTATGGAGGGAACTTGGGTGTTGGAAGAACCACGACCAAGGCTCTCCGGTCCAACTTTTATTGGCCCACTCTTTTTAAGGATGCTCACGCCTTTTTCAAAGCCTGCAATGAGTGTCAAAGAACCGATAATTTTTCCCGTAGAAATGAGATGCCCATGTCTGAATGGATTGAAGGGAGATCTTTGACGTATGGGGGATAGATTACATGGGACCTTTCCCTTCATCCTACAGTTTAAAGTACATTCTTGTTGCGGTGGATTATGTCTCCAAGTGGGTACAAGACATACCTACCACAACCTATGATACTAAGTCGGTTATAAATCTCTTTACTAAGATCATCTTCCAAAGGTTTGGAGTACCAAGAATAATTATCAATGATGGTGGATCTCACTTTGTCGAAAGGCAATTTGAGCCACTTTTGCACAGATATGACATCCGACACAAAGTTGCCACACCATACCATCCACATACATTGGGTCAAGTTGAAGTTTCTAACAGGAAAATCAAACAGATCCTGGAGAAAACTGTCAGAAAGTCTCAGAAAGACTGGTCATTCAAGATAGATGATGCTCTCTAGACATACATGATAGCGTACAAGACACCACTCAGAACCACACCGTATCGTCTGATATATGGGAAATCATGTCATCTACTTTTTGAGTTGGAGCACAAGGCATTCTGGTCCATTAAACGTCTCAATATGGATCCGTCCCTGTACGAAAAGAAGAGGTTCCTTCAACTCTAAAACCTTGAAGAACTTAGGCTCCACACCTATGAGAATGCAAGAATCTACAAGCTGAGGACAAAAGTCTGGCATGATTCCCTCCTGCGGAAGAAATACGTCAAAGAAGGTGACAAAGTTTTGCTGTTTAAATCTTCTATTCGACTTTTTCTAGGGAAACAGTAGACTAGGTGGTCCAGACCATTCGTGGTAGCGAAGATGTATCCGTCAGGAATTATGGAGCTGTATGACAAAGATGATCCTGCAAAGGTCTTCCCAGTCAATGGACACCAAGTAAAAAGGTTCTACGAAGATGAAGCTTTCACAAGGAGTTCTGAGTTTCCACTGGATGATGCCGAAGCCGCACCTACCGAAGAAGCATAGTAAGATCTAAAGATGTCGAGATAAAGACAGAAACCATAGTGCTCCTTGGGAGACAACTTAAGCTTTTAATTTCCTAGAATAGGATGTTATTTCCTTTTCCTACAAAGAACATTATAAACACATTCATTGTAATAAGGCCTGAGTCTGTGCCCATGCCACACGCATAGACTCTCGCATTTTCTGGGCCACAAACTTAGTTTTATCACCTTGGTGTGTAATACTAGCTGAGGCTGAGATTCACACCTAAGCCAGTGATGTTTTACATATCAAGTACCTTTTAACTTTTGGTTTTTGTCCTTAATAAGTTCTAATATTTATTTGATTTCAAGCATGTCGGGAATGCACGATGTCCTAACTTATCGCTCGCAGCCTGCATAACAAGTCACCATGTCGCCCAACCCGTATCGCCCACATATATCGTGTGTCCACATCTTTCAAGTTCAACCAATTTTGTAGAGATGTGTCAGGTAGGTATCACACCTAGCGCGTCGGCTGGATCTCACCCGTATCGCACAACACATATATCGCGCGGACCCATGGAGTGTAAGGGGCGTGTTGAGTAATGCATATCAAGCACCTCCTTCTCGAAAGCCTTGCGACACAACATGATTAGATGGGTTTTACCTTGCTTTAGAAGATGATTTGTGTGCATGCACGACATGTGTCCCCACTTTTACCCTTTTAACGCCACTCGTAGACGGCTATATATAGCAGCTTGAAATTAACCGTGTCGGGTTACCAGAGTTAATAAAGCTTTTGCTCCTGTATCACACAATCTCTTGCTATCTTAGCTCCTGTGTTGGTTTCCCAGTCTACCGACCTTTGGTGCCGCATTCACCATCTTCATGCCCGACAAGGTAATGACCCGTGTTACATAACCATCCATATCGTGCACCGATAATGCTTAGTCCGTATCACGCATTCTGTATCGTGTTCTTACCCAAAATGGGTAAAACCTTAAACGCGTATCGGGTTTCCCAACTATCGCGTCAAGCACATCGGTTTTCCTATTACTTATTTTGTATCTAGTTTATATCCGTGACACAATGAATCATGCATCTCTGTCAGGCAAGACTTTAAGCGCATGTCGGTTACCCTATCATTTAAAATGCATGTCGTGTTTTAGTTCATGCCGCGCGACACGTATATCGTGCATCCCTATCGTGCTATGTAAGTTAGGGGGAGCTTGCTGACACTCCCCAAGTGTCACGCGATGCACGTATCACTTAGACTGTATCACATTTCCTTGCTGTCAACTTCACAAGCACACCGTTTCCCCTTTTACCCAATATCGTTTTTTATCGATGATCGTTTAATGGGAGTATCAGGTTTCTCAGTATTTCATACTTATGCGTTGTGCGCCCGAGTTCGTATACTTTTACTATAGCCCGATACTAAGCTTTTGCAAATTGATACCATGTTTTGGGGGTGTCACCCAACCCATATCAAGTAGCACCATTCTTACTAACTCTCGGTTATAACCAACCCTAAGTATCAGACAGACAGAGTTTTGATTTAATTTCCTTATCTAATCTTTTTAAAAAATGGCACGCTTGAAGGAGACCGTCGTTCAGGTCGACGAGCAGGTCTGGAGGATCAACCCTGACGCCACAACTGAAGCCACCGTTAAGTAAAAATGCCCCAACCCAACAATAGCTGGGCCCTCTGAGGCCGAGAAGTGGCCTAGAGTAGAAGCAACTACAGTCCTAACCATGACAACAAAACATAAGGTTCTGGCCCACTCGCCAGGGAATTTTGTGCCGAGGGACGAAGAGCACCAGAGGCGTTACAACAAGTTGGCAGTGAAAGTCTACCTCCCAACCCGATTCTGCCACCACGCATCCTTTCAGTAGATGGACATCTTTGATAAGCTGGAGAATGTCCCGGATGCTGTCGGACTCTGAAAGATCTGTTTCAGCTTCTCTCACTCTTACACTGAGCTTACAAAGGAATTCATCTCCTCCCTCTGCCGAGTTCCAAACACACCAGAGGAAAGTAAGAGGTACAACGGAGCAGATAGGCTGCAAGGGAGCCTCTACAAAGCAAACTATAAAATAACAGAGAGACTTCTCAATGAGATCTTCTCCTCCAGTAAGGTTGAGTGAGAACTTCTCAACAATGGAGCTCGAATCAGTGACAGTGACAGCTTCGACCCGGTCAAGCTGTAGAAGACACTAACATGCGAGTCCTCCTTCAAGCAAGAAAGCAAGGTGGAAACGGTCCACTCCTGCTTCTGGAGGATAGTCCGCAAGATCGTAGCCAGCCCATTCTTCAATAAATACGAGACGAGAAACCTCTACACTAAAGAGCTGCACCTTATCTGGTATATCATGACAGGCAAGCCGATCAACTTAGGGTGCTTCCTACTCAATCGTCTACATCCTACAAAGGACGCCACCAAGGAATACAACATGGGACGAGTCATCAACCTGATAGCGGTTGGGCTTTGATACCCGAGGGAGCCACACAACCTGTCGTGAACCAGGGGCGACGATAAGATAGATATAAAGTTCCTCACAAGGGTGAACATTATCAAGAAGGAGGGCCAACACCTCTTCTATAGGTTCGCAAGGACCAATATCCTCCTACCCCTCCCAAGTTGAGCCAACTATGACGTGAAGAAGTTGATCTTCACAATGGCAGAGGTTGAAGCTCTAACCGTCGATGTAGCTTATGCCGCCATAATGGCCATACAAGAAAGGATGGCCACCACAAGGAGGCCCACACCAATGGAAGCTTGGCAGGACAAGTCATCAGTGGTCACCCTCAAAGACTCGTCGGTTACCGCCACCATCGAGCCAATCACCACCACTGTCAAACCAGTAGCTACTACTCTGGTGGCTGCTTCTACCACTACCAAACCAGCCACGATGATTACAACAACGCCCGCCGCGGCCACATAAGAAGTGTCGACCATCGGAGAGGCCGTCGACACAACCGAGGCCACTACAATGGTCATCGCCTCAGAAGTAGTCTCTGTGGAAGCAGTTCCCATGGCGCTGCAAGCTTCAGCCCTATCGGTAATGGCAGAAGCCGCAACCACCCCCTTGGTGCGGCCGGATACCTCTCGCAATAGCAATGGGGTGTTCATTGAGCTCTTAGATGCTGAGCTTAGGTCTGCCCAGCGATCCCCAACACTGCCACCCATGACACCAGTGTTCGCCATGGAGGAGGAAGCAAAGAGTCAAGTGGTCAATCAACACCCGCCCACTCCACCACCTTCTCCATGGCCCCACACTAAGGAGACAGAGGCAGCCACAAAGGTGCCAACACCATGCTCGGAGGCCACACCCTCGCGTACCATCCTGGTGGACTCAACCACACCAGACGATGCAAACTCTATAGGATACTCCACCAACGCGAGGAGCCATATAAGGAGCCGAATCCAATCGGCAGTAGTCCTTTCCTCATTAGGGCAAGCCTTCAACTTCAAGTTCGACAACTTACGGGAGGTAACACGCAACCACAGTGCTACTTTCTCTTTCCTAACCCACAAGTTTCTGGTCTTTCAACAACGGCTGGGTGAATAGGAGCGTTAGCTGCTGACCCTAGTTGGTCTCCTCGACCAACTAGAAGCAATGAACAACACAAAGTAGGTGACGCTCCAATGACTAGACGTCATCGAGCAGAGGCTCGACGAGAGGGACACCCGCCACCACTCAAGGTGTTCTCAGAGGTCGCCATCACCGCCGACATCCTCCTCTCCACCACCATCATCATCACCTTCCTCCTCTAACTCATCGTCCTCCTCTAATGCTAGTGGGTCCTCAACAACGTCCGAGGAGGAGATGACAAATAGAGGATCTGCTAGAGACAAATTCTAATTCTGTTTGTGATTCCCACTATCCCTCAAGAATAGAGGTCGAGGGCTCATCTGACTTCTTCAAGACAAGAAAGAAGATAGAGCACTTATGAGCCCTACTCTCCCCTGAAGGCGATTCTATCTCGCCTGTCATCTCTGACTCTATCATCAGTAACTTTGACCATTCTGCCTGCAACTCTCTATCTGAAGAACAAGCCAATCATATACTTCTACAACTTGCTGATTCTAACACTACAGACATCGTCTATTTGAAGAATAATGTGGTGGTTCGCATCGACAATCTACATGACTTAGTCAAGGCTGGAAGATGTTTAGCTATGACGATGGTGTTAGATTACATCCTAATCTTATAAGAGAAGATTGGACAGCTCTACATAGCACATCATATGTTGTTCAATGATCTTTACCTAGCTGACAAATATGTGGCGCGCGAGCTGTTCCAACTTGAAATCAAAAAGTGTCTTTCGCGCATAATGTTCCTTCCTCTACTGCACGACAACCATTAGAAACTTATCATGATATACACCCGCGATCGTGTGGGTATCCTCTACAACAGCTCGAACGCCAAAAGTTACTGGCCAATGGAGTTTTCTACAGTTCTGGAAACACCCCTCAAATTCTTAGCAAAGAAATACTATACCAAGGTGGTGGCCATGATAAAGCCACATCTTCAAGACCCAACATCAACCTGGTACAACTTCCATTTCTACTACCGCAGTCCACAACAAGCTCCTCTATCAAATGACTACGAGATATACATGCTTCACTAGATATCTCGTGTAGCAGCACTGAGTAAAGCACCAGAGAAGCTCCATGACATCGGCTGCCACAGTCAACGAGGATAATACATCATGGAGCTCCTAATTACAGAAGGTGCATGCATCTGCTAAACCCCCACTGATCTATGACTAGTCTCTCCAATTCATCTCATTACTCTGGGACAGAGTGTGGGATAAGTTGGGGGAGGACTTCATAGCATCAGTGAGGGAGGTTCTCCAAAATTTTTCCTTCTTTCCCTTTCCTCCCCCCTTCATCATACTCTGTGTATACATGTATATAAATGTTTGATAGTAAAAAATACATACACCATATATGCATACTGTCTGTTCTTTGAAATTGTAAAAATTACTTTATTGTAAATATTTGGTACAACGTCTTCCAAATTTTCTCTCTGTGCCTAAAGAAGTGTACATTTCTGGTATTCTCACTTGAAAACATAGTCTTAAACGATAAAGGCTATAACCTTTCTATGCCAACTTTGAAAAATAATCTCATTCCAGCTAAGAGATTTGCATGTGAAGGAAAAAGCTACCCAAACAGCAAAATCCCTTTTCCCTACCCATCAAAATCCCAAAAAGAGAGGAAAGCCTTATGAGAGTGAATAAAAATAAGAGAGTTGTGCCCCAAAAAAAACACTTGTTTTCCCAAAAGTACCCATCTTTAGGCATGGTAGATCTGGGACAACGGTACGTAGGATGTAAAATCACCACTCTAAATCCAACTATCTTGGACTGCAAGGACCACTTTCCCATTAATGGACTCATACCTGGATGGACCAATGGGAAGCAAGAAAAACCCAAAACCCTTAAGCCTTCCCAAAAACCCCACCTTCTACCCCCAAGATTCAAGAAGTTTGGTGTGAAATCTAACTTCAAAATCATGCACCAAAGTCTCACAAAAGTTGGGGAGAAATTTTTTGTTTAAATAAGGCAAGAAAAATAAAGTCCATTGTTCGTGATCAGACCCAATTTTCCTCAGGACATTCCAAAATCCACTTAACCCTTTATCCGAAGACTACGCCTGATTTTGAAAAGTACCGCAAACAAAAGTTTTAAAATAAGTACAAATTGATTGAGGACAGTCAAAATACAAAGTTTGGGGGAGTTGATAACACCCATTTTATGGCTTCTAGAGCTTATATTTTATTATCAAAATAGCCTCCAAATCTAACTTCCTCTTCGTTTTATCTTATTTTTTGTATAGAAATCATGCCCACAATGCCCCAGATAATATTTCCCATCTTTTGTAGAGTTTATCTTATTTCTTCCACAAAAAGAGCACCAATGGGCCCTTTCAGGCCCATCAACAATGAAGTATCCATCCTGGCCCAGTAGCACGTGAGGCGACACATGTTCCTACCAGTAACGGTCACTGCCCGATACGACGACAACCCGACATGGGTGTTTCACACGGGAGCCCAGGCCGCTGTATCTCTTTACCTGATAAGGTGCCTTACTCATCATGGTTTTCCACCCAATGAAGTCGATTACATGATATGGCTAACCCTCGGTGCAGCAGCCCACCAAGGTCCCAACCTGTCACGACTTTTCATGATGCACTTATCGTGCAACACGATTGATGGCCCGACAGGCATGCCGGGCGGCAAACATATCGGCCCCCTCTCGAGGACCTCGAGAACGGTGCCGTAATGAAAGACACATGGTCTAATAAAAGCCACAACTCCCATCAACTCACTGCCGATAAATAGAAGCTATAAGCCTACGATGGGATGGGTAAGAACCTACGAGAGCTAACTCTTAAAGAATAGGAGCTAGTGCGTCGAGTTCCAGAGTCTGCCGATCAATACTAAGTGAGCATACCCCCAACCCGAGAGGGATGGGAGGAGTTCACTTAGAAACTATTCTGGTAGCTGCAAGCAACGTGACATGACCATCAAGGCTACTTCAACTATGTCAGGTTCCTATCTGGGCTTCAACCAGAGACGGCTTGCCCACCTATACCCAACACGAGGAACCCGAGAGCCTTAAAACAATGTTTACCTGATATGTATCCTAACCTGACACGATACTCAACCTGATATGGTCTATACCCATCATGGCTACAGCCTGACACGACCAGTAGTCTGACACGACCATATCGGGTAGTGAGTCTATCCCGATACGCCCCTTAACCATCACGATTCACGACCCAAAAGGGTCAAGAACCCGACATAGTCATATCCCGACAGGGCCCCTACTTGGTACCGGGTTAACATTATCTTGGGTGTCTGCTGCTATGTACTTCGATCTCCTAAATCAGGGAGACCGATACCTATCTTCCCTTTTTCAACATTTACTTTCCTTTAATTACAACATTGTAACTAAACCTTCATGTCTCTTTATGATTATTGGAATATGTGGAGTTTATCTCATATTGCTCTGTGTATGGCTTCTTTTTGTTGGACGATTTCTATATAGCATATGAGTTCTAGTCTCTTCTTTATGAATCACGCTTTTTACTAGATATCAAATCGTGTTTCCTGTTTTGACTCCTTTGAGAGAGGGATGTCGTAAACTCTAGAGCTTGGTCTGACTTGGGTGTACGAGAGTACCGAAAATCAGGACTTCCCCAACCTATCTTTCCACTCTAGCCCACGCCTGGTACCCTTGAGAGAGGGAACTTAGTGTATGGCTAGTTGGCATCTTCTTTGAGAGAAGAAGGCATAGGATGTAGGCCTCCACCGCTTGTTATGATTAGGTTTTCTCCCTTTGTGCTATACTCTGAAGGTAGTCTTATCTCCCCATTTTCCTTTATACAAAAACTTCCATAAAAACTTCTAAACCCCAAAACTTAATCCTTTTGCCAACTCCCTATGGAGATAGGTTTTTAATTTGATTCTTTATAATTCTTTCTCATTTCATCGACCTTATCCTTTGACTTTTTGACGTGCTTAGACAAGTAAAACTTGAGTTCTGAAGCGCTATTCTTCCAATCCCTATGTTCGACCCCGAGCTACTTCGAACTTGTGCTAGTTGTAGGAGTCTTAAAAATTTGAGTGTTATAAATTACTATAGTCCGATGACCTAGACATGTCTCCATTTTTAGACCCATGTTTAAGGCTTGTCACCAATCCACACCGATTATCACAACAAAGTCATTCATGTTACAACCCCAATTTTTGGGTTCATTGGTGAGAAATGTAATTTCTCATATGAAAGATAATTGAACAAATAAAGATATGATTTGGTTCAAATAAATGGATTTTTGTTTACAATAGCCTTTATGCTTTGTATTGTGGGCTTTATTGGCTATTGGGCCCAATAACAAGGAAATAACAAAGAAAATTCAATTAGTGAATGAATAATTGAATATTTGAGAAAAGAAATATGTGGAAACCTCTAGAAGGCAAATCCAAAGAGGATTTCGTACCTCTTGGGTTCCTTAGGTACCAAGGAGTCCAAGGTTGCAAAAAGAAAGCAATAGGAAAAGAAAAGACTAATTAAGTATTTCTTTACGAAGAAAGAAATTGGGAAATAATGATATAATGTGGAAAATGAATGAAAAGAGGCATAAATGAGATTTCTTGATGAGATTTCGTATCCATGAGGTTTCTAATAATAAAAGGAAGGCCAATGAGGAAAATAAAAGAGAAATAAAAAGAAATTCATAAAAGGAGGTATTTTAAATGGGAAATAAACAAGATAATGTGAAATAATGCATATAGGTGCATTAAGAAGGATAATGAGTATTCCAATAAAATGAATTTCGAAATAATGGAGTGTCTTGGGATCCAAGGAGTCCTAATAAAGAGGAAAGAAAGAGAAAATACTAAAAAGGGAAAATAAGAGGATAATGTGTTGCATTATTAATGAATTATATGAAATTGTTTAAAAAGATGGTATTTTCTACAAAGGAAAATAGGAATTCGTACCAAAGCATTAAAAAGCAACTATAAAGTAAATAAGAGAAGAGGAATTTCAAATTCCTATTATCCAAGTGATGGAATATATCAAAGGAGAGAGAGTTAGATTCTTAATGAAGGAATTCCATTATTTTTAGGAAAGTACATAACTAACTCGTGGATGAGCAATATGGGGCGTAGATACTCTCCTATTTAAAGGGTAGAGGCCTTGGCCAAGTCGAGAGAAAGTCCCACACAGCCATCCCTCACTTTTGCTTCTTCTCCTTCTTCTTGCCCATGCAAACCCTAGACGTGGGAGGATATAGAGACCTGGAAATGATGAGGTGCTAACCATGGGTTCTGATCGTAGCCTAGTACACCACGGAGCCAATGAACCTCATGGTTATCGTGGCCGTACCTTGGTTTGCACGCAACAGCGGCCGCACATCCTCAGCACCTGATGCAGATCGCGGGCTGTCCCAGCCGATCTCCGGCCATCTTGGCCACCGTTTAAGGCCCCTCTAGGTGCGCCCAGGGGCGGCGGAGGTAGGGAGACGACTAGCTTGAAGTTTCAGGCCACGGGGAGGTGAAGAGAAGGGCCACAACCACTGCTGGACGCGCACAGCTAGGGCAGCGCAGAGGTTGAAGAAGGTCCATTGACGTTGGACAGTTATGCCCCTCCGCGGGCTGTACAAACAAACAACTCAAGCGGGGGCAAAACAGACTTTTCGAAATGTTTCCCCAAACAAATCGCGCATGGCTTAGATGACGTGGCACGATCTCATTGGCTGTGGTAAGTATTTTATTACAAAAATCGTATCTCATGATTCGTAACTCGGATGAAAACAAGTTATATATGAATTTTGATAAGGAGAACACAAGGAATCTAATAAAAATAGTTTTATAACCTGAATCTGATCATAGTTTTAAAAGTAGTGTAATTTATCAACTTTAACATAATGATGATTAAAGAAACCCTACTTTGATATGATTAAAGTGATTAATAGGGTTTAATGGATCATTAGGGTTGATATTAACCTGTTAAATGTAAAAAGGAACATTGAGTTCAAAAAGGAAGAACTTCACACATGATTAGTTTAATTTAGAGTTTATATGCTTGAAATTGGAAAAGTACATAAAGTTATCATTTTTAATGATTTAATTAAGGAAAAACCCTTAGATTTGATGATAGATGGATAATTCAAGCTGATATTAACATGTTGTTAATAAAAGTGAAAATATGATTTAAAAAGATGATCTTTTTGTATAGTTGGTTTAATTTAGGGTTCTATGTACATGAATATGCCTTAATGGGATTAGAAACCCTAATTTATGTTGATATGAATTCTAATGGTTTTAATTGTACAAATCAAAGAATAAAATGGAGATATGATGATTCAAGATAAATTGAGTACCAAAGATCTTTAATGTGAATTATTTGGATAATTAGTGTTTTCCTAATGTATAAAAGTGGAAATAGTGATAAATAAGGTTCATATATGTGAGTTGAATTATAATGAAATAGGATTAGTCAATTTGGAAGAAACTGAAGATGATAATTAGCCTTAATGTTTTGGATATGACCTAAAAGGGTAAAGATAATAGTTTTAGTGTAAAAGAAACATATTAGACTTAGTTGACATTCAATTGTGCCCATGATGCAGAAATTAGGGTTTGTGAACTACAAGAGCATTAAAAGTGATAAATGCATAATGAAGGCTAAAACCCTAATAAAACCCTAAAGTTGGCCTAGAAATCATAAGGTGGAATCCAAGTTGATCTTGAGGATGTTTTGAATAAAACAATGAAACTTGGATGTTATGCATTATTTCCAGGATATTGTTGATTGCTTGTTAATTGTGTTGAATGTTAATGCATGGACACCAAGTTACTATGGATCAGGTATGTCGTTACGATTATGAATAACCGCTATAGTTTCTCGATGTATTCTCGGATGTTTAATCGCATTGAATGCAACTAAACTATTGGATGTTTATTTATTTCATGCCACTATAAAGTGACTATGATTATCACCATAAATGTGCATGTATAACTGGCTAGATTCGGGTCCACCTCTGTTACTTTGAAAAGGCTAAAAAGGGGTAATCCTAGAGTAAGGTCTAGGTTACCGTGAGTTAGAGACTCTTTAGAAAATCCTGAGTTAAGGAGTGGACTACTTACGAGTAGTTCCATGTGACTCAACCCTAGAAATTGGTTCACTTATAGGTGGATCATGAGGGGTTTAATGGGGAAAACACAGAGGATAGGGTACTCTTGGATCGTGGAGTTATATCTAAAACATAATATTGGTTTTTAAATAAGTAATTGAATGATTACATTGTTATCATAGTTACATGTTTATTGTTTCCCCCACATACCAGCTACGGCCGACCGACGTTTTGTTTGTCGGCGTTTTAGGTACAATGAAAAGAACAAACAGTAAAGTGGCACATGTGATACTAAATGAGAATTAAGGTGCAAAGGAGGATTAGATAGATTAGTATCGGTGTGGATAGAAGAATAGAGATCCAAGTTTTCAAAAGGTATGTAAAGAAAATTTTTATTACCATCTTTCAGTATAGTATGTTAAAATTTGATAATTATTCTTGGTTAATTGTCGAACCTTTGATCCGGAAGTCATGGGTGCGGCTTCGACCTCTCGGTCTCCCTTAATTGGGGGTTATCGGAAGGTGGGGTCGTAACAATTCATGTCCAACAAAATAAAATTGGTAGTGAAATCATGACTTAGATATTTAACAGGTAAAATAGGGGTCTTCACAAGAGATGTAAGAATCCAACTACTCAAGGTAGTGACATCCCACATATCCTAAATTCCTAACAATTCATGTCCAACAAAATAAAATTGGTAGTGAAATCATGATTTAGATATTTAACAGGTAAAATAGGGGTCTTCACAAGAGATGTAAGAATCCAACTACTCAAGGTAGTGACATCCCACATATCCTAAATCCTTGAAATCCAGACAAAGCATAGTCACAATATTTCTCGAAATAAAAGTATTCATTGATGCACAATAATAAAGAGCTTTCACACTTTGTCCCATAATTTCAATTGTTCTTACATAGTTTTCATGATAGTTAAACTTCCATTACATTGTATAATCAAATATGGAAAAACAACTCTAAGGGTTATTACCCTCTATCAGATTATTGGCATTAGCCTGGGCTTCCTCATTGTCGATGGAAAACACTCGAGCCTATCGACGATCTTCTACAGGCGGGACTGGTGGGGCTGTTACTGCTGGCTGGGCCACTAGTGGTGTTGCTGCCACTGGTTGGGCTAGCACCAGGGCTTGTCCTCTAGGATCGGGAAGGGGGTAGTTAGCCTGGAAGTGTCCTTCTTACTGGCATTGGAAACACACCCTCCTTTTGAAGCAATACTTTGCAGGGTGGTATCTCCCACATTTTTGGCATTTGGATGATGCCCTTGTTGTTGTTGCTTGTTGCGGGGCTTCCCTTTTCCTCCCTTGTCGTGGTGATGACCCTTGTTCTTCTAGTTGTCATTCCTGGGGCTAGAACTTCCTTTGGTGAAGTCGAGATATCCCTTAGGTTGGTTTTGTTGGGGCATGACTGTCTTCTCCATGTCCAGGGCAAAGTTGAGAGCTTCAGAGAGAGTTTTGGGCTTACTTGCCATGACATGGGGCTTAATGGTAGGGCAAAGTCTATCCACAAAATGTTTCACCCTCCTTTCTTCTGTCAGCATGTAGCCAAAATGCTCCAAGAGGCAAAACTGGTGAGCATAGCCGGCCATGGACAAGTTCCCTTAAACCAGGAAGGTGAACTGTTTTTCCTTTTCCTTCTTGGCTGCTGGAGGTATGAATCTTGCAATGAAAAGAGCATGGAAATCTAGCCAATCCATGGGTTCTTCACTCATGTCTCTACCCATGATATGGTTCTCCCACCATATATTTGCTACTCCCTCAAGAAGATGAGCGGCAGAGAGGACCTTCTTGCTTGGATGAACCTCCAGAATGCGGAACCCATTTTCCATAGCCAAAAGCCAAGCGTTAGCTTTGTTTACCACTTATGTCTTGTCCTCCCCCTATAACTTCTCAATATTCATCTTCATAAAATCCAAGATGGTGGCACCGATTCAGGGACAGATGGGAACTGATTCACCATTTTCATTACGAGGAACATCTTTGAGGGTGAGGGCGCTAATGGCTTCAGTCAAATTTTTCTACTTCTCTAACCAGAGTATCTACATAGCCGGTGTCACAATCTGTCTAGTTTCCATTCTAGTATCAGAAACATCCTTTACATCATCCTCAGACATGGGTTCTTCCTCAGGTTTAGGGCTCTCTTCAAGGTGGTCGATGTGAAAGGGGATGGGTTTAGGCTTAGGGTCTTTCTCTCCAGAATTTTCACCTTTTCTCTTCATTTTCTCAGAGGATTCTCCTTCTAGGTGCCTTCTCTTTCTAGACGAGGGCCTCTTCTTGTACATGTACCTTGGCCTGGGGTACTCGTTGGTGGAGTTGTTTGGGACGACAACTATTTTGACATGGGACATGATGTAACACAGATAACTCTATTACTACACTTTCATAACTTGTGATTATCTTACATCCATAACATCTTGTTTACATGCATTTTATTATTTGATGGAGGATACCTTAATCCTTGTCATCCGTAACCCCATTACTTAAGAGGAGGTGAAGAGAGAGAAACCCTAGGAACTAAGAGTTTGTTACCAAAAAGGGGGAAAATAAGTGATGAAAGTAGATGAGAAAACCTAGAGGTATCTTATTTCGAGTTAAGTCATCGGATTTTGGCCAGATAGTCGCATGGATCCGGGAGTCCTTGTAAACTGACTAGCGGGGCGGAGGAAAATATTTCTAGCCCCTGGATCGTTATCTTTTTCTAGACACCTCCATATTTGGAAAATCCTCTAATAACTCCCTTTGGGCTCTAAATACGTTGTAAAATTTAATAATTATTATGGATTATGCAAAAAACCAAGCTCTGATACCAAATGTAATGACCTAATTCCTCACCAACCCCCAATTAAGGAGGGAAAAGAAACTAGAGCTGTTATATCCCAAAAAAAGGATCAAATTGTTTTGAACATAATCAGAAATAATTAATAAATTTCAATAAACTAGCTAAACTTGATGCAGAATAATAAAAATTTCTTTTTCAAAGTGCACAAAAATGGGTTCTAGGATTTACCGAGTAATAGACTATCTAACTATATCCTCCAAGCCTTACTTTATTTTTTCTTCTTCAATGCCTTCTTCTTTGAGCATCCGATTTCCAACAAGAATATCTTAAAACACAAACAATCAAAACGTCAGTCAGTATGACAAGTCATACGGGTATGTGGGGGAAAGAAAAATTTCACAGATAATGCTAACAACTCAATTCAACAATTAATGTCTTAACAAACCAAATTAACAATTTTACCATGACTACATAATCTAGGTTTCACTACCCTCTGTCGTAACCCCTCAGGGCCTTATACTGCAATATTCATTGTCCTCCCCTATCCAGGTGGATGACTTCATCATGTCTCCCCCTATCCAGGAGGGTGACTTCTCATGTCTCCCCCTATCCAGGCGGGTGACTTCTCATGTACCCCCTATTCAGGATGGCACCAAAACATGCATTCCCCTATCCAGGCGGATGGCCTTTCTATAAATCTAGAGGTGGCCTAGATTTGTACTAGCCATGTTCTTATATAATGTGATAATCATACTCACTTTAAAGTTGGCATGGAATGAAATAAACATTCAAGCATATAATTTCAACCATGCGGTAAAAACCTTTGAGAAACTATGTGAAACTACGTGAAACTACAACAGACAATCTTAGGTGTAACCACATACCTGTCTCAGGAGAATTTGCAGTTCAAATAGGAAGGATCGGGCAGCTCACGTCTCTCATGCCTACTCAACTTCTTGCATACACGGGGCGAGCCTGGGCTATTGATCTCCTTGCCAGTCAACGGTTGACTCAGATCCTACACCACCCGGTCCTTCCTTCTACCCTAGTTTCTGCAACAGAACTCATGACGGTGTTGCAAAATTGAACTCGTCAGAGGGAGAGAAATCACTTACTAGAGAGAGAGAGAACTAGGCTGATAACCAGCTGTTCGAGTTCGTGGGGCTACGCCGAGGTCAAGGGTGCTCATATATATAGGCATTGGGACTCAATTTTAGGTTACCAACCCTCTCTAACGTTGGGTTCTTGGGAAATATTAGGTGTTTTCTCTATAGGCTTCCACACCCCTCAAGACCTAGGCCATGATGATTTGGAATCTTCTCCCAAATCCAATCCAACAATTGCCTCGTTTGCTCACGCACTAGGTTACGAGAAAATCGAGATCAAAGATCTCATTTACACTGCAGAAGCCTTCTCCTGTTAGAACTAGACGATGCACAGGTGTCGTTGGATCTTAGATTCAATGGCTGCTATCATGCACACCAAGAGAAAATCCTTTAGAAATTTAGTTTACATGTGACATTTAATACTTTCTCAAATTATTGACAAACCTTAGGTATTTTTTCAAAATCCATATCTTCTAATCCATTAAGAGTTTTAATCCCAAATTTTAGGGGAAAGTTCTTGATGGAATAATCTATCATTGGGCACAATTTGGGATCAAAACTCTAAAATAATATCTCTTGTTCTTCATATGCAAATCATGCACCAAAAAGGCATATATATTGCATTAAAACTCATATTTCCTCTTTCTTCCTTTTCTATTCTCTTAATTTTGAATTTTCTAGATATTAGAAGGCAAGTGGTATGAAAACATCCTATTGTGGCCACTTATGCCACCTTCTAGAAAATTCCATATTTTCTTAAGTAAAACATAAGTTATTTACTTCCTTCTTGCCTTTTCCCTTATTAAGGATTTTTCTTTTGTTCTTTTTCCATCCATTGACGTATTAAAATAGGAAAAAAACATGAAATTCACAATTCAAGAAAATTTTGCAAAGAAACCCAAGTTGTAAAACAATGCACACAAAATGTCAAACAAAACCTTTTTTATTTAATAGTTGCATAATAATACAACCAAAATTGGGGTTATAACAATGCTGAAAGAGAACACAAATCAAGTTAGGGTAGGGGGTGGGAGTCCTTGGTATTCTTCTATATGTCAAAACATGTCATATGATGTTGAATATATCTAGCCTATTTGAGTTTGATATTTTTAAGAATACAATACATAAGCACGACATAATTTTCTACAATATCCATTTAGTTTCACTTTGGATGGATATTGCAATTAACTATGAGTACTATAGGATGTGTCTTAATGTATAGAGAAGAAGAGGGTATGATAGACTTGTTCCTATAGGGAAACCTTGGGTTTGTTCAGAGTTTTATGGATGTCAGGAAGGGTAAGATCAAGGTTAAAACTCTTGAAGAACTTCTTATGGTCAAGGAGGTCAAGGTATGAGTTATATAAAGATATCCAATCTTATGAGGACGAGGAGCCAGAGAAATAATAGTTTAAAGAGTACTCAATAATTTGAAACATAATCCATGCTATCATGGAAGATAGGACAACATTGTTGTTAGGTTCGACACAAGAGTTGTGTAGTTCCATGTAAGATTGACATAGAATTCATGGACAACTTTCATGCTACATTGAAAATTGTAGAAGTATGATCACTGTACACAAAACATTCCATGGTATTGGGCTATCAAAATCTTCTTAATCTCCTTAAAAAGCTCATTTCTTGTCTCTAAAAAAGTGCCTAAAAGGGTAGGGATTTCTAGGCAACAACTCTTTGTATCGATTAACAATTTGAGAGTTGATAAAGGAGGTACCATTATACCCAATCAGACTAGAAGAGGTGGAATAAGAAGCACACCAGCTAGAGCCATTCTCTTCCTTTGGTTGGACGCCATGGAGAAAGAAATAGATATGGATGACACCAAATTAGGTAGAAACCACTAGCTGTAGGCTGCCCAACACACTAGGTCAAGGCTAGGGATGGTTAGGGCAGGTGAAACGAAGCTAGATAGGGCTAGGGGATGGTTGGGAGAGGTCTAGGGTTTAAGGAAGAGCACAAAGAAGGAATGGTCAATCAAAATTTTTCTAGTTGAGAGGGAGAAAATCGATTAACAATCCATATATATTTCCATGCAACAATGTTGTCGGTCGATTTATTATTTGGAAAACTCGAATAACACTGATGTGTGTGCAGTCCTTGGTCATCTTGTCAGTCAAGTTTCCCCAGAACAAACTTGTTCGACAAAGGAGACAATCACCTAGATATGAAATTTAATTCTATTCTTCTAGACCACTATATAAATGCATTTCTCTAGCCTATCATGTAATATGAACGTACAAAAGCACTTCCCACTCCTCATTGACTACGATTTTGCAATAAAACAAGCGTTTGTGATTTAAAGCAAAGAACACCAAGAAATAAAGTAATGGAACTTTGCATTTGCAGCACAAACTAGTATAAGATGACCATTTTATGAGAAAAAACATAAAGATAAGTGAACATCTAGATAGAAGGTGTAATGTCCCTAAATCTGTCATCTCAAGACTTAGAAGGCCTGAGAGGATGAATCTAAAAATGTTACGTGATTGTATCAAAGTGCACTGCGGAAGCAATACACACATACATGAATATACAGCCATAACATACACCATAAAAATTTCTCAACATTCAACATGTATATATTACAAAGTGAATTATTGCAACACGATTTACATTACATATTGAATGAAAATTCTACACTCTATGAACATGTATGGTAACTAGGATCTACACAATAGGTAAACCTGTACAACTTGATCGCTCACATCTTTTATCCCATGCAAGCTCTAAACCTAGAAAATACATGAAACAGATGAATCAACAAAAGTTATGTACGTGGGTGAAATACTTGTATAATAACTTGCATAATGAAAGATTTGAATAAAGAAAGAAAAAGAAAACATTATTTAATGAAATAATCAGGTAAACACATATTTTACCAGTCTTTTGATGCGATTGTACTACTAAGTGGTGTCACACTGCACATTTCCTCACCCCTTGGGCTATGAGGATCCCCACCCCTTGGGCTATGGGGTTGTGCCGACCTTATATTTAGAGAGAGAGATAGAGGGTGAGAGAGAGGGAGAGAGATAATGTAGCACTTAGTAGCTAAAATCCATCCATATTCTCTTTTATGTTTGGCGAAGCATATAATACTAATACACATCCAAGAATTGATATGAAAGCATCCAAAGTACATCATATCATTATGAATCCAAAAAAACTAGTCATATATTTAATAAAACCCATGTACCTGAGTTTAGAGATTCCTATTTATACTAGATCATCTACATCTCTGGTCATCACATGATTAATAGCAATTAATCATCATGAATAAATGCTCATCATATTCTAGATATTTTAGGTCCAGATTAGGGTTTGGCCAAATCTAGGCTCAAACAATCTGGAACTTGTCTGTGATATTTTTCTACTGATCATGAGGTCATTCTAGGGGTTTGATTCAAATTTCACATTTTTATGATAATTAGTCTATTTTATAGAATTAATATGAGGCTAAAAGCATCTAATTAGTCATTAATATAAAATTACCTATTATTTAAGTATACTACTCAGATTAGAGTTCAAAGTTTGACATAAATCATCCTTAGGGTTCTAGGCAAATTTTATGAGAATTAATATCAACTGGAGAATCCCAGATCGGCACATCGAGAAGGATGGGGATGCACGAGTGGAGATGATGTGGATTCGTCAGGTGTCATGCTCATCGACGCAAAGACTCAACAATTTCTATAGAATGCATAAGAAACTTGCGATGATTGGGTAAATGAGGCAAGGGAAGCCGTGGCACTGATCTCTTCTTCTCATGGCTTATAATTTTTCCCTTCACGAGCATGGCTACACGACAGACGAATGTCACTACTTGGATACTAGATTATCCAACATAGGTTTGTAATTAATTAAAACTATAGTTCTTCATGAAAATTCAAACACCAATGTCTCTTAAATAACTTATCCTAAAACCATGCATGAAGCATTGCTCTCTGCCTTATGATACTCAAAATCCCAACATCTATTCGTTAAGCCTAATGCCTCAATTAACCCTATATTTAAATGTCTAAACCTTGTATACATATAGTTTATCATCAAATCCCAATCAAGCTAGTTCAAATTCCACTTCGTTGGGTCATTTTGCATCCAAGGGTCCACAACTTGTTCTTTTGAATCCATGTACTTCATTTTGACACTTATCTACATAGGACGTTAACATTGGTTCTAGCTTAAATTCATCATCCACATATAGACAATTGGTCACAAATTCTTATAATTGATCATTAAGTGGCGTTGTAATGTTCATGTGGGTCAATAGTGTCCATGATTGGATAAATGTCACATCAATTTCGAATTGACCAACTAACATATATCACAAACTTCAAATATTATATTTGATATCAAACTCCAAAATTCAAGGCCATCACATTTACCCCGCCTTATATAGAATTTCGTCCTCGAAATTAAGGATCTTCTACTGTCTCCAAGACATTATTACTAGTTCATTGGCTGTCATAGTTTAGGACACACCTTAAGTCATCATCTTAGTAATTCAAAGAATTAAGGGTGTGCCCACCCCACCTTATATGGAGAGAAGCATCATTTCATGTCCTGGTCATATATGACATTGCTTTTTTTCTATAAAAGTAACATCTTCTTAATTCCCAAAGAATAAGGGTTTGTGCATACATATAATATTGAGTTGATTGTACTCAATGTTTCATATTTCACCCTAATTGCCTGTGTAAGGTGATATCAAGATTTCATGTCATTTATTATTAGAATTATAGCATGTAAAATCATTAGTGTGGTCTATGATCATCATATTATATTTCATCATTAGGGGGACATTAACATTCATTTATACTTATTAGGGTTTTCACTCTATTGTGTGAGAGTTTTTGACCAAGAATCATAAATTCATAAGAATCAATGTTACACACAATATTTTGTGATCATGTTATCAAAGATTCAAAGATATTTTCATGTTCGAGCTCGTGACTCAAAACTGATATATTTCATATATGATATGAGGGAAGGAGAATATACCAAGGCACACTTATCATATTTTCAAACTTGGATATAATGTGTGATATAGGAAGATAAAATAGAATAAGTCATGCTTACGTGAGTGACTCTTCATATATAAATCATCCATATAGCTCAAGTGAGGTTTCTGGCATCATATATCAACAAATAGATACGGAAGGAACAACATCTATGAGTATCTTATGCACAATGCATTTTACTCTTAAAACTTTCATATATCACGTCACTTGAGCTAATGATGTGATTCACAAACATACATCACTCAATGTAGGGCCTAACTCAATCAAAAGCATTGCCTTCTTATTATGAGTCACCTACCAACCATTTTTTACCCAACTCTCACATATAGGATTGAATCATGCGGAAGGACTCGACAAATCTACTCAGGAGTAACCCAGCTTAGGACACATCATTTCATATATATCTCATATTTTTCGTATATTATAGGATAGGTCCTATGACCCTCTCGTTGTCTGTCTCACTCTCTCTGGATTTCACCACATATTTTTTCCTATCACTGGAGGTCCTCCTTTGTAAAAGAGCTTGAGGCTCATGCATATTCAACTTTATCTTAACTTAGATCAGCTTAAGTAAGAAAAGGGAAATACTTTCATCATGTAGACTTAGCTCATAGTTTCAAATTTGGGATAAGAACTCATATACAACATATATCTATACAAAGAATCTTACCAGAGATCAACCTAAGATACAATCATCCAAACTTTTTTATCCTCTATCTATCTAACACATATCAAGGCTCTAGACATCTACTCTAGAATTGCTCTCTCTTCTAGACTGATGTCACTTCCTTTCACTTAGGTTGCATGAATACTAACTACTCTTCAGTGTGAGGGACACATTTTTATATTTACATATATATAATAAAATATTATATAGTTTTTCTTCAAGAAAGAAGACCTCAGAGAAAATTGTCGAGGCTCGAGCCGGTTGGAAAACAAAACCAAATCAGCCAACGAATGTCCCACCCATAGTAGATAGTCTAGTGTCATGTCACCTAGTGAAATAGTGAGAACATGGTGTAGGATAGTGTATCTACCCAATACGTATGAGCTCTATATAGAAAGGGTTTCAGACACTTGTCTAGACCTAGGTCTCGAACATCTAGGTTCAAACTTAAGTCAAACCTTACTCCTACATAACAACTTACTAAGTTTCTAAGGTTTAAATTGAAAGGTGAAATTTAGTTTTTTGTTTCATGGTGAGAAATTGTCAGGTATAACTATTGTTCAGGCTCTGATACCAACTGTAATGTCCCCAGATTCTACCATCTTGAGACTTAGAAGGCCCGAGAGGATGAATATGAAAATGTTATGCAATTGTATCAAAGTGCATTGCGGAAGCAATATGTGTATACACGAACATACAACCAAAACATACACCATAAGAATTTCTCAACACTCAACATGTATATATTACAAAGTGAATGATTACAACCCGATTTATAATTACATATTGTGAATGAAAATTCTAGAATCTGTGAACATGTATGCTAACTAGTATCTACACAATAGGTAAACCTGTACAACTTGCTCGCTTACATCTTTTATCCCATGCTAGCTCCGAACCTAGAAAATACGTGAAATAGACGAATCAACAAAAGTTGTGTACGTGGGTGAAATGCTTGTATAATAACTTGCATAATGAAATATTTGAAGAAAGAAAGAAAAAGAAAACATTATTTAATGCGATAATCAGGTAAACACATATTTTAGCAGTCTTTTGATGTTATCGTACTACTAAGTGGTGTCGCACTTCACATTTCCTCGCCCCTTGGGCTATGAGGATCCCCACCCCTTTGGCTATGGGGTTGTTCCGATCTTATATTTAAAGAGAGAGAGAGAGGGTGACAGAGAGAGGGAGAGAGAGAATGTTACACTTAGTAGATACAATTCATCCATTTTCTCTTTTTTGTTATTTTATGTTTGGCAAAGCATATAATACTAATACGCATCCAAGAATTTATATGCAAATAAAAACACCCAAAGTACATCACATCATTGTGAATCCATGAAAACTAGTCATATACTTAATAAAATACACGTACCTAAGTTTAGAGATTCCTATTTATATTCTAGATCATCTACATCTCTGGTCATCACCTGATTAATAGCAATTAATCATCATTAATAAATGCTCATCATTTTCTAGGTATTTTAGGTGCATCTTAGGGTTGGGCCAAATCTAGGTTCAAACAATGTGGAACTTGTCTATGACAACTTTCTACTGATCAGGAGGTCATTTAGGGGTCTGATTCAGATTTCATAATTTTTTGATGATTAGTCTATTTTATAGAGTTAATATGAGGCTAAAAGCATCTAATTAGTCATTAATAGAAAATGACATATTATTTAATTATATTACTCAGATTAGAGTTAAAAGTTTGACATAAATCATCCTTAGGGTTCTAGGTGAATTTTATGAGAATTAATATCAACTGGATATTCTTTATTAAATTTAATGAACCATAAAACTGACACTACATTATAAAAATAATATCATCATTGAAATTGGTTCAAGAGTCTAATCTAGGGCTTCAATAATAAAGTGTACATTTTTATGAATCTAGGGATATTTTTGGGGAATTATTTGGCCAAAGAATCTATTTATTGGGCATTTTATAAGAAAACGTCATTTCTGGATATGAAAAGTATTTTACCTTGACATTGCCTGAGGTGACAGTGCTTGATTGGTACAAGCTGTCAGGACTAGTTCCTCATCCCGCACCCTTGGTTGGTTTGGTTGGTGTCTGGCCAGTTTAGATGTGTTGAACCCGATTCAGGATGGGTCGAGACTCGAGAATCAATTAGGATCCGATGCTCTTTGTTTGCGATGGACTGCGACAACGTCTGATGGCCACATCGCTAGATTCATACCTCTGATCTCGATAAGGAACGAAAGGTGGGTGAAGCTCTGAGATGTTGTGAGGATCTTCAGAGTATATGATTCACGATGGAAGGGGATGTGGCCCTATAGATCCATGATGGATGAGTGACCTCATGCAATCGCCTCCTGAAGATCTTGACACTTCCATGGCTCTGCCGTTCCTGGGCGCTTGTGACCGGGTTGAATATGGAGTTGAGGTTATAGCATCCGAAGAGGTTGGTGCACCTGTGAGTAAGTGAGGGGTAGCATAAGATTAACATGTGCCACCCTCCTTCACCATGGCTCCAAGTAGGAGTCCTCATCATGCCACATACTCTTCTCTAGGCTCTCCTTACTCCACCATGTTGAAAGTGAGGCAATGATCTCCTCAAACCAGTGAAAGGAGCCACAATAGAGGAATTAGGGGGGTATGAAGGTGTGAAGAAGCATCGTCCAAGATCAAGGTGTCGTGATCTAACACAAAGAACCTCAAAATGGAGGTCATTTTCTCGTCGGAGTCATCTTCCTCAACGGTGGCATTGGATCTGAGGAGAGGCATACCTAGAGACGCACGCGCGAAGAACATGGATTTTTCACACATCACAGTCACTGAGTCATGCCGCTTAGTGGAGATCTGAGCCCCATGGACTCACGCTCAAACTGGGAGAAGACCAAATCGACAAATCGAGAAGGATGGGGATGTATGAGTGGAGATGATGTGGAGTCATCAGGTGTCATGCTCATCGACGCAAAGACTCAACAATTTCCATAGAATGTGTAGGAAACTCACGATGACTGGGTAAACGAGGCCAGGGAACTGGTGGCACTGATCTCTTCTTCTCCTGGCTTATAGTTTTGCCCTTCACAAGCATGGCTACACAACCCACGAATGCCACTACTTGGATACTAGATTCTCAAACATAGGTTTGTAATTAATTAAAACTTCAGTTCTTCATGAAGATTCAAACACCAGTGTCTCTTAAATAACTTATCCTAAAACCATGCATGAAGAATTTCTCTCTGCCTTATGATACTCAAAAGCCCAACATCTATTCATTAAGCCTAATTCCTAAATTAACCCTATGTTTAAATATCTAAACCTTGTATACATATTGTTTATCATAAAATCCCAATCAAGCTAGTTCAAATTCCACTTAGTTGGGTCATTATGCATCCAAGGGTTAACAACTTGTTCTTTTGAATCCGTGTACTTCATTTTGGCAGTTATCTACATAAAATGTTAACATTGGTTCTAGCTAGAATTCATCATCCAAATATAGACAATTGGTCACAAATTCTTATAATTGATCATTAAGTGGCATTAGTGTTCATTTGGGTCAATAGTGTCCATGATTGGATAAATGCTAGATCAATTTGGAATTGACCAACTAACATATATCACAAACTTCAAATACTATATTCGATATCAAACTCCAAAATTCAAGACCATCACAGAAAGCATACCATAATCATCAAGAGCAATTTATAAGCAATTTTGATCTAATGAAAGTAAATTGCTCTCTAGCTAGAGGTTTCATGAAAATGTCTACAAGTTGATTTTTTGTGTCCACATGAGTGATATAGATATTTTTTTTTGGAATGTGGTCATGAAGGAAATGATGGTGGACCTCTATATGTTTAGCTCTACTTTGCACTATAGGATTTTAAGATAAATTGATTGTACTAGTATTATCATAGTTCAGTGAATCATCATAGAAAACATTAACTTGGAGCATTTGCTTCATCAATAGGACTTGGGCACAAAAACCCTCAGTTGCAATGTACTCAAACTCGGTAGTTGAGAAATCCAGTGTGCTTTTTTTCTTAGAAAACCAAGAAACTAAGCATGGTCCTAGGAGAAACTAAGTGCCATTTGTGCACTTTCTATCAATTAAGCACCCGACATAATCCACATCACTATAAGCTATGAGAGTAAGGTCCCTTGAATTTTAACATAGTCTAAAATTTGGGTTTTTGCTAGTTACCTTAGAATCCTATTAACATCTATGAGATAATATTTTCTAGGGCTTGATTAAAATATAGCACACAAACCAACACTAAACATGATATATTTGCTCTTGACAAGTTTAGATCATATATTCTATAAAGCAAGGTGATTATATACACAGACCATGCTGCATTCAAATATTTAATGGCAAAGAAAGACTCAAAGCCGAGGTTGATCTGTTGGATATTGTTTCTTAAAGAGTTTGATATTGAGATTGTAGACAAGAAGGGAGTAGAAAATTCTACCACCGACCATCTCTCCCGAATGGAAGCACCTTTTGATGAGACAAGTAGAATCAAAGAGACAATGCCGCATGAGCAGTTACTACTACTCTCATCCAATCAAAGGCCATGGTATAAAAAGATAGCTAACTTCTTAGCTAGTGAAAGGATACCAAACACTTGGATGAGGGAGGAAAGAAAAATGTTGTTTGCTATTGCCAAAAATTATGTTTGGGTTGATCCTCACCTATTCAAATATTGCCCCGACCAACTTATTTGGAGATGTGTTCTGGAGATGGAGCAACAAGAAATTCTATCTATGTGCCATTCTAGAGTTTGTGGGGCTCATTTTGGTGGAAAACACACAACTGCCAAGGTTCTCCAAAGAAGATTTGATTGGCCCTCCTTGTATAAAGACTCTCATGAATTTTGTAAGTTCTATTTGAAGTGCCAAAAGGTGGGCATATCTCTAAGAGAGACATGATGCCTCCATCACCCATTCATGTGGTGGAGGTGTTTGATGTTTGGGGGATTGACTTTATGAGTCCTTTTCCCCCCTCTTTTGGATATGTCTACATTTTGGTTGTCATTGATTATGTGTCAAAGTGGATCGAGGCTATTGCAACAAGGACAAATGATCACACAGTGGCATGTGACTTCATGAAATCCAATATCTTTAGCTAGTTTGGTATTCTAAGAGCTATGATTAGTGATGGGGGAAGTCACTTCATCCATCGTACCTTCAAAGGCTTACTTAAGAAACATAGAGTAAATCATCATGTGGCTACTCCTTACCACCTCCAAACAAGTCGTCAAATTGAGTTGGCCAATCGAGAGATAAAGTTCATTCTAAAAAAGACGGTGAGATCGGACCACAAGGATTGGTCACTACATCTTAATGAAGCTTTATGGGTGTATAAGACTGCATACAAAACCTCAATTGGCACCTACCATTCAAACTTGTGTATGGAAAAATCTACCATTTGCCGGTTGAGATGCAACACAAGGCATTATGGGCTTTGAAGGCCATGGACTTTGATAGAAAGAATGTCAAAATGAAGCGAAAGTTTCAGCTGAATGAATTAGAGGAGATGCACCATGAAGCTTATGAAATGTCCAAGTGCTACAAAGAGAGAACAAAGTTTTTACATGACAAGATGATCAAGAAGAAAGACTTTGAACCCAGAAAGTGGGTTTGGCTGTATAACTCAAGGATGAAGTTCTTTCCTGAGAAACTCCGATCTAGATGGGAAGGGCCATATCTCATAAATAGGGTGTATACATCCAGAACTATGTTGATTTGTGAGAAAGAAGGAGCTAAAGAATTCACTGTGAATGGTCTAATATTGAAATCAGTTGTGGAAGTAGGTCCGGACAAAGCAAATCAAAGTTTTGATATCGTGATGCTAGTGGAGGAACATCAGATTGATGAGGAGATGTGTTTGAATGCAGATGAAAGAGACATTTACTATAAATTTGCTTTGGGAATCCCACAAAGATGAATGAATTCAAGAATCGATAAGCTTGACTAAAGGCATAAAATTTAGCACAAGTGGGAGGTAACCCACCTAGGTTTGGGAGCTTTTTCATCCAACCTTCTCTTTTTAATATTCTTTCTTTCTTTTCCACAGAATACACACATGTGTTTAATAATTTTCTTTTAGTTTTGAGGACATGGTAGGTGTTAGGCACTAAAGAAAGAGGTATTAGAGGTGAATCATGGCCACTATGATCAATTTGTGGCAAAATCTCAAAGAAAAATAAAGTTGATCAAACATCTTGAGTTTGAGCTAAAAAATTGAAGAAATGTCCTCCACCATGGCTGTGGATCTAGCCACAGCCGTGGCCACAACTGTCCAACATGGCCGTGGCCTCCCGCCATAGCCGTGGGAATTAATTGTCAAAGAAGTCAGAGGATCAACAACTATGGCCAAGTTGTACACAAATGGCCACGACTGTGGCCAACCACCACGGATGTGTGAAGGACAGATGGCCACGACCGTGGTAGGAGACCACAAATATGGTGAGGTCAGTTGGGTGTGCTCTTCATCGACAACATGACTGTGGCTCCAGGCACGACCGTGCTACCAATCCCTCACCATGATCGTGGCCACCCACCACGATCGTGGCGCGCACTGACCCCACAAAAAAATATAACTATAAATCCTCTCCAGCCTGACCCTCCCCTCATTCTATCTTCTTCCTTCACATGCAACATTCCATGGTGGCAAACCTCAACCCCCAACTCCTCCAAACTCCACTCCAAGCACCCAAATCACCTATGATCCACCACTAATCACTCCCTAATCATCCCTCTACCATTCCCCTTCCATTTCCACACCAAATCATACATAAATGCACCCTCCACCACCATTCTCACCTCCACTTTGTCCTACATCCACCCCTACCCAAAACCTCCACCAAAACCTCCATTTGTCATCCAAACCAAAAATTAGCCATTTTCCCACCATCTAAACCTCCATATCCTCCCATTCCACCCGTTAATTCACCTCCATCTCATACTCCATCCAAAAATCCGAATTTCACAGCCCTACCACCACCTCCATATCCAAAAAATTAAGGGAACCACTAAGGCAATGAAGAAAGGGTCTCAAAAGAGCCTTGAGGTGATCACCGGAGGCAAGGTGCGCACCAAGAGAGCCTCTTCCCAGGTCTCCATCCCTTCACACACTCCCTCACCATCCAATTCCATTTCCCAATCGCTCCCCTACTCGATGTCTATGAGTGCATCCCACACACGGTCATCCAACAACCATCACATCACTGACGAGACATATAGGGAAGAGGAGGAGGAGGAGGCATTCAAGGAGAACTTAGATGACTTGATCGATGAGGTCGAGATGGTGGTTGCAAAGAGAGGCCAAAGATCCAAAGCAACCCTTCCTCATCATAGCATCCTCCAAAGCCCATTCCATACCGCCATTCGACATCTTCCATGGAAGAGGGGCATAGGCATCAGGCAAAAATTGCATATGGAAGAAGAACAATTTGCATAGTGGTATCCCAAACAGTGGGTGCCACTCAATCTTGATACAAGTTCTGGATCTCAGTCATACAAGATGGATGAAGAAGAGGATGATGGTGATGATGAAGATATGGAATTGTCAGCTGAGGTAGAGGATATACTGGCACAACTAGAGGATGACAAATTGAAGACCTTGGGAAAGGCCCCCACTGGAGTGTCCTTTGTAAGAGGACACATACAAAGAAAAATTGCCCTCACATATCTCGAAAGCATGAAAAGGAGAGTCATCTCCACCAGGTATGGATGTGAGAAGGTCATTGATGAGTTGGGAATCAAGGTGGCCGTGGAGAGTAGTTTGAAGAAAGTTGGGTTGTGGAATGTTCTTTTCACACCCCAACCAACTTATACCATGTTGACTCGAGAATTCTTTGCCATGCTTGAAAAGAAAAAGGTGAGAGGTGATGACACAATCAAATTTTCCATGATGGGCAAAATGCACACTCTCACTATAGTTGAATTGAATTGCATATTTGCTTCCAACCCCGAAGAGGCCAAGAAATGGCTGAAGGCCTATTTGAAAAAGAGGTGGATTTTAATTATGCAAATTTCTGGTACCTCTTGACAAGAAGAAAGGACTATTATGTAGGGAAGTCAAAAACTTCATCTATAAGTGATCCCCTATAACATTATGTGCAGAAGGTTTTGGCCAACACCATTGTTGGAATATATGATAATCAAGGCATAATTTCTCAGAAAGACATTTTCATCTTGATGGCAACACACAACAAACGATATATTGACCTTGGAGTGCATTTGATTGATCATTTGAGGTTCATACCCTCCAAAAGTAAAACACATTTTGTCATGGGAGGGTTTGTAACCTCAATTAGCTTTGGGGTGTGATGTTTATGGGTTAGAAGACACAAATGAAACTCAAGTTGTTGACTTGAACTATCTCACTCGCCCCCACACTATCATGATCAAGAACAAAAGAATGATGTATCATGCGAGTAGTGTGTCAAGGAGTGATCTTGAGATTCCATACTATGTTGTGCCACTTCTCTCTGTGTTGGGAATCCCCCATAACTTGGAGGTGAAATTGCATCAATGGCATCAGAACAACCCAAGGGAAACATACACCAGGGGAGCCACAACCGCATAAGAAGAAATTGTTGAGTCCAATGTGAAGGGCAGGAATAAGAAGCCGAATAAGAAAGGTATCCAAAAGTCAAGAAGAAGGGATGAAAGAACATCCCAACTGCAGTAGCCCTCAACAAATGCCTATGACATGTCTGCCATCCATGCACAACTTGAGGGCATTCAACAGACACAACATGACGTGCAACTAATCCAGTAGTACATGTGGTAGGACCAACAATAGATGCACCACTAGGTCAACCACATGTACCATTACCAGCATGACCAAGCAGCAAGAAACCCTGAATGGGGTGGAGACTTTTGGGGTGGTATTACGGGATATTCAGAGACATACCCTCCACTCCAAGACGACTATTAGGGGCACTACTACCAACATCCTCCCTCAGGCTCAGCTCCTCCTCAGGATCATCCTCATTCATTAGACCAGCCACCATAGAAGCCATGACACTTCACCTATCTACCCTAAGCTATAGTTTCATGGTGATGACAACATGATTCTAAAGTTTGGTGTGGGTAGGGTTGTATGCACCACTCTATCTCTATCTCTTTGTGATATATGTTCCATCTCTTCCATGCCATGAGTATCTAGCTTAGTTTTTCTTGTTCTTACTTTTGCTTGCATCCATGCATAGCATGTAGTTACTTTCATGCATTTTTGCATAATTTTTCAAAAAAATATTTCTCCTTTTGTCACTCCATAGCATGCATTGCACTTTCATGTAGTTTTCCAAATTTGTAGCTAGATTTGCTGCTTTATGTTTTAATTTCCCTAAAGTTAGGTTTAGATGTGATTGAATGCAAATTGGCACCATTTTGGCCAATTTTTCCCAAACTTGAATGTTCTTTCCTAAAAGCATGTTTTGAATTAATCTCCACTATATGAAATGAAAATTTTAGTCTTTTGGCAAATGCATGCCATTTTTCTAGATTTTATTGCCATATGGTCTTGATTGTTGACTCTTTACATGTACATCACTTCTCTCAAGTTTGTGAATGTTTTGGTTGAATTGTGAATTAAGCAAGCTACAAATGCTTAGAGCCTATGAAATCACTTGATATAAATGTGAATCTCATGTTGTTCGATCATGTGGTGTGATATCATTTGATGAAGTGTTGGATTAATTTTCATGTAGGAAATCTTATTTGAGGACTACACTAATGATCCCTCTTTTACCCGACTCTTCTTTCACCATCTTCATACCTATCCGCCTCATGAAAGGATGCCTTAGAGCACATATTCAGCCTTGGCCACCTCTAAAAGTTTGGAGTGGCCATATCTACATCACCCCGCTTTACTCTATCCATCATATGCCCTATCTACACAAAGGGCAAAATAAAAGAAAAAGAAGAAAAGAAAAAAAAAGCAAAAAGAAAATAAAAAGGATGCTCATGTTTAAGATCATCTAAATAAAGAAAAGACGAGTGCTTTATGTAATAGCACTCCAAAAATCTTTCCACAATTCGTTCTTCCATTTTCATACCCATTGAGCTAGAAAACATCAAATCTAGCTCACTCCACCGTTTCTACATCCACGTGGGTCATTTGGTGTGGTTTGAGGCATAAGATTGAATGCATGAAAGTGAAACAACACTCATAGTCATCTTTGATTAGAGCCAACATGAAATAGTTTACCCGAAATGATATGAAGGACATATGTAAGGCTTGTGGATTCTATGCTTTATATTTGAAGTTTGTATGCTCAGTTCTCATTTCATGATTGGTATGTGAAAGAGGAGAGGGGAGATGTGGAACACATGCACTTAGTCACTTCCAAGACCACTTAGTCAATAATAATCTATTGCTATGCATTTGTCATTCTTATTTATTGAAAGAAAATTGAAAAGAAAGATTAAGTTGGAGCATACTTGAGGACAAGTATGTTTTAAGTTTGGGGTGGTGATGCAGCCCTATTTTAGGGCTCCATCTTGTGCCATTTTGTACCTTATTCACAACTAAACATAGTAAAATGCAAGTTAAATCCCCCAATATGAGTATTATTATCAAATGCACTTATGAATGTTCTTTGCATTATCATCAGGTAGTTGGACCTTGCTTTGGATGGATTATAGAGAAGGAAGGAGTTCTAGGGTTCCTCCCCTCATAGAGGGGTCCAAAGAAGCCACCAAAGATCCCTCAACCTACCTTTAATGGCCAAGATTCGACATCAAGCAAAGAAGTCCATTAATGATGAAGATTGCAGTTAATTTTTCCACTGAAGACCCCAACATGGCCGTGGGTATCCACCATGATCGTGGGAATTACAACCAATAATCACATGGATGTCAGTACTTTTACACTGAAAGTACCATGACCGTGGCCATCAACATGGCCATGACCAACTGAAGACATCACGACCGTGGCCATCAACACAACCACAACCAACTGAAGATGTCACGATTGTGGCCTCGCACCACGGCCGTGGGAATTAATTGCTCAAGTTCTGCAAAATCAATAGAGAACTGGTCCATTTTACACGTGAATGACCACGGTCATGGCCATCACCATGACCGTGGCCTTTAAAGATCGCCTCGCTCATAGTGATATGAAGACAAGATGACCTCCAAGCTACCTCACCCTACAACAACTAGGAGTTGAAGAAGAAGGATCTACTTCAAGCTCCATGGAGTCCTATCCCATTCTTCTCATTTCTTTTGCCTTTTCTTTGATTATATCTAGCTAAGCCCCTAGTGGTGGGTTGTTTGGGGGTAAAAATGTGACTTTGATACCATGTTGGGGGAGAATAATTTATAATGAACATAATTTCATTCTATGATGATTGCCTTTGCTTTTAACTCATATCCCATTATCTTGCTTGCGATTTTTGCTCTTAAACTTTAATTGATTGCTTTGTGATGTTTAATGACACTTAGCTTCTAGGAGGAATTGGAGTGTATGTAGCAATCTTAGGAATGCCTACTAGGTCCAATTAGTGGATCCCTAGCTAGCTCCCTTTGTTCCTACATACATATACCTCCTTCTACAAGTGAGCATGCGATCTAAGTGATTAGTGTAAGTGTGATTTGTTCAATTGCCTAGAGTTTCTAAAGGCTAGATGGCTAGTAGCATGAGGTGAGAAACCCTCATCTCTACTCCCATTCCTACTCTTGGCTCTCAGCCACTTACCCTAGAAACCTAAACTTGACAAGTCCTACTAGAATTACACCTAACCCTAGTTTTCTAACTAGTAGTATAGGGTACAATCTAATAACACTTGCCTCGTTGTCTGGTTTGGTAGTCTAGATTGAATTTTGATAATTGCATGCCATGTTGACACCCCCAACTAATATCAAATCGCATTCCCAAACGGCCTACCTACCTAATCCATTACTTGAAACCCACCTTAACCTTCTTGCTTGTTAATTCTAGTGTAGCTTAATTGTCTTTGTTTCTTTTAGCTAATTGCTTAGTCTTACTAGTTAGGGTTAATCTAGATCCTTACTTGCTTTAGTGGTTGACTTAGTTCTTAGTTGATAATTGCTTTTCTAGAGTATAGTAGATCATCTTGCTCTTTCTTAGTTGATTGTTTAATCTAGCTTCTTCGATCCAACTTGCTAAGGATAACCTAGTTTTTGGTAATCTAGTTTTCATATTGCCTTTACTTGCTTGTTGCATTGTGTAATCAAACCAAAACCCCTTTCTAAACCCTTCGACCCTAGTCTCTGTTTTAGGAATGTATCCAACACTAACCTAGCTCTAGTGGCCCCTCTGTCCCTGAGGATCAACCCCTATATTTGCCTCTTATCTTTACTACAATAGTACCTCATGCTATTGCGGGTGACATGTTTAGTATTGTGATTGAGTCTTTTTAGGGTTTCTATAAATATCGAAAGATCCCAAGTGTGTTCGAGTTCCATGGAGCACATCTAATAAAACCATAAAATTATTGCACAACAACCAAGTATTACCATTTCGTTCATGAACTCATATTAAGACTGACATGGGTTCCAAGTTAGGATTTTGAGGTCAAATTGGGGTTTCATTAGGGTTTTTTACTTTCCAAACCCTAATTATCACCTTTAATGCCTTTTTAACTCACAAACTCTAATTTTGATATCGTATGATATCTTAAACTCAAATTAAGTAAAAGATGTCCTTTTTATCCAAAAAGATTAAACTTTATCCATCTAAGTATTTTAAGCAAGTTAAAATTATTTAAGCTACGCATTAGGTTTCCATGCCTTCCATATATTAAATTAAGTAACTTTAGGCACATTTAGAATTTTAAGCAAAACTAGGTCTTGAATCCAATTTTAATGGATTCCTTGCATTTTCAAATCAACTTTCATATATAAATGCCATTATTGGATAATCCTATGATTTTCTACGGTTATAGAAAAATTAACTATTTTTGGAAAATAGGGGCGCACCACCTAAGCGATTAGCCCAGGCCCAGATGTGCTAACTAGGCTGGGCCGAGACAATGAGCTTACGCCAACTAGTCTTCCCGTGCTCGCGTGGATGGGTGCAAAATGGAAAGAAATGTCTGGTTTTCCCTTTACCTTATCACGGTAGCTCAGGGGCAAGGGAGTCTTTTTCCTTCCTTGTTGTTTCCTACCTCTACTCATCTGTGAGTAGTGCTTGGTGAGTCAGTGTGGGAGGTTGAATCCAAGATTCTGACCTCTTAAGTGGCATTTGAAGATACCTCATCTCCACCACACCTTCCCAAACTCGTAGGCATAGGTTGATTGCTCAAAGGCAGCCATGGTAGAGGGGACAACGAGAAGGTCCTCTGACCAGACTTAGATAGGGGAATGAGGAGAAAGACTATGTTATAGGAAGAATTAGAAGTAGAGGAGAAACCCTGGAGATGGGTAGAGTCTCGTTCACAGTGTGTTTCTTTTGTAGAGGGGTTCCACCCTTTCTATAGCTCTAAACTATGGTGTATTGGTCGGCGAGGGAGCTGAGGATTAGGGAAATCCTTTATTGCTTTCCAAAGATGCCAAAACCCAACATAGATCGGTTTAAAATCCTTTCCTAATTTTGATGAGATGATTTATAGGAGTTCTCATTGATTAGGGAGTGAGAGAGGTGTGAACTGAATTCTCAGTTTCACTATATCAATATCCTAAAACAACTGAAGGTAGATGATGATACCCTGATCATCAGATCTAGATCCTAGGGCCATAAACACACGCAACAATATAAATGTAAATGAGTCGATTTCCTATTTGGAATATATGTGTGACATTTAATTCTTATTTCCATATTCCGTCCACTTAAGGAAATCTAGTATAATTCTTACATCTCTCTCCTTTTATCCTTTTAATTCAAAATTTTGAAGGAAAGTCATAAACACTTAAATCTACGCGTTGGCAAGATTTGAGACCAAAATTTAAAAGTTAAAAATACTTTTACTTTATCTCCAAGTCTCCCTCTTATTCCATTTAATTAAGGCATCAAATTAATTCTTTTCTCTTCCAAACTTGGCCATATTTCTTATTATGATAACTTTTCTTATTAAAAATGATATGTGATTGAAACCAAACCATTAGTTTACTTCAACACTACTTTTCTCAAAAACTCCACATAATTCTATATGTAGTTTACTAATTACTCATTACTGTTAGTAATTCACTTATTATGGGATTTTCTATGTTTCTTTTCCCCATATCTTTTATTAGATTATTTGAAAATAATAAAATCCACAAAAACCATTTCAAAGAAGAAATCACACTTTAAATCCATACTTTAAAAACAATACATATCAAGTTTCTAATATATCCTTGTTATTCAAATATTTGCATTTCAAATATATAAATATATGTCAAAAATCATGTTATAACAACAAGCCTCTGAAAGCTTCGAAGGATTTCCAAGTGTCTCATGCTATATTTGCAGTTGACCTAATGGTCTATGGGGTGGTATATTCTGCTAATGTTAGGTGTCTCACACAGATGTTGAATAACTTTAGCAGATTGTTGGGTCTTTTGATCAGAAGTTGTAAAAGACTTTTATACCTCCGTAAGAATGCCAAGAGAGAGGAGTTTCTTAACAATATTGATATCCAAGAAGGGGTGTTCCCCGTCCAAATATCTGGGAGTTCCATTCTAATGTGATAAGCTAACTAAAAGTCTATGCATCCTGCTTATTGGTAAGGTGAAGGTTAAGCTTGAGACCTAGAAAACAACTTGTTTTCCTTTGTTGGTCATGTTCAACTTGTTAAATCTACATAATCTGCTTATAGTTTATATTGGAAATTGGTCTTCCCTTTTTCGACTTCTATGGCTGAGGAAATTTGATATAATTTGCAGGTGCTTTATTTAAGGAGATAAGGAGGATAAGAGAGACATTTATATTGCTAGTTGGGATAAAATTTGTTGACCCAAGATTGAAGGGGGTGTGGGTATCTAGAGTGCTACTGACTTAAATAAAGTTGGTCACTTCCATAACTTATGGAGTGTAGCTACTGAAAAGGATAATCTCTAGGTAAATTGGGTACATGAAAGATATATAAAAAGGGCTCTATATGGAAACATATTAGTAAGTGATATCATTAATGGTTATGGAGAAACATTACGAAAGATAAAGATGAAGTTCTTTCTCATACTGCCTTCAAGCTTGGAAAGGGTGGTAAAATCTATCTCTGGGGTGATCCTTGCTACATAGGAAGTTTGTTTCTGGAAGACGTGGTAAACTATAGGTTATGCCTTAGGTTGGGAAAGGGGAAATCATTCAAGATTGGAGCTATCATATATTATGGGAGGTAGTTGATTCTTGCGACTAGGATATTAATGCCTATAAAATCCTTCCTTGAGGAAAATGTGGTCATATATGGTGAATATGATGGTATCTTATTCAATGGCAAGGAAAAAGTCAAGCTAAAGATGCTTGAGGATGCGCCAGGAAGAAATGGCATGTTATGGCTTGGTCGAACTGGTTATGGAAGCACAAGAGCCTGGAAAACTTTAACATGCTGATTTTGAAGATAGAATTGGATATTATCCATGTGATGAACAAGCTTATAAGAAGGGGGTTTTATTGTACCTCTATTTGCTTGATGTGTAGGAACTGTGACGAGTCGAGTGAGCATATCTTTTTCAAGTGCTCTACTTCTGTTGATATCTAGAATTGGACTGTCAAAGTCGGTTTTATTTCCAAAGTTCCTAGCATCTTTGACTGTGTGAGTAGAAAATCCTTTATTGCCTCTTCGTACAATATATACTATATTTGGTGGTATAGAAATAAGATTTTATTTGAAGAATGACCTCTTGATATGGATAAGCTATGGCTGTTCATCTTCTCTGACATCAGACTACTTGTTAACTAATGATTTCATATTTTCTCTGAATCATCCCAAAGAAAGTCTTCACATATGTGATCATTGCCCATTTTCAGTATATTTATCGAAATCATACTTTCCAACAACTTGTTGTTAGAAATATGAGCATTATCTTTTAGTTGTTAGGTATTTAGTCACATGAAAGAGAGGTCCCCATAAGGAAGACACAAACTGAATATCTTAGTAAAAATAGTTAGGAATCGAGTCAAGAAACTTCCCCGTACTTCTATCCTTCTTTTGGCAACATATAACATTATTGCTGTGATGAAAAAGAAGGGATTCGCTTGTTAGGATTAATATGTGATCTTTGGCCTAAAAATAATAGTTAGGAATCGAGTCAAAAAGTACACCCCTCCCCACTTCTATCCTTCTTTTGGCAACATATGCTGTTATTGTAGTGATGAAAAACAAGGGATTCACTTGTCACGATTAATATGTGATCTTTGGGCTTAAAGAATAGTAAGGAATCGAGTCAACTTCTATGCTTCTTTTGGCAACATATACCATTATTGCAGTGATGAAAATAAGGAAAAAAACTTGTCAAGATTTATATGTGATTCGTTGGCCTTAAAAAAAGTTATGTTCCACATTGATTTGGTAAATAACTAAAATTTGTCTTGCATTGAAATCATTATTTTGTATTTCTATGTTTAATTTATTTTTATTAAATTACAATTTTAATATTATATAAATAACTTTACTTATATACAACATTTTTTTTTGCATTTTTTTCTGAAAAAAAGGAGGTAGTGGCAGCTGACAGGGGACGTACTGAAGCAAATGTTAAAAGGGTACATTAGGTATTGTCACTTTTACTTTGTACAGATGGCAACCCAGAGGGGGTTGGCTGGAATTAGATAAAAGACAGGGGGCATAAGGAAAAAACTAATTATTACTAGTAAAGCAGAGCTCTTAAGTCTTAACACATTTCCAAAAGATATACAAACTGATCTATTACTTCCCTTCAGGTTTATCTCCTTACTCCGCTTCAGGTGTATCTTACTATATCTATAAACATATATGTAACGCTACTGATTTTATTAGAAGTAAAGATGTAAGTTGATGTCCAAGCACTACGAACCAATCGTCGTCTACATCACTGCACTCTGCACCCTCTCCCAGTCTCCCCTCCCCCCTACTCGTCGTGCCAATATTTATTCCAACTCTTGTATACATCTGCTCCCCTTCCTCCTCTTTTCATATCCGACGAACCACGCTGGTTTCAGGCGCCGAAATCGCTTCGCCAAGTTTTCTAAAAAAGTGCATTCTCGCGCACTGCGAACCTACCTCTTTCTCCATCTCTCTGCTCGCCCTCCCGGTCTTTCCCCACCTCCCGGTGTTCCGAGAAGGACCTAGCTAGTACTATGGTGGCCATAGCTCTTGTACCGTACCCAACGGAGGCGCATGTGAGCGCCATGCTGGGGTTCGCTCAACAGCTTAGTGCGGCGATCGGCAATCTCCGTATCGTAGTCTTCGCACAGAGGGAAAGTATCGTAGTCTTCGCACAGAGGGAATGGCTCGCATGCCTCCCCAACAGTAGAAATGTGAGCATCTCGTCACTTCCCATCCTAGAACCTTCCACCCAACTGCAGCGTGAACTACAGTCTTTGGGTGGAAGGTTCTAGGATGGGAAGTGACGAGAATGGTTTGCGTGAACACATTCGTGGCACAGCAGCTGATGGGAAATGTATGATCCCATCATACCTTGATTTCTAGACAGTCTAGGTGGCGCGTTCACTTTTTTGTTTTATTTAGAAATACTGGTCTGTTAAGTTTTCCTAATAAACGCTCGATCCGGAGCTAACAATTGGTGAATATTTTGATATTGGAATATCTATATACATATATATCAACTTTTCATTGACTTATATATATCACAAATGGACATAATCTAATATGTGATGCATTAATATCCTTTATTAGTTTAGAGGCTCACATTAATCACTTTAGTCAATTACATCACATGGTTATTTTAACCAAAATAATGTATATATGGTGGTCAGAGATATAGTTTTATCATCCCTCCCAACCCCCATTATTAACCAAAACCTGGTTGTAGTGTTTTCTTTCAATCCGTTGGGTTTTTATAATTTTTTGTTGTGTAGAGAGGCGGTGGATTCTAAACTACATGGCATGGGTACCATTAGAAGAATTTCTTAAATCTTTGCTAGTGATGCCATTTATGTATCCTTGTATGTATTAAAGTAGTCCTTGCTAGTAATGAACCGTGCCTTTTTTTACATTTACTTATATCAGAAAACAATCTTTTTGAAGCTAAAACCAAGCTCACAATCAAATTCGAGACTACCGCCACACAACTTCTCACATGTTCATTAGAACTACCATCACATCAAACATACTACCGTCTGTGAATTAGAAGAGGCACTTCACTCAAAAGGTGTCCACCGTATCCACATACTACTATTTGTGAATTAGAAGAGGCAGTGGTTCAATATGTGTTCACCGTATCCAATGGTATAATGGTCAAGGGATGCTTGTGGAAAATATTACGGATAAATTATTTGTTACCTCATCTTCTTGATCGTATGTCTTAGCTTCTTCAATACTAGTAAAAAAAATAGTTTCATTGTCCTATTTCAATGTGTTTTTTATGACTTGTACGTCATCCACAATTGATGCTGTAACTTTGAGTGTAACATGTTGTAACTCATTCGGGTAAACGAAACCCAATGTGATATGCTTCCTAACAATGGTGAAAAAATGATTTTCCCTTCACACTATCCAATATGGTCTTCACGTATCTATTGCACTTCATATATGATGTTGTTGCCTAGGGTCATCTAGTCATCCTAGTATTTAAAACTTAATCACATTCAAACTAGTTTGATAGTTAGTTGGTAGAAAATATATTATTGTTTATTAAAAAGAGAAAGTGTTGAAAACATACCATGCATAAATTGAGGAAACACATGAAGCTATATGTAACTGTGATTTAGTCTTCATAATCAAATATAAACCCAAATGAATTGATCATAAAGTTGTGAATGATAAATAATATTTCTAATATCATAAAATTATGCAGGAAAATCACAATAGTAAATGACAAATAATATCCCAAAGTCCATATAAGATCATTAGAATGATCACAACACATAAAATTGACCAAAAAATGTTTAGTATCATCTATATATGGTTTGAGTTATGTATGTGAAGGAGTGGTTAGTTTGTATTAGTGATGACCAAGAGGTCAAGCCACTTGTTGATAGATTGGACCAACTTGTAGGCTGACATTGACCTAGATTAGTTGATGTTGTCAAATCGATATGTGAGAATCCATCGTGACAAATATAATTATTTTCCCAAAGGTTAGTCAACTTATAAAGGTATTAAGGACCAACTTGAGTACTAACTTGTCTGTTGGGTCACAAGGTTACGAATCAAAGATGTAATATCAATTTTCCCAAGGTCAATCGACCCATTAGGTGGAAAGGTTAATCTCAATCTTCAAGATGTCATATCAATCTTCCAAAGATTGACTTGATGATAAAAGAGGTCAAGTGAATTATAATTGATCTGTGTGTTATGAAGGCAAACAATTAATTACTAAAAATATATCAAATTGGTCTTTGTAGAGAAATATTCTTCCACATATATAGTTAACTATGAACCTACACATCAAACCTCATCTTAATCCAACAAAAATACTTATGTGAAACGTAGAATAGTTTCCATGTCTTTGTAAACCCAAGATAGAGAAGATTTATCAAAAAACCATTAAAGTGGGATCTAGTATATGGCAGTGTTTTTATTTCCCTCCCATTTCATCTCTGTTAGCTTAATTAGGATCTTTTAGACTAGGAGGCACCATTACTAGAGGTTCAAAATCATGTAGAAATGTTAAATGACTTTCATGTTTTAAACATAATTCATGGGAATATAATGGTGAGTAAGTGCCCTTACACAATAATCAAACAATTTAATCAATGATTCATGTTCATGCTTGAATAACTAATAACTGTCAAGAAGAACTAGTAACTTAATCAATGACCTATGTGGCAAACATTTCAAATTTATTTTTATTTATCATATACATTTAGAATTATCTTTTTGTTGTTTTTGTATAAAAAGTTATGATGCTTACATTCTTACAACTAATGATAACTTTGGAATAAAAACTTATATATCTCGTAACCATGGTTGAAATATTTAAATATTGTTAGAAAATAGATATTAATATATCTATGAAAGCACATAATGGTATGACATGAGAATGTCAGTGGTAGAATGTCCAGTTGTCCCTGAAAATAATTCCAAAATTTTATGCGATACATTTATCGACTAACAAATTTATATAAAAATGTCCCTAAATTTTTTTTGTCTAATCTAACATGCACTAATCACCACCCACAAACAGACATGTCTTTCACAGTACAACTTTAGGATCAAATCTAAAGGACAATATTTTTAAAAGTAATCATATTTTTAACCTAATAAAAAAAGTGATTAACACAGACAAATGGTTTATTTTTGAATGATCCTTTAAACTGACATTGCATGAAATGAAACTAAACTATACATGAAGTAATTTAACAATAATAAAGTTATAAAGATAATAAGATTTCACCACCGTTGCCTATGTGTCCATTCTGCCAATTACATCGCTATTATATATATATATATTTTAGATTGGGGGCAAATAATTTCATATCCTTTTGGAGTATGAAATTCACAAGGAAAAATTTCTCTATAGGCTTGAGGTATCGTTACCTACACGTCCCAAAGAACTCCCTTATGTCGTCTCATCTAGGATTCTACAATATAAATTAGTATCTTATCCTAGATTTCAAGGTTTGTAAGTCTAGGATTCTAGCAATCATGCAAGATAGGTAGCTAATCTATACAACATGCAATCCATCAATCAATGATCAATCCAAAAATCACTATGAATAATAATTAATAATATCAGAGCACAATATATAGGAAACATGGATAATCCTTGAGTCCCAATAAATGATTTACTGCCTAATATTATTCATTATACAAGAGAGAGAGAGAGAAGAAGAAGAAGCTTATGAAAAAATTTGCGTTGTAGCTGAGAAGATTATTTGTCTCATTACAATTCTTGAATGATAGTTTTAGTCTCTAATCCATATTTAAGGTGGAGTGTGTCTCCACGTCAAATCAATAACTTTTATATCCAACCTTCCTCAATGAAGGATAAATTTATGTATGGGAAAGAGTAGTTTTAAACCTTTACTGTGGACATCCCTAAAGTATTTTTTATCCACCGACAAAATACCAGACCCATCTAAATTAACCCAACAACTGTGAGATGCAAATTTCAATTATTTTGAAGATTTTCGATTCGATTGGCTGATCTGAAGTGGCAAGTAAATATATTCATTATGTATATAATTGAACTATATTTCTAAAGCAAATTGAATGTCTCAATTTAGACATTGTATGTAAAATCTAGAGCTACATTAGTGTTAGGGTATACTTGCTGATTGAGCGACCCACTTTGTGATCAAGAGACCTACTAACTGATAAAGATTTCCCCATACAACTTGATCGACCAATCTACAAAGGTGATCAAGTGATCAAAAGTACATAAAGTCATGTGATTACTAACAAGTTAGGAAATAATTAAGATTGACGCACGATAAACACTGATCGGTCGATCAACTTCTCAACTTCTTTTTCCTGTAGGAATATTATCTCATAAAAAAGACAATTTGAGGACAGATCACCCAGTAAGCCTTTTTCATATACATATTTACCTCGAAGACAATTGAAATTTTCATCTAATGCCTTTTAAATCATCAAACTCTCAATTTGTATGTGAGAGTTATGCTGATGTGGATGACTATGTATTCTTTGGTACAATATTGACTATTTATGCATTGGATAGACTGTTTCCTATTTTATGCTGAAGCAAGTTATAAATCACAAGCTTGAACCTGGGTGATCTATCTGTGACCAGGATGAGGCTTGGGTGAAACTAAGTGGAGGTCTGAATTAACTCCAACTTTCAAAGTTGAGGAGTAAGAATATGCAATTGTTGATCATTCTACTAGAATTTTACAGAGGAATATTTTCTTCCATAATCTTCTTGCATCAATCTACAAATAAAATATAAAAAATAAATAAAATTCTAATCAAATTGTATAAACTACTAAACACTTAAAATAAATAAAATATTGGGTAGAATGCAAACAAAATATGCAAAACTAAATCTAAAATGCAACTAAAACCTTGATGAATATACAGTGTTCACAACCGAACAATTGAATATTACTCTTCCTCGAATAACAAAATATCTTAAACACTCTATAAATTAATACTTTCAACCAATGGACACACCTCATATTAATGCAATATTTGAGTCCATACCACTAAGCATGGACAAGAAACCCAGATTTCCTAAAATCACATAGCTCAACTTCTCATATTCTCTATCCCAAATTTTCTTCACACACTTTATTCTGTATCATAAAAACCTACTCTATAAAAACATGCAATATTCCTGATGTGATAGATTATCCCGTATATTCCTATGAGATTTTAGCACAAGAATAAAATCTGACTATGGAAGGTTGTTATGGGGGTATTTTGCATCCCCTGGGTGGGAAATAACATGAATGTAGTATAAAATAAGAATTTTAATCTCTACTTTATTTGACTTGAGATTTTTTTTACTGATATAATTACATATATTGCACTTTTTTCGATGTTCACATTGGCATATTTTCCTTATTTTGGTGATACACTCCTATTACATAGATAGGGGTATGATACAAGTGATTATAGATGGAGAAGGAGGGTGTGCCTCCCCAATCTTAGAGTTTGCCACACTCTGTGCATCTTTCATTATATGACAAATGGTGAGGTAAGGTTGTGATATAAGAAATGTAGAAGAGAGTTGAACTTTTGCATCTCATTTATTATAATTTACAGAATAGTGGTAATCATACTCGACAATTCAATGACATAATGTCACATGCACAATTATGACATTTCTAGAATAATGCTATGCTAATTAGTAAAAGACATGTTGTATTTTATCCCGCTTAGTCTCATACAATTTGCCAACATTTCCAAGGATCACAATGCTTATATTCATTGACTGTAGAAGGTGATTTCTAACTATTGTCATGTTTTTAGAATATAGTTAACATCAAGAACTTACTTTGAACAAGGGGCGTGTATGACATATTCTATATGAAAATAACAACGAACTAAGGCGACATAATGACTTCAACTAAGATTTCTTGAGTTATGAATTGAAATAAGAACAATTTAAGGTACACGAAATGTAAGTAATTAAATACCACAGATGCATGCATAGATAAATATAGCTAAAATAAAATAAGAAAATAAAAGAGAAATGTGTTGGTGGGAAGGAGTACCTACCACCCACCCTCCACCCCAAGCATAGAAATTTTTTCATCCCTAAGAAAACACTAAACCCCAAATGGAGGGAAGAAATCCTTAATGCTCATACATAAGGTATGGGAAACACGAATAAAGTCTAGCTGAAAGATTTGAGAACATGGTTGGCACCTTAAACATATGTGTGGTGCAAAATGTAATCAAGCGCTCATGGTATCTCAAATGGAGTTTGAGGATGATTGAATTGATTTCAATATTCGGTCCACAATCCATACAACAATATCCAAAAATTCTCCTCCATTGGTATAGGATGTGTAGTAGGAGCGTGTGAATTAGGAATAAGTGGCAGAATGCAGGAGTGGTGCTAGTATGGTGGCCTCATATATAGTTAACTATGAACCTAACACATCAAAACCTCATCTTAACCCCAAAAAAATATTTATGAGAAAAGTAGAATAGTTTCTAAGGCTTTGAAAACCCAAGATAGAGAAACTTTATAAACAAACTATTAAAGTGGAATCTAATATATGGCGGTGTTTTAGTTTCCTTCTCATTTAATCTATGTTAGCTTAACTAGGATCTTGTAGACTAGGAGGCATCAATTACTAGTGTTTCAAAATCCCTTTGAAATGTTAAATGATATTCTTGTGCTAAACATCATTCATGGGAATATAATGGTGACTAAGTGCCCTTACAAAATAGTCAATGAACTTAATGAATGATTCATGTTCATCTTTGAATAACTAGTAATTGTTTGGAATTTCCTATGCAATAATTGGATCTATGTGGTAATCATTGTCAAAATTATTTTTATTAATCATATAAATTTGGAATGTTCTTTTCATTGTTTTTGTATAAAAATGTATATGTATCATAATCTTGATCTAAATATTTAAAGATTCATACAAAACCAATATTATTATATTTATAATAAAAATATATTTATTTATAGTTATTCCTTGACTTTGTGCACTCTTTAGTGTCTTGTCTTTTATCCCATATTAGTAAACTTTATTATAAGGGACTCCTCCTATCCTATATAAGGAGGGTGTATATGTTTATATTTTTTACATAATTACTAGAATCCTATTCTGATTTACATGGTATCAGAGAAGTACGGCCCTTCCTAATCCCCTTCCTTCTCCCTGTGCATCCGTTCCATTTTTCCATAAGATCTCATTTGACGCTGTTGTCTCCAGTCACTTAATGTCGTTGTCCCCATACCTTCATGTCACTACCCTTCGCACCGCCCATCTCTTGTCTCCACTGATATGCTACCACTGATCTCTGCCCCACCCTTCATAGACCTCCAATCCCCTTCATTACCCCTACCCTTCATTCACTACCCAACTGACCATCACCCCAAAGCTGCTACACCCGCTAGCCACCCATCAAGCAACTCCCTCCGATCCAACAACTTCTCCTCCCCAGATGATCTTCTAGTCAATCCCCTTGATCTTCACACCACTCCTCCATCACCCGCTCAACCCTCATCCATCGATCTAGCAACCCTCACCAACCTCCATCTAGCAGCCCGCTTCACCTGCTACTAAATTGTTGATCCCCTCACTACGCCCCATCCGTCCCAACCTACTAAACCTAAGGGCCCTTACCCCTTACTCATCCTACACCAACCTTCCCTTATCCCTTAATCCTCCTAAGCCTCACACCCCCTTCATCCTTCACCCCGCCAACCTTCGATAGTTTCTCACTATCTTAACCATAATTAGCTATGCATACACCTATCCCCTTCATCCCAACATATATCCATCCACCAACACCAGTCAGCCCCATAGCCACCACCTAACCATCACTTCATTTCAAAATTCTTTTGGATCATTTCATCTTCCTTATCACCTTGTGTTGCATGTACTTTGAAGACTGTACTTTATATACAACTACCACTTCTCAATTTAATTTAATCTTCAGGAGAGACTTGATCCCTGCCATTTTTGACATCACATTATGGTCTAATATGACGATATGACTGTGGTTTCTTAATTGAAATCAATATTAAATGCATAATCTTTGGGAATCAAAACTCTTCTGTTAACTTGTTGCACTAAGAATGTGTGTGGATTGATCTAGAACTATATTTCTTCATGCCCTATACTGATAACTTCAGAACTCTATGTGTGACCACTATCAAATTGGATGTTTCTAATACCATATGTCGTCAACCTCATTTGAGTTGCATTTTAAGGCTCAAGAACGGTATTGTCATCTAATCATGAAAGGACTTGGTCTTCCATATGAGAATGCTGACAAGAAAACTAAACAAGCCTATGACTTGTGGGTCAAAGATGACACTAGAGTAATAGTCAATATGTTCAATAGTGTAGAATAGAAAAGCAATTAATCTCTTTTATTCTTTAGAGAATCCAATGCCATGTGGGATTAGTTATCACATGTGTACTCTAAAAAAAACCTACGAAAGTTTATGAAATCTTTAAAAATCTATCTAAAAAGGAATTCAATACTAATACTTTTGTAGAAGATTATTATAATTAATGTTGGTCTCTGTGGGATGAATCTGAAGTTTATCATCCCCTGACTTCTAATATCACTGAAGTTCAAAGACATCAGAATGGACTTCAATTGGTACAATTCCTTTCTACACTACCTTATTCTTTGATAGGAGTCATGTATCAAATCCTATGTAGTGATCCACTTCTGAAACTTTACGATGTTGTGAAATGGGACCATAAACCGTCTTTAGTCTCGTCTTCTCCTACTGGATCCATAGAGGCATAATATCTTACAATATAATCTAGAGACCCTGGCTGTGGCAGAGGTCATGGGAGTGGTAGAGGACATGGCCATTTTGGCCTGTCAAGACCTGGTTGTGGTCAACCCTCTACTAGACCAAGACGTGGTCAACCCTTCGATGTACCAAGAAGCAACCCTCCTATTAGATGTCGTCACTACAACTACTACATTCATGAAAATCAAAATGAGGATCATTTTGTTACGTGAAACATGGTTACTCCAATACATGGGCCAATCAAGGTTTTACTAACTACATCAAGGATTCCCCAGGCCCAACCCTCCACTACTTCTGTAGATTGGGTCTGTGTGGAATTCAAAAATATTTTCCAAAAACAACTCTAGACATAGACATGGAATCCGTAGTCGGATAGTGATTCTTCCTTCCTTGCATCTTTGACTCCGTAAGGTAAAAACAATTGGGCCATCGACTCTCATGCTTCGACCCACATTTGTAGAAATTTGAAATTACTCTCTAATATGATTGCATCTTCTATTTCAACTATAATTGTTGCTTATGGAAATCAAGCCCCAGTTCATGGGGTTGGTCATATTCAAGCTCCAAATAACTTCTTGCTCAAGTCAACATTATATGTCCCTCACTTTCTTCTGAATCTTCATTTAGTTACCAAAATAGTCAATCAACTTGATGGATGTGTCTTTTAGGGTCTCCTTACGAGGATGAAGATTGGTTCGGGCAATGACAGACTAGGCTTATTATACTACCTTGATGCTCCAAAGCATGCAACTCTTCTATTCACGACGGTTTTAGGACTTCAGTGTCACTACAGACTAGGACATCCATCAACATCCAAACTCAAATGTTTCATTCTAATTGTTTTTAAAACTTTGTCTAAATGTGAAAATTGTCACTTTGGCAAGAAAACTCGATGTGTTTTCCCTAAGAAAATGACTATGACTTCAAAATCTATCTTTGATATTATGCATGTTGATATATAGGGACTGTGTTTTGTCACTAGTATGGATGGCATAAATTATTTTATAACCTTTATTGATGACTTTTCTAGAACCACATAGTTGTTTTTACTTAAAGACATGGCACATGTTCTTGATACTATTACAAAATTCTTTGTTGAGATTAAAAATATTTTAATAAGCCCATCGAAATACTTAGAACATACAATGGTCTTGAATTTATGCAATAATGTTTTAGTGAAATATGTAAACAACTCGCCACCATTCATAAAACATCTTGTTCATACACTCCACAATAGAATGGAGGGTCCAAGCATATGAATCGACATCTTCTTGAAGTTTTCAGAACCCTTATGATTCACTATGATGTTCCCAAACCTTTTTGGGATGATGTTGTCTCCACTTCCTATTTTTTGATCAATAGAATGCCCTCCTCTATCTTAAATAATCAAGTACCATCCAATGTTTGAACCCCATAACTCCCCTATTTTTTGGGCCACCTAGAACTTTTGGTGGCACAAGTTCTATAACAAAATCTTCAGACTGATTTGCTAAACGTGACCCCCAATCTACAGAGTGCCTCTTCCTCAGAAAGGGTTCACATGTTATGATCCAACTTCGAACAAGCCATTTTTTAATGAAGATGATGTCCATTTTAAGGATACTCTATGTTTTTTTTTGTATGGGTTCGACTTTGTCAATGGATCTTCTTGCCACTCCTCTTCTTTGTCCTATTGAACTGGAATCTTTAAAATTTGTTTCTCCTGAGGTACCTTTCAAGGAGTATCAAAGACACCACAAGACTACAAATCCCTCTATGGCCCCTCCCTCAATCAATCCTTTATCTTCATTGGCAGATCAAGACACTCCTGAGGAATATTCTGACTTGGATACTCCGATTAGCATCAGAAAAGAGGTCCACTTTTATAATTTCCATCCTATCATCAACTATTGTTCTTATGATAATATTGGTTCAAGTTTTTTCAAATTTTACAACCTCTCTTTATTCTATCTATCTTCCCAAAAATGTGGCTAAGGCTCTCACACATCCTTCCTGGATGTATGCCATGGAAGTTGAGATGGAAGCCCTCAATACTCAACAAACTTGGAATTTAGTATACCCCCTACTGATGTTTCACATGTAGGATGCCGCTATATATTCACTATGAAATATCAAGCAAATGACACAAATGAATTCCTTAAAACCCATCTTGTTGCTAAGGGGTAAACCTAAACCTATGGTGTGGTATAGTTTGAAATTTCTCACATTTTGCATGATTTAACTACATTCAAAGTCTTATTTTTGTTTCTATCAATAATAGGTGTCCCCTATTCTAGTCAGAAGTTAAAAATGCTTTCTTAGATGATGACTTGCATGAGGAAGTATACATGGAGAAACCTCCTAGATTTGTTGTTTACTTGGAGTGTGCTAAAATGTTTTGTGTTAAGAAAGATATTTATGCACTAAAACAAAGTCCAAGATTTTGGTTTGATAAATTAAGTCACTCTAGCCAAATTTGACTTTGGACGCTCACATTCTGATCATTTTGTCTTTGTTAAAAAAACTTCTAAAGGCTTTATTATTTTGATTTTATATATGGATGATATCATCCTTTCTGGGAGTGTCCATCAGGGTATCTAGGAGACCAAGGAATATTTACATAGAACACTTCATTACTAAAGATCTAAAAAAACTGTGCTATTTTCTGGAAATTAAGGTATCTTGTTATGCTTTTGGAGTCTTTTTATGTCAATACAGGTATGCAATTAATCTTCTACAAGAGATTGGTATGTTGGGTGCCAAGCCAGTTAGTACTCCTCTATATCCCAATACCAACTAGGATGATTATTTTTCTCCTTCTTACCCTAACAAAATACAATAGAGAAGACTTGTGGGAAAACTTATCTATGTGATAATTACAGGAGAAGACATCACTTCCATAGTTGGACTAGTCATCATGTAACTTGATAAACCTTGAAAATGTCATTAAGATGTGTGCCAAATTCTTAAGTACTTAAAAATATCACCTAGAAAGGGTCCTCTATATAGGAACAATGGACACCTTAATATATCTATTTTTTTACTCAGACTATGATAGAAGCCAGGTTGATCATAATTTACTTCGGGTTATTGAACCTTTGTAGGTGGTAACCTTGTCACTTGGAGAAGAAAAAAGTAATATGTTGTGGCTAGATCTTGTGATGAAACTATAGTGCCATGACACATGCTAGATGTGAGTTGATGTGGATTCCACCCTAGAGGGGGAATTTAGATCACGCAGTGGGCCAACCCGCATGACAGGTTAATTCATTTCCAAGGTGCACAACCTAGGATTAAAACCTAGGTCCCTTCATTGGGGATCCCATGCCTATACCACACAAGCTACAACCTTTTTTCCTACCATTGGCATTCTCATATCATAGCATTATGCACTTCTATTGTAAATGTGAATAGGATTCCAATAATTGTGTAACAAATACAAGCATAGGCACCCTCCTTATATAGGATAGGAGGTGTCCCTCATTACAAAGTTCACCAATATGGGATAAAAGACAAGACACTAAAAAGTTCACTAAATAAGGGAATAACTATACATGAATATATTAATAATCCCCCTCAAGGTGGAGCATACATATCATGCATACCCATCTTGTCCACCATATATTGAAATCTTGTCTTTGGCAGTGATTTTGTATGATGTCAGCAAGTTAATCCTCAGTCTTGATGTACGGAGTGGCTATGTGCTTGGATAAAATGGATTATCTAACAAAGAGACAGTCTAACCCAATATGTTTTGTGTACTCATGAAGTTGAATTACTCACAATAAAGGTAGTAGCTTTTTTGTTACAATACATAGATATAGAGGCAAAATCAGAGACGTTGAATTAGAGTAGAATAGTTGATAGATTATAAGGGCATATAGATTAAACAATATTAGAATAAACTAAAGTAGGTCTAGGGAACCGTAAACCACTAGTCATGGTACGAGAAACAAACCCTCAATGCCAAACATATAAAACATGGCAGGAGGAATAAAGTCCCAATATCAGGCAAGAGGAATAAACTCTCAGTGCCTATACATATATCATGTGGTAGGGGAATAAAACCTAGTGCCTGGCAGGAGGAATAAAACTCTCAGTGCCTATATTTCACCTATTATAATTTTAGGTGAATATTAAGGTTTATATCCATTTAAATGTAAAATCCTCAGACTATCTCACAAAACCAATCGATCTTAGATTTTGAATACAAGAAAAATAAAATCATAACCTTCTTATAATTTCAACACATAGCTTAGACATTTCTTGGATATGCAAATTATTAGTTGTGAACTATTGAATGATTTATTTGGATATTATAATGAAATAGCTGCCAAATGGTCAGGATACCCTTGCATCATGATGCAAGACAAGAATGTCTTATTCATTTGGGCATCCTAAAAGTCAACATGATTGAAAGAAAAATCCCATAAGAACCCATTAGAGGAACCATATGAGATAGAAAGATTGCATAGGTAAATCGCCACCTAGGAATACCCATTCCACCTTGAGAAAATGATGTCAAAGAAGGGAAAGGCCAACATAATGAGAAATGAAGTAACAAAAAAAATATAAGCAACATGTTGCTCATGATCTTGAGAGGAAGCGATGAAAGCAAACAAGAACAAACAAGAGATTAATGCTACGTTAAAAGTACAAAAACTAGAGGAGCCAACATCAAACCCAGTATAGTGATTTTATGAAATTGAAAACAAAGATCAATAGGGATGAATATGGTACTGAATTGTTCCTAAATCATATGGAAATCAATGTGTGTGTAAGGCTTGAGGAGTTTTCTTGGGTTCCTATACTGAGGTCGTGCTCTAGAGAACGCTCCAAAAGTTGTAGTGATGGATTTTGTCCATCCCCTAATAGACTGGTATTGATGGGTGTCTTGATGCTACCTCGACAAGGAGGGATTAACACAAAAGTCCCTCAAACAACTGTTGTGGTTAACAAGGCAGAAAAACTAAAATAAAAGAAGGGAAACTATAGGGGATATCTAGCCTGATGAGATCTGGGTAGGGTGAAGAAACCCTCATGCTATAGGTATTCCTGAAGGTCCTTGGAGGATCCTCTCCAACAAGAAGGGCCACCAAAGTCCAAGGATGAAGAATATATTGGAGGTTCAAGTCAATCCTATGGTGAAGCATGAAGGAGAATGTGGCAACGGTCATACTTCTTAAGAAAGGGACTATGTTGGTTGCTTCGAGTATCAATAGAAATTTCATATCATGGTTGTTTGTTGTCGTGGCTATATTTGACAGCGAATATGGATAGAAGGCTAGGTTTTCATTTCCTATAAAAGGGGAAGACAACATTAGGATACATAAAGAAAATAAGGAAGAGAGGCAAATGGGAAGCTGATAAGAAGAAGAAAGAATGAGAGGAAACATGAGGACATAGACGATTGATGTCCTCCTATGTTGTGTGCTTGCAAAAGTCACACACTACATCTAAAATGGAGAGAGAGGTCAGGAGATTGTTTCTAGAGCCAACTAATGTGCTTGCATCTCAGATTCATGGTGGAGATGATGGAGAAAGCAACGTGGCTAATGTTAACATAGGGAGGAGAAATAAGAAGGAAAAGAAGAGAAGGAGAGGTGGGAGGGAGAAACCACTAGTTGTAGGCATATAGATAATGTGAGACACATAGTTAGGTCGAGGAAGAATAAGTAATAAATATTAGAATAAGGGAAACAAACAGTGACAATCCAAAATAATGAGTGCCATCAATTATGTACATAAAAGACAATGTTTTCAAGTAATAAATTGAATGGTCAAAGGGGGTCCATTTTACTTGACAATTGAGATGAAAGAATTATGATATGGTGAATCCAATTTTTGTGTCAAATTCTCCTTTTAAATGCAATTTTCATTTTATTTCATTATTTGTAAATTAATCATTCATTTACTGCATTTCTTTGATCAATTCAACTCATCATTTCATCTGTAATATTTCTTTTCATCAACTAATTGTAGTATGATTCTATAGTTCTAAATTAATCACAATAATTAAATGATGAATTTGTATAATTAACCCTCGACTAATCAATTTATCATTTCATTTTGTATTTATTGGGACATTTTAGTTTCTTAGATCTAATTGCTTCTAATTAAATTATTTTAAGGAAAATGGGACATTTTACTGCCATACTTGATAATGGGTCTAAGGAAAATGAAATTTTAGGTAAATACTCAGATGCTTGTATGTTACATATATGTTGTATGATAAACTTGTACTAAGCATAATGAATGACACAAGATGTCTACATTTACATTGTTACTAGTTCTAATGTATTTTTGAGAATTTGTTTAGAATTCTGATATGGAATGACCTGATCAGTAATATGTTGAGATTGAATTACTTTTAAGAAACCCTATGCATGGTAAATGTTAGTTAAAGAGATTATGTATCTGACTGATAGCCCAATGATGTGAACGAGATGAGATGATGTGAAATGAATAAAAACATACATTCCACAAGTTATAGATTTATTGTGGTTCTTGTTTTAGTCATTTCATTTATTGTAACCTAATATACCTTCTGTAATTTTAGTTGTGCGAGAACAAACATACTTAATAAATATTGATTGAATTCCTTTTAAGATGAGTAAATGTGTTAAATAACAACTGAAATGATGACACATCTATTTAGGTGCCCAAAATGTTGGGAGTTTTCCCCAAGGTCCAAATTGGGGAAATGAAACAGATTTCTTTGTAGTAATTAGACAATTATAAGAAGGATTTTTAGAGTGTGGATTGAGACCTTGAACATTAGACCACTAAGAATTTGGTGTGAGTCACATGACATGATTCTGGCCCTAATCCTCTGCATTTAAAAGTCCATGCCCATGAGGAATAAATTAATGAAATGAAAACTATGAAACATGTGATTCATCATGATATGTGATATTCAATGATGATATTTATAATTATTATTATGTTGGTTCCTATCTTGTGTATATGAGATGAGGACCTGAGCCTATTTAGGCAACCATATGGTGAACCGGGATCTTTTGTTGATATCTTAGGGTGATTAGCTAAACCCTAAGTTAATGAAGGTGAGTCGTTGACATGAGAATCAAGTGTGGCAACTTAAACTTCAAGAGGTACAAGTCAATTAGTTTCAAAGCAAATGAATAAACAATGACATGCTATGTAGAACATGAGTTGTATGATTTTTACATTATTTTACTGCTACTTCATTATCAACTATTTTTGAATATGTTTCTTGTTGTAAAATTAGTCATTCTTTTTAATAAAATTTATGTTCTTATTTATCTCTCTGATATACATCTAATCTTAAATGTTGACAACTATATGATTCTAGAACTTAACATCCACTATGATTTTGGTTTGCATTAACTTGTCCTTTGAATAGTCTTGTTTGGTAGACATGTCTTATAGGTACTTCAGCTTCAAGATTGTAGCATGTGTTCCTGGTCTGGAAGGTGGTATGTCACAAGGATGATGTTATTTTTATATGTTGTTTCTAATTGATTCAATCTTAAATTAATACTCATACTAAAAGATTGTCATTATGAAGTTAGTAGAATCCGCTGACTTATTTATAGATTTTCTATTAAAGATGTTTTAGAAGTTGGGATTGAATTAAATGAATACCTTACTATTTGATTACATTACTATCATAAATTGGTTTCGACTAAAGGATAATGTTATATGTTAGATATTTCAATAACAATAAGTTTCTTTTAAGTTCAATATACCTGATCTGTTGATGATGCACGTACTTAGCTAGAGTGGGATCTATCCACTCATTGGGGCACTATATGAGTTTTATGAGGTTGTTTCAAATATTTTTAGGTATAATTTCGTCTAGCAATCTATGATGAATCTTGATTGATTGAGAGGTATCCACTCTTGGAACACTCTTTGATCTGATGCAGATGTACGTGCATAGCTTGAGTTGGAGGTCATGAAAAAGATGTAAATATAATAATCTAGATTAGAATGTCATTGTACTCTCTCTTTATCGAGATAAGTAGTGTATTGAGTTTGTTATTTCATGTACATGTATTTGATGTAAACTGAATTGCATAGGAGAAATACGATTCAATTTTGGTTTAATAGACTTGGAAAAGTTTTTTGATAACTAAATATGTTGTCATTGATGCGATATTGTTTTAAGAGGTTTAATGAGTAAAGAAAAAGAAAAATATACCTATGCTTCTTGGATACCGTGTTAATGACATATGTCGAGAAGTCATTCTTTTATTTCATAATCTAGTTTAGGCTTAGAGTTTCTTTTGAATGGTTTGTATTATGCTTATGAAAATATAGATCCCAACATTAATCGTTCAATTTTAAGGTTTGTGGTACAATGCACACCCAAGATTTGCAGTGGCACAACTGTGTGTACATAATATTTGCACCTGATTTCTTGAAAGATCACAAAGTTGTAATATAGTAGATAAATTGAGCAGTCCCAACACTAAACATTCAGTTTTGAGGTTTTTAGTAGAATGCACACTTATGATTTGTAGTGGAAGAATCGTGTGCACACGATATTTGGACATGATTTCCCAAAAGACCACAAAATGGTAAATAAAGTAGATAAATCGACCAGGATATAACTACTTCTTGATAATATATATTAAGAATATCCAAAACGAGAATGTACATACATTTAGATTATTCAATTATTACTCCAAATTGAATAATAGGAGAAGTAATTTTAAGCAACGAAGACTCAAAATAAATGCCTTAATTAGCTATTGGACGACACCGGAAGTATACATTGATGTTTTTTTAAAGTTAGATCTATAATCTCCTATTTTACTCAAAGAGCGTGCCAAGAGTGGAGCCAAATCTTCAATCCCGAATCTCTATCCCCGTCTCTATGTGAAGCACATTAAATTGGTCTTTGTGGGGGCACAACAGAGTGAAAACTTCCTAAAATGCATCGCCCGATGTCTATTTAAGTTCATTTTCCCTCACTATAAATCACTCATCTTCTCCATCGAAGCTTGGTCGCTCCCCTTCCCGTCTCCACTCCCCAGCTCCTCGTCGTACAAGACCTACAATAATCATTAATTAGATGCTTCTATCCATCTACTCTCCCGTCTTTCTTCTTCATCTCTTACGTTCGTGTGAGTATTGACGGATCCTACTGAGCATGATGATCAAGAAGGGCATCAGTTCCAGGCACCTAATATGCATACCCGCTCTCTACGTTAGTCCAACTCCACATGTTACAAACCACCCTTTAGTTGTCAACTGCAGCCTGTTCAACCCGACCCCGTCGCTGTCTGCTATGCTCGTGAACCATTATAAGTTGAGAGGGAACATCGTCAGCTATAACCTCGGTGGGATTGGATGCAGCGCTGGACTCATCTCTATCGACCTCGCCAAACAGCTGCTACAGGTACGCTCGCTGACCGGACGTGTTTCATTTTTTATAAAATTGCTATTGATTATTGTTAATAAATACACCGTGGGCATGTGATACGAGATCGTGTTTCTGTACTTTTCTTTTGTATATACGACCACCACTATCTTGCTGGCGCATTTATGCAAAGTATCTACAACCATACGTTTCAAACAATTTTTTTTAATATATTAGTATCAATATGATAACAATTTTAGATCCCCACTCTCTCCCAATTAGTTTGACTAAAAAAATTGCTATTTGTTTTCTGTAATTATTAACTGTCACCGTAGTGGGTCGGGTAAATTTTGGATCTTTGTTATCAATATTTTTTCGGGTCTGGATCCTGAGCCTCTCGGGTCGGGTCGAGTCCAAGAAACCCGATCCATTGCCATGCCTACTCCGTAGTCACACAAATACGCAACACTTATTAAATCCCCGACCCATATTAATAAAAACGGAATTAGGAAATATATTTTAATAAATGAGACTGTAAAACAAGAGTCAGAGCTCTCAAAGCTGTGTGGTTACTTGACGACACATGAACCCGAACACCACGCAAGTGGGGTGAATATCAGCAGCACTCGAACTGATGCTAGGTGGACACCATTTTGAAACCCAAAATAAAATCCCAGACAATCTCCACCACATGTTACAAGGTATAATAAATAAAATATATATTTTATTTGTTATACTTTGTAACATGTGGTAGAGATTGTTTTGGGTTTCGTTTTGAGTTCCAAAACGGGTCTGCATGGCAAATCTCATAATAATCCTATCCCCCTCCTCGTTCTAGACCTGGAACAATCGTTATTCCGACTCTTCTATCCATATTTCCTTGTTCCTGTCTTCATCTCTGACATTCATGTGGCTGTTGACGGATCTGACTAAGCACTCTCTGCTTTCAGGCGCCACGTTCTGCCAAATTGTCTTTCCCATTCTCGTGGACAGTAGCAGATCAAAAAGTCTTCAAAGTTTTCTAACCGAGAAGGGGATAAGTTTTAGGTAGAGCTGACAATCGGGCAGGTCGTTTGGGTGGAGTTTGGGTAGGGTCATTTCATAATGGGTCAGCATGGGCCAGAATTAATTCACATTGTTTATTTTTTAAGTTGGGTTTGGGTCTGGTTAGTATCGATTTTGGTCTCTTCGGGTCATTTCATATTTTCAGGTTCAATCAGGTTCTAGTCGAGTCAATTTTGATATATGTTTGTTTGAGTTACTTTATCAAGTCAGGTCAAGTTCAGGTCAATTCATTTCAAGTCATCTTACTATCGTGTTTGGTCAACTTACACTATTTTTTTGGGCGAATTCAGGTTCTGCTCGAGTCTCTTCGGGTTGGGTAGTTTTAGGTCGAGTCCTCTTGGATTGCATATTTGGTTCGGCTCAAATTATTTTGGGTTGGGCCTTAGTCAAGTCGGGTCAACTCATTTTGTAATATTATTATGGGTCAAGAGATTTCAAATCAGGTTGTTATCAAGTCCAGTCAACTCAGGTTGTAGTACTATTTTGAGGCATTAATCAATTAAGACAATGAGGCTTAAAGTTAATTTGTTCAACCATAAACCATGTACTTTAAGTTAGGAATACATTACATAATATACTATCTTAGCCCCTAATTCACTTTCGTTTACATGGTATCAGAGAAGTACGACCTTTCCTAATCCCCTTCCTTCTCCCTGTGCATCCCTTCCATTTTTCCATAAGATCTAATTTGACGCTGTTGTCTCCAGTCACTTAATGTCGTTGTCCCCATACCTTCATGTCACTACCCTTCGCACCGCCCATCTCTTGTCTCCATTGATATGCTACCGCTGATCTCTGCCACGCCCTTCATAGACCTCCAATCCCCTTCATTACCCCTACCCTTCATTCGCTACCCAACTGACCATCACCCCAAAGCTGCTACACCCGCTAGCCACCCATCAAGCAACTCCCTCCGATCCAACAACTTCTCCTCCCCAGATGATCTGCTAGTCAATCCCCTTGATCTTCACACCACTCCTCCATCACCCGCTCAACCCTCATCCATCGATCTAGCAACCCTCACCAACCTCCATCTAGCAGCCCGCTTCACTTGCTACTAAATTGTTGATCCCCTCACTACGCCCCATCCGTCCCAACCTACTAAACCTAAGGGCCCTTACCCCTTACTCATCCTACACCAACCTTCCCTTATCCCTTAATCCTCCTAAGCCTCACACCCCCTTAATCCTTCACCCCGCTAGCCTTCGATAGTTTCTCACCATCTTAACCATAATTAGCTATCCATACACTTATCCCCTTCATCCCAACATATATCCATCCACCAACACCAGTCAGCCCCATAGCCACCACCTAACCATCACTTCATTTCAAAATTCTTTTGGATCATTGCGTCCTCCTTATCACCTTGTGTTGCATGTACTTTGAAGACTGTTCTTTATATACAACTACCACTTCTCAATTCAATTTAATCTTCAGGAGAGACTTGATCCCTGCAATTTTTTACATCACATTATGGTCTAATATGACGATATGACTGTGGTTTCTTAATTGAAAACAATATTAAATGCATAATATTTGGGAATCAAAACTCTTCTGTTGACTTGTTGCACTAAGAATGTGTGTGGATTGATCTAGAACTATATTTCATCATGCCCTCTACTGATAACTTCAGAACTCTATGTATGACCACAGTCAAATTGGATGTTTCTAATACCATATGTCGTCAACCTCATTTGAGTTGCATTTTAAGGCTCAAGAACGGTATTGTCATCTAATCATGAAAGGACTTGGTCTTCCATATGAGAATGCTGACAAGAAAACTAAACAAGCCTATGACTTGTGGGTCAAAGATGACACTAGAGTAATAGTCAATATGTTCAATAGTGTAGAATGCTTTAGAGAATCCAATGCCATGTGGGATTAGTTTTCACATGTGTACTCTAAAAAAAAACCTACGAAAGTTTATGAAATCTTTAAAAATCTATCTAAAAAGGAATTCAATACTAATACTTTTGTAGAAGATTATTATAATTAATGTTGGTCTCTGTGGGATGAATCTGAAGTTTATCATCCCCTGACTTCTAATATCACTGAAGTTCAAAGACATCAGAATGGACTTCAATTGGTACAATTCCTTTCTACACTACCTGATTCTTTGATAGGAGTCATGTATCAAATCCTATGTAGTGATCCACTTCTGAAACTTTACGATGGTGTGAAATGGGACCATAAACTATCTTCAGTCACGTCTTCTCCTGCTGGATCCATAGAGGCATAATATCTTACAATATGATCTAGAGACCCTGGCTGTGGCAGAGGTCGTGGGAGTGGTAGAGGACATGGTCATTTTGGCCTGTCAAGACGTGGACGTGGTCAACCCTCTACTAGACCAAGACGTGGTCAACCCTTCAATGTACCAAGAAGCAACCCTCCTATCAGATGTCGTCACTACAACTACTACATTCTTGAAAATCAAAATGAGGATCATTTTGTTACGTGAAACATGGTTACTCCAATACATGGCCCAATCAAGGTTTTACAAACTACATCAAGGATTCCCCAGGCCCAACCCTCCACTACTTCTATAGATTGGGTCTGTGTGGAATTCAAAAATATTTTCCAAAAACAACTCTAGACATAGACATGGAATCCGTAGTCGGATAGTGATTCTTCCTTCCTTGCATCTTTGACTCCGTAAGGTAAAAACAATTGGGCCATTGACTCTCATGCTTTGACCCACATTTGTAGAAATTTGAAATTACTCTCTAATATGATTGCATCTTCTATTTCAGCTATAATTGTTTCTTATGGAAATAAAGCCCCAATTCATGGGGTTGGTCATATTCAAGCTCCAAATAACTTCTTGCTCAAGTCAACATTATATGTCCCTCACTTTCTTCTGAATCTTCTTTTAGTTACCAAAATAGTCAATCAACTTGATGGATGTGTCTTTTAGGGTCTCCTTACGAGGATGAAGATTGGTTCGGGCCATGACATACTAGGCTTATTATACTACCTTGATGCTCCAAAGAATGCAACTCTTCTATCCTCGACGGTTTTAGGACTTCAGTGTCACTACAGACTAGGACATCCATCAATTTAAAACTTTGTCTAAATGTGAAAATTGTCACTTTGGCAAGCAAACTCGATGTGTTTTCCCTAAGAAAATGACTATGACTTCAAAATCTATCTTTGATATTATGCATGTTGATATATAGGGACTGTGTTTTGTCACTGGTATGGATGGCTTATATTATTTTATAACCTTTATCGATGACTTTTCTAGAACCACATAGTTTTTTTACTTAAAGACATGGCACATGTTCGTGATACTATTACGAAATTCTTTGTTGAGATTAAAAATATTTTAATAAGCCCATCGAAATACTTAGAACATACAATGGTCTTGAATTTATGCAATAATGTTTTAGTGAAATATGTAAACAACTCGCCACCATTCATAAAACATCTTGTTCATACACTGCACAATAGAATGAGTGTCCAAGCATATGAATCGACATCTTCTTGAAGTTTTCAGAACCCTTATGATTCACTATGATGTTCCCAAACCTTTTTGGGATGATGTTGTCTCCACTTCCTATTTTTTGATCAATAGAATGCCCTCCTCTATCTTAAATAATCAAGTACCATCCAATGTTTGAACCCCATAATTCCCCTATTTTTTGGGCCACCTAGAACGTTTGGTGGCACAAGTTCTATAACAAAATCTTCAGACTAATTTGCTAAACGTGACCCCCAATCTACAGAGTGCCTCTTCCTCAGAAAGGGTTCACATGTTATGATCCAAATTCGAACAAGCCATTTTTTAATGAAGATGATGTCCATTTTAAGGAATATACTCTATGTTTTTTTTGTATGGGTTCGACTTTGTCAATGGATCTTCTTGCCACTCCTCTTCTTAGTCCTATTGAACTGGAATCTTTAAAATTTGTTTCTCCTGAGGTACCTTTCAAGGAATATCAAAGACACCACAAGACTACAAATCCCTCTATGGCCCCTCCCTCAATCAATCCTTTATCTTCATCGGCAGATCAAGACACTCTTGAGGAATATTCTGACTTGGATACTCCGATTAGCATCAGAAAAGAGGTTCACTTTTGTAATTTCCATCCTATCATCAACTATTGTTCTTATGATAATATTGGTTCAAGTTTTTCAAATTTTACAACCTCTCTTTATTCTATCTATCTTCCCAAAAATGTGGCTAAGGCTCTCACACATCCTTCCTGGATGTATGCCATTGAAGTTGAGATGGAAGCCCTCAATACTCAACAAACTTGGAATTTAGTATACCCCCTGCTGATGTTTTACATGTAGGATGCCGCTATATATTCACTATGAAATATCAAGTAGATGACACAAATGAATTCCTTAAAACCCATCTTGTTGCTAAGGGGTAAACCTAAACCTATGGTGTGGTCTAGTTTGAAATTTCTCACATTTTGCATGATTTAACTACATTCAAAGTCTTATTTTTGTTTCTATCAATAATAGGTGTCCCCTATTCTAGTCGGAAGTTTAAAATGCTTTCTTAGATGATGACTTGCATGAGGAAGTATACGTGGAGAAACCTCCTATATTTGTTGTTTACTTGGAGTGTGCTAAAATGTTTTGTGTTAAGAAAGATATTTATGCACTAAAACAAAGTCCAAGATTTTGGTTTGATAAATTAAGTCACTCTAGCCAAATTTGACTTTGGACGCTCACATTCTGATCATTTTGTCTTTGTTAAAAAAACTTCTAAAGGCTTTATTATTTTGATTTTATATATGGATGATATCATACTTTCTGGGAGTGTCCATCAGGGTATCTAGGAGACCAAGGAATATTTACATATAACACTTCATTACTAAAGATCTCAAAAACTGTGCTATTTTCTGGGAATTAAGGTATCTTGTTATGCTTTTGGATTCTTTTTATGTCAATACAGGTATGCAATTAATATTCTACAAGAGATTGGTATGTTGGGTGCCAAGCCATTTAGTACTCCTCTATATCCCAATACCAACTAGGATGATTATTTTTCTCCTTCTTACCCTAACAAAAGACAATACATAAGACTTGTGGGAAAACTTATCTATGTGATAATTACATGAGAAGACATCACTTCCATAGTTGGACTAGTCATCATGTAACTTGATAAACCTTGAAAATGTCATTAAGATGTGTGCCACATTCTTAAGTACTTAAGAAGATCACCTAGAAAGGGTCCTCTATATAGGAACAATGGACACCTTAATATTTTTATTTTTTTTACTCGGACTATGATAGAAGCCAGGTTGATCATAATTTACTTCGGGTTATTGAACCTTTGTAGGTGGTAACCTTGTCACTTGGAGAAGAAAAAAGTAATATGTTGTGGCTAGATCTTGTGATGAAACTATAGTGCCATGACACATGCTAGATGTGAGTTCATGTGGATTCCACCCTAGAGGGGGAATTTAGATCACACAGTGGGCCAACCCGCATGACAGGTTAATTCATTTCCAAGGTGCACAACCTAGGTTTAAAACCTAGGTCCCTTCATTGGGGATCCCATGCCTATACCAACCAAGCTACAACCTTGTTTCCTACCATTGGTATTCTCATATCATAGCATTATGCACTTCTATTGTAAATCTGAATAGGATTCCAATAATTGTGTAACAAATACAAGCATAGGCACCCTCCTTATATAGGATAGGAGGTGTCCCTCATTACAAAGTTCACCAATATGGGATAAAAGAAAAGACACTAAAAAGTTCACTAAATAAGGGAATAACTATACATGAATATATTAATAATCCCCCTCAACGTGGAGCATACATATCATGCATACCCATCTTGTCCACCATATATTGAAATCTTGTCTTTGGCAGTGATTTTGTATGATGTCAGCAAGTTAATCCTCAGTCTTGATGTACGGAGTGGCTATGTGCTTTGATAAAATGGATTCTCTAACAAAGTGACAGTCTAACCCAATATGTTTTGTGTACTCATGAAGTTGAATTACTCACAATAAAGGTAGTAACTTTTTTGTTACAATACATAGATATAGAGGCAAAATCAGAGATGTTGAATTAGAGTAGAATAGTTGATAGATTAAAAGGGCATATAGATTAAACAATATTAGAATAAACTAAAGTAGGTCTAGGGAACCGTAAACCACTAGTCATGGTAGGAGAAACAAACCCTCAATGCCAAACATATAAAACATGGCAGGAGGAATAAAGTCCCAATATCTGGAAAGAGGAATAAACTCTCAGTGCCTATAAATATATCATGTGGTAGGGGAATAAAATCTAGTGCTTGGTAGGAGGAATAAAACTCTCAGTGCCTATATTTCACCTATTATAATTTTAGGTGAATATTAAGGTTTATATCCATTTAAATGTAAAATCGTCAGACTATATCACAAAACCCAATCGATCTTAGATTTTGAATACGAGAAAAATAAAATCATAACCTTCTTATAATTTCAACACATATCTTAGACATTTCTTGGATATGCAAATTAATAGTTGTGAACTATTAAATGATTTATTTGGATATTATAATGAAATAGCTGCCAAATGGTCAGGATACCCTTGCATCATGATGCAAGACAAGAATGTCTTATTCATTTGGGCATCCTAAAAATCAACACGATTGAAAGAAAAATCCCATAAGAACCCATTAGAGGAACCATATGAGATAGAAAGATTGCATAGGTAAATCGCCATCTAGGAATACCCATTCCACCTTGAGAAAATGATGTCAAAGAAGGGAAAGGCCAACATAATAAGAAATGAAGGAACAAAAAAATATAAGGAACATGTTGCTCATGATCTTGAGAGGAAACGATGAAAGCAAACAAGAACAAACAAGAGATTAATGCTACATTAAAAGTACAAAAACTAGAGGAGCCGACATCAAACCCAGTATAGTGATTTTATGAAATTGAAAACAAAGATCAATAGGGATGAATATGGTACTGAATTGTTCCTAAATCATATGGAAACCAATGTGTGTGTAAGGCTTGAGGAGTTTTCTTGGGTACCTATACAGAGGTCGTGCTCTAGAGAAAGCTCTAAAAGTTGTAGTGATGGATTTTTTCTATCCCCTAATAGACTGGTATTGATGGGTGTCTTGATGCTACCTCGACAAGGAGGGATTAACACAAAAGTCCCTCAAACAACTGATGTGGTTAACAAAGCTGAAAAACTAAAATAAAAGAAGGGGAACTATAGGGGATATCTAGCCTGATGAGATCTGTGTAGGGTGAAGAAACCCTCATGCTATAGGTATTCCTGAAGGTCCTTGGAGGATCCTCTCCAACAAGAAGGGCCGTCAAAGTCCAAGGATGAAGAATATATTGGAGGTTCAAGTCAATCCTATGGTGAAGCATGAAGGAGAATGTGGCAACGGTCGTACTTCTTAAGAAAGGGACTATGTTGGTTGCTTCTAGTATCAATAGAAATTTCATATGATGGTTGTTTGTTGTCGTGGCTATATTTGACAGAGAATATGGATAGAAGGCTAGGTTTTCATTTCCTATAAAAGGGGAAGACAACATTAGGATACATAAAGAAAATAAGGAAGAGAGGCAAATAGGAAGCTGATAAGAAGAGGAAAGAATGAGAGGAAACATGAGGACAGAGACGATTGATGTCCTCCTATGTTGTGTGCTTGCAAAAGTCACACACTACATCCAAAATGGAGAGAGAGGTCAGGAGATTGTTTCTAGTGCCAACTAATGTGCTTGCATCTCAGATTCATGGTGGAGATGATGGAGAAAGCAACGTGGCTAATGTTAACATAGGGAGGAGAAATAAGAAGGAAAAGAAGAGAAGGAGAGGTGGGAGGGAGAAACCACTAGTTGTAGTCATATAGATAATGTGAGACAAGTAGTTAGGTCGAGGAAGAATAAGTAATAAATATTAGAATAAAGGAAACAAACAGTGACAATCCAAAATAATGAGTGCCATCAATTATGTACATAAAAGACAATGTTTTCAAGGAATAAATTGAATGGTCAAAGGGGGTCCATTTTACTTGACAATTGACATGAAAGAATTATGATACGGTGAATCAAATTTTTGTGTCAAATTCTCCTTTTAGATGCATTTTTCATTTTATTTCACTATTTGTAAATTAATCATTCATTTACTGCATTTCTTTGATCAATTCAACTCATCATTTCATCTGTAATACTTCTTTTCATCAACTAATTGTAGTATAATTCTATAGTTCTAAATTAGTCACAATAATTAAATGATGAATTTGTATAATTAACCCTCGACTAATCAATTTATCATTTCATTTTGTATTTATTGGGACATTTTAGTTTCTTAGATCTAATTGCTTCTAATTAAATTATTTTAAGAAAAATGGGACATTTTACTGCCATACTTGATAATGGGTCTAAGGAATATGAAATTTTAGGTAAATACTCAGATGCTTGTATGTTACATATATGTTGTATGATAAACTTGTACTAAGCATAATGAATGACATAAGATGTCTACATTTACATTGTTACTAGTTCTAATGTATTTTTGAGTATTTGTTTAGAATTGTGATATGGAATGACCTGATCAGTAATATGTTGAGATTGAATTACTTTTAAGAAACCCTATGCATGGTAAATGTTAGTTAAAGAGATTATGTATCAGAATGATAGCCCAATGATGTGAACGAGATGATATGATGTGAAATGAATAAAAACATACATTCCATAAGTTATAGATTTATTGTGGTTCTTGTTTTACTCATTTCATGTATTATAACCTAATATACCTTCTGTAATTTTAGTTGTGCGAGAACAAACATACTTAATAAATAATGATTGAATTCCTTTTAAGATGAGTAAATGTGTTAAATAACAACTGAAATGATGACACATCTATTTAGGTGCCCAAAATGTTGGGAGCTTTCCCCAAGGTCCAAATTGGGGAAATGAAACAGATTTCTTTGTAGTAATTAGACAATTATAAGAAGGATTTTTAGAGTGTGGATTGAGACCTTGAACATTAGACCACCAAGATTTTAGTGTGAGTCACATGACATGATTCTGGCCCTAATCCTCTGCATTTAAAAGTCCATGCCCATGAGGAATAAATTAATGAAATGAAAACTATGAAACATGTGATTCATCATGATATGTGATATTCAATGATGATATTTATAATTATTATTTTGTTGGTTCCTATCTTGTGTATCTGAGATGAGGACCTGAGCCTATTTAGGCAACCATATGGTGAACCGGGATCTTTTGTTGATATCTTAGGGTGGTTGGCTAAACCCTAAGTTAATGAAGGTGAGTCGTTGACATGAGAATCAAGTGTGGCAACTTAAACTTCAAGAGGTACAAGTTAATTAGTTTCAAGGCAAATGAATAAACAATGACATGCTATGTAGAACATGAGTTGTATGCTTTTTACATTATTTTACTGCTACTTCATAATCAACTATTTTTGAATATGTTTCTTGTTGTAAAATTAGTCATTCTTTTTAATAAAATTTATGTTCTTATTTATCTCTCTGATATACATCTAATCTTAAATGTTGACAACTATATGATTCTATAACTTAACATCCACTATGATTTTGGTTTGCATTAACTTTTCCTTTGAATAGTCTTGTTTGGTAGACATGTCTTATAGGTACTTCAGCTTCAAGATTGTAGCATGTGTTCCTGGTCTGGCCGGTGGTATGTCACAAGGATGATGTTATTTTTATATGTTGATTCTAATTGATTCAATCTTAAATTATTACTCATACTAAAAGATTGTCATTATGAAGTCAGTAGAATCTGCTGACTTATTTATAGATTTGCTATTAAAGATGTTTTAGAAGTTGGGATTGAATTAAATGAATACCTTACTATTTGATTACATTACTATCATAAATTGGTTTCGACTAAAGGATAATGTTATATGTTAGATATTTCAATAACAATAAGTTTCTTTTAAGTTCAATATACCTGATCTGTTGATGATGCACGTACTTAGCTAGAGTGGGATCTATCCACTCATTGGGGCACTATATGAGTTTTATGAGGTTGTTTCAAATATTTTAGGTATAATTTCGTCTAGCAATCTATGATGAATCTTGATTGATTGGGAGGTATCCACTCTTGGAACACTCTTTGATCTGATGCAGATGTACATGCATAGCTTGAGTTGGAGGTCATGACAAAGATGTAAACATAATAATCTAGATTAGAATGTCCTTGTACTCTCTCTTTATCGAGATAAGTAGTGTATTGAGTTTGTTATTTTATGTACATGTATTTGATGTAAACTGAATTGCATAGGAGAAATACGATTCAATTTTGGTTTAATAGACTTGGAAAAGTTTTTTGATAACTAAATATGTTGTCATTGATGCGATATTGTTTTAAGAGGTTTAAGGAGTAAAGAAAAAGAAAAATATACCTATGCTTCTTGGATACCGTGTTAATGACATATGTCGAGAAGTCATTCTTTTATTTCATAATCTAGTTTAGGTTTAGAGTTTCTTTTGAATGGTTTGCATTATTGTTATGAAAATATAGATCCCAACATTAATCGTTCAATTTTAAGGTTTGTGGTACAATGCACACCCAAAATTTGCAGTGGCACAACTGTGTGTACATAATATTTGCACCTGATTTCTTGAAAGATCACAAAGTGGCAATAAAGTAGATAAATTGAGCAGTCCCAACACTAAACATTCAATTTTGAGGTTTTTAGTAGAATGCACACTTATGATTTGTAGTGGAAGAATCGTGTGCACACGATATTTGGACATGATTTCCCAAAAGACCACAAAATGGTAAATAAAGTAGATAAATCGACCAGGATATAACTACTTCTTGATAATATATATTGAGAATATCCAAAACGAGAATTTACATACATTTAGATTATTCAATTATTACTCCAAATTGAATAATAGGAGAAGTAATTTTAAGCAGCGAAGACTCAAAATAAATGCCGTAATTAGCTATTGGACGACACCGGAAGTATACATTGATGTTTTTTTTAAAGTTAGATCTATAATCTCCTATTTTACTCAAAGAGCGTGCCAAGAGTGGAGCCAAATCTTCAATCCCGAATCTCTATCCCCGTCTCTATGTGAAGCACATTAAATTGGTCTTTGTGGGGGCACAACAGAGTGAAAACTTCCTAAAATGCATCGCCCGATCTCTATTTAAGTTCATTTTCCCTCACTATAAATCACTCATCTTCTCCATCGAAGCTTGGTCGCTCCCCTTCCGTCTCCACTCCCCACCTCCTCGTCGTACAAGACCTACAATAATCATTAATTAGATGCTTCTATCCATCTACTCTCCCGTCTTTCTTCTTCATCTCTTACGTTCGTGTGAGTATTGACGGATCCTACTGAGCATGATGTTCAAGAAGGGCATCAGTTCCAGGCACCTAATATGCATACCCGCTCTCTACGTTAGTCCAACTCCACATGTTACAAACCACCATTTAGTTGTCAACTGCAGCCTGTTCAACCCGACCCCGTCGCTGTCTGCTATGGTCGTGAACCATTATAAGTTGAGAGGGAACATCGTCAGCTATAACCTCGGTGGGATTGGATGCAGCGCTGGACTCATCTCTATCGACCTCGCCAAACAGCTGCTACAGGTACGCTCGCTGACCGGACGTGTTTCATTTTTTTATAAAATTGCTATTGATTATTGTTAATAAATACACCGTGTGCATGTGATACGAGATCGTGTTTCTGTACTTTTCTTTTGTATATACGACCACCACTATCTTGCTGGCGCATTTATGCAAAGTATCTACAAGCATACGTTTCAAACAAATTTTTTTAATATATTAGTATCAATATGATAACAATTTTAGATCCCCACTCTCTCCCAATTAGTTTGACTAAAAAAATTGCAATTTGTTTTCTGTAATTATTAACTGTCACCGTAGTGGGTCGGGTAAATTTTGGATCTTTGTTATCAATCTTTTTTCAGGTCGGGTCGGGTCTGGATCCTGAGCCTCTCGGGTCGGGTCGAGTCCAAGAAACCCGACTCATTGTCATGCCTACTCCGTAGCCACACAAATACGCAACACTTATTAAATCCCCGACCCATATTAATAAGAACGGAATTAGGAAATATATTTTAATAAATGAGACTGTAAAACAAGAGTCAGAGCTCTCAAAGCTGTGTGGTTACTTGACGACACATGAACCCGAACACCGCGCAAGTGGGGTGAATATCAGCAGCACTCGAACTGATGCTAGGTGGACACCATTTTGAAACCCAAAATAAAACCCCAGACAATCTCCACCACATGTTACAAGGTATAATAAATAAAATATATATTTTATTTGTTATACTTTATAACATGTGGTAGAGATTGTTTTGGGTTTCATTTTGAGTTCCAAAACGGGTCTGCATGGCAAATCTCATAATAATCCTATCCCCTCCTCGTTCTAAGACCTGGAACAATAGTTATTCCGACTCTTCTATCCATATTTCCTAGTTCCTGTCTTCATCTCTGACATTCATGTGGTTGTTGACGGATCTAACTAAGCACTCTCTGCTTTTAGGTGCCACGTTCTGCCAAATTGTCTTTCCCATTCTCGTGGACAGTAGCAGATCAAAAAGTCTTCAAAGTTTTCTAACCGAGAAGGGGATAAGTTTTAGGTAGAGCTGACAATCGGGCGGGTCGGTTGGGTGGAGTTTGGGTAGGGTCATTTCATAATGGGTCAGCATGGGCCGGAATTAATTCACATTGTTTATTTTTTGAGTTGGGTTTGGGTCTGGTTAGTATCGATTTTGGTCTCTTCGGGTCATTTCATATTTTCAGGTTCAATCAGGTTCTAGTCGAGTCAATTTTGATATATGTTTGTTTGAGTTACTTTATCAAGTCAGGTCAAGTTCAGGTCAATTTATTTCAAGTCATCTTACTATCGTGTTTGGTCAATTTACACTATTTTTTTGGGCGAATTCAGGTTCTTCTCGAGTCTCTTCGGGTTGGGTAGTTTTAGGTCGAGTCCTCTTGGATTGCATATTTGGTTCGGCACAAATTATTTTGGGTTGGGCCTTAGTCAAGTCGGGTCAACTCATTTTGTAATATTATTATGGGTCAAGAGATTTCAAGTCAGGTTGTTGTCAAGTCCAGTCAACTCAGGTTGTAGTACTATTTTGAGGCATTAATCGATTATGACAATGAGGCTTAAAGTTAATTTGTTCAACCATAAACCATGTACTTTAAGTTAGGAATACATTACATAATATACTATCTTAGCCCCTAATTCACTTTCATTTCTAATAAGCCATTTTGAAGTTTGATAATGAGTTGACTTAGTCTGTTGATTTATTTTATGGTTAATGAAATAACTGTGAATATATTTTCGTGTGGTTCATGATTTTATTTCAAGCGTATTATCTTAAATAATAAATTTGAGAAATTATCAAAAAGATCAAATAAATTGGGTGTCTGTTAATATTTGATGAAAAGTTCATTAAATGGAGTTCATAATTATGATATGTTGATTTATGAAGTTATACATATTACTAAGACGGTGTATGATTCTTTGCACTTCACCAAGAATCTTGAGATCAGAAAGAAATTAATTCAAAATTCATCCTATGTTTTGTTACAATAATAAAAACATTAGAATAGATCTATAAGAAACAAACATTTGTACTCTTCCACAATTAACAGAACCAGAGTGAGGGGTGAATTTTGTTGATTTTAAGTCACCCAATTTTTTCTACGTGATCAAAAGTGCATTCCTACCACTTCTACTCTTCCATTTCTCGCTTTTGTTGTGACATAAAGGACTCAAGTTGTAAACTTATAATCGTTTCCTTCCCAATTGGCACAACGTCCGGTCCGACATGTAATCTCTCTCCTAAATTCATTGCAATAAACTAACAAATGAAGGAAGTAATTTCTAGCATCTTGTTATCACTTGTTAGCATATTTCCTAGTTTGGCGCACTAAGTAACCTAGACGAGAGGTGGGTTTTGTTATTCTCAATGTTAGACTTTCCCCAATAATTTTTTCATGATCAATGATAAGTAGACCACTTTCCTCTTTACTTCCCAATTGTTAGATGTAAGTTAAAAGTTATAATTGTTAGTCTACTTCCTTCCGCAATGTTTATGAAACATGTACTCTCTTTCCAAAACATCTTGAATTGATTAAGCAATGAAAGGAAATAAAATTTCTTTTACTTGTTATTTTTTTACTATCCATTATCCCATATAATAATACTTCCTTTCCATCTATATCAATTTATTACATATCAACCCAATGACTTCTTATTAGATACTATAAACCCTAGGTACACAAATATACCCCAAAGTCTAACTTCTCTCTACTCAGAAACTACAAACAACCTACCACATTGAGGGTTTCCAGATTTGGGTAATAGAGGTTGGCGCGGAACAAAGATTATAGTGAAGACACATTTTGGAGATAGGCCGATACTAGCGTTCGATGCTAATTAGTGGAGGACTTTCGCTGCTCTGCCTCTGCCCCATATTTTTTCATCTCCTCAGATGACTTCTTCCTTGCCTCGTCTAAGGAAGCAATGTTCTCCTCTGAACATCCTGTAGGTGTGTGACATGAGTCTTCTCTTCTTCCTATACCTTTTTTTCCTCCTCAAAATAAGAGTTCTCTCTACTCGCAACAACAGACTAGGGTTGGTGATGGGGTGGCAAACAATGATCCTCTACTGATGGTGGATCTTCTTCCGCACATCTTTAGTGATAGTAGCAGAAGATACTAATCTACAGAGGCCTTTCCTTACTATACTCCATCTTCTATTGTCTCCCCCTATGATGCCTTTTTCCCTCCTGCATCAAAACCACTCTACCTGAGCGACCTATAGGTATGTATTCCCTTATACATCTTCTATATTTTTCGTCTCCTTTTATGATTTTATCTTCTATGTGCATGTAGGCAGCTATTCTTCCCCTTTTTAGGACATTTTCTCCTCCCCTCCTATTTTCTCCTATTATTTACACCTTCCAACAACTCTCATTCTCCAAAATTTACTATAATCCTTATTCTATTTCTTATTCAGTGCTCTTCATTTCTATTTTCTTTCTCCCCTTTTACTACCTTGTATGTGATCAAATACTCTTAGGAAACATCTACATGTTGTTGTACTTGCCTAAATGTATTGCATCCAATTCTTGTTCCCATGTTTCTCTGATTACTTCCCAATCTTCTATGTTCTTTGTTTTTTGCATCCCTACTCAATAGCTTTCTAGTTCTGAAATCAACTCAAGATTGTTTTTTTTCTTTGAAGGTATATATTGATCCAGTGCCAATTACGGATAAAAACTCATGAACAATTTAAGAAGAAGAAGTGATAGAAATATATGATTTTTCCTCTCAAGCTGACACATGTAATATATTTTTTTCCTTGTGCTATTGTAAAAATTAATTTATATTATTGCAACATTTCTATTCCAAGGTGATAAGAATCCTCTAGAACACATAAAACCTCATGTTCCATCTAGAGAAACCCCAATTCTAGTTTATACAGATTGTGTTATTGGAAATGATAAGGATCTTAGTAAGAGAAAGCAATATTTTTAAGTTTGGAATGAATTTGATATTGTAAAAGGGAAACATGGGAACCTGCATACACTATGTAAACATACAACAAAGAGTGTTATAGAGAAGAATATGGATAGGTCACTTTTTATTCAAAGAGGAACTAATGGACTCCTATTTTAGGACTTCATCTTGTGTCTTATCGTACTTTAATCACATCTAAACTTGTGACAATGCATGCTATTTCCCCTAAGATTCTTCTTACAATCAAATGCACTAATCGACGTTCTTTGTATGTTTTTCAGCTTGGACCATACTTTGGATGGAAGGTAGAGAAGGAGGATGATCTCACGGTTCCTTCACTCATGGAGGAGTCTAAGGAGGGTCCAAGAGCTTACCCAACCTACCCCTAGTGGCCAAGAGTCAAGACCAAGAAAAAGAGTTAATGGATTGTAAATTTGAAGCCCAAAGAACAAGCATAAGTCCTCAACATGGTCATAGTGACTTGGACTGTAGTACTTCCAATGGTAAAATTGTAGGCAAAATTCAAGACTTGAAGAAGATATAATAAAGTCACAAACACGGCCATGCCAAGAAGACTCCGACATGGTTGTGCTAGCTAGAATGATTGTGCTACCAATGTTCAAAACACTCATTCTAACACGAATGATCATCGTCCAAGTCCACCACCATGGTTGTGCTTTCCAACATGATCGTGCTACCTATCCCTCACAATGGTTGTTCTGTTGGTATGTATGCCCATAGATCCAACCCAAGCAATTGCATGGAGTCGGATATTAATTAATCGATTAATATAATAAATTATTAATGAATTAATTCTAGAATATTCTAATTAATCCACGCGTATTTTAACTAACATAGTCTTTCTGTTTACTGAAGGGTTTAGGAAACCTTGCTTCCTTTCGTTTCCTATTTAAAGGGGCTTAACGACTGATGTCTTTACCAGATATTGAGGGAGGATTTTCAGTTTACACTCATGTACGTAACCCTAGCCGTCACCGTCTTTAGGAGAGAAAGGAGAGCACCACGACTCTAGCATGTCATCACACAGAGGACACTCCTTCCTACCGACTTAGGAAGCACGACCTGGAGTTCTAGTCCATCTGCGTGGATGAAGTAGAGACGTCGACGCTGATACACCTGTGTTCCAAGGATGTCAATGACCGTCTATACGTACTATGAGCGGCGTACATCACCACACAAAAGGAGCGTCGTTGGATCTTCCCACAACACGTTTGGAGGATAGGAGAGAAGTACCATACGTGTATGCTAGGAGAGTTGTACACCATCATGTAGCGGGATGTCGTTGGACTTACTCCTGCAAAGGTATATCCCACAAACACTCTTTCTAAATATTTTGTTGTTGACGAGATCCTATTACGCGTTGCGTGGAAATATATTTTATTTTGTTGCTTCTACCGTGCATGTTTTATAAATAAAACCCAACACGTTCTACCCATCATGTTTGTGTTAGTATCCTAGAAAATCCACCCTCAACCTGACATTTTCACCTACATCATCACAACCATTCCCCCTCAGCAAAACCGTGCTACCCTCTACCCACCATGACTATTCTTCCCAAGACGGTCATGTTGCCATCAAACCCTAGTCATTTTTGTAATGTTTTCTGCATATTGCCCCCACTTATCCCTAGAATTCCCTAGCCCCTATATATACATGGATGTAGGATGAGATAAAAAGGCTATCTCCCCTTTTGGTTCCCTAGCATTTACTCTAGAATTTATTGAGTCTCCCACCTACTCCTGCCTACTCCCACCTTATTTCCATCATCTTCCATCTCAAAACTCTAGTTTTTAGGGTTTTGATCACTTCCATTCACCATTTCATTCCATTTATCCATCAAGGATTAAGGAGGTATCTCTTCTACAACTTGAGTGAAGAAGGAGGAGTCTTCATTAAGATTCTATGGCTATTCACTCCTCTACTCGTAGTTCTTCCTTCTTTTTTTTGTTATGAGTAACTAAGCTCCTAAGGTGGGCTATTTGTGGTTAAAATTTAACGATAATACCATGTTCATAAATTACTTGTAAACCACATAATTCTATTTGATGATGATTGTATTCTACTTATGTCTATTTCCCATAAATTATCTTATGGTATATAGATACAGATTGCTTGTTGATTTGTTCTTGAAACCATCTAGAATCTAGGAGAGGAAGGCATATATGTGACTATTTTAGGGTATTCTCCTAGGTCCAACTAGTGTATTCCTATCTAGAACCCTATATACCCACATACATATCTCCTCTCCTACTTCTAGGTGTGAGATCAAAGTACCTAGCCTAGAGGCGCTTTGTGCAATTGGCTTGGAGCTACCTAAAAACTAGATTGTAGGTGATGTGAGGTGAAATACCCTCATTTCCATAATAAATTCTACCGTTGACCACCAACTTCCTGAAGTACCTCTACCCTAGTAACCTAGACTTAAATGGATCCTAGTAGAATTTCACCTGAACATAATCCAAATGAGACTCACAAGGTTGGAAAGGGTGTTCTAGGGTGTAGTTCCCCTTCACACACCTTATCCCATCCATGGACAATTAGTAGTTTAGGGTAACACTCTATAATCTGTATTGTTGTTTGGTTTAACAATCTAAACTAAGGACTATGATTTTCATGCTAAAACCCCTAACTTAGGTTCTATTCACATTACCCCATTTGGCCCTCACCTCCATAACTTGCATAAAAATCAATTTCTTCCTTTCTATTTAATGTCTGGCTAGTTAGTTGATTGACTTTCCTTCTTAACAAATTATCTTATTCTTAATAGTTAGGTCTATCTAGAGTAGTTAGTGTTCCTTTGAGATTGATGGTGCTACTATTGGGTAGGAAGATTTAAAGGCATATACCTAGATATGGAGCAAGTCCAGTGACTATCCTTGCAACAATGTGCTTTATTCGTAATAACACACAAACAACTGTCGGGATGGCCTGCTGGTGCAACACAATGGATGACGGTGGTTGTTATCCTCCTAGCATGGTGGAAACGGGCTTCACAACTCTATGTAGTACAAACAGACCACTGAGAACCCGTCATCACTCTTTCTAGAGCCAATTGGAAGGAGTTGTCCCTTCAAACATCAATGTGATAATGTTGACTTACTTTGTTTTTGCCTCTCCCTTGCTAACTCTCCCTTTTATGGATAACACTTGTTTGGGATCTCATGTTACCACAACGGTGAGAGGACAAAAAAATTTAGAGATTATTTTTGTGTCTCCTAAAAGCCTTAACTACCCCCTTTATATAGGATGGTCAGGGTTAGAGTTTCCAGATCATTTAGGATTCAAAGTGATGGAATTTTATGAATTTTTTGGAAACTATAAACCAAGGAATGGTTGGAACATCACTGAATCGATTGGTTCACATGTGAAATTATCAGTTCAACATTTGAATTGTTTAGTTCACTATGATTTCTATTCACAAACATATTGGCTTTCAATATGATGATTAATGCATAACATGAAGTCAACATCAATCCTTGATCCAGTCTTACTGATCACTCAACCTATCAATTCTAAATCTGAACATATCGATTCACATTTCTAATCCCGTCGGTTCCATTCACCACTGGTCATTTCAACTCATAGTTTAGGCAATGTTCAACCAATGTAGTTTAAATTGGATCCCTAAACACTTTAATAATCAAGTTCAGCCTCATTGATGAGTAAAATCCTATTCTAGGTGCATTCTGCATGTGAACCTATAGGTCCTAAATTATGTTGGAAGTAGAATTCCTTAATTAATTTAGGACATCATAAGCAATGAGTGGTATCTAGAAACACATCATTTCTACCCAAGAAATTAGAAAGTTGGAGAACAACTTCAACTTACATTATGTGATTTGTGTTACAATGGTCAAATAAGTTCATTTGTGTCTGATGTCTTGATTGAACCAGAGGCATGGAATTGTTATTCTCTTAACATTCAATCTGCGTTCCTTGAACTGGAGCAGACTATATGAGATGCTTGTGAGCTCACATATGGTTTATTGATTCACATGAGTACGATCATACATTTCTCAGCCTCACTTATCTAGTGTCCACAATATCAACTCTAGTAGGAGGGATATATCCCATCTACATCACTCACAATCAATCCCCACATGTCACAACATATTCAAGCATCACCTTAATGGTAACCCTAATTCAAGGTCATGATGAATGATGTCAAGTTACATCAAACAACATGTGACAAGTGTAGTGATTTCAGTTCTAAGAACCACAATCACCACTATCAATATGAGAGCTAATTTTGACTACCATTCAATAATTTCCATGTATCACTCTCAAGGTGTCTATCTGATACATTGTTCTATAATAAGTACCAATGTGCTTCGTTTGATATCAGAAATCATGACTAATGGGATTCTATCATCAACCTACACACACTCTAGTCTTATGTATTATTGTTATCTATTAGCTTCCACAATAACATTCGACTACAGACATAACAAGAATGTATGTACTCTTATCATACATATTGTCTCACTATTCATGTCCTCAATCTGAAGACATATGCTGAGAAACATCATTATTTAGACATCTATCATGTTATACCATTATCTCATAATTGAAAAAACATATAGACTAAGATTTCCTTTACTATTAATTAAATTATTTGCAACATATGCCATAGCAATCATTATATGATTGGATCTGTGGGCATACATATCAACAGACTCCCACTTACACTTAGATCCAATGACACATAAACTTAATTCCAAGTGATCTAACATGACCATCATGCTTCTGTTGTGAAAATGGTTTTGTCAAGGGGTCAAGAACATTGCTTTCATTAAGTACTCTACAAATATTCACATCTCCTCAATGTATGAATTCCTATATGAGATAGAACACCCGTAGTATGTTCTTGGAACACTTATGTGATCTAGGTTCCTTAGCTTGTGTAATATCTCCATTGTTGTTACAATAGAACTCTATGACATCACTAATGGTTGGAACCACCCCAAGATCAGCAATGAACTTCTTGATCCCAACATCATGCTTTGCTACATTTTAGGCCGCAATATACTCAACCATTATTATAGAATCATCAATTGTTTCTTGCTTAGAACTCTTCCATCTTACAACTCTATTATTGAGGCAAAACACAATTACTGATGCAAATCAAATCTTACTCATATGTTCTCATTCTTCACAAGAATTGGGACATTGATCTCTAGAGATAGTAACACATTAAGACATGGGTAGGTTTCCTCTCTTTCAGTTCTCCATGTTGAACCTCTTCAACACTTTATTAATGGATGTGCTATGACTTAGGCCAAGAATCCTTCTAGATCTATTTCTATAGATCTTACTTCAAAGATATAGGGTGCTTCACCTAAACCAGTCATAGAGAATGTATTTCCTAGCCATATTTTTACCATTTGTAAGGTAGATGTGTCATTTCTCATCAATTATGTCATCTACATACAATATGAGGAATACAATCATGCTTCTTCTAACCTTCTTGTAAAAACATGGCCAATATTTATTTTGACTAAAGACAAACTCTTTGACTTTTTTGTCAAATCAAAGATTCAAGCTCTGAGATGTTGTTCAATATAAAGATTGACCCTTAGTAGCTTACAAACTTTATTTGCATCCTTTAAATTTATATAACTATTGGGTTATGTCATATACACATCCTCAAGAAGATTCCTATTAAGGAATGTGATTTTAAGATACATCTATCAAATCTCATAATCATAATAAGTTGAATTTGCAAGCATTATCATGATGGAATTAACTAGGGAAACTGGACAAAAGGTTTCATCATAGTCAACACCTTGAACTTGTCTGAAATCCTTTGCAATCAATGGCCTCTGATAGGTTTTTACATTACCATCCATGTCAGTCTCCTTCTTGAAGACCCACTTGCATCCTATGGGTTTTACCCCTTCAAGTGGATCCACCAAGGTCCATACCTTGTTGGTGTACATGGATTCCATTTTAGATGTCATGGCCTCAAGCCACTTTTGAAACTATGGTCCCTTAAAAACTTCTAGGTAGGTTGTTGTCTCATCATCAATGACCAACTCAATACCTTCTAGAGTCAGAAGATAACCAAATCTTTTAGGCTCATGATGTGTCCTACTAAATCTGTGAGTTCATGTGTTACATGAGGAATTTGAGATTCCACAACTTGTGACTCTCCATGTTCCTCTTGTGGCTCTTTAGGTTTGATGTATTCTTATTGGAGTCAAACATGTTCGATTTCTACTTTCCTTCCAGGAATTCCTTTGAAATAAATTCCTTTTCTAGGATTACAACATCCCGACAACAAACACTTTGTTTCTAGATGTAGTATAAAAGTAGTGTCCTTTGGTTTCTTGATGATATCCAACAAAATAACATTTATCCAAATAGAATCTAAGTTTTTTAAGAAATTGCTTTCTCTCATAAGCTTTACATCCCCAAATCTTCATAAAAGACACATTGGCATGCGTCCTATGCCATATCTCATATGGTGTCTTCTGAACTGGTTTAGATGCAAAATTTAGTGTAAATGATGAAATTTTAGGGCATGTCCCTAGAAGGTAGTAGGAAACTAGAAAAGCTCACCATTGACTACACCATGTCTAGTAACATATGGTTCCTTCTGTATGACACATCATTATGTTGTGTTGTTCTAGGTGGAGTCCTTTGTGATGCTTCCATGATCTCATCGAATGTCCTCAAACTCTTGGTTAAGTACTCTCCACCTTGATCAGAATGAAGTACATTTTTACCAAGTTGGTTATGTACTTCATTCATGAAATTCTTGAAATTTTCAAGGGTTTCTAAATTAAGTTTCATCAGGTAAACATAGACATACCAAGTAAACTCATCAATGAAGGATACAAAGTATTGGTAACCACCTCTAGCATTTGTTCTAAATGGTCCACATACAATATGTATGAGTCTTAATAGATCACTTGTTGTCTCTTTGTGTTTAGTGAAAGGAGCCCTACCACCTTTCCCAATAAACAAGATACACATGTATCTATTGATTTAGGGTCTGCATCCTTATGGAGTCTAGAGATACATTTCTTATTGATGTTCCCTAGATGACAATGCCAAAGGTATGTTTTGTGAGTTATCAAGTTTTAATCTTTTAGTATTTACATGATAAACAATTGTCTCTAGATCTAGCAAATAAAGACCATAAGACATTGGGGAACTGCCATAAAATATCACATCTTTACTAATGGAGCATTGACCATTCTTTATATGAATTTCTAGTACATTATTGTCCATAAAAGATATATAAATGATATTTCTATTAATGGCTGGTACACAATGGAATTTCACTGTCTATTACAAGCCCCACATGCAGAGATAAATGATAGGTTCCAACTGCATTGGTAGCAACTCTTGCTTCATTTCCAAAGTGTAGTTCGACCTCACCCTTTCTTGAAGGCATACTTATGTTTAGATCTTTCATATTTGAATATATGTGAGATCCACATCAAGTATCTAGTATGTAATAGTAGAAATATTTATCTCAATGATATAAATACCTGAAGTGGAGATCTTCATCCCCTCCTTCTTACTCAGTTCCTCCAAATAGAGAGGAAAATTCCTTTGCCAGAGTCCAGGTTGGTGATAGTGGTGAGGTTTTCCTTTCTTGGTCACCCATCCCTTTTCTTGAGTGCATAAGATTTAGATTTTTGTCCAACTTTAGAACTCTTCTTAGCTTTGCCTTTGCCTTTGGAATTCACCTTCCCTTAGTTGATCACCATCATTGATTTGGGTTTATCCTTCTACATTTGTGCTTCAATAGTTCTCAACATTCCAAGGAACTTTGACAAAGGTTTGTTAAAGTTGTTGATGTTGTAATTCATGACAAGCTGGTTGTATGATTCTAGAAATAACTGCAGAATCACATGTGACCAACTTTTGACCAAAGGAAATCCTAGTCTAGCAATGTTCTCCACATACCTAATCAACTTGAGAACATGGGGATGTACACGATCTCCTTCTACCATGATGCATTTGAACAATGCCTTAGAAATATCATATCTCTCTTATCTATCCTAATCTTGGTACATGTTCTTAAGATGTGTTACCATATCAATAATGTCCTTGTCCTCATGTTGTCTCCGCAATTCATAGCTCACTAACAATAGCATCTGGCACTTCACATCTGTGACATCTTTAGAGTGATTTGTGTAAGCATCCTTTTCATCCTCAGGAAAGGTGGGAGCGTTTTCATTTGGCTCTGGTGTCTCTAGGACATAGAGCTTGTGCTCTTTTGTAAGAATGATTCTCAACATCCTGAATCAAGCATGGAAAATTTTCATGTTTAACTTGTCCTTCTCAAGGATCGATCGCAAGGACAATATATTGTTTCTTTCCATTTGTTTCTACAAAGACATTTGCAATTTATCAAAACCCTTTTGATTTGATATGATTAAAAATAATATTAATTAGGCCTTTAATGAATTATCACTCCCACTTTTTCTTCAAGTTTATATCCCTCACTTATCAATTCATAAGATTACATCATACAAACTTCTAGTGAGCTAAGATCTAAAAAAATTAAGTTATTATCCAGCCGATGCTACCATCCGTAACCAATTATTAAGGTAGGCAACATTTTCCGATTTCATCTTATGAAATTCTTGGAGAGATGGTATGTACAACACTTTTCCATAGTCCATTTATATGCTTCTAGGCACTTAATCCAATTAAGACCACCTAGTTAAGCCTGTCCCAAAATCCAACACGATAACAATGCACCCTACTTTCTAGGTCCACATAATTACCATCACACTTTCATGAGATAGAAGGCGTACCACGCTTTGCGTGCTCATTCATAGTTGATCAAGATTTTTGTGTGAGTTGCCTATGTAAAGAATCTTACACATAATATTTGATTGAGGGATTTTATTTATATATAAATACATATACATATTCACTCACGACATACATTTAATATGTATCATATACATACTATATCCACAAACAAAACCTGAAATCATAAATTTCAGCAATGGTTGTGGCCATGCTAATGCAATTCTTTGGAGCCACAAAGAATTGCTACCACCTAAGTTCCACATCATATGTAACAACTTGTTCTTATAGAAAACTATGCTAGAACCAGTCTGGTCATTCACTCAACCCTTGAGTAGATTAGTTGGACTCTTGGTCATTTGATTGGTCTCTAGGATTGGTCAAATGACCTCTGATTCAAGAGGTGTCTTGACTGTCAATCGATTAGACCAAAAGTGGATCGATCAACTCATCCTATTATTTGGCCTCCTCTATCCTCCATTTGATTGATTCAACTTCTAAGTTGGTCGATCTATTAGTGCAAAATGTCATTTTTTTCCAAAATAGAAAATTAAACTACCATATTCCTATTTAAGTTATTACATTGTAAAAGTGAAACCTCAAGTTACATTCTAGGGGAGTATAGGAAGGAAAGAATCAACTTATATATGAAAAAACAAAGAAGGATCGATATGCAAACTGATTTTTAAAAAGATAGGGATGAAAACCATTCATGTAGCGACCCCACCTCTAGGCAACCCACAATTAAGGAAGGCCAAGAAGCTAGATCTGTTATCCCAAATAGGACCATATGGTTTTGCAAATAATTAAAAATAATTAATATATTCTACAAAAAGTAAGCTTAATGAAGGATATACAAATTTTCTTTTCACATACCTTTTCAAAAAATGGGATCACTTAATTTTACCCAAGGAGAGAACTATCTAACTATATTCCTCCAAACATTATATAACCTTGCTCTTTTTCAATCTCACCTTTTATTGAATATCCACCTTCCAATAAGCTTGTAGACATCACTAAATATTACCCTAAAACTCCAAAAAACAAAACTTTAGTCAATATAACAAGTTGTACTGGTATGTGGGGGAAACAAAATGTTTGAATCTAGTTGTAAAAACATATTACAACAAATTTTTTGTTTAACATGTCAAACTTTACATCTTAAACATAACTACTCAATCTCAATATATCCAAGCCTCTGTGTTTTCCCTACAATGGACATGGATACTACCTTTCCCATATGGTAGATCCTAAATAGCCCCTTTTGGTCCTATTCCAAAGGTAGACCAAGACTTAGATTTGTATAGTCATAAGATCCCACCCAAAGTTAGACCAAACCTCAACTCATGATAATATTTGGATCCTACCCCAAGGTAGACCAATAGATTTATCATCAATTTCTCACATATACACAAACCTAGGATTAGATCTAAGCTAGTGATGCACATATTTATGGTGATAGCCATAGTCACTTTATAGTTGCAAGAATTAAAGTACATCCAAGCAGTTAATTTCAAACAACCAGTAAAACCTTAGAAATTGACTTGAAACTAGAGCGATTAACCATTAGTGTAACCACTACTTGTTTTGACTGTTACTTGAAGTCCATGCAAGATCAATAAGAAAAGCCAAACAGGCAACCAAACAATTTATCCTGAAAGTTAAAGCATAACATCCATGTATCATTATTTTATTCAAATCATCATAAGACTGACTTGGGTCTCAAGTTAGGGTTTCTAGATCAACTTTAGGGTTTCAGTAGGTTTTGGCTCCCCAAACTTTAATTTCTACTTTTCAAGCTTTATTAGGTTACAAACCCTAATTCTTCATTAAATATACCTTTTACTTCATGGAAACCCAAATTTATCAAATTAAGGGTTGTTAAACCCGAATAACTTCCAAGTTTCTCTTTTATGCATAAAAGACCAATATCAATTGGACACATTGGGATCAGTAAAACTTAGAAATTAGGGTTTTGATTCATATAATACATTAAAGATGTCAACTTTAAGTACTTTATGAACTAGAATAAGATATAGACCCTCATTATATTTTTATAAGAATCCTCACATTGTCCTGATCAATTTCAATATATAACTTGCCAAGATCAGAGCTAACAATAATTAGCTATGATTATTCCAAATTACTTACATTTGAACCAATGAGATACCACCATGTCAACAATTTGCCCCTTTTTTCCTTTTTCACGTGGATCAAGGATCCGCAAATTAGCTTCCTCCATGTGAGTGGATTTCTCCACACGGACCGTCATCTAGCCAAGGCAGAAGTACCCTTTTTACCCTCCCATCCTTGGGTTCAGATGTCATAAGCTTTGGGGGTAGGAAGGTCATTATAGATGTCATCATCTTCAACCTACTCCCCGTTCTACTCAAGATTGTGATAGCTTCTAAGGGGGTCAATGCCGAGAGTTGAATACTCATTTCTGGACCCAAGGAAGGTAGGCGATCGGGTCGGCTTCTTCACCTCCTCTCTCTCAACTTGTAGGTGGTTGTCAATTAGTTGGATGAATGAGAAGTGAAGAGTGGGAGGGTGGTTTGCATTCACATTGGGTCGAAGGAAGGAGATAGGGTGCGATGGAATTGGAGTTAGAGATGTGAACCATGGGTCACACAAAACTTCATGTTCGAGTTGTGATCTTGAAGGTAGGTTGTTTCCCCCTTTTATAGGTGGGGATCCAGAAGGTTGAGCATTGAACTACTCCCTAATTGAGGAAAAACATTAATGGTTACCAAAATAGGGATATCCAAGGATTGTTCTGCCTGGAATCACCTCCTGGTTCCAATGAGCACCTTCCTATTCTCTCTCATGGACTGGGAAAGAGAGGGATGTGAAAGGGGAGAGGGAGTTATTGTTCACATTGTTTCCTTTTTGGTTGGAGGTAGGTGATGAAGGTGTTGTCATTGGATCTTAGATCTGACGGTTCCAATTGTGTGCCCCAATAAAAAGGTTGATAAAAGGATTTCTAAAAGAATTCAAAATTGTGACATTCAATGATATTTCATTCACTTTAGAAATTTTTATAAAATCCATACCTTCCAAAGAATTCATCCTTTTAATCCCAAATTTTAAGGGAAAATCTTTAAAGACTTAAATTACTTGTGTGCAAAGTTTGGAACTAAAACTCAAAAATAAAAGGGAATTTTATTCATATGCAAGTCATACACTTTTATGGCATATATTATGCAAATAAAATTCGTTTTTCTCTTTCTTTCTCTTCTACTTTCATTATTTGTATTCTATTTCTCATTATAAATGAAGTGAAACTAAAAATTCATCAATAGTGGTCATTCATACCACTTTCTAGAGAATTCTACACAATTATCTCTCATTTCTTTTTTCGTTTTGCTTTATTATTGGATTTCTTTTATCATTTTTCACTTTTTATCTTTATTCAATTTATCAAACTGGTATGAACCACAAAATCATGCGTTCAAAGGAAATTTTGTAAAAAAAATCCATTTAAAGTATACAATTTTCCATTCAAATGCCTTTTATTTGCAAAATTACATTTCAATCAATACAAGGAAAATTTAGATTATAACATCCTTCCCCTCTTATAAGAACCCCCCCCCCCCCAAATTCAACCAATTAAACAAACAATTTGTGGTAAGCCTTTCCATGTCCGTCTTTAGCTCCCATATGGCGTCATCCTCCCCATGGTGCTTCCAAAGAAGCTTTACCATCTCTATCTTTTTAAACCTGAGATCTTTCACCTTAGTATCTGGTACCCGCACAGGCGACTCAAGGTATTGCATCATCTCTTAGAGTTCAATAGGTTCAATGCTCAATACATGGCTTGAGTCCTTCACATAGAGCTTTAAATTGGACACATGAAACACATCACACATCATACTATACTAAGGGGGGAAATGATAAGCAACTTCACCAATCTGTTCCAAAATCTCAAACGAACCCATGTATCAGGGACTCAACTTTCCTATATTCTTTGCTATAGCTCAGAGGGGTCAGATTTTCAGAAACACATGCTCACCCATAGTGAGCTGCAAGTCAGTCTGCTTTGCATCAGCATACGACTTTTGTCGATTCTGGGCCCTCTTTAGCCTTTGCTTGACCAAAGTGACTTTATCATCTTACAACTATGGTTCCTCTAACCTCAGCAAGCTCCCCTCACCAAAATCATCCCAATGAAGTGGTTGTGTGACATGACCTCCCATAAAGAGCTTTGTACAGAGGCATCTTGATACTGGCCTGGTAGCTGTTATTATAAAAAAACTCAACTAAGGGAAGATACTGCTCCCATGATCCACCTTAATTGAGCACACATGCTCTCAACATATCCTCCAAAGTCTTGATCATCCTTTTTAACTGTCCATCAGTCTGGGGGTGATAGGATGTGCTAAATTTTAGGCTAGTGCCGTTCTTCTTGTACTTGATTCCACAACTTGGAAGTAAACTTTAGGTCACGGTCTAAAATAATTGAACTTGAAACACCATGCAATCAAACTATATCTTGAATATATAGTTCAGCTAGGTCTGTCACCTTTGTAGGGACATTTAAGGAAAGGAAATGCTCTGACTTGGTAAGGCGACCTACCACAACCCATATTGCATCATGACCTCTCTTGGACTTGGGAAGACCCACCATAAAGTCCATGGTGATCTCTTCCTATTTCCACTCAAGAATTTCATCCGACTGTAGCAATCCACCGGGTTGCTAGTGTTCAACCTTCACCATCTGGCACATGAGACAACTGGTGACATACACTGCTATGTCTCTCTTCATCCCAGGCCACCAGAAGTACTGTTCGAAGTCTTTAAACATCATGGTAGTACCGGGGTGTACCATGTACTTAGAACCATGAACTTCTTGCAAGATAGGATTATTTAAGGAAGAAGTTTAGGAACCCAAATACGACTCTTTTAGTGGATTCCATCATCTACCCCCCATTGAAGGATGTGTTTGAGGTTTCTCTAACAAACCTTTCATCTTGTCAAGCTCTGGGCTGTCTAATTGGGCAGCTAACAACTTAGTCAGTAGGTCGAGTTTTATCTCGATGTTAGCCATATGAATCTTGTCTTCTAAGGGATATAGATCCCACCTACCAAACTCTTCCAGTTCTCTCTACTGGCTAGATAAGATAGCTACACACCAGAGTTGTTTCTGATTGAGAGCAACTGCTACTACATTTGTCTTCCCAGGGTGATAGGTAGTGGTGAAATCATAATCCCTCATATACTCCATCCATCGTCTTTGTCTCAGGTTTAGGTTCTTCTGAGTCAGGAGGTACTTCAAGCTCTTGCGTCCATTAGTTTGGTCTCCATATTTGATGTTAAATTATAGAATTCAAGCTACACTTGATAATTAAATCCTCATCTAAAATTTCAATTTGGCGAGTACCTTTGTTCATCTAGGTTTCCAAACCATTCATTCAATATCCCCACGTCGGGTGTGGTAATACATCAAATTCTCAATTATCATAAAAAGATTTCAACTTAAGTATTTATTCCTCATATCACTTATATTCCTAGTATGGTATGCATATTTCTCATCTCTCACACTCATAACAAGATGAAATAAGCATTTGGTTGTAGTTCAAATATAGATTTCATCCCATTCCAAGAGTAGAGACAATGCATTTACACATTGGCATTGTATTTTCAAATCTAGGTCGAATCATTCTCCACATGACTCCAAACCATGAATACCACCATTCCCTTAATTCCATGTATACATATAGGAAAACTTTTCTCAATACCTTTGGGTCTTATCATAATTGATATTCACTAAATTTAGTCATTTCGTCAAGGTTTTTAGGATGTTGATACTTCTGGGGTGATCTTACCCTTATGCATGTAGGGAGTGCCTCTCACATTTACCCCTTAGGTCCCATAAACTCATGAAGGTGGCCAACCTCCTAACCCATGGGCCTCGGGAAGACATAGCTATTACCTCCCAACCCTATGATCTTGTGCATTTAGGGAACAATCTACTCCTACTCCCATCGGTCTCATCCCTTCTTGACCTTAGGAATGACTTTGGGTTCTATTGTAACTTTATTTATTTCATCACACATTTTTCTTGTGGTTGCTTTGATGATATTCAAGTACATTGTGTCCTTTAGAATTATCACTCCAATTTCCATCATCTCTCTAGGCACTCATATTTTCCTTATGTCCCTCTACGGGAAACATCGTAACCTACCCATCTCAGTCGGGCTGCATGCTACCGGTCACTTTCATAGTGACTTTTCTTCATGTCCCTTAGAGATGTTAATACTTGGGTCTAAAGAATCATATTCAATCTATGTGATTCATGTACTTGATCTCACAAGTTCTTTTAAGTGAACTTTAAAGTTACCTCAATTCTTAAAAAAGAATTTTGGTACTCACTCCTTTCAAAAGGGTCCTTTCCCAAGACAAGATAAAACTATCACTCGGTACTACCAAAGGTCACAAAACTATCCTGAATCCAAAGTTTATATCATCATATGTAGGAATATATCCTATCATTCCACCCACACATGTGGCCAAGAAGTAGACAACTTAATAAACCATTTCTAAGTTTCCTATCATGTCGTATCCATTCATCATGGTTGGACCAATTTCATACATATACATGATAGCATGGTAGTGTTAGACCAACTGGTGTGAGTGGCTCATCAAACATCATAGTCCAAGTGGGGTTTCCTTTAACCCAAAACTTGATAGGGGTGCCATGGTTAATCCCTACAATCTAGCTCAACCTTGTTAGCATTATATGCACCAGATATCACTACTTCCCCTCTTTGGTCTAGGAACCTCAGATTTACCTCCTTTGCATTAGTTATATAAACTGCAAGACTTAGCCGCTGAAGTACGTAGCAAACTAAAACATGATATGGCATGTTATTACCAACTTTATCTTCCCGTAAACAACCCTTAGAGTCCTACACAAGGATTACCAATCTGAGTGTAAGGCTTCACATTACATTACCATTCCTTACCTCTCTAGGATTTTGGGACTCTCTTTCTCTCACCTAGATGGTAGGTACTCATACCATCTATAAATATGTATAAGAAGCCTCTTTCTCTTTTCTAGGGTTTGGTCCCTCCAAATACATATAGGGTACGAGAAGCCTCTAGAGATCATGCATGAAGCAACTAAACTCATCCAATCAGGGTAGTCTAGTCTAGGACACGCCATACAAATCTTTCTCATGATTTCTCATGTCTTGAAGTCTAGGTTCCCAACCTTCTACTTCTGGGTCTCATTCTCTCATAAGTAAACCCTATAATAGGTCCTAGCACTAGAGGTTCCATATTTATAAATGGGGTTGAGGTTCATAAAGATACACCTCTTTTTCTAACGTGGCTTACCTTACATGATGAAGTGTATTATACAATCTTATGTTTAATTGAGATATTCATATACCATATTATCTAATTACATAACACAAAGCTTCTATTCATTTCCTCCAGTATGCCTATCTCATAAACCAACATGCATTACTCCTCTAGCATAGAACTAAATCCCATTGCCAGCCTTGATGTATTTCACTTCCACATAGGTGCATGCCTATATCCTACTCATATATGAGTGGGAACACACTCGTTAGGGTTCCTACATGGAGGAGTTTAAAAGTTTTGGTCACCACAACCTTCCGATTTAGGGTGTTATCTTTCTCTTAGATCATTTCTCCTTGCTAGGGATGACCCACCCTAGGTCGGGTCACCAAAACCAAAAGCTTCACTCGGGGTCATACAACCACTTATTATCTATGTTTCCCATGCATACTCTAGTCATCCATGTATATCATGCATGCATAACCTATGTACTTGCATGCATGGACAAACTAAGGTATCCAACTTATTGGGGTCTCTCCTTCTCTATCCACTACTTAAGGCTTTGGGTTGAGGCTAGGGTCTACATCATGCACCTTAAGTTTTGCGAGTCCCATGACCAACTGAGGTTGTTTTACCTTACCAACCCTAGTTCCATTTAGGGTTTACCTTTATAGGGGAGAAACAAATCAAGCATCTTCTCTTTATCATAATTTCCACTTTTATTATTTGGAAGAGGATGGCTTAATCCTTAACACTCTTATCCCCAAAACTCAGAATGAGGCGGAGAGAGATAAAACCTTTAGCACTTAAAGTTTGTCCAGTGAAAGAGGATAAAGAAGGGATACAAGTAGATGAGAAATCCTAGAGGTATCTTATTTTGAGTAAAATCCTCAGATTCTGGCCATGCATTCACAAAGATTCTGGGTGTTCTCATAAACTGACTAGCAGATCATAGGAAAATCTTGCCATCTCCTGGATCGTGATCCTTTTTTGGACACCTCCATCTTTGGAAAATTCTCTAATAAATCTGTTGGGCTCTAAAGAAGTTTACAAAATTTATAATTATTAGAGATTATATGGAAAACCAGGCTCTGATACCAAATGTAATGACCCCACCTCCCGACAGCCTCCAATTAAAGAAGGCCAAGAACCTAGAGTTGTTAACCAAACAAGATCATATGGTTTTGCAAATAATAAAAAATAATTAATAAATTCTACCACAACTAAGCTTAATGCATGATATAAAAATTTTCTTTACACATACCTTTCAAAAATGACATTTCATAATTTTACCCAAGAAGAGAACTATCTAACTATATTCCTCCAAACATTATATAACCTTGTTCTTTTTCAATGTCACTTTTTATTGAATATCCCCTTTCCATTAAGCGTGTAGAGGTAACTACATATTAACCTAAAATGCTGACAAACAAAATGTCAGTCACTATAATGAGCTATACTGGTATGTGGGGGAAACAAAATGTTTGTCATAACACCATATTGCAACAAATTATTGTTTAGAAGATCAAACTTTACATATTAAGCATACCTACTCAATCATGACATATCCAAGCCACTATGTTGTCCTTATAGTGGACATGGATAGTACCTTTCCCATATGGTAGTTCCTCATTAGCCCCTTTTAGTCATACCCTAAAGGTAGACCAAGACTTAGAGTTGTAAAGTCGTATGATCCTACCCAAAGGTAGACCAAACCTTGACTCATGATAATTTGTTTATCCTACCCTAAGGTAGACTAATACCTAAATCATCAGTTTCTCACATATACACAAAGCTACAGAGGAGGATTAGGATCTGAGCTAGTCATGTACATATTTATGGTGATAGCCATAGTCACTTTATAGTTGCAAGAATTAAAGTGCATCCAAGCAGTAAATTTCAAACAACCGGTAAAAACTCAGAAATCATCATGAAACTAGAGTAATTAGATATAAGAGTAACCACTTACCTATCTCAACAATTACTTGAAGTCCAAGCAAGATCAATCAGAAAATCCAAACAAGAAACCAACCAATTTATCCTGAAAGTTAAAGAATAACATCCATGTATCATTATTTTATCCAAACCATCATTAAGACTGACTTGAATTTCAAGTTAGGGTAGAGGTGAGCATTCAGTTAATTCCGTCAGTTATGAATAATTTGGTTCGGTTAAATGGTTAATTTGTTATTTGAGATTTTAACCGTTAACCTAACAAAATTAATGTGGGTTAATTGGATTATGGTTAATTGGTTAATGATTAATTCTGTCTGTTAGTTTGGTTAACCAAATAACACTTTTGTAATAGTATTGTATGAAATTACTCATAAAATTTTGAGAAATTTTTATATTATAGTAGTATTGCATATAAATTTAGAGGTGCATAGTTAATTGAAACATGATAAATATGTAAACGTAGAGTTTTTATTAAATAAAAGTACAACTATGTAGGTATATATATGTGTGTAGAGTATTTTTAAATAAATATATTTTAACTATTCGGTTAATTCCATTAAAAAATATAAATATTTTTATCCGTCAAATTAACCATTTAACCAATTAAACGAATTAAATTAACCAGATTAACCAAATTGTCCAAAATAAATTAACCATTCATTTTTAACCATTCGGTTAATCGATTATGAACCATATTTTTCTCACCCCTAAGTTAGGGTTTCTAGATCAACTTCAGGGTTTTAGTAGGTTTTGGCTTCCCAAACTCTAGTTTCTACTTTTCATGCTTTATTAGGTTATGAACCCTAATTCTTCATTAAATATACCTTTTACTTCATGTACACCCTAATTTATGAAACTAAGGGTTGTTAAACCCAAATAACATCCAAGTTTCTCTTTTCTTCATAAAAGATCAATCTATTACAACCAATATCAATTGGACACATTGGGATCATCAAAACTTAGAAACCATGGTTTTAATTCCTTTAATACATTAAAAATATTAACTTTAAGTACTTTTTGAACTAGAAGAAGATATAGACCCTCATTATATCTAATTAGAATCCTCACGCTATCCTAATAACCTTCCATATATTACTTGCCACAATCAGAGCTACCAATAATTAGTTATGATTATTCCAAATTACTTACCCCTGGACCAATGAGATATCGACATGTTGGAAATTCAGCCCCTTTTCCTTTTCCATATGGATTAGGGATCCACGAATTAGCTTCCTCCACATGGACCGACACCTAGCTGAGGCAGAAGTACCCTTTTTACCCTCCCATCCTTGGGTGCGGCTGTCACAAGCCATGGGGGTAGGAAGATAATTTCACATGTCATCATCTTCAAACTACTCCCCGATCTTCTCTAGACTGTGATAGCTTCCAAGGGGGTCAATGTTGAGAGTTGACTCCTCATTTCTGGACCCAAGGAAGGAAGGCGATCGGGTCGGCTTCTTCGCCTCCTCTCACTAGACTTGTAGGTGACTGCCAATTAGCTAGAGTAATGAGAAGCAGAGAGCAGAAGGGTGGTTTGCATTCACAATAGGTTGAAGGAAAACCAAGGAGAAGGAGACAGGGTGCAGTTCAATTGGAGGTAGAAATGTGAACCTTGGGTCACTTAGAAATTTGTGGTCGAGTTGCGATCTCAAAGGCAGTTTGTTTCTACCTTTTATAAGTGGGCATCCAGAAGGTTGAGCGCCAACCTAATCTCTGATTGGGGAAAACATTAATGGTTACCAAACCAAGGATATACAAGGATGGTTCTGCCTAGAATCACCTCCTAGTTCCAACAAGAACCCTCCTATTCTCTCTCATGGATTGGGTAAAGAGAGGGGTGCAAAAGGGGAGATGGAGTTATTGTTCATGTTGTTTCCTTTTTGGCTGGAAGCAGGTGATGAAGGCCCTGCCATTGGATCTTAGATCTAAAGGTCCTAGTTGCGTGTGTCAATAAAAAGGCTGATAAAATGATTCTAATATAAATCAAAATTGTGACATTCAATGATATTCCATTCACTTTAGGAATGTTTATAAAATCCATATCTCTCAAACCATGCATCATTTTAATCCCAAATTTTAATGGTAAGTCTTTAATGAATTAAGTTATTTGTGTGTAAAGTTTGGAATCAAAATACGAATACGAAAGAGACTTTTCTTCATATGCTAGTCATCTACTTTTAAGGCATATATTATGCAACTAAAATTCGTTTTTCTCTTTCTTTCTCTTCTATTTTCTTTATTTTGATTCCTTTTCTTATTAGAAACTGAGTGGAACCAAAAACTAATCAATAGTGGTCATCCATACCACTTTCTAGAGAACTCTACAAAATTCTCACATATGCACTCAATTGTCATTCATTTCTTTTTCCTTTTGCTTTATTATGGGATTTCTTTTATCCTTTTTCTCTTTTTATCTTTATTGAATTTATCAAACCAGTATAAACCAAAAAATTCGTTCATCCAAGGGAAATTTTGTAATAGAATGCATTCAAAGCATACAATTTTCTATTCAAATCCGTTTTATTTGCAAAATTGCATTTCAATCGATACAAGAAAAATTGAGGTTATAACAATTCAACCATACACAATTATTCATGAGGTATTGTCCATAACCACGCATACATCCAAAATCAAAATGACTTTAGGGAAACCCTTATCAATATATTTCATATATATGATATCATATAAATATATTGGGATCCTATGTGGTATTTGATCAGAAATGCAAATTAATCATTTTAAGTATTCTTGTTGTATGTAATAAAGTAAATGATAAAACAAAAATCCCATCATATCAATTAAATCCCAAAACATACTAAATTGATGTTTCTATGATACCCCTATTCGGAAAAATAGCGACAGAGATGGCAGTGGAAGCAAAATTTTTCTTTCCATATTCCTTTAACTAGCAGATTGCGTCAACAATTACAGATTGGGAAGGAATGTTCCAAGACATATACCTAGTCTTGGAGAAAGTCCAATGACTATTCTTGCAGTGGCGTGATCCTTTCACAAGTAGCACATGGAAAACTATTGGGCCGCCCCCTGGTACAACACTGTGGACGGCAATGCTTGTTGTCCTCCTAGTGTGGTGGAAACGACCTCCACACCTCTATGTAGTGCACATGGCCAACTAGGAACTCTTTGTCATGATCACTAGAGACAATGTGATAGAGTTGTCCCTTTGAATCTCAACCTGCTATCATTGACTTACTCTCCCTTTTACGAGTAAGACTTGCTCAGTCTCTCATGTTACCACAAATGTGAGAGGACTACAATTATCAGGGCTTATTGTTGTCTCTCCTAAAAGCCTTGACTATCCACCCTTTATATAACATGGTCAGGTTTAGGGTTTCTAGAACATCTAGGAGTCAAAGAGACAAAATTTTATGTATTTTCTAGATGTTGTGAACCATGAAATGGTTGGTTCATCACTTAACTGATCGGTTCACATGTGAAACAATTGGTTCAATACTTGAATCGTTTGGTTCACTATGTTTCCTATTTGTATACATATTGGCTTTCAATGTGACAATTAATGCACAACATGGCATCAACATCAATCCTTGATCTACTCTTACTAATTGCTCAGCTGTTCAATTCACAATGTCAATCAGATGGTTTACATTTTTGAACTGGTCAGTTCATTTCTGAACTAGTCAATTCACATACCCGTTCAAGAGATGTTTAGCCATTGTAGTTTAAATTGAATACCTAACAATTTACTAATCAAGTTAAACCTCATTAATGAGTAAACTCGTACTCAAGGTGCATCCTACGTGTGTGACCCTATAATACTAATTTATATTGGTAGTGAATGTCTATAATGAATTTATGACATCACAAGCAATGAGTGGTATATAACAACACAACATTGCTACCCAAGTAATTGGGAAGTTGGAGAACAACTTCAACCTACATTACCTGATTTGTGTAGTTGTGATTGTATAGTTCCTTTGTCTCTGATATTCAGATTGAATTCAAGGCATAAAATCATCATCCTCTTAACATTCAATCCATGTTCCTTGAACTAGAGCAGACAGTCTGAGATGGATGTGAGCTCACATATCGTGTATTGATTCACATGAGAATGGATATATGTTTCTCATTCTAACTTGTCAAGTGGCCAAGATATCTACTCCAGAAGGGGGGACAAATCCCATCTACATCACTCATAGTCAATCCCCATGTGTCACAATGTATCTGAGCATCACCTTAATGATAACCCTTACTCAAGGTCACATTAGATGATGTCAAAGTACATCCAATAACATGTGATGAGTGTGGTGATTTTAGGCCTAAGAACCAAAATCATTATGGATATCATTCAATGGTTTTCATGTATTACTCTCAAGGTGGGTCTGTTTGATACACTTGTTCTATAACAAGTACATTTGTGCTTGGTTTTATATCACATATCATGACTAATGAGATTATGTCATCAACAAACACACTCTATTATTATGCATTATTATTGTCTATTAGATTCCACAATAACATCTATCTAGGGACATAACAAGAATGTATGTACTCTTATCATATATATGATCTCATTGTTTACATACTCAACCTCTATACATATGTCATTGAGTCACGTCATTCTTTAGAAATCTATCATGTTACCATTATCTCATTATTGAATAAACATATATAAAAAGATTTCCTATTATTAATGAAATCATTTACAAGATATGTCATTACAATCATCATATGGGATTAAGAGAAAGATTTCTCCCCCCTCTCTCTCTAGGCATACATACCATCAACTACTTATTGCTAGTTAGTGCTATTTTAGGTCCTTAATTACTCTAGTTGCCAAAATTGCTAGATTAGGGTAGTTTATCTCTTATCCTAGCTCCTTACTATCCCTAGGCTATTAAATAGGATTACATATGTAGTGTAGGTAGCGTTACAATTAGATATTTCTTTTCTTTCCTTAGTTCAACTTGCTCTTTTATTTCTTACTTTCCTTTCCTTACTCATTAGAACTAAATTATAAAGTGTTAACTTAGATTTTTCTTATTGATCTCTTTTAATTGCTTATTTGGACCTCTAGTGTAAAGAAGTGAAAAATCTCCTTACTAAAAATTTGAACAATAGAACCTCCAGTCCACACACTCAAAATGTATGATGGAGTGGGTGTAAAATTTTCTATTCTTTATATAATAGTAATCAAAAGACCAAAGTATAGAAGTGAAATAAAAACATGATTATATTCAATTATAAATAGGGGAACATCTTAAACTTACATCATAAGGATCAATGTAGAGGAAATATAAACAACCTCAAAATTGTCTCCAAGCTTTAACTTCACAATCTATGTCCAGGTCAACATGCCTTGTCATCCAAATCCTCCACCTAGGGTTGGAAGCATACCCCATCAAGAAGAGAAAATGAAAGAGATCAACAAAAGCTGGTATGTGCATACTAAAAAGAAACTTTGAGCAATATAAGGAAATAAAGGACATCAAATGTAAAGGCTTCCCATGCAAGAGATAAGGACTACCCAATCGGTCATAAAAGAAAAGAATCATCATCATCATGAAAGAAGATACTTGCCATAATCAAAACAATAAAGCAGTGCCACTTAAGCACATATCAAGATTTGGGCACATAACCCATCAAGATTTTTGTCACATAACCCATCATCAATTTCATCAACCTGCATGCATGTGAGATAAACATAGCCCTAGAATAATATAAACACAATTGGCGGCCAACCCTCATAAAATTGAAACCTGATAGAGAAAGGAATACTGCCAATCTCCCAAATATATATAAAATGGGTCAAGACACACATCTTGCCCAGGGTACGAGGTTCCTTGCCATCCCAAAAAGGGAAGGAAATATCACATCTTCTATAAAAAAACCCAATGCAATTTACACTACTCTAGTGCTACTGAATCACATAGCATGTAAAATGTAGAGGCAAGTAAAAAGTATAATCAGGATGAAACAATGTTGGCATCACACAATGGACAACATAAATATATAAACATCCACATCATAGTGGGCATATATCAACAGGTAAAATCCACATCATAGTGAGTATATATCATCAAACGTCCAACTTGCACCAAGGCATAAGAAATAGAGTCAAAAGAATATCCATGATCACAAGACCAATAACAAAATAAGATACTTCACATGAAGCATGATTTCAAAAGAACAAGACAATGTGTAGGCTAATGTCCATATGACCAAAAGTAAGAAAAAATAGGCTAATTGCTCAACAAGAATAATTGGGGATGCAAACATACCTCAACATCAGAGTCAAGCTGATCTAAAGTCACATCTAGGTCAAAGCCTAGGCATCCAAAGAACCTATTAAGCACTTATGTAGATTTTGTATCAATTTCATGTAAAATATCCAAACCCTAAAAACACAATTTTCATTATATGTGAATTAGGTTATCAAAACCATGCCATTTTAGGTTATCTTTTTCTGAGTCTAAAACATATTTTATTACATTTTTTTGACTTACAAATCTTTAGTTATGAATTTTTACAATTAATTCATCATTAAGTAGATCCATTAAAATCACCTCTTTAAAACATCAGATTCAGGTGACAAAACCAATACCATTAGAAAGCTTGTATTTTTCTAAATCTAACAAGTATTTATTTGTAATTTTTTGATTAGTAGATTATTAGTTATGAATTTTTAATCCTTGGCAAATCACAAAATTCCACGTCGGTATTTGCTGGCGAGAAAGTAGGGGAGAGCCGGACCTCTGACATGGCCCAATCACAGGTGGCCATGTCAGTCGATCAAGCCAACTAGGCACCGTTCAAGGTAAAAGAAAACAAAGGTCAGAAGGACCCTTATACCCCTGGAGAAATAAAAGAAAACAAGAGACCAAGGGGGGTAGAAGGGGGATTAAACCAAGGGGTCTCATCCCCAGCCTTTCCCGTGCCATAGATGCATGAAGCAGTAGGCAACATCCTGGTAGATTTGGGAAAAATTGGTGGACGCGATAAACTTCAAACCTGAGTGCAAAAATGCGAAGAGCAAAGAGCGAGGAAAGTTACCCAAGCATCAATTTCGTTGTAGAGGTTCAGGTAGCTCGACGGTTGAGTGCGTTCCAGCATAGAGGAGGTTGAGAATGCAACAGTAGCACACACAATTTTTGGGGGAAATTGAGACGAGGGACCGGTCGAAGGAGTTAAACAGAAGAGTTACCAGCACCCAAAGAAGGAAAACGAGGGCGATGGCACTGCTGCCACATCACAGGAAGATAGGATGGAGAAAGGGTTTTGGGGGTTTCTTTTATAGGGAACGAGAGAGGTGATGTTAGGGGTTAGGTTGTGCAGAATCCTCTCCTAATAAAAAAGGGACAAGAACCATGGAACGAAGTGGAGAATCAAGGGAGAAAGGGGAAAAACTCAGAGACAAGCCACCGAAAACACTGTAGCCATCTCCTACTCGAGGTAGGAGACGACCTCTCAACCGTTGGATGGAAATCTAATGGCCCACAAGGCTCCCAAAGAAAGGAAAGCCAGCATGATAGATTACTTTAGGAAAATCACAGAAATCAGGGTGTGACAAGGAAATAATTCAAATTAAACCAAAGTGGGGTCACATTAATGCACCTTTTTCTCTCTCTTCGATTTTGGGCCTTATCATTATCCAAATTGAATGAAAATTTTTACATAGGTTAATTAAAGCATGTATATTCTGGATATAAAATTAGATTTGCCTTTTGAAAACTTTTAATATGTTAAATAAATCAATTACTATTTTCTCTTTCTTCCTTCATTAATGGCTTTAAGATTATCCAAGTTTGATGAAACTTGACCCAAAATTCATACTTAATGTGTTGGATACGAATTTACCATCAATTTTATATATTGGAGTTGTTTGAGCATTTATTTAATATTTTGAAGGTTTTACACATACTCTATCTCATGATTTGACCTTTTAAGCAAACTTTCTCTAAATTGGATGAAAATTCACCCTGAGCTTTATTTATTATGTAGATTAAAAATATAAGATTATTTTCCTCTTTTGGAGTCATTTATTATTATATTTGATATTTTACAGAAAACACACATCTTCTTTACCAATTTGAATTAAACGAATTATTATTATGTGATTAATGTGAAACTTGACTCCCAAGGTAATTGGGACCCAAGGAACATGATTTTAAACTTAGATTTTATTTTTGGAACTTCTTTTTATGAGATATGTCATATGGCCCATTAGTGGTCCATTATCATAAGTACTCATTCAATTAGGTTATTAGGGTAGTTTTACATGCATTAGCTCACATTGGTCATTCTAAACCTTTTCTTTCAAGTCTAACCTCAAGCCATATTTGGTCAAACCCAAAAGATCACAGTTCTAGGGTAGGGTCCAAGATCCGGTATGTTACATCTAGTGTAATAAACAAAAACCGAGATCAAACCATTGAACTCTAAAAATTACTCGAGGAACCTAGGTTAAGCTAACATAGCCCTCTTACACCCTTCTCCCTGAGGATTGTCCCCTAACTTGCCACTTTCTTATATTATAATATGATCTCATGTTCTAGTGGGTGAAGATTATTAGTGTATGTAAGCATGTTTGGTTAAGGTTTTATACATTTTGAAAGATCCTTGTTGTGTTCCTTAGGGTACATCATTTTAAAATTAAATTGGTTGGGTGTACCTTATGGAGAATGCACTAAACTTTTTGGCATTGTTCCTATAGAGATAGGTGCTCATCCTAGCTAGTTAGTTTTTCTTTGACTTTTCCTACTGCCCTCACCATTGCTATTCTTTATTCTTTGTGTTACTTTTAATACTTATTTACTAACTTACCTTCTTTTGATTGGTTGTGCCTTGTACAGATGATAGTTAGTACATGTCTGGATGTTGTTCTCTTTCTATTGAGTTATTCCTAGCAGACCACAAGATAGGAATACGAAGGCATAAAAATTGGCACAACCAACACCAAGTTGAGATACAAGATGATAGGGAGATCGAGATGCACATGATCAACCACCTTCACCCCCTACACTCGTGCATAAGCCATTTCATGACAAATTTATGGCTAGAAACTAATCTTCTCCTATTTCTACAAGAGTGGATCAAATTCCCAAACAACAATTTTGAATTCCACCAACTCTTCTTGGACTTCTCCGTACGTTCTATGGGTTTGAGAAGGAAAATACGTACCATCATATTGATGCCTTCCTAGAGACATGCTTTATCTTATGCAGGTCCGAAAATATGGATGATTCCATTAGGCGTGCATTGTTCCCTGTCTTCCTTCAAGACAAAGCAAAGGAATGGTACATGTCTAAGCCTAAAATTTTTATTTGGAAGAAGTGAAAAATGATTTCTTGAAGAAGTTCTACCTTAGATTCAAGATTACCCAGATGAGAAGTTATGTAACCTCCTTCAATCAAAAATAAAATGGAGAGCTTCATGCACATGGAAAATGTTTGAGAGTTGATTTCATATTGGCCTCATAAGGAGGTTCCTATTTGGAAACTATCTATTCTTCTACACTGGTCTTTCTAAAATTGGGCCAAACTATTGTAGACTCATCTTGTAGTGTAGCATTCATGGACAAACCCCCTGATGACTCTTAGTCCCTTTTTGACCATTTATTTCAACACTCCAGACACTGAGCTTGTAGTGTTGATGTAAATTGTGATAGAAACAAGAGAGTTGTGCCTCCTCACGCAAAGCATGATGCAAATATACAAATGATGAAATTATTGCCATACATGATGAATGTCATGAAGAATCTTTGGGAGGTTCTTCTAGACACTCCGCCAACTCCATGGAGCCTCTTTGTGTGGAGGTTTAATCTCTACAATACTATGGCATCTGAAAAAACTAAAACCAAATGTCCAATTCTGACACTCCCAAATGGAGAAATCACCCAAGTATCTCATGGAAGCAAGAAGGGGACTAAGAACAAAGAAATAGTTCAAGATTGAAGAAGAAGTACTTGGAAGATTAAGGACCTTAGATGCGGTGAACAAAGTTGTTTCATCTCATGAACAAATGATTAGTCATCTTGAGAAAAGATTGGACCAAGTTTCTCTATCACTTACCTATCTTGAGGAGGGTAGACTTCCTACCCAAACCATGACCAACCCAAACAATGCGAGTGATTCCTTGGGTGCCCATCAAGGCACCTACATTCCACCACAAGGGATGGTTTCATTCCTTCAACACTAGAAAATCCCCATAACCCCTATTGTCCACCACCATCACAACCTCCATTCAATCTCTAATACACCTGAAAACCACCCCATCTATACCAACAACCACCACATCAATACTCACCACCTCCAAAAAAACATCCACAACAACCACCTTAAATACTCAAAAATTTCAATACACCACACCAAAGACCACCACCTCCTCCACAACTGTAGGGAAATATGGAGAAAAATAATGGAATAGAAACAAAAATTTAACTTCCATATCCCCTTTGAATTGTAATCACTTCAACAACTATGTAATGGGAAAGGTGGTTTTGAGGTTATATTTGGTCTTGGAGCAAGTCCAGTGACAAGCCACTCAATGTAGTGTGTGCCTTTCTTCAAGTTGCACCTGGACAACGTCTGCATCAGCCACCTAGTTGTTTACCACTGATAGTAGTTGACTTTGTCTGCTGAATGGAAGGAAACAACCTCCTCACCTCTATAGTAGTCGAAACAGACCATTGTGAACTCCTAACTTTCTAGATGAACAGACATGAAGGAGTTGTCCCTTTCTAGTCAGTGTACTAGAACCAACTTGCTCTCCCACAATTGACTCTCCCTTGCTATTCCTCCTTTTGACGGGTAGGACTTTCTCAGGTTCTCTTTGTTACCACAACCAAAGATGACGACAATCATCATTGATAATGGATGTGTCTGAGAAGTGCCTAATACCCCTCTATTTATTGGAGAGTTAGGGTCAGGGTTCCCAATGTGAGAGGGAGTCAAAGGGGATGGAATTTCATGAATTTTCACATCTTGTGAGTGATGAAATGATAGGTTCATAGGTGAACGCATCGTTTGGCATGTTAGATAATAAGTTCAGCCCTTGAATCGATAATTTCAACATGTTTCCCAATCATAGTTGTAATGGCAATTAATATTTGATTGATATGTAACATGATATCAACACTAATGCTCGACCCAATTGAATTGATCAACCAATAGGTCAGTTGAAACTTGAACCGGTCAGATTGTAGACTTGAGGTGATTAGTTCATCTATTGAATCGGTCATCTCATGGTATTGATTGCCAATTTTTGTTCAATTAACCTGATGCTTGAGTCGATCAGTTCAACACTTGAACTGGTCAGTTCACAGTCCAATCAGTCAACATTCTACTGTTGTTGTTTAAATTGAATACCAAACTCTTTAGTAATCTAGTTTAAACTTCTTTCATGAATAATCTACTATTTCAAGTGTATCCTATGTGTTTGACCCTATAGGTTCCAAGCTACATGGGTAGTGAATGTCCATAACTGATTTATGACATCACCAACAATGAGCATTATCAAGAATCACATCATTGCTACCCAAGTAATTCTGAAAGTTGGAGAACAAATTGAACCTACAAATTGTTAAAGGTGATATAGTGATTGTATATTTCCTTTGTCACTAATATATAATTTGAACTTGAGGTATGGTATTGTCATCCTCTTAAATGTTGAATCCATGTTCCTTGAATAAGAGCAGACTGTATGAGATATATGTAAGCTCAATATCACATATTAACTCACACGAGCATGTCCATGCATTTCTCGACCTCACTTATCAAGTAGCCAAGATATCCTACTCCTATAGGAGGAAACAAAACCCCTCTACAACACTCATAGTCATCCCCATGTGTCATAGTGCACCCAAGCACCATCTTTATGGAAAATATTATTCAAGGTCACAATGGATGATGCCAAGCACACCAAACGACATATGATGAGTGCAGTTAATTTAGGTCCAAGAATCTAAATCACCACAATCACTATAAGAGATGTTTTCGACTACCAATCACTATAAGAGATGATTTTGACTACCAATCATGGTTTCCATGTATCATTCTTAAGGTGGGTTTGACCAATACACTGTTCTCTAATAAGTACTTGTGTGTTTGGTTTGATATCACACATCATGATTGATGAGAGTTTGTCATCAACCAACACACACTCTAGACATATGTATTATTGTTGTCTATTTTACTTCCACAGTAACAAGAATGTATGCACTCATGTAATACATATGATCTCATTGGTTAGGTACTAAATTTGAAGACATAAGTCATTGAATATCATCATTTTTAGACATTTATTTTGTTACTTCATTATCTCATAATTGAATAAAGAAAAATCAATAAAATTGCCTTTTTATTAATCAATTTGTTTACAAGACATGGCATTAAAATCATCATATGATTTGCTCTATGGGAATACATACCAACACACTCCCACTCACACTCAGAGCCAATCACCCATGAACGTAGTACTAAGTGATCTAACATGACCATCATGATTCTGCTATGAAAGTATTTTTGTCAAGGAGTCAACCACATTGCTTTTGGTTGGTACTCTACAAATCTTCTCATCTCCTCATCATACAATCTGTCATATGAGATGCAACTGCCTTTGTATGTTCTTGGAACATTGATGCGATATGGGTTCCTTAGTTTGTGCAATAGCTCAATTGCTGTCACAATATAGCTTTATTGCATCATTGATGCTTGGAACCACCCCAAGTTCATAAATTAACTTCTTGATCCAAACAACCTCCTTTGTTGCATTGGATGCATCAATATACTCAGCCTCTATTGTAGAATCCTCATATGTCTCTTTCTTGGAACTCTTCCAGCTCATAGCTCTATTTCTGAGGCAAAACATGAATCCTTATTGTGATCAATAATCATCTTTGTCAGTTTGGAAGCTTGCATAATTGTAACTTTTACTACCAACTCTTCCTCTATTATGTACACAAGGAACTAAACCTTAGTTCTTCTCAAGTACTTAAGGATGTTCTATATGGTTTTCTAGTGACTCTCACTGGGATCTAACTGATATTTTCTAGTCATGATCAAGGAATACGAGATGTTGGACATTTACATAACACCATGTATGTGATAGATCGAACTGTAGATGCATATGAAATCTTACTCATGCACTCTCTTTCTTCACAATAACTAGGACATTAAGCTCTAGCGATGTTGACCCCATGAAACATGGACATGTTTATTCTCTTTGAGTTCTCCATGTTGAACCTCTTCAACACTTTGTCAATTTATGTGCTCAGACTTAGTCCAAGAAGCCTTCTAGATCTATCTCTATAGATCTCGATTCCTAGAATAAAGGATGCTTTGCCTAAGTCCTCCTTAGAGAATGTACTTCCCACCCAGGTCTTTTCCATCTATAAATAAGGAATGTCATTCCCTATCAATAGTATGTCATGTACATATAATATGAGGAATATAATTATTCTTCTACTAACCTTCTTGTACACACAAGGTTCATCTTCATTTTAAATAAAGCCAAACTCTTTGACTATCTTGTCAAAACGAAGATTCCATCTCCAAGATGCTTGTTTCAATCCATAGAGTGGCCTTTGTAGCTTATAGACTTTATTTGCATCCTTTTGATTTATTAAACCCTCATGTTGTTTCATGCCATCCTAAATAAGATTCTCATTAAGGAATGAGGTTTTAACATCCATCTACAAAAGCAAAAAACTTCCATCATAGTCAACACCTTGAACTTGTTTTAAACCTTTTGCAACGAATTTGCCTTTATAGGTTGTACATTACCATCCATTTTAGTTTTCTTCTTGAAGACCCAATTATACCCTATGGGTTTTACCCCTTCAGGTGGATCCATCAAGTTCGATACCTTATTGGTGTACATGGATTCCATCTCAAAATCTCATGGTCTCAAGCAATTTCTTGGATTATAGTTCCTTAGTAGCTTTTAGGTAGGTTGTTGGATCATTATCTATGACCATCTAACCACCCTCTTGAGTCACAAGATAAAAAAAATCTTTTAGGATCAAGGTGTGTTCTATTAGATATAAGAGGTTCTTGTGTTACATGAGGAATTTGAGATTCCACAACAATTTGGGAGTCTTCTTGATCCTCTTGTACCTCCATATAAATATTTCTTGTTGGTCTAAAACCTCTTTGAGTTCTACTTTTATCCCATTGATTCCTTTGGAAATAAATTCCTTTTCAAGGAATATGCCAGTCCTGACAATAGAAAATTTATTTCCAGATGGAGTCTAAAAATAGTATCCCCTAGTTTCTTTAGGATATCCAACAAAATCACATTCATCAAATTTGGGTCTTAGATTTTCAAGAAACATTTTCTTGACATAATCTTTGCGTCCCCAAATCTTCATAAAAACACATCAGGACATTTTCCATACCATATCTCATATGATGTATTTTGAATCAATTTAAATGGTATGTGGTTAAGTGCAAACACAACGGTTTGTAGAGCATGTCCCTTGAAGGAAGTCGAAAAATCAATAAAACTCATCATTGATCACACCATATCTAGAAATTTATGATTCCTTCTTTCTCATACACCATTGTGCTATGGTGTTTTAGGTGGAATCCACTATGATACGATACCACGGGATCAGAGAAAGTCCTCAAAATATTGACAAAAGTACTCTCCACCTCAATAAGAATGAAGTGCCTTAATACTTTTGCCAAGTTGATTATGTACTTCATTCATGAAATCTTAAACTTTTGAAGGGTTTCTGACTTATGTTTCATCAAGAAACATACACATACCTACTGAAATCATCATTAAAGGTAATGAAGTACTAATAACCACCTCTAGTATTTGTTCTAAAAGGGCCACATACATCAGTATTTATGAGTCCTAATAGATCACTAGCCCTCTCACTATTTCTAGTGAAGGGAGTCTTTGTCATCTTGCCCAACAAACAAAAATGACATGTCTCCATTGATTTGAAATCAAAAGAGTCTGGATAACTTTAACACCCGGATTTTCCTTATCACATGAGCGGAAGAATTTTTTTTATACTGGGGGTGTCACAAACATGATTATCATTGCAATGAAAGTAAATGAAACACTTTGCATAACTATGAAACAGATTCATACATAGTCCTTGATAAAAAGGAAAACTACAACTCATCTAATATACTATGGTAATAATACTATGCATAAAAAGAGATTTCTAAACTCTAGACCGCCTTGGTAGATGGCTCCCCACTAGATAAGCTTGAAAATCTCCTAGACCTTTATTTGTTCCTTTGATCCTCAGCTGCTCCAAATCCTGCGAACATCGCGTCCCCATCCATGCATTAGGAAAATTAGTCATTAGAGTAAGTGGCATGAGTATTTCAAAAATATACATTGTTAAAGGACTGAAATATTACAAAAGATTCTTGAACATTATAAATATGAAACGAACATTTAACTCTGATTAAATCTAGAAACATATTATCTCTCATTTCTTAAACTCTTATTTCTACTCTATCTTTCTAGAGACCTATACTCTGGGTCTCATGGTCTACACCAAAGTGTCTAGATCATAAATATCTTATCTGAATTCCTCTCTTCACACTCGTGGATGAGATTACAGAAATGCTCTAATCTTAAGTATCTTTTACTTATGATTTTTATCTACTTGTGGCCACCATTATCCAATAAGTCCTCCTGAATTGGCGTATCTACGCCCTGAATTGGTACCAAAGTACCCTGAATTGGCACTACATGCCTCTGAATGACACTGAGGTGTCTCTGAATTGGCGTGACTACACCCTAAATTGGTGCCGCAACACCTCCGAATTGGAGTAACACTCCTCTGAATTGGCAACAGATGCCTCTGAATCGTCCCGGGACTACTGAATGAGGACTTATCATATAATGTCTTATGGGAAGGTTTCAACTTAATTATCTTAAGTCTAAACTTACTTAATTCTTAATCTGAACTGAAGCTGAATACTGATTGCTTTACTAAATTCTTAATCTGAACTTATCTTATATTAAAACTGAACACTGATAACTGAACTTATCTAAAACTGATTACTGAGTACTGAGCATGTACTGAATTCTAAATTTGATTCTGAATCTAAATATTTTATTCTTAAGTTCTAAAGTAAATTCAATGTTGGATTTGAACATGTATCTCATTATCTGGGTAAACCTTATTCTAAAACTTTGATTTGGGTAAGATTACTTCATTATACCATTTATATCATACATGAGTCTAATGTCTTATGAGAAAATATCTGAAATGAGTATAGAAATACTAAATATACAAAAGTAACTTAAGTAATATGTATAGATAAAGTATGCTATATGATTCTTGGAAAGATAACTCATTCTCTATTAAAATCTCATTACACACTGATCTTAATGGACTTAAGTCTTAAATCATAAACCATAAAATATAAACCTTAGAAAATCTTAACTTGCATCTTAATCATACTCAATTTATATAAAATCTAATTAAGTTTGATCTCAATACATTCATATAAACTTAAATCTTAGATCTTAAAGTAGAAATCATATAAAGTCTCATCCTACAAATTAATCATGACTTAATGTCTCATAAATCGATAATATCATCATAAACTCATGTTACCATATATTCTGATTCCAATAATACCTTTATCTTGAAAATTGGGCCATGTTCTACCATGTACAACACCCATATTCTCACATAATACTTAACTTCTTAAACACTAATCTTTCTAAGGAATCCATTTCACTTCTTAATTCTTAGATCGCTACATATATAAGAAACCTTGATGACATGTTCCTACTTGAACTCTTATCAAACCATTATATCTATTAATGAGGGGAATCTTAACAATATGTTCTACTTGAAATCTTAATGCATGAACACATCTATATATGTGAGGTATACTGATAATATATTTGAAATTAAGATCATAATACATGGTTATATCACAAAACCATGAAAGGATAGAAGTCTAGTGTTAGTTATTATTTTGTAATCCTGAGTATCCATATGAAACGTCTCTAAGGGATATGAAAAAAATATATTCTCTTATCCTTCTTATGAACTTAATTCATGATCTTAAATCATTCCATAACACATCACTACCTAAGGCATTGAGCATATAAGTTCTACAATCATAAAGCACATAAAATCTTTCTTGCATATCTTGACTTAGAATATTGGACATGAAGGTTTCAATTAAGAAGCATGTAAATGTACTAGGAATGATAAACATAAATACTCATGGGTATGAACCACTTACCTCTTGTACTGGGGTATCTATAAGGAAGTCTTGATTCCAGTTCCATAACTTTAATAACGTGGGTATCATCATAGTTTTATTAGTCCAAGCCTATGTTCCCTCTCTTTATTTCTAAATCTCAAATCACGTCTTCCTAACTATATATACAAACTTAGGGTTCTTAAACATAACTTTAATCTATTATTACCATAAAATCTTGATGTTGAAATAAAACAAAACTCATACTATATAATCAGTATTATCTTTATACTCAAATAAGACATAAACCGTCTTATGCACAAATATGAACATATAGATCATATAACAAGGAAATCTCAAACATAGTCATACATACTAATCTTACTTGACTATATTATGAAATCAAATTAAAATAACATTTAGATAAATAATATCAGACTTAATTAGGCATATATACCACTTATTGTCGCAAGATAATCATTTCTTATTCTTTCATAATGGCTACTCATCTAAAACTAAATACTAATATAATAGCACAAGAAACTTCATCAAATATTCAGAAAAGTATTCATACAATGTAGGAAGATCATGTATTAAAATATCAGGTTATTTAAAAATCAGATCATGGGTGAAATACCCAAAATACCCTTATTAGGGTTTACATTAAAAACCTCATTAAAATTTCATATATGAAAGATTAGGTCTGAAGTAATGTTAAACATATCAAAATACACATTCAGTAAAATTTATATGAATTTCTAAAATTGTTTGCTATTTTTAATTAACAAAACATCAAAATCATATAGTTTTGGCTCCCCAACACATAATAAATAATAGACATCCAAATAACATTATGGAGATATTTTTAGAATATAGTACATCTGCAAAGATTTCCATGGGTACCATCTTTGATAAAATTAGAGTTCACAATCTCAAGATATGAATTTTAGAAGTTTACCTAATTTTGGAGATCTAACCTGATGGTTATCCTCTCATGTTCCATATCACTTTACCCAGCCAAGCATAGAGGGCGCCGCCCATCCATCTTTATGCACACGATAGGGGATCCGTCTCCCCTATTTCATGCCAGAAATAGAGTGTCATTGGCCAAGACTGTTCCGGTGACTGCGAGTAGGATGGATAGGCCATCGGTTCGCACCCTAAGGCTTCAATCTAGTCCGGCACAACCTCCATTGCTTCGGCGGCCCCATTGCTGAGTGCGAGTGGGCCAAAATTTGGAAACCCTTGCCTCCACCCTACTGCAGCCTCCATGGCTCCCCTTCTAGTTCTTATCGGTCCTTTCTCACGTCCAACTCCACAAAATCCTCACATCGACTTAGGACCACCCCTGGGTTCCGAAATCTAGGACTTTTATAGTCTCTTACCTATCAGATCTAGGGCAAGATCCCAAGGTACATGGGACTCTACTCATGCCCTGTAAACAGAGGCGGCGATTCTCCAGTCCGTGCGGGCTAGAATCGCCCCCTTTTTTGTTTTTATTTTATTTTGCATAAAAGTCCAAATAAAAGAAATATTTCTATAGCCTAGCTCATAGCTCCATATGATTCCAAATTTTAGTGCAACCACTATATTGTCATCATCTTTACATGAGAAAGATTCTAGGTAGAAGCTAACTGGATAGACACTCCAAATCTATATTTTAAATAAAACTAGATAATTACTAATTTAATCACGTAGGACACTAAATAAATTAAAAACATCTAAATTTTCTCACTTGATCTTGTATAATAATTATCCATCTATCAAAATTACATTGAGTATTTATTATGAACATGAAATGCTAACTCCCCAAATTTGAACTCCAAGGACCCATATGTGAATCTTAATTGGCTCAATCATGATTGAATAAGGTTCTAGGCCCCCCAGACCATTCCCTGATCTCTAAGAAGGTCCATTATCTACTCTCAATTATGGAACTAAAGAATGAATCAATATTCCCTCAAAGGAATATTTTATATGATACATTAGGCCAACATTAATTTACTTCCTTAATAATGAGACCTAAGTTGGTCTAGAGGTCGAACCAATAACTCAAGTCTTCATATTATATATATTCGTCACATTGTTGTTAACAAGAATAATTCATTCATATTCACCTATACCTGACTACAATCATACACATTTAAGCCATTATGTGTGTATTGGTTGACCAGATGACTTGTATTACAATTTTTTTGTGAACTTAATTACATACCTAGTCATGGTTAGATTCATTAGGTCCCTTGACACACATGCTTACTAGAAAACTCCCCATTAAAAACTTACATTAGTTATGAGATTGAGGATGTTACAATTCTACCCATCTTAAAATAAATTTCATCCTCGAAATTTATCTAGGCTAATACCCACCTTAGGGTTCTGATTACCTTTTTGTTTATTGATAATTAACATATCAAGGTGCACTTATGTTCAAATTTTTGTAAACAAAGAGATATGTAATGTATTTTTAAAAATAAATAAATTATTTGAGTATTCTCCATTACCTTGTCTACTTCTCAACTCATACTTAGGGTTTACAAAACTAAACTTGGCTCTATACTTAGGGCATTTGCCTCAACCTTGTTACAAATTCCTAACATTAGATGCACATGACTGTCTAACCTTGGGTTCTTCAGGTAACTCCTACATTCCTAGATATGTGGTGATTAGGCACATATCCAGAGATGTGGGATTATGACATATTATCCCTCACTAATCCACTAACACTTATGTCCCATACCACATGGGCTAGTATGAAAGGAGAGATGCATACAAGTCTAGTGCTTATGAAATTCCTTTTCAATTCTCAATTGGCTGGCCATAACCACTGAGAATGGAGAAGAAACCTCATTAGATAGGTTTATGTTTCTCTTTAGATCTAAACAAGGATGACTTCTACCTCTAAGATATCTATCTATTCTAAAGTTAAGACCCATAATCACTCTACATTATGGTATTCTTTGTATGGAATCTATCCCTAAACCCTAATCTTACCTCTTCACTCTAGGGTGACTATGAGAATCGTGTTTTCCTAGTGGCCATTTACCAAATTGCTCTGATACCATATTGTAACACCCGGATTTTCCTTGTCACATGAGCGGAAGCATTTTTTTATCGGGGGTGTCACAAATATGATTATCATTGCAATGAAAATAAATGAAACACTTTGCATAACTGTAAAACTGATTCATACATATTCCTTGATAAAAAGGAAAACTACAACTCATCTAATATACTCTAGTAACAAGACTATGCATAAAAAGAGATGTCTAAACTCTATACCACCTTGGTAGATGGCACCCCACTAGGAAAGCTTGAAAATCTCCTAGACCTTTATTTGTTCCTCTGATCCTCAACTGCTCCAAATACTGCGGACATCGCGTCCCCAGCCATTCATTGGGAAAAACAGTCATTAGAGTAAGTGGCATGAGTATTTCAAAAATATACATTGTTAAAGGACTGAAATATTACAAAAGATTCTTGAACATTATAAATATGAAACGAACATTTAACTCTGATTAAATCTAGAAACATATTATCTCTCATTTCTTAAACTCTTATTTCTACTCTATCTTTCTAGAGACCTATACTCTGGGTCTCATGGTCTACACCAAAGTGTCTAGATCATAAATATCTTTTGAATTACTCTCTTCACACTTGTGGATGAGATTACAAACATGCTCTAATCTTAAGTATGTTTTACTTACAATTTTTATCTACTTGTGGCCACCATTATACAATAAGTCCTCCTGAATTGGTGTATCTACACCCTGAATTGGTACCAAAGTACCTTGATTTGGCACTACATGCCTCTAAATGACACCGAGGTGTCTCTGAATTGGCGTGACTGCACCCTAAATTGGTGCCGCAACACCTCTGAATTGGAGTAACACTCCTCTGAATTGGCAACAGATGCCTCTGAATCATCCCGGGACTACTGAATGAGGACTTATCATATAATGTCTTATGTGAAGGTTTCAACTTAATTATCACATGTCTAAACTTTCTTAATTCTTAATCTGAACTGAAGCTGAATACTTATTGCTTTACTAAATTCTGAATCTGAACTTATCTTATATTAAAATTGAACACTGATAACTGAACTTATCTGAAACTGATTATTGAGTACTGAGCAGGTACTGAATTCTAAATTTGATTCTGAATTTGAATCTTTTATTCTTAAGTTCTAAAGTAAATTCAATGTTGGATTTGAATATGTATCTCATTATCTGGGTAAACCTTATTCTAAAACTCTGATTTGGGTAAGATTACTTCATTATACCAATTATATCATACATGACTCTAATGTCTTATGAGACAATATCTGAAATGAGTATAGAAATGATAAATATACAAAAGTAACTTAAGTAATGTGTATAGATAAAGTATGTTATATGATTCTTGGCAAGATAACTCATTCTCTGTTAAAATCTCATCACAATCCGATCTTAATGGACTTAAGTCTTAAATCATAAACCATAGAATAGAAACCTTAGAAAATCTTAACTTTCATCTTAATCATACTCAATTTATATAAAATCTCATTAAGTCTGATCTCAATACATTCATATAAACTTAAATCTGAAATCTTAAAGTAGAAATCATATAAAGTCTCATCCTACAAATTAATCATGACTTAATGTCTCATAACTCGATAATATCATCATAAACTCATGTTACCATATATTCTGATCCCAATAATACCTTTATCTTGAAAATTGGGCCATGTTCTACCATGTACAACACCCATATTCTCACATAATACTTAACTTATTAAACACTAATCTTTCTAAGGAATCCATTTCAGTTCTTAATTCTTAGATCGCTACATATATAAGAAACCTTGATGACATGTTCCTACTTGAATTCTTATCAAACCATTATATATATTAATGAGGGGAATCTTAACAATATGTTCTACTTGAAATCTTAATACATGAGCACATATATATATGTGAGGGATACTGATAACATATTTGTAATTAAGATCATAATACATGGTTATATCACAAAACCATGAAAGGATAGAAGTCTAGTGTTAGTTCTTATCTTGTAATCCTGAGTATCCATATGAAACGTGTCTAAGGGATATGACAAAAATATATTATCTTATCCTTCTTATGAACTTAATTCATGATCTTAAATAATTCCATAAGACATCACTACCTAAGGCATTGAGCATATAAAGTTCTACAATCATAAAGCACATAAAATCTTTCTTGCATATCTTGACTTAGAATATTGGACATGAAGGTCTCAATTAAGAAGCATGTAAATGTACTAGGCATGATAAACATAAATACTCATGGGCATGAACCACTTACCTCTTATACTGGGGTATCTATAAGGAAGTCCTGATTCCAGTTCCATAACTTCAATAACCTGGGTATCATCATAGTTTTATTAGTCCAAGCCTATGTTCCCTCTCTTTATTTCTAAATCTCAAATCACATCTTCCTAACTATATATAACAACTTAGGGTTCTTAAACATAACTTTAATCTATGATCACCATAAAATCTTGGCGTTGAAATAAAATAAAACTCATACTATATAATAAATATTATCTTTATACTCAAATAAGACATAAATCGTTTTATGCACTAATATGTTCATATAGATCATATAAGAAGGAAATCTAAAACATAGTCATACATACTAATCTTACTTGACTCTATTATGAAATCCGATTAAAATAAAATTTAGATAAATAATATCACACTTAATTAGGCATATATACCACTTATTGTCTCAAGATAATCATTTATTATTCATCATAATGGCTACTCATCTAAAACTAAATACTAATATAATAGCACAAGAATCTTCACAAATCTCCAAAAAAGTATTCATATAATGTAGGAAGATCATGTATTAAAATATTTGGTCATTTAAAAATCAGATCATGGGTGAAATACCCAAAATACCCTTATTAGGGTTTACATTAAAAACCTCATTAAAACTTAATATATGAAAGGTCAGGCTCTGAAGTAATGTTAAACATATCAAAATACACATTTAGTAAAATTTTTATGAATTTCTAAAATTGTTTGCTATTTTTAATTAACAAAACATCAAAATCATATAGTTTTGGCTCCACAATACATAATAAATAATAGACATCCAAATCTCATTTTGGAGATAGTTTTAGAATATAGTACATCTGGAAAGATTTCCATGGGTACCTTATTTGATAAAATTTGAGTTCCCAATCTCAAGATATGAATTTTAGAAGTTTACCTAATTTTGGTCAATCTTGGCCGTCGAGATCTGATCTGATGGTTATCTTCTCATGTTCCATATCACTTTACCCATCCAAGCATAGAGGACGCCGCCCGTCCATTTTCACGCGCACAAAAGGAGATCCGTCTCCCCTATTTCATGCCAGAAACAAAGTGTCGCCGATCAGGACTGTTCTGGTGACTCCGAGCAGGATGGATAGGCCATCGGTTCACGCCCTGAGGCTTCGATCTGGTCCGGAACCACCTCCATTGCTTCGGCAGCCCCATTGGTGAGTGTGAGTGGGCCAAAATTGGAAACCTTTGCCTCCACCCTACTACATCCGCCATGGCTCCCCTTCTAGTTCTTATCGGTCCTTTCTCACATCCAACTCCACAAAAACCCTCGCATCGACTTAGGACCACCCTTGGGTTCTGAAATCTAGGAATTTTACAGCCTCTTCCCTATCAGATCTTGGGCAAGATACCCTGGTACATGGGACTCTACTCATGCCCTGTAAACAGAGGTGGCAGTTCTCCAGTCCGTGCGGGCTAGAATTGCCCCTTTTTTGTTTTTATTTTATTTTGCATAAAAGTCCAAATAAAAGAAATATTTCTATAGCCTAGCTCATAGCTCCATATGATTCCAAATTTTAGTGCAACCACTATATTGTCATCATCTTTACATGAGCAAGATTCTCGGTAGAAGCTAACTAGATAGACACTCCAAAACTATCTTTTAAATAAAAACTAGATAATTACTAATTTAATCACGTAGGACACTAAATAAATTAAAAACATCTAAATTTTCTCACTTGATCTTGTATAACAATTATCCAACTATCAAAATTGCATTGAGTATTTATTATGAACATGAATTGCTAACTCCCCAAATTTGAACTCCAAGGACCCATATGCGAATATTATTTGGCTCAATCATGATTGAATAAGGTTCTAGGGCCCCAAACCATTCCCTGATCTCTCAGAAGGTCCATTATCTATTCTCAATTATGGAACTAAAGAATGAATCAATATTCCCTCAAAGGAAGATTTTATATGATACATTAGGCCAACATTACTTTACTTCCTTAATAATGAGACCTAAGTTTGTCTAGAGCTCAAACCAGTAACTCAAGTCTTCATATTATATATTATATATATTCGTCACATTGTTGTTAACAAGAATAATTCATTCATATTCACCTATACCTGACTAAAATCATACACATTTAAGCCATTATGTGTGTATTGGTTGACCAGATGACTTGTATTACAAATTTTTTGTGAACTTAATTACATACCTAGTCATGGTTAGATTCATTAGGTCCCTTGACACACATGCTTATTAGAAAACTCCCAATTAAAACTTACATTAGTTATGAGATTGAGGATGTTACAATAACCATCTTTATGGAGTCTAGAAATGTGTTTCTCATTTATGTGCCCTAGACAACAATGCCAAATCGTATGTTTGGTTTGAGTTATCGAGTTTTTGTCTTTTGGTATAGACATTATACACACTTGTGTCTATATCTATCAAATATACACCATAAGACATTTGGTCACTACAATAGAAGATGTCATCTTTACTAATAGAACATCGACCGTTCTTTATCAAAAATTTGAATCGTTTCCTATCTGAACATGATACAAATATGATGTTCCAGTTAACAACATGATCAGAATAGCAACACTCCAACACTATTATAAGCCCATTTAAAGAGATAACTCATAGGTTCTAACTCTACTGGCAACAAATCTTACTCCATTATCAACACACAGTTCAATCTCACCTTTTGCTAAAGGTCTACTTCTTTTCAGATCCTTCACATTTGAGAAAATATGTGATCCACATATAATATCTAGTACCCAAGATGATGAAGTGTAAAAGTTAAACTTAATTACATATATACCTAAGGTAGATATCTCTATCACTTTCTTCATCTTCTTTTGACCTTTTGGGTGAAAAGGACAAATTCCTTTTGCACGTACCATCCTCCCTACTTTGATTGCAGAAGACTTAGACTTCAACTTAGCCTCAGAATACTTCTTGGCCTTGCCTTTTTCATTGGAGATTTCATGTTGATCACCATCACCGATTTGTCCTTCTTCATTTGTGTGTCAACATATATCAAGATGTAAAGCAACTCAGACAGTGGTTTATCCATGTTACTCAAGTTGTAACACTCGATAAAATGGCTATATAATATAGGCAATGATTCTAAAAAATCACATTCATGGCCGACTCTTGACCTAAAGGAAATCTCAGGCATTCAAGATGTTCCATTTGCCCAATAATATTGAGCACATGGGGCTCTACTGGACCTCCCTATGTCACTTCACACTCAAATAATGCCTTAAATACATTAATACTTTCTTTTTTATAATGTTGTTTATGCAACTTAGAGTTCATACAACCTAGCACAAGGTTTTTGGTGTTTATGGAATAATTGGCATGCTTCAAGTAAGCATCTTATTTCAGCCATAGGTTGATATGGAGTGGGTTCTACTGACACTGGTGTTTCAAGAATATAGAGAACACTTCTCAAAGTCCTGAACCAGTTATGAAATTTTATCCCATATAGATTTTCCTTCTTAAGGACTGATTACAAGGATTTTTTGTTTTCCATTTACCTACAAGAGTAAAATTTTCTCTTTGTCAAAACACTTTTCATTCGATTTCATAATATTGATGATATAAAGTAGGCCTTTAATTAATTACCTCTCCCACTATTTTGTTCGAATTGATAGCCCTCACTACCAATTTGGAGAATTGCAATGTACAATCTTCTAGTGAGCCAAGATCCAAAATATTTAAGTCATTACCCAACCAACCATGGTGCTCATGACCAATTATTAAGGTATTTAACATTCACCAATTTCATCTCAAGCAATTCATTGATAGATGGTATGCACAACTCCTTTCCATAGTCCATCTCTACGCTTCTAGGCACTTACTCCTATTAAGATCACCTAGTCAAACCTGACCCATAATCCAACATGATAGAATATTCACCCTGTTAGGGAAGACCCACATATATATCATCACACTTCCACGAGATAGATGACACAACATGATAGGGCATGCCCAAACTTGGTCGATCAAGCTTTCCATGTGTGTTGCTTATGGAAAACATCTTAGGCTTGACATTTGTTGAGGGATTTGTATTTATAAATACATATACATATCCAATCACCACATACTTATAGTACATATCATATATATGCTATATCCCACAAATGAGAACATGCAATTAAAACGTAGATGATGGTCATGGCCATACTATTATAATTCCTTGGAGACACAAGGAATTAGCACCACCTAAGGTCTACATATCATGCGACAACCTATTGTTGATGAAGATATACACTTGAACCAGTCTGGGTCGATTGGTTCCACCATTGAACCGATTGGCTCGCCTCTTGGTCAGTCGGTTGGTATATCGAAGCTATCATTTGGCATCCCATCCAAACAATATCTGGACACCTCCGATCACTTGGTTGGGCCACCAACCACTCGGTTCAGAACATCCTGTTGTCTATCCACCTTGGTCCTCCATCCGTTTGACTCATCTTCTAAAATGGGTGGTCTGTCTGGTACTAAACATCTTCTTCATTGTAACAATAATTAAAACTATTCTAACGATGTTTAACATATTATATGGTAATAGGGAAAACTTGAGTTACATTCGAGGGGAGCATGGGAAGGAGATAATTTTTACATATGAAAGAGAAGATAGATGTTCAGTATGCAAACTGAGATATAAATAGGAATAAACAACCATAACCATACACACAGATCTTGGGTTATTGGCCATAACCATGATACGCAACCACCATCAAAACAAAATTTTAGGGTGACACATGAAAATTGCAAATATATCACATATATATATATATATATTAATTTGGATCATATGTGGTTTCAATCAGATATGCACAATAATCATTTTATGTATTTGCATCGTATGTAATAAATAAATAATGAAAAACAAAATCCAATCATATCGATTAAATCTTGAATAATAGTAAATTGGTGTGGCTCTGATACCACTATAGGAAAATATGGCAACATAGAAGGAAGAGAAAAAAAATTTTGATTGCCATATTTCCCTTTGAATAATAGATCACATAAAAAACTATGTAATAGGAAAGATGGTTTTGAGGTTATACCTGGTCTTGGAGAAAATCTAGTGACAATTCCCTCATTGTAGTGTGCACCATTCTTCAAATTGCACTAGGACAATGTCTACATCGACCTTCAGATTGTTCACTATGGATAGTAGTTGAGTTTGTCCTCCTAGTGGTAGGCAATGGTCTCGTCGCCTCTATAGTAGTCCACACAAACCATGTGGAACTTATGCCATTCTAGATGAATGGACATGAAGGAGTTATCCCTTTCTAGTCAATGTACTAGCATCGAAATTCTCTCCCACAACTGTCTCTCCCTTGCTATCTCTCCCTTTGATGGGTAGGATTTGCTCAGATTCTCTCGGTTACCAAAACCAGAGAAGACAACAAATATCAGAGATAATTGATGTGTCTAAGAATCCCCCAGTACCCCTCTTTTATAGGAGGGTCAGGGTCAGGGTTCCTAGTCTAAGAGGTAGTCGAAGGGACAAAATTTCATAAATTTTAACATCTTGCCAGTGATGAAATTATCAGTTCATAGGTGAACTGATTGGTTGGCATGTGAGCCAATGAATAACCCCTTGAACTGGTCATTTCAACTTGTTTCCCAATCTAATTAATGCACACCATGATGTCAGCACTAATCCTTGATCCAATCAAATTGATCAACCAACTGGTTAGTTCACAACCTAAACTGGTAGACTTGTAGACCTGAGTCAACCAGTTCATATGTTGAACCAGTCGTTTTATGATTTTGATTGTCAATTTTAGTTCATGACCTGGCAGTTGAATCGTTTGGTCTAACACTTGAATTGGTTGGTTTAGAACCCAGTCAGTCAAATGTCAAGCATTTTTTTAAATTGAATACTTCGTAATCAAGTTTAAAATTCATTCATGAATGAACTCCTATTCCAAGTATCGTGTGTGTGATGATGGGGCTCCATATGTTGTACAAATAAAAACCCTAAAAGAATAACTCTTAGGTTTGACAAAAAGTAGTGTGCTAATTCCGCACTCCACAAGAGTGGAAGCCTTATCACAATATACTTTAGGATCAATCCCAAAGGAAAACCTTTTTAAGAATCTATATGTATTCCCAAGTATGAATAATAATATTTAACACTGAGAAGTTGGATGATTGATTAAAGTAAATTGTTTCCAGTAGCAAAAAAGATTAAAGAAGTAAATAAATGATAATAAGGGCATGGGGTTTCTCTTTCTAAAGCCTATGTAATTATCCTAGTGAGACCTAACTACTTAATACAAATTTACTAAATAGAGGCTAAACTACTGCACCCTCACAGGATACAAATCGTTTCTTTGATTAAACTCCCCTAGAATCGGCCAAACTCAACACCCAACTTCCTAGTTTATTCTGACTGGACTCCCTTACTACTACCTGCCAACCTTGGTGCTTAGCAGATCATAACCCAATCACCTCACTATCCCTTTATGACATCTTAGGGGGTTAATAAGATCATTTTGAACTTCTAATCAAAATTATAGCAACCTACAAATCCACGATTATAATAATCATACAAATCAAGTCATCAATTTGTAAAGAAATTAAACAAGTAGAATGATACTTTATTTAGAAATAGTATCGTTGAGTTTAGATACAGGATAGGATAAAAGATGGGTTGTTGGGTCTAGTCCCCATGCCCCAACACAAATGTCTATTGGCTCATGGTGAGAGACAATAGTGGAAATACAGAAAGATAGGAAGACCAATCTCTCCACTACGGCCGCCAACTCCTCATTCTTGCTTGGGTTTGCACTACAAAATAAGGATTATAATAACTAATTAGAGACCCTTTTGAATGGAAGATATGGGTTCCCTTTTTATAGATGCATTCCCCACAACCAAAACCCTAATGTTGAATACTTTTTTCGAAGGTAGCTAATTTGCATGGACCGTACTTAGTCCAAAAGACAACTCATGTGGGTTACTTAATTTGAAACTCATTTCTAGATCTCTAGAAGAAAGGAGTGGATTGAACCGGATTAGGTTCTATGCTAGTAATGCAAATCAAAACTAAAGACTCTAGAACACTCTGGGTAGAGAGAAGCTCAAGTCAGGTGATTGGGGAAGCCAATCGCTTAATTGGGTGGTCGGAAGATGGACAATGGAATGGTTCTGGGGCCTTCCTTCCCTTGGGGTGCGGTAGCATGAGGGATTGATCACCTGTAAAACCCCTTTTAAGAATAAATATCAACAGAAGTAACCCCCATGTTTTCCATAACATGGGATACTTGGCTCAAAGGGATGTCACAATTATGATAAACATTGCAGTTTAAGTAAACAATCACCATGCACTAACATAGATCTTGATTTATACATTGTTCTTTGTCAAATCAATACATTTGAGTTTTTGAGTATATCACCTAACATATAAACATGGCTTGTAACATGAAGGAAACTCTAATCAAATTGATTGGATCGTCTAGGTAGATGGCACCCCACTAGGTTTCATATGAGGGTCTTTAAATATTTAGCTCACTCTTATTTAGTCCTTTTTTGCTCCTCACCAGTGGGCATCACACCCCCATCCATGCAAAGAAAAAATGGGAAACATGTTACAGTAAGTGGCACTGAGTAACATTATATGAACTGAAAATAAACTATGCTCTTGAGAAAATGTGAATTAAACACTGTAAACATTGAATTCTTTTCATATCCTCTATTTATATCTATATTTCTCTTTACCATTGACATTATCATCATGGGTTGACTATGTTGTCTTTCTTCCATAACATTGGTCTCAGAAGCTTGATAAAATACATTGCTATCAGGATCTTGATAACATATGCACCAAAGTCCTCATTGGTCTCATGAGATTGATAAATAACATTTCTCTCATGAGATTGATCTTTGACATTTCTCTCAGGAGTTTGATCTGTAACATTGCTCCTAGGAGCTTGATGGATAACATTTCTCTCCAGAGCTTGAATATGATGTTGTTCTCATGAGCTTGATATGTGCTCAAAAGGTGAATAATACAGAAGGAACAATGTGAATGAATAATCTTGTTAACATTACTCTTGATCATAAAGACTTGAAACATTAACTCTGACTTAAGAAATATGTTCATGTTATAAATGTGATATTAGATGAGAACAATATACTAAAACTCATAATTTGAATCTTAAGCACTTATCTTGCAAGTATTTATTAAAACATGTACTTGATATCATTTAATTGAACTACATAAATATAAGAGAATATGAAGCCCTTTACCCATAATTGTTACTCAGGGTGCATGAATCCACATACCATATTTGGGAGCAACATTTTCTATTCTCTTGAGGTTGATGAAACCCTAGATTCCTAAAATTAGTATACTTTACATCAATTATCGTCTTAAATATAGGCTAAACTCTAATTTGGGTATTTTAAGAAAACATGGTATGAGATGACTAAGTTAGGTTTTGAAAACCATAAAATCAGATTGTACTCACAAAATCCTTTCTGAATCATATTTTTATTTATATTTCTAACCGACAATTATCTATATATGATTTTTTAAAATTGATACCTCTATTGGTGATATCTTGGACGTTGATTCTCTCTCCTAGATCTAACGTTCATATCTTCAATGTATTTTCATTTGACTCTTCTTTTCATCTGAAGTCGTGGATCTATGATAGGGTTTTCTTAGATCATGCTCCAGAACCAGATCTAATTCTAGCCTTTCCATTTCTCCATCGTGCGATGCCCTCCCCACACATTGCTTCTCTGCTTCTTCTCTACACGCTGGAGATAGGGTACCGTCATATTACCCACAATGCTTGCCTAGCCCAAACCAGATGACACATATGTCCATGGAGATGTGATAAATAGCCACTCAGGCATGATCAGGAAAATTCTCAACACTCTAGGTTGCTCGTAAAAGGGCAAAGAAGAGGGAAAAAACAAACGAATCAAGATTCTTCTTGATGACTTCAATTGGCAAAGCTAATGGATTGAAAAACTTTATAGGAGTAGAGTAAAACTACCCATATTCATCAAAATTCTTACGAAGTGATTGGTCATGACAGAACCCTTCTGATCGAAGGAGATAGATGGGGGTACAAGGTTCTTGGATATGTAGAAGGGGTGTTTTGTAAGATAAGTTTAGGGTGGATTCAAGTTTCTATATGTCCTCTAGTGGTTACAGACGAGTTAAATAGATATAGGGAAGGTCAAAAAATACATTGGAGTCCAAGTTTCGAAGGTGTAAGGAGAGTCCATCTCCTAGGATAACTAGGGCATGAAATCCCAGAGTGATTGCGGTCTCTAGATTCAACTCAGGGAGGCAAAGGTAAAGATTGATTCTTTTGGTTCTAGGATTCCATAGAGAGGGAGGTCAGAGAGGAAGGGGTTGTTAAAAGGAATATAGAGTCTATAATGGAAAGTACTCTAGTGAAGGAGACACCTTTTAATTCACAGATTCTGACCTGAAAAGGGACAGATTCTGTGTGACAAACATTTAAAGTTGGACCATAGGTTTAATAACGTTGTCATTCAAATATTCAAATAATATTTCATATAAACTATATATAAACTTCCCTAAAAGATTTGGAAGGTCAAACGAAGTCCTAATGACTTTAAATTTGAATCATGGTCTAAATAGGGAGTTCAAAATCCTTTTATCTAATTAGATTTATGTTTTGATTACCTTTTTTGACAAACTCCTATTTGTCATTATCTTAACATAAAATAAAAAGGTTAGATAAAGTGATATACCTTTTCTTTATTGAGTTATTTTTTGAGTCAAATTTTGAGATATGGAGTAATTATCCACTCGTGGTCTATTCATTATTCATTTTTATATGTATTTGAAAGATTATTAGGAGAGAGAATAATGCTATTTACCCTTTATATATTGAATTCTTTTAATAATAAGGAAACAAAAAGGGGAAACACATTTCATTTTCTTTTTATATCAAAACTCATATAAAGTATTTAATATTTGAGGTAACTTGCATAAAACGTTATGTTTTGAAATTTATAGTTCCCAATTTTGCAATAAAGATCCTAACCTTATTATATTTTAAATTTGGGTTGTTGCATCATCCATCTAGGCATTGAAGTATATTCTTGGATGGTTTTGCATGAAAAATATATAAAGTGTATTAAAGTCCAAAAAAGAGAGGATAATTGCAGGTAAGTAAACCTAAGGCTAAAACTAAAAAATTGAAACACAACAACCCCTAAAAAGCAAGTAAAACAACATGCCAAATGGGTATAAATATACTCATCAAACTACCCCAAACTTAAACCTTTACTCATATTGAGTAAAGCAACATAAAAAGTATGACAATCAATTGATATTAGGATCCAGGCTTTCCTCTCCCAACTGAGCATACTTTGTGGCCCCCTTCCACTAAATACAATCAAGAGACCCTAGTCCTTCGTGGTCACGTAGTTGCACCTGGATATCCCTTGATTGGGACTTGTTCCTCCATTCACTACACTCTGGAACCTATAAAAAACTACTTTCATCTCAACAATACTCTAGATTTATCCATGCAAGGTCGAAGGGAGAACAAGTCATGGTTGATTGGTTATTTTGGGGAAATTTTCCATAAGTCCCCATGGTATGAGCATTTGACAAAAGAGGGGGAAGAAGATATTGCACAAACCCATTTCCCTGGTCTCTACTCTATTCGACTCAAGACCATATTTGGGATTTATTTATTTTATTGTCTCTACTCTATTCAACTCAAGACTTTTATTTGGGTACGGTTACAACAACTACATGCTTTTGTTTCAGCTCATTGACCTCTTCTATTTATGCCATGTTTGTAGATGAAACTTGAGATGGATATGTGTTTTTAGAAGGGATACCATCCCAAACTTAATGTTTGGAATATAGTGGATATATATATATATATATATATATATATATATATATATATATATATATATATATATATTGTGGTTGGTGAAGAGATATGAAATGATGGAGGAAAGGTGGAAACAAGAGGCTGACTTGTGCTTCTTTATTTTATTTCTATATTGGAATCAAATAATCTTATTATATCAATTAATTCAGTTAATGTAGGGTAAAGAAGTATTTATAAATTTTGTTGCAAGTCATATCGGGGGCATGTGCAACTTGACATTTTTGGATCATTCTGCTTATCATCATTTCCAAGGGGAAAGAATGCTCAGTTGTTGTCATTGGGTCTCAGATTTGTTTAAGACATGTTTGTTCCTTAAAATTTCCTTTTGTATGGGTTACCTCAGGAAAAAGGGAATAGTTCATTTGTATATTTCCAATTTCTACATACCTCAAAGTGGTCGACTAGGTAATGGACACAACTCACAAAAAATAGAAAAAAATAAAAAATGGAAACCAACACGTATGCAAAATAAAATATGGAGCAAATTGGTTTGAGGATGAGACATATCGTACCACCCACCTTCCACCCCCAACTTTCAAATTTTGCCCATCCCGGGGTAGAAAGAAGTTAGAGATGGAGGGGATTTGATACCCACAATGGTGGATATGGAGAGGGTGGGGGCGTCTTTCTTTTTCCAAGAGCACATAATAGAGACCCTAAGAATGGGTCCCTCTTCTGTTGGCAAGTCCCTCATCCGAGAGCCTACATGGACGCTGGTTGCCATGAACTTTTTTTGGTGTGGGAGAGAGTGCCAACAGATGTGCACCACATTCTCCACATCTTGTATCTAACCAATGCCTTATCGCAAGGGCAATGTCTTGTTGATCATAGAAAAGTTGATCAATGCGTCCAGATCAGACGACAACACTCCTGATCATTGTGCCAATTGTATGAAGCGGGCCTCCCAGAGAACATAGGGTCTCCTGTGAGTATAGAGGTTGAGATCCTGGTCAGACGGTATCTTGTCTATTGCAAAAGGGAGGTGATGTGAATGTTGGAGTACTTGGTTGAGGTTGTTGGTCACAGATGTCATTGGTGGTTTTATAAGGGAGTCGGTAAGAATGCACAACCTTAGGATCAACGTAAAGAAGATGGTGGTACTTCAAAACCTTATATCTCATTCCTTTTTATAACTATAAAATAGAGGGTTTTAGGGGGACAAAAAATGTTTGGTGATTGACTATGCATGAGTTAGATATACCGCCTATCCCATAAATATCATGTCACTTCCTAGAAAGTTTAGGTTACATCAATATTTATGGTAGAGAGTAATAATGATGAGAGATGTCATAAAAAAGGCTATAATTTTTGAGTAACAAAGATGAAAAATAGAGATCGAGGAATGAATCTTGCACAAATAATAGAAAGACATGTGTTCGGTTAGAAGAATGCATCTCTTTTGGCCCATGTATCCCTATCCCTATATGTTATTCCATTCATAAGATTGTGAGATCTTTGCATCATCAATCAAACGTCTCAAGGGATGAATTTATTGATAAGTTGCAAAGTCCATCATGACGTGTGCTACACCAACTATCTATCAAATCGATTGGGCTGTCAAGGGCATAGCCTTCTCTTCTCTCTCTCTCTCTCTTTTCTTGAATTACTTTATGAAAAGAAAAGAAGAAAAATTAAAAGAAAAATAAAAAAGGAAAAGAAAGAAATTAAAAGGTTGGGTTTCCTTCCAACAAGCATCTTGATTTAACTCACAAACCCATTTGAAAATATGCATCGCTCACGTAGGGTTTGTGGGTGGGGTTTTGGAACCCTTTATTTTTGGATTCATAGGACATGGAACATGTCCATATGATGTACATGCCTTGCTCAAATTTGAGTCTTTGTTACCTTGATAAGTGTCTTAGAGGTCTAATTGTTCTGGTTCCAAATTACCTTCCACCTTGCATGCTTCGATGGATTTATATACCTTCTTTACGTATTCAAGGACTCGATATTCAATAATCTTCTTTCCCAATTGTAGAACAAGTTTGCTAGCCTTAACGTCTACAAGAGCTCTTAACGTGTCTAAAACATGGTCTTCCCAAAATTAGCAGAAACTGATTATCCTCTTTGATTCAAATTACCACAAAATTTCATGGGACATTGGTGTCATGTCCTAGCTTAACCAGGACATCTTCGATTATTCTGAAGGAATTAGTAATGGTTGCATCTTCCAGTTGAATAGTCATAGTAGTGGGCACGAGATCATTGAATCCTAGGCGTTGGCATAGAATGTATGGCATAATGTATATGTTTGGGCCTAAATCATCAAATCCCCTGAGGAAAGTGTCACCCCCTAAGAAACTATCCATCCCAAATGAGATAAGATCTTTTTTTTCTAAGGAATATAAATTTGAACGATATCAAAGGTCATTTGTGCTAGCTTCATGGTTTCACATTCCTGGATCATATATTTCCAGGATAGGAGAGTCTTGAAATATTTGCACTAGGTCGGAATTTTGGCAAGTGCATCTTGGAACAAGATGTCAATGTGGAGTTTCTTCATAGTGTCCTTAAATTTCATAAATCTATCAGCCAACATGGTCTACTTGAGGTGATCCTGGAAGGGTTCATGGGGCTTGTGCATAGGTATTTTGGGTGTTGGGGATGGTCCAGAGTTCACTGATAATTCTACAATAGTTGAATTTTCATTAGTGTCTAGCTTCACAAGGGGATATGTTGTCTGAACCTCTCCTGGACTACCCACTAGAAGGTTTTTAGGCAACTAAGGGCTCCAATTGGGGTGCCTTCGTCTCTTCTTGGAGGAAAAAAGGCTGGAGTGAAGGTCGGGGGTGTGAAGTACATGTTCCCTGACCTTGTCATCACAATGTTTAGCTACTCTGAATGCTTGGGATTGTTTTCTTCTTGACCTGCAATTGTTCCTACTGGGTGCTATTGACTAGCTACTAGCCGAGATTTTATGACTCCAAAGCCTTTTGATTGGTTGTGGCATTGTCTAATTGATTCTTATATGTCACCATCATTTGATGGAGTGGCTTCATTGGATCTTGTGAAGGATCCAACTCTATCTGCAACAATGTGGGTAGATTTAGATTTTGATACTACTACCATTGCTGATAGTTCCTTCTTGGGATATTGAATCTAGAATTTCCCTAGTTGTGCAGGGCAATGTAGTTCAATGGCACTCTAGCTTGAGTTGATTGTGGTGGGGTATGCTAGTTGGGACTCTGGGCTCCAACAGATTCCCGTATTAGAAACCTGGGTGGTTGTGAGCTTGATCCAGGTTATAGTACTCCCTTCCTAGGATAGTTTGAATTGAATTTATGTCTTTGGTTTTTATAACAATGTACTATTGCTTTGCTTCATGCTCATGGAATGTGGTATAAAATTATTGGCATCGAATGGTGTTGTGATCTATTGCATGACATAGCTCATAGGATGGAATGCTAATTTGCATGTGAGGTATTCGATTCTTCCTATCATATGCACTAAAGGACTTTTTGAGGTTATCTTATGTGACCTCCCATGATTTGAGGCCTCAAACGAAATGATCTTAAAAAGAATTGATTAGACTACCTAGATCACTAAGGTGCACCTCCTTTTCAGGGATTCCATCACTAAAGAACTTTGTGGTTAAGCTTGCTCAACCCATAATAGTATTAGGTTGGGTGCCAAGTTGGGAAGAATATCTTGTCTTACGCATGAGTGAGGACAAATCACGTATTTAAGGATAGTGGTGGTATGTGGTGCCAGTCAGTCATCATTCCTAAAACTCAACTATATCGTTGGGTAATGGTCTCGAGTGTTATACACTAGTACAAAAATGGGTTATAACATCACTATGTTTAGGGTCAGTTTTACCAAATAACCAACTTTATATGTCTAAAAAAACGCGAGCACCACTTAAGACCTCTTAGGTCAGTTTTTTTTAAATAAACCGACCTTGTAGTGTAACTCTATAGGGTCGGTTTTCCAAATAACCGACCTTATATGTCTATAAAAAACGCGGGCACCACTTAAGACCTCTTGGGTCGCTTTTCTTAAAATAAACGACCTTGTAGTGTATCTCTATAGGGTCGGTTTTCCAAATAACCGACCTTATATGTTTATAAAAAACGCGGGCACCACTTAAGACCTTTTGAGTCGCTATTTTTAAAATAACCGACCTTGTAGTACATCTCTATAGGGTCGTTTTTTCTAAAATAAGCAACCTTATAGCCAATTTTTCCGGTAGCAAAAATTTGCTTGGTTTTGGCTTCCCGCCTCGATTTATAGGGTCGGTTCTACATTATAACTGACCCTACAGGGCTCCTCGGTCGACAAATTCGTCGACCGAATAAGAGCTGAATTTCACGTATACAAGCACCTATAGGGTCAGTTTTTTCATTATAACTGACCTTACAATCCTCTTCGGTTCAACACCTCTAAGGTCGGTTATACCTACAAAACCAACCTTAAAGGCCTCCTCGGTCGACAAATTCGTCGACCAATATCTATTCTGGATCCTGATAGTTCACGCATGTATAAGCACATCTAGCGTCGGATTTACACTTATAACCGACCTTAGAGCCTTCCTCGGTCGACCAATATTTCGACTGATTCACTCGGTCGACAAATTCATCGACCGATAAGTACCTCTAAGGTCGGTTTTTTCCTTAAAACCGACCCTAGAGGTACTTATGCGAAGGAAATGTGGCTCTTTCTCGATCGACAAATTCGTCGACCGATATCTATTCTGGATCCAGATAGTTCACGCATGTATAAGCACCTCTAGTGTCATATTTGCACTTATAACCGACCTTAGAGTATTTCTCGGTCGACAAATTTGTCGACCGATAAGGAGCCAGTTTTCATGTGTATAAGAAACTTTTAGGGTCGGTATTTTCTTAATAACTGACCTTAGAAGTCCATTCGTTTGACAATATTGTCGACCAAAACATATCGGTCGACAAATTTGTCGACCGAGGAACGACTACAAAAACCAACCGTCGTAATAGCTAAAAAAATCAACCATCGTAACGGCTAGAATTTCAACCGTTAACGGCTATAAATACAACCGTTGACCATCGTAACGGCTATTATTTTGATCGACCATTGGCCGACCGATAGACGACCGTTGCGGCCATCGGTCGACAAATTGTCGACCGAAATTGGCTCAGTTTTTCTATAAATAGCACCCAAAATGATTCATTTCTTCGCACCTTCACATTCTCACTTCTCTAGCTCCTCTCTTGTGTATTATTGTGAAAATCTTCAGCTTCTCTACATCCAATTCTTGCTTGCTATTTCTCCATTTCAAAGCAACGAAATGGCTTCATCATCTACGCGCGGAAAGAAGCAAGTTGTAGGTAGGAAAGGAAGGACGGGCTTTGCAACTCTGCCGTTGATCAACGACGTCCCTTTCATCGACCAAGCTACAGGCAACCGCTACCTCAGTCTCTCCTCAAAAACTCCTCTTCCACGACGGCCAGTCGATGTCATTGACTTCCAAAGCATTGTCGATTTGGAGAAACTTTTCGAGGTGCAACATTTGACTGATTTTCTAAATCCCTCCTTCCAATCCTACTCCAAACTAGTTAATGAATTCTATGCCAATTTAGCCGAACATCCTGAACATGATTCTTTCTCCTCTATGGTTGGTGGGTATGGATTCCATTTTACTGAGGAGGGTATTCTTGATATGCTTGACATAGATATAGAAGAATATAAAAATTTTATTGATCTCACTAGGGGAACTCCACTCAACAAACTCTCCCAAGATAACACTACAATTAGCCTTAGTGATGTCAAAAGAGCAATCTTTCAATCAAATACGACTAGTCATGAAGATAGGGGTACCTATTATGCCATAAATTTAAAACCTGAAGCTAGGATCATAAATCTTATTGTTGCCACCAATATCCATCCTAGAGAAAGCAAATCTGAGGTACCCACCTTTCGTATGTACCTTATCTATGCCATTCTCAAAAGTATTCCCATAAACTTTATTCGTATCATCATTAAGAATATGTTTGAGTTTTCTGGCAATCCACCTTATGCTGACTTTGTATGCCAAATCACTCAACATTTTCTTAAGAATAATATTGAGGACGACTTAGGTTACACATGGGATAGAAAACCCCAAAAAATAAGTAAAAATACGGTGGAAAAGATGGGAATTGACTTTGGCCACAAAAGGGCTAGGACTGAAGGGGAGACATCCACCCAAGACATACCTCCACCACCTCCTCCTACCAACCTACCCCATGATCCTATTACAAATACCTTGACATACATTGCTGGCTCCCAATATCACCTAACTAGGCAATTGGATTATAATCACCATGCCATGACTTATTTAAACCAAAGGATGCAAACTCTCTCTCCTAACAAACCTGATAAATATCCCTATTCCCTTAATCTTGGCATGATAAATCCCTACAATCCTTCCTACAACTACTATCAAACTCCACCTCCACCATCTCCTGATCTCACACATACTCAGTTTTCCCCAATTCAACTTCAAAACATTGCTGCCAACTTTCGCTTTGATCGTGTTCCCACCTTCTTGGAGGCTTATGCCTTAACCATGACAGGTGCCTTGGAGTGGCAGACACTGGTCAAATATTATGGAGCTGAGCCCTTTCTTGGAAAAGACCCATACATTGATGTAATCCTTTGGTCTTTCTAGTGAGATTATGAGATATCTTTGTAATGATGTAATGTGTATCTTTTTATAAAGCAAGTATGTCATGTTTCATCTTATAAAATGTATGTGCATTAAATTGTTATGAATAAAAGTGTTTTCCATGGCTTCATTTGGACATATACATGTTATATAAGCATATTGTTATTTCAAATGATTGAAAAATAAATTATGGCTAAATTTGACAAAGCATCACTTGGTTAATCTCATACACACACACTTGGAACTTAATTTAAAACATTGAAACGGGGTTAATCTCGGTCGAAAATATTATCGACCGAGACAAATTCGGTCGACAATATTGTCGACTGAGGATGACTTTAGGGTCGGTTTTTCCTTATAACCGACCCTAGAGCTCTTTCGTTCGACAAATAGTCGACAGACTGAATTTTTGAATAGAGTTTAGTGCTTTTCAAAACGTTATAAAGCATTGGGATCTCAATCTTTTGTCTCATTGTTGGGAATTGACATACCTCAATACCACCATCATCACATTTGCTGATTCTGGGTATTCAAAACCTTAGTTCATCACTAAACATGGTTATCACTTATCAGGTAACTATTACCTTCAGGTCATCTGACCAAGGTATTCAGGATATTTGTTACACAATCATCTCAATTTCATATCAACCATATCAATTTCATATCAACATCATGCAATACAAAAATAACGTCTCTATTCCCTCATTAGGGTTAGAGTTTCCCATCTTTATCAATTAGGGTTCACATATCATCATCCCATATTGAAATTTCACATAACATTATCCCATATTAGGGTTTTTACACAACACCACCCTATATTAAGGTTTAACATAAGATTTCCATATTAGGGTTTCACATAACATCATTTAAAATACGGGTTTCACATAACATTATCCCATATTAGGGTTTCATACGACATCACCATATATTAAAGTTTCACATAACATCATTATTAGGGTTGTGGAAGCACTTTAGAGCTCCTCGGTCGACGAATTTGTCGATCGAGACCCCTTATAGGGTCAGTTTTTAGAAAAACCGACCCTAGAGGTGCTTCTAAGAAAAAAATCTGGCTTCATTCGGTCGACATATTTGTCGACTGACACATTCGGTCGACGAATTTGTCGATCGAATGAAGCCAAAATTCTTTCTTAGAAGCACCTCGAGGGTCAGTTTTTCTAATAACCGATCCTATAGGGTGTCTCGGTCGACAATATTGTCGACCGAAAATATCCAGTTTAGTTATTCATACATGTATAAGCAACTCTAGGGTCAGTTATACGAAAAAACCGACCCTAGAGGTGCTTGTACGAAGGAAATCTTACTCCTTCTCGGTCGACAAATCGTCGACCGAAACGAGTCAGATTTCTTCGTATTAGCACTTGTAGCATCAGGTTCACCAATTAACCGACCCTAGAGGTCATTTCGGTCGACAAATTCATCGACCAAGTTTGCGTTTGATTGTTATTAAACAACCTGACATGGGCACCGTTTATCTGTAGAGTCGGGTTTTATTTGTTAACCAATGCTACAATTTTCTCTCTGTGAAAAAAGTCAAAATTTTAGTCTTTCTTCCTCCCGCGAAACCATTTTCTCTTTTCTAATCTCTCTCCCGCGGTACCGCGAAACCCCTTTTCACTTTGTCATTGTGCCGTTGCCGCGAACGCTTCTCCGTGAAGCCGTTGCCGCCTCTCCACGCCGCCAAAAGGATCGTGAATCTCGTCATCACCGTGAAAAGGATCGTGAAGCTCGTCGTCGCCGCCTTCCCCTCTTCCTCCACGAAGCCTGTCGTTGCCGTAAAGCTCTTCATTGCCGTGAAGCTCGCCGTCGCCGCCTTCCACTCTTCCACGAAGGTTGCCGCCTCTCCGTGAAGTTCTTCTCTTCCTCCACGAAGCTTGCTGCCATTTCCAAGTAAGTTCGAGCTTCCTTCATTCCTTGTTCCTCTTCATTCCCGCCCGCCGCCATTGCTGCTTCCAGGTCCATCTCAGTCGACAATTAGTCGACCGAGAGACCACCTGTGTGCAGCGTCCAGGTCCACTCTCGGTCGACAATTTGTCGACCGAGAGTGGACCTGGATGCTACACGCAGGTGGGCTCTCGGTCGACTAATTGTCAACCGAGATGGACGTGGAACTTATTTATGTTCGAGCCATAAATGTTTTAATCATATTTGTTGTAATGTTCATAAATAGTTATGAATATTATAATGATTTCAATCTTTGGACTGTTGGAAACGGTCTTACTTTGCTAATTTGTACAAGTATTTTCCATTTTATATGATTTGATAACCCAATAATAAAAACATGCATGTCTTTTTTCATATGTAATCATAATATAAATTTTAGAAATTAATACTAGATTAGACATGTGTACTCCTAGATTGACACTTTAGGGTTGATGCATGATGTTTAACTTAATATAAAAATATGAAAATAATGCATTTATATATTAACTTAGAAACTCGTTCAAAATTTACTCATTAGGAGTAAACTTTGGATAGTCCCCGGTTTGGGACTGTTTTTGGATATTTTAATCTCACTTAGGATGTACCTGTATAATGTATATTTAGTTTTGTAGATTATTTCAGTAGGATTTCTCCATTTGTTCTCTGGGTACATATGTGAGTGGTTATTTGCCATTTACATCGGTGTACTTGGAGAACTTAGGGGAAATGCTGCTGAAATTTTCTTCAAAACTAAACATACATTATACAGTTACTAGTGAGATTAAATATTCAAAAATGGGATAGGTGGTACATTTTAGTATATAAAATTAGCTTTCTATTAATAAAAACTTACAAATTATTATAGTATCAATATTAAACTGTTAGTTTTATAATTAATTTTAATGTGATATAGAAAATAGATCGAAGTTCGATATCTATCAAGAACTGTTGCAGCCCAGAGTTTGCCAAAGGTCTTGATGAATTTATCAGATTTGCTGAGGAACATAGGAAACTACCTACAGATAGGCTATATTGTCCATGTAGAAATTGTTGTAACAATTTGAAAGTTGATACTGGTCAGGAAATTAAGAATCATGTCATATGCAATGGGATCATACAATGTTATATTGAATGGTATTGGCATGGAGAGAAATTGAATTATGGAGCAGAAAATGTCGATACTAATAGTTGTGGCATAGAAGATATGGATAATGATGATAATGTTAATGATGAACCGATTCAAGATGACCAGATTTAGGATGATATGATTGATGAGATGCTACGTAGTTTTCGGGACAATGTCATTGATCCACCTTCTTTATTTGCAAACATTGTCCATGATGCTGAAAAACCATTATATAAGGGTTGTACTAAGTTCACGAGGTTGAGTGTTGTGATGCGATTATACACTCTTAAAGCTCAAAACCGGTGGAGCGATAAGAGTTTCACTTTACTGTTGTCTTTGTTAAAGGAAATTCTTCCTGAATGCAACAAGCTTCCAATTTCAACATATCAAGCAAAGAAAATTATGTTCCCAATGGGAATGGAGGCTAAGAAGATTCATGCATGTCCAAATGATTGTGTGTTATTTCAGAAGGATTATAGTAATTTGATAAATTGTCCAAAATGTGGTGCGTCAAGGTATAAGACTACAAATTCAGCTAAGGCTAAAAATGGCTCTCCTGCCAAGGTGATGTGGTATCTATCAATAAAAATCTCTATACAAGAAGAGGTCAATATTCTGGGATCTTCCTTATTGGAGATCTTTGGCAATTGGACACTGCATTGACGTCATGCATGTTGAAAAAAAATTTGTGATAGCATCATCGGTACACTATTGAACATACCAGGAAAGACTAAAGATGGCATCAAATCTAGAAAAGATTTAGAATTAATGGGTATTAGAAAAGAATTATCAGTTGAGAGCAGGGGTCGCCGCACATATTTTCCACCGGCTTGTTACACTTTGTCAAAGAAAGAGAAAAAGACTTTCTGTGAGTGCTTGTATAATATTAAGGTTCCACAAGGATACTCTTCTAATATTCGTAGATTGGTATCAATGAAGGATCTGAAACTGATAGGTCTCAAATCTCGCGATTGTCACACCTTAATGCAACAAATTTTACCTGTGGCTATTCGATCTATATTGTCGAAGCATGTAAGGTTTGCAATCACAAGACTATGTTTCTTCTTCAATGAAATATGCAACAAAGTGATACATCCTGATACTCTCGATAAATTATAGAAAGATGTAATTGTTACCATGTGTCAGCTTGAAATGTACTTTCCTCCTTCATTTTTTGATATCATGGTTCATCTTGTAGTACATATTACAACGGAGGTGAAGATGTTGGGTCCAATTTTCTTACACTAGATGTATCCATTTGAATGCTACATCAGTGTTTTTAAAGGTGATGTTCGGAATCGTTATCGTCCTGAAGGGAATATTGTTGAGGGTTACGTGGCTAGGAACGTGATGGACTTTTGCAATGATTTTTTAAATTGCAATGAAACTTGTAGCGATCAAAAAAATTCCCATCACACTGGATCTTATTGTGGCAAAGGAACACTGTGAGGACGAGTGAAAGGAATCAGTCGTGAGTTGTGGGAACCAGCGCATTTGTATATTTTACACAACATCGATGAAGTTAGTATCTACATCACAGAACACAATTATCTTATCAAGAGAAATCATCCGCGATCCAGTTCAATGTGGCTTGCAAGAGAGCATAATCGAACATTTATTAGGTGGTTTGAAGAGAAAGTATTTAATCAACTATCTGAATCACCAAATAATGTTGGATCTAAAATGGCTCGCCTTTAAGCCAAAAATGGATGTCATGTTATATGAAGGTTATGACATTAATGAATTTTCATACTACACAAAGCATCAAGATGAAAGTAGTGTAGTTCAAAATAGTGGGGTCACTGTTAAAGCTTGTCCATTGTATTTTGCTAGTGCCAAAGATAAAAGACCACGCGAAGCTGAGATGTCATATTACGGCGTCATTGAGGACATATGGGAAATGGACTATACAAATTTTTTAGTTCCTATATTTAGGTGTAATTGGGTTGAAAACAATAAAGGAGTTTTAGTGGATGACTTGGGTTTCAAATTGGTGAATTTTGAAAAGATTGGTTTCAAAGATGAGCCATTCATCATGGCAAACCAAGCAAAACAAGTATTCTATATTGATGACCCGTCAAATAAAAATTGGTCTGTCGTTGTTAATGGAAAAAGATAGTTTACTATAGATCCTATAAATGAAGAAGAATACTACGAAAAGTATGATGATTCCAATCCATTCTCAGTTGGTTTGCCAAGTGTAAATGTTGAAGATAACACCGATGAATATTATAAACGTCAAGACCATGCTGAAGGAATTTTCCTTGACTAACAACTCAACCAATACTAAAGGCATGTATTCGTTGAATTATTTATTTTATTATCATGTATACCTTATCACTTGTACTTTTATTATCACTTATTTTTTTTATCATGTATACTTGCAGGTTCTAAAATGGCGAGTGAAGATGAACATTTTGAGCATGAGCACCATGAAGATGAACATTCTGAGCATGAGCACCATGAGGATGGTAGTGGTGATGCTAAGAACTGTAGATGTCCTACATTGATGCGTAGGCTGCAGGAGCTCAGGGATAAAGGGGATAAATTGCCAGTCCAGTTTGATATGACAGGAGAACCTATTGGGGAACATGCTGGTGCTTTCAAGCATTACGTAGGGGCGACCGCACGCACTAAGGTGCCAATAGATATAGAAAATTGGCATGATGTTCCTAATGCCAAAAAAGACCTCTTATGGAAAGATATATCTGTGAGTGGAAGTGATATGTTTTTTATCTATTGATTCTAATTTAGTTTGCTTGGAATTAATTCTTTTTCAAAACAACATTATTAATTACTTCTTTTGTATGTATAGGGTGTGTTTCATCTAATTGAAAAAGATCACAAGAAAAGAGTGCTACAACCTTGTGGTGTATGATGGAGGGTTTTAAGACATATCTTGTAAGGGAATTTATAAATAATCCTAAACAAAAGAAGAAAGCTACAGATGTATACATTTTTATTGATCCTGAGGTGTGGGAAAGATTTGTTGCAGCTAGGAGATCGGAAGAGTTTCAGGTAATAAAGATTTTGATGTATTGTATGAATATTTAATTTTATACAATTAAGGAGGTGAATCTTTTTATACATGTTTGCCAAGTCTAAATTGCAATACCTCATTTTAAATGATCAGGCTATTCATCAGGCTCAAAAGGAAAGATGGGCTAAAAATGTGCATGACCATCGCTTGGGACCCGGTGGTTATGCTTTCCGCCGCCAACTACAAGAGAAGCAATCATCTTCTGGAGAAGAATCTAGTACAACTCAAGTTGAGCAACCACCCCGACACATGACAGGGATTGATGCTAGAAAGAATCGAGCCGGTGAAATTGTCAACCCTGCAACTAAGGAGGTGGCACAAAAGATGGTAGGTTTATCCCAACTAAGTAAAGAGTAACTTCCACAAACTTAGATTTATTTATATCTAATTGATATTGTGATTTAATATTTTTATTAACTATGAATAGATTGATCTCCACGAGCAAAAGAAGGAAGGAAAGTTCATCCCAACTGGCTACATGGATGAACTAGCAGTTGCTCTTGGTACAAAGGAGCATCCTGGCCGTGTTAGGGGATTAGGAGCTGGCATAGGATTCAAGTCTTATTTTGGCCATTCACAATCTAAAAGAGGTCGTGCAGGAGGTCTTACACAAGAGGATGTTGAAGCATTAGTAGCGCAGAAAGTAAAAGAAATAATGTCTTCATATCAGCCTACTCAACCTTCTCAACCTATTCATACTGCACGTCTCTCCAGTGATGAGGTACAAGCCCATGCTACAGTTGTAGAAGGTCATGGGAGCACTCCCGATGAACCACCACAACAATCTGCAGTATGTTTTTGTTCTATATATGTTGTGTTATTAGTATGATAAATATATGATAATATATAGTTGTAACATGTATATGTTCTACTGTTTCTTATATAACTTATATTATTTCAATCTAGGTTGGTATGAACTGTAAACTTGCAGCGGGAAAAGTGTACAACCTTGGTGGTACATTGCATTGCCAACAAATTACTGATGACATATGCTGTGTGTCCATCCATCTTGTGTATGACGGAATGGGGGACAAACCACTACCCATACCTAATCCTGAATATAGTACAGTTGAAGAAGCTGAGGGTGCTATGGTGGGTTGTCCTAGACACTTGGTTATCAATGACAAGGTATACCTTATTTCTACCATATTTTTAATATTTGACTGCATATATGAACTCATGTAATATAAGTATGTAATTTAATTAACAGGTTTGTAAACCAAAAAGTAAAACTTCTGCTAGTCGTCCTCCTATTCCCAAGCCATCTTTCATTCCCGAAACTACATTCGACGAATTTGGAAGCAAATCTAAATGTTTGTGTCGATACTTAGCCAACCAAAGATCGAGATCAAATATGATGGTCAAGTTAACAGAAGATGCAGTTGGGAGGAACTTTGAGAATTTATTTTTCTTGATGATATTATAGAGTTGTTCCGGTATGATTGGCTGAACACTTCAATAATAGAAGTATGGATAAGGTAAGGATCTATCAATATATATAGAAAATTCTAATACACATTTTTAGCTTATTTCTACATATGAAAATAATTACAAATGTTTAACAACCATTTATATACCGAGGTCACCAACTTTGCTATAAAGAATATTGCATTCTTAGTTCCTTCGGTCACTAGTTAGGTGGAGACAAATATTGAGGAAGTGAATGAGTACTTCTCTGATGCATTCAAATATTTTGCTAGTGAGGGGAAGGAAATTATCCTAATTCCTTTTAACGTCCAGTAAGTATTATTATTCAATATAATTTGAATAATGAATGAAACTATTTATTTTAATGTTTGTTTTATTCTTACTCAGAGCTAGACATTGGGAATTACTGGTGATTGTCCCAAAATTGATGACTCTTTATTATCTTGACCCAATGGGTAAAACAACAAGGAGTCACAAACTGAAATTGCCAGCTATGAAGTAAGTATAAATTTAGTCAATGCTTCAACATGATATTTCTATTTAGAATTTCTATTTTACCAACTATCGTTTAATTGATAGGGGTATAAAGGCTTTTCGTGATGCTGGAGGACAAATACCCACAAAATTAAAGACATTGACTTTGAAAAATGTCAAGGTAGCTACTTTGACAACTGCTTAGTCTTATATGTATTAATTTTTCAATTCTAATATGTCAACTCTTATAGTCTTATCTCAACTGTTGTTTATAGTAGTTTACTAACATTAAGTATAATTCGTTATTTGTAGTGTCCTATGCAAAATAATGACTGGGTCTGTTGCTACTATGTAATGAAATACATGCAAGCTATTGTCAAACAAGCATCACATGACATTCAAACTATAAGTTAGGTAATAAAGAATAACATCATAAATTTACAAGTGATTGTAGTCATTTTTATAAAATATTAGCATGTGCATTTTTGTTATAGATCTTTACAACTCAACCTTACACACATGTGGACTTGAATAAATTCCGAGAAGAGTGGTCAGAGTGTTTTATAAGTGAAGTCGAAATAGCATTGGATTAAATTTTTCGGCTCCATTTATGTATGTGGTTTGAGTACGTACTCTTTCATATTTTTACTTTTGTAATATATGTCATCTCAGACTTGCACTCTATCATTTTGTAAATTATGATATTTATTATCATTTTTGTTATGAATGTGTGGTTTTGAATGGTGACGGTTGAGCATCAATGCTCCCCTCTCCCAAAATATATGAATCTTCTCGTTCTTATGTTCTATATCAATTTCTGCAAAAAAAATTAAAAAAAAATCTTAACTTCTAGCGTCGGTTTTTTAAATAACCGACCCTAAAGATTGAATTCAGTGTACTCTTTCGGTCGAGAAAATTTCGACCGAAATATAACTTCTAGCGTCGGTTTTTTAAATAACTGACCCTAAAGATTGAATTCAGTGTACTCTTTCGGTCGAGAAAATTTCGACCGAAATATAACTTCTAGCGTCGATTTTTGTAAAAAAACCGAGTCTAAATGTCCTCTATAAGGTCGGATTTTTGAAATAACCGACCCTAAAGATTGAATAAACCATTTCAGTGTAAGACTCGGTCGACAAACTTCTCGACCGAATTACTATCGGTCGAGAAGTTTGTCGACCGAGTCTTATAGTGAAATATTTTATTCAATCTTTAGGGTTGGTTATTTCAATAATCCGACCTTATAGAGAGTTCTCGGTCGAGACCGAAACATTTTTGGTCGACTATTTTTTCGACCGAGTGTTACCACTGAAATGGTATTCAATCTTTAGAGTCAATTATTTCATAAAAACCGACCCTATAAACATTCTCGATCGACAATTTTCTCGACCGAGAACGTTTACAGGGTCAGTTTTTATGAAATAACCGACCTTACAGGCTCCTTTTTCTCGCCTAGGTCAGAATTTTTACAACCTTTTGCGTCGGTGTTTACTCTGTAAGGTCAGTTTTATTTGGTTAAATAATCCGACGATATAGACCAAATTCTGTAGCGATGACCACCTAGGCGTCGGTTAAAAAGTGATGTTGCAGGCTTTAAAAAACCGACGCTACAGACCATTTCTGTACTAGTGATAGATGGCATCAGATCCATTCCCCCTCTAGTAGGTGGGGCCCACTTGGGTCTATGGCATGCTAGTTTTTGAGTTGTGCGACCCAGGCATGTTGGGAAGGGCTATTTTAGTTGATGGATCCAACATTGCACTGGTCGTCATGGTCGGGAGATGAGTGTACATGGGCCACGTGGGTCGGCAATAAAATGGGGATAGATTACAAGGCCATATAGTCGATCGTCAATGAGGACCTAAAGAGTCTAAGTGAGGAAGATTCTAACATCCCAGAATTTGAGGCCTCAGAAAAATGATCTTAAAAGGAATTATTACACTACCCATATCACCAAAATGCACCTCCTTTTTAGGGAGTCCGTCAATAAAGAACTCTTCGGTTGAGTGTGGTCATACTAGAGTAATACTAGGATGGGTAACTAGTCGAGAAGATTATCCAGGCTTGCATGTGAGTGAGGACAAAGTTCACAGTTAAGGCTAGTGGTGGTATGTTGGGCCAGTCGTCATTCTTGAAACTCTACTATATACTTGGGAAGTGGGCTTGTGTGTTATATCTTTCTTAAGAGAGAGATTGTAGTAATTCATATATGGATTTGAGTAATGAATGGTCCTCCATCATAGCTACTTTAAGAACACAATTTTCCCGGGGGTCTGGCCCAATGAGTCTAATTCTGAGTCACATGGTTGACTACTTTTAGAGAGCTATCAAATGTTTTCCTCATAAAGTTTCCATTAGAGGAAGATTTAGGAACTTCATTGTCTCATCATCAACTCTTTGATAGAAAATTCGATGATTTGATTTTTGGGGATGCCATGATGTCAGCACTTGTGTAGTAGTTCATTCAATAATTCTCATGCTTCATATAGAGATTCTTTAGGTACTTGATTGAATCTTGTGATTTGTCCTCTGATCGAGTATGTCATCATAGATGGGTAGAATTTATATAGAATATTACTTTCTAGAGCTTCCCATGTTGTGATTGGGTCCCTCAAAGCACTATGTGCCACACTCTAGCTTTGTCGGTCAAAGAGTATTTCAAAAGTAGTAGTCACATGGCATTGTCAGTGAAGTTGGATGGCTTCATCATCGAGAAATGGTCAATTCATTTGAGTGGATGTTGTTGACATTAATCTCCAATCCTTCTAGTGAAGGTGAAATTTTGTAAGAGGCCGGACCACTGTCCCTAGACCTGAATTGGTTTTCCTAGAGGTTGGACTGGATGAGTCAAGTCAGTGCCTTTAAGCATAGAAAAATTTCATAATTCATTGGCACATTTTGTGACTTGGCGACTTCTAGGTTGGTCTTGAATTTAACTTCATTTGCATCCTGGATTCTATGGTAAGTAATTCTCATTGGGCCAAGATTTCCGCGTCTATTCACAGTTGAATAGCTTCTTCCATAGCGTTTGCACCTGCCATGGTCTTGATAAGTCTTTTGAGAGTTCTCTCAATTTCAAGATCGAACACCAATGATGAGTCAATTCTTTTGGATCTTCACATATGCTGAGACTACATGGAAAGAGGCAGAACAATCATGAGTTGTTGAGTTGAGTTCTAGATGATTTTCAATAATATCAAGCATAAAAAACCCTAATTACACTTATACTTATGAAAACATTTAGCTACCATTTTCCCTGGAAACAACACCAATTTTTGATGGGCCTCCAGATGTTGCACCAATAAAAATCCTAAAAGAATAACTCTTAGGTTTAACAGAAAATTGTGCACTCATTCCCCACTCCACATGAAAGGAAGCCTTATTATTGTATACTTTAGGATTGAACCCAACGGACAACCTTTTTAAGCATCTATATGTATTTAGAAGTATTAAGAGTAATATTTGACACCACGAAGTTGGATAACTGATTAAACTAAGTTTCTTCCAGTAGAAATAAAGATTAAAGAAGTAAATATAATAAAGAGAAAGAGGTCATGGGATTTTTCTTGCCAAAGCCCGCATAATTATCATAGATAGACCTAACTCCTTAGTAGAAGTTTACTAAATATAGGCTTAGATATTGCCCCCTCATGGGATACAGATTGTTGGTTGGATTAAACTCCCCTAGAACCAACCAAACTCGACATCAAAGTTCCTAATTTGTTTCGTATGGACTGCCTCACTATGGATGACAAACCTCAGCATGTTAGCAGATCATAACCTAATCACCTCACTATCTCTTGTTCATACCTCAAGGGAGATAATAAGATCATTCTGAAGTTCTCGTCATACTTACATCAACCTGCACATCCACAATAATAACAAACATGCAAAGAAAGTCATGAATTTGCAAAGAAAGGAAATAAGTAGAATGATACTTTATTTAGCAATAGTATTGATGAGTTTAGAAACATGATAGGATATAATATGGGTTGTTGGGGTTAGTCCCCATGCCCTAGAACAAACTCTACTTTCTCATGGGGAAAGACAACAAAGGAAAGATCGAATGAAAAATGGAGGGGGGCATGGTGCCTGGCACAGGAAGACCAAACCCTCCACTGTGGTCATTGTCTCCTCATTACCAAAATGGTATTGTTGAATACTTGTGGTCAAAGGTAGATAATTTGCATGGCCCTTACTCAGTGCAAAATGTGATTCACATGGGTTACTCAAATTGGACCTCATTTCCAGTTCTCTAGCTGACCAACATGGTTTGAATCTGGAAGACTTAGGGTAGAGAGTTGCTTGTATCAGGCAAGTGGAAAAGCCAATATCTTAACTGGGTGGTTGGAAGGTGGACAATGGAAAGCTTATGGGGCCTTCCTTCCCTTGAGGTGGGGCATCATGAGGGCTTGATCATCCATCTATAAATTAAAGTATATTCTTGGCTTCTTCTGCATGAAAAATATATAAAGTGTGTTAAAGTCCTTAAAAGAGTGGATGATTGCATTTAAGTAAATCTAAAGGTAAAACGGGGAAATAGAACCACAACATCCCCTAATAAGAGAGTAAAAAACACAAATATGGGTGTAAATATTCTTATCATGTGACCCTATAGGGTCTAATTTATGTTCGCAGTGAATCTCCATAATTGATTTGATACATCACAAGCAAGGAGTGGTATCTAGAAACACATCATTACTACCCAAGTAATCTGGAAAGTTGGAGAACAAATTCAATCTGCAACTTGGGATTGGTGTTATAGTGATTGTATACTTCCTTCATCATCCTCTTCAATGTTCAATCCATGTTACTTTATATTGTTAGGGATATATGTAAGCTCAATATCACATATTGACTCACATGCACATCGCCATGCATTTCTCAGTCTCTCTTATCAAGCGGCTAGGATATCATACTTCTATATGAGGGACAAATCCCATCTACATCACCCATAGTCATCCCCATGTGTCACAGTGCACTCGAGCACTACCTTTATGGAAACCCTTATTCAAGGTCATGGTGGATGATGTCAAAGTACACCAAACAACATGTGATGAGTGCAATGATTTCAGGTCCAAGAACCACAATCACCACCATCACTTTAAGAAATGATTTTGACTACCAATCATGGTTTCCATGTATCACTCTTAAGGTGGGTCTATCTGGTACACTATTCTCTAACAAGTACATGCATGTTTGATTTGATATTACATATCATGACTGATGAGATTTTATCATCAACCAAGGCACACTCTACTCTTATGTATTACTATTGTCAATTAAACCGACTAGGCATAACAAGAATGTATATACACTTGTCATATATATGATCTCATTGTTCAGATCCTAAAATTTGAAGTCATATGTAATTGAGTATCAACCTTTTTTAGACATTTATTATGCTACATCATTATCTCATAACTGGATAAAATGGATTAAACATAATTTCTTGTTATTATTAATCAAATCATTTACAAGATATTCCATTACAACCATCATATGATTGGCTCTCTGGGAATACATACAAACAACAACAACCAACATGAGTCCCCCTCCTCCTCATGAGCAAGTGAACATGGTGTCGATCAAATGGTGTGATAATGTTATTGATAATATCAAAAGGGAAAAAGACCAAGTGCCAAAGATCATGATGAATTTCCACTGCCAAAAGATTCTTGTGAGATTGCAATGTGCACTAGAACCTTGTTGTCCCACCTTCTTATGAGAGTGATAAGTGAACATAATTCCTATTGTTGAACTTTCTTGTGAGATAATACCATTGTGTGTCCCACCATCTGATAGTTGTATGATATCCACTATTGTTTCAACTTTCTTTCAATTGATAACAAATGTTTTATACAATGAATCAAAGAGTCTTCTTGGGATTTCCTATGGTCTATAAATCATAGTCATTTTCTGCACTAATTTACACATATTGTCTTAACTTGACCCTTGTTTTCATAACACCTATATACACGTGGATGGCGGCTGGTAGTAAAAGGAGTGAGACACTCTTTATCTTACCTAGCATTTACTCTACCATTCGTTGAGTATTCCACCTACTCCTATTGACTCCCGCCTCATTTCCACCATCTTCCACCAAAAAATCCTAGATTTTAGGGTTTTGACCATTTTTATCAACCATTTCATGCCATCCATCCATCCATCAAGGAGTAAGGAAGGAGCTCTTCTACAGATGGAGGTGAAGAAGGCGGAACCTTTACTAAGATTTTATGATTATTTACTCCTCTACTCCTTTTTCTTTCATCTATTGTTTTGTTATGAGTTACTAAGCCCCCTTAGGTAGGAGATGCAATATTAATTAAAATTCTTCGTGGGTCTGTATGCAAATACTTCAGCATAGGCATATTACTGTTCAAAATATTAATTTCTCTATTGGAAATGGTAACATTAATTATCTGTGGAGGTACCCTTGGCTCAAAATTGGTTCTTATCTAGATGATGTTATCAGCTTTTATGTGATCCTCAAGTTTAGTTAAGGCAAATTTGACAAGCTAAGTTGCCATTTATCTGATGGAGATTGGAGTCAAACGAAGTCTAGAAGAGTAAACTTTGTCATTAATTTTGAAACATTGTTCGTGTAAGAGGTAGTATAGTGCTTTGGTCAAAGAGGCTATGTAGTACTAAAACACTTAAAAGATGTGTTGTTACTGCATGGTTAATGTTTTTCAGTAGGGTCTTTACCCATGATAGGCTTACAGAAAGAAGTTACCAGTTACAATCTATATGTGAACTATGCAAATGTAAGGATGGAAATTTAAATAACCTTCTCTTTGATTTCTCACATGGAACTGAGATCTGGAGGTTCACAGTGGAGAATAGATAGATTTCCAGAAAGCCTACCTACTTTGTTGATTGTTTTTGTTTTTTAATGGAAGTGCAAAGAGTATTGTCATCCTTGTTCTTTATTCAATATGGATGGACATGAATAGGCTCGTCTTTTTAAGGGAGAAAGACCAACTCTAAAGTGAGTTGGACACATACAAGAACATATATAGACAGTTGTATAGATAGCTAGCTTTGTGCTATTTTTGATATCTTTTTGTTTCTTTAAATTCTACACATTGTATATACCATATATTGAGAAAATCAATGAAAAAGAGGGAGCAACATGCTATTAAGGACAAAAAACCCCTTAGGTAGGCTATTTGGGGTTAAAATGTGACTTTCATACTATGTTGAGGGAAAATAACTTGTAAACCTTATAATTTTGAAAAGTATTGACTGTATTCTGTTCCTATCTATTTTCCATAACTTATCTTGTGTTTTATGCTTGAAAACGTGTATTTCTTGTTGGTTTGTGCTTGCAACTGTTTAGATTCTGGGAGAAAATGGCTTATATGTGGCTATTTTATGGATTTCTCTTAGGTCTAGTGGATCCCTAGATAGCACCCTATGTTCCCACATACATAGATCCTCCCCTACTTTTAGATGTGAGATCTAAGTAGCTATTCTAGATGCACTTGATGCAATTGGCTTGGAGCTACTGAAAGTCTAGATGGTAGGTGATGTGAGGTGAAATACCCTCAGTTCCACTCCTCATTACTATACTTGGACCTCAATTTACCTGAGAATCTCTACTCTAGAACCATAGACTCGATTTGATCTTAGTAACATTTTCACCTAAACCCTATCCATATGAAGTTTGTAAGATTCAATAGGGTGTGCTATGGTGTAGATCCCCTTCACACACCTTATTCTATCCATGACCAATTAGTAGTATTGGGTAATTCTGTAGCATCTATATGGTTGTTTGGTTTAATAATCTAAGTGAATGAGTATGTCTTACATGTTGTAACCCTCAAACTCGTCTCCAGTCACATTATCCCAATAGACCCACACCTTCATAACTTGTGTAAGATCCAAATTTCTTCTTTACTTGTTAATACTTGCCTAGTTAGTTGCTTTACTTCTCTCATTAACTAATTATCTTGTTCTTAATAGTTAGGTCAAGCTAGACTAGTTAGTGTTTCTTTGAGATTGATGTTTCTAGTTCTTGGTAGTTAGTGCTAGTTTAAGTCCTTAATTTCTCTAATTGCCAAAACCGTTAGTTTAATGTAGTTTTTGCTTAGTCTAGTTCATTGATCTCCTAAGGTTGGTAAATAGGATATATTTTCTAGTATATTTTTAGAATTAGATCTTGATTTGTTTTTCTTAGTTCAAATTTCTTCTTCCTCACTTAGTTTCCTTTCCTTGATCATTATAACTGAATTGTCTAGGGTTAGCTTAGGCTTTGCTTGTTGCTCTCTGTTGATTGCTTTTATGGAAACCTAGTGTAATCATACCAAAACCAACACCAAACCCTTACACTATAAACTCGGCTTTAGAATACTAGCTTAAGATAATGTACCTTGTCCCCTCTCTCTCTAATGATTGACTCTAACTTTTCACTTTCCTATACTATAATATGATCCCTTGCACTTGCTGGTGAAGTGTGTTAGATTATATGAACATGCATATTTAAGATTTTAGAAATTTTAAAAGATGCCTATTGGGAGTCATAAGGCACATCTGATCAATTTTTTTTATTAGGTGTACCTTAGGGTAAACACACCAAGCTTTTTGGCATCGTTGCCATTAGATATGTGCCTGGCCTAGTTATTTAGTTTAGCCTGATTTTTCTTATAGCAATCACTATTGTATTCTTTATTCTTTGTGTTATCTTTTCATATTTGTTTTCTAACTTTGCTTCTTTTGATTGGTTGTTCCTTGTGCACATGACAGTTAGTGCATGTTTGGACATCATTCTCTTTCTACTAATTCATTCCTAATGGACCCTAAAATAGGAAAAAAGAAGGCGTAAAAACCGTAACAACCAACACCAAGAAGTTGAGATAGAAGACAAGATGGGAGATCGAGATGCACATGAGCAGTGACCTCCACCCCCTCTGCCCATGCATAAGCCACTTCATGACTATTTCATGTCTAGAAACTATACTTATCCCATTTCTACTAGAGTGGATCAAATCCTGAGACAACAATTCTCAATTCCACCAACTCTTTGTAGACTTATCCCTACGTTCTATATATTTGAGGATGAAAATTCATACCATCATATAAATGCCTTCCTAGAGACAGGCGCTGCCTTCCACATGCCTACAACTACAAATGATTCCACTAGGCATACCTTGTTCCATTTATTCCTTAAAGATTAGGCAAAGGAATGGTGCTTGGAATTTGTTACATGGGAAGTGCTGAAGAATGATTTCATGAATACGTACTATCCTATTGCGAAGCTGACCCGGATAAGGAGATACATAACCTCCTTTAGTAAAAATCAAAATGAAAAATCCCATGAGACGTGGGAAATGTTTTAGAATTTATTGCAAGAGTCCCTCATTAGGAGTCTTCATGTGATGCTCCAAGGTCCTAAAAAAATCATTCATTTTCTTTTATGCATTAGAAAATCCCTTTCTGCAAGAGAGGCAAGAGCATAACATGAACTTCTTGGAAGTATTAAGGGGAGAGAAGGAAAATATGTCACTACTCATGTCTTTGTTTAAGGATGTTTGTATCAGAAATAGGAAGGTGATAAGGAGACCACCAAACAAATTAGATTGACAGATCAAGTCAGCATCATTTTGAACATCACTCTCCCCAAAAGTAAGGGAGGTCATGGTGTCCCTCTTATTCCTTTTTCATATCAACTATCAGTTTGTTGATCACACACTTCCTAACTTGGGCTCAAGTGTAAGCATATTACCCTATAGTTTGTTTTTCAATATCTTCCTAGAAATGTTAAAACTAGAGGGTTGATGGATCCAATAGAACGCCCATGGACATGTTATATAATTAGATGGTAGAGGTGGGAAAAAAGATAGACGCCAAATTCCCAATAGATTTTCTAGTGTTGGACATAGAGGAAAAAGATAGGAATATTTTCCTCATCTTGGGAAGGTTGTTCTTATCCATAGCTGATGTGGGTATCAAAGTATGTGTTGACATTTTGATCGTAACCTACTTGTGCATGAAGATAGACATCATTGTGTTCACCAGAGAGAATATGAAATACTTGATAGATGAAGAACACTACATCTTAATAGACTATTATGAGACAAGAGAAGGAACAATGAAAGAAAGAATGATGAGATCTTGCATGACCCATGGGAGGAAGGTCACCTTGTGAAGGCTTTTGAGAGGATCACTTATAATGAGGATGGGGCCATCTTTATTTTAAATAGCTAATGAATCAAAGAACACCAAGCCTAGATGAAGGAAATAAACATAATGCTAGTGGGAGGCAACCCACTCAATTTGGGATTCTTGATCTCGAACCCATTTTTTGTTATGATTTTTTTCATTTCCAAATATAGACACACACTTGTTTTTAATAATTATTGTTTGAGTTCTATATTGTGATCGAGGAGTAGGTGAGATAAGTGCAAAAAAGGCACAAATCTGTGAAAATGATAGGATTATATCTTGTGTGGATCAATCAAATTTATTGAGATATAAATGATGGGGGATTTGAAAAGTTTCGAAGATTTTCAAAAAGAAAGTCGACAACTAAAATGTACTTCCACAAAATGGCCATGCTAGGATTGTGAAAATAATAAGAGAATTTCATGTTTTGAGGCCACCAAACATGGTTGTGCTGAATATAGCAACCTTTCTCACATCTTGCATCTCGCGAGAACGGCCATGCTGGCCCAGCCCCACCACTTAAGTGACCATTTCCTTTTCAACCCAGGATGACTTCAGTTCACTCTTACGTGACCAACATGCTCATTCTGCAATTTTGGGTGACTCCAATTCTCCCCCGGTCCCATCAATATTCACTCCCAATATCCATTGGAGCTTCCTCAAGCTCCCAAGGGCTTCTCCTACCTACATGTCCCCATTCCATCCCTTTTGCACCTCCATTTCTCCACCTCTAAAATAAATCTGCCCAGACCTAGTTTTACATCATCCACATTGTTATCCATTAAAGATCCATCCAATGTGAAGAAGGTATACAAGACTTTGAAGAAAGGGATCAAAAATGCCCTCCAAGAAATCCAATGCACCAAGGCCCACATGAAGAAAGTTCACATTTCACCCTGCCATGCCACAACCAGATTCCATCACCATCAAACTCCATTTCAGGAACTCTTCCACATTTGGCGTTCGGCAAGAGGCTCCCACCTTTGATCTTCTTCTAGCCTCCACATTATAGACCGAACATGTATCCAACAAGGATAAGAAGCTCCATTTGATCACGAGATTCACACTGTGATGGATTCTATTGATGTTGATGCTTTGACCTGAAAAAAAGGATAAAAAGGGTAGATACTACCTCATCCTCATGCCCACCTCGTGGCTTCCTTTGGAAAGGTACTCTACCTTCTCGACACAACCACATACCACAAAAAAACCCACAAGAACGAGGTTGCTAATTCATGAAGAAGAGGAGGACAATAAGATAATTGAGATGTTGTGCCTAAACTTGGACACAAGATCGGGGTCACATGAGCACCAAGAGAAGGAAAGTGAGGATGAGATAGGAACTAAGAGCATAGAAGTTAAATAGGGATGGTGAATATTATTTCAAGATTGGAGGAAGTAAAAATGAAGATCTTGGGGAAATAGTCTGATGGATCCACTTTTTGTAGTATAGAGACAAAGAAGGTCTTTGTGAAGCCTTTGCATCATGAGTGCATGACAAGATGAGTGATTTCTACATGACATGTTTATATGTCAACCATACATGCCCTCTAGATAAGTTTCAAATGTAGGGAATACTTGAATTTAGTTGGCATCTATAAAGTAGTGACCAATGTCCAAGAGACCTATGTTTAGCTTACTCAAGATTTTTTTAGCTCTTTAAAGAAGGTAAAGTATCTGGGTGAGGATACCATCCATTTTTGACTTGATGATTCCACCCACATTCTGAAGGCCTCTCAAATCAACCATAATTTTTGCTCCAAATCTCTAAATTTCAAATAAACTTGATGGGGGGGGAGAATTTGATAAAGATAGTACCTACAAGTACTCAAGTGTATGGGATAGGTTCACTGGTCAAAGCAACTTTGCAGCACAAAAATCCAATATGAGCAAGCTCCACCACCCTACTATATGATATATCCAAAAAGTTTTACATAACACTATTTTGGTTGGTATGATAACCAAGTCTATTGTTCACAAAAAGATCTATTTGTGAGAGTCATGATGATAGCTAGTGAGTATTTTAATTTACGGGCTATGATTATTGACCTTCTAATGACAATCCCCTCAAAGAGGAAAAAATCCATTCGTTATTGGGGGTGTAGTGACCATAATTGCACTATCCCTGGATTGCAACTTAGAAGGCCTCACTAATGTGGAAGGAACTAAATATGTTGATTTGAACTATATATAAAGATCCTAACTAATTTCCTTGAGAAATTAAAAGACCATCTACAACTTGAACCATGGGTATGCTAGAATCACCCTAGAGATGCCCAATCATGCAAACTCTTATTTCTAACAAAGAGACATTCAAAGAATTTATTGGGGGCATTTGCAATTTTGGAAAAGTAAACAACCCCAAGAAGGCTACAAGGCACAACTAGTTGACTTACTTGAGGGGAGGGAGAGAATAATATTCCAGAACAACAACAAATTCATGAGCATGCTTGTTACACTACATAGAGGCATGATGATTTTGATGCACAACCACCTCCAACCAATGCATATGATATGTCATCCATCCATGAACAATTGAAGGGGATTCATCAGACTCAACCTGTGATTGTGTTGGACAAGAATCATATGCATCACCAAATAAACCACATATATCGCTAAAAACATGTGCATGCCCAGAGAAACTCCCAATAGGGGTGGACTTATGGGGTGCATTGTACCAAGATATATATCCAGCTCCACATTTCGTCTATGTGGAAGCTACTACTAGTATCCTCCACCATATGGGGGGCCACCACATGATCCACTACCACAGTGAATTCTAGCCTACTTCTCCTAGACTTTAGTTTCATGCTATTGAAAATATGACTCAAAATTTTAGTTGTAGGGTGGTATGAACCCTATCCTTTCAATTTTAGTTTGTTACACTTGTTTTGCCATTTATCTCCCTAATCTGTTGATGATAATTTAAAGCTCTATTAAATTTAGATTGTTACTACTTTGCAGACATGCATACCATGTAGTTTATTTTATTTCATTTTTTCAAAAAATTTCAACTCTTCTTCTTATCATGCTATTCCAAGCCATGTATTGCATTTCATGTATTTTTTTTTTCAATTTTTTGTGCTTTTATCAAGGATTTTATAGATTGTTGTTTATTTAGTAAGAGAATACCTTTTTACATTATTGAAGGTAATTTGGCACCATTTTGGCCAAATTTTCCCTACTTGAATATACTTGCCTAATAGTGTGTATCAACTAAATCTCTATTTATTGTTTGGATCTGTAGTGTAATAAAACCAAAAACAAGATCAAGCCCTGGAAATCTGAACTCCACTTTAGGAACCCAACTTAAGATCACTTAGCTCTAGTTTCCCTTCTCACCTTGAGGATCAACCCCTAACTCCCCACTTTCCTATACTATTATACGATCTCGTGTACTTGTAGGTGAAGTGTGTTATTCTATGTGAGCATGTATATTTAGGGTTTTATAAAATTTTGAACATCCCTATTGTGTGCCATAAGACACGTCAAATTAAAATTCAATTGGTTGGGTGTACGTTTGGGTGAACACACTAGGAATCTGAAAACTTCTTACAAGTATGAAAGGAATTGTCCTACTCATACTATTTATAGGTAATTTCATAAAGAAAAGTATAATGATATACATGAATATACAATCTCAATGCATGGATATTCATTTTTACTAGTTGAGCATGAATTATTAAATAAGGTACATCAATATCTCAATGAAAACTTTTAACGCGTCTCTAGTGAAAGCATGAATATATACATTAGGTGTCATGATAATCTAAAAGAAAATCTCAAACAAACTTTGAATCAAATGTCTGGTAGAATTTTCTTCACTTGTGATTTATAGATAGCATGTACTTCACATGGTTATCTCACACTCACTTTCCACTATGTGGAAGACAATTGAAGTTGAATTCCAAGGTACTTAGCTTTTGTCATTTTCCTTCTACCCACATTAGTCATGGGTTATATAATCTTTTGCATGATTTGAGATCAATGAAATGGGGTATCAAAAGATGGTGCTTACTATGAGTATCGATAATGAATCCAATATGGGTAATACGATAATGAATTTAAAAATCACATTGCTTGAAAATTTACCATGTGATTGAAGAATTTTCCATGTTCGTTGTTCAACACATACACTGAATTTAGTAGTCAAGGGGTTGATAAACATTGATAGTTATATTTCAAAATTTAGGGACAATGTGAAGTATATTGATGCATCTAAAAGTAGGATTATAAAGTTCAATGTTATTGTTACAAGATTTCTTTACCTTGTTCTGCATAGTTATGGTTGGATGTTGCTACTATTTGGAAGTCAACTTATTAAATGATTAGTAGATATTTTAATTATAGACGAGCTTTGGGATATCTTTAGTTCAAATGAATGTAATTACAAGTATGGCATCTCATCAGGTGAGCGGACAAAGGTGAGAAAGATCTGAGTTGTTGGAACACTTTTATGTAATTACAAATTACTTTTATGGTTTTGCATATCCGACAGCCAATTTGTATTTCTATAACATTTGAAAAATAAAATATATCTACCTTAAAAACAGGTTATGGGGACTCAAAAATAATCACAATGGCCACACAAATGTATGGAAATTTTTAAAAGTATTAAGATGATTACTCTATGATCCTATCTTTTGGTGTAACTTTGGATCCCCATTTTAAGTTTGATTTGGTGAAATTTGCTTTCACAAAAGATGCATGGTGATGAATATGGTTCAAGGATAGCCAATGAGGTTCTTATCCAGTTCAATGTGTTTTATAAATGCTACAAAAAAATGTGTCTATGAATTCCACACCTAATATTTCACAATCATTTTCACAAATAAAGTATATTATCGGGAATGATGATTTAGTAGTAGTATCTTTGATATATACTTCAGATTTATTCATTACACACATAATTACAATAGAAATATTCTCATAAGAAGTATTCTAATTTGTAAATTCATTTTTAATCCATTAGTAATTTGAAATATGTTGGGGAGATGGAACTCCCCAGGGGCCGAACAAATACATACAAATTTCTTATTTCATTTTTCATCGGGGATTAGAAAGTGGGAAGCCTGGTCAAGAGCATAACCCTTAAGGAGTCTTTTTTCAAATCGTGAAGAGAGGCGGCTCAGTAGGAATGGAATGGTCTGACCCATGTTTTTTCTTGATTGGGGGGCATAACCTTTTTCTCCACCAAAGAGCCCATCTTCTCTTCTTCTTCTGGCCTTCACCCCTTCAAACCCTCCGGAAAAGGTGTATGTAAGGCCCCTGATCTAGATTTTGGGCTAACCTTGTTTTCTTTGCTTAACAATATTCTTAAACCTTAATCTAATATTTTTAGATGCTTTTGTTACATGTGAAAAGCTTATGTTTTCAATTTGGTCCTATTTGGATGATGTTTGAGCTATGTATCCTCATTTTGGACCAACTTGCAATTTACCCAGGTTGAGGGGTTATCTTGCAATTTGTCACATGTAGAGTGTCACTCTCGTGCTTTGGCATCACGAGAGAGAATATTATGTAGAGGGGCGCCTTTCTTGGACCATGTTGATGATGTGGCATCCTGTGATGATGGTAGTGTTTCTAGGGTTTTGCTTGATTGTGCATGGTGTCGACCGTGTTGATCTTAGTTGAGTGTCTCGACCATGTTGGTATTTCTTGTGTGTGTTTCATCCGACACACCTTCTTGTGGTGATGTTTTTTTTATCCTTGGTGTGTCTCAATCACAACTAGGGTGGTGGTGACCTATGTGGTTGATACCCCACCTACGTTGTATCACCATGTGTTGCATGTAAGTGCTTAGTTGTTGCATGGCTATTTTTTTGGTGTACAAGTGTCACTTTGGTTCTTTCTTATATTGACACCTCATACCCATCTCACCTCTCTCATCCCTTGAGAAAATAACCTCTCTCTTCTTCATGCAAGCAATCCCTTTTGCTCTCTTTCCTTCTCCTTCCTTACTTGGCTGACCTTGGAGCTTGGTGGAGCTAGAGGGTGTTGATCAAGGTGCCTTGGTGGCCGATCAACCTTGCATGTGTTGTTCTTGATCTTCATCCTACTTATTTTTGTGATCTTTGGTGATATTATTCCTTAGTAAGTGGTTTTTAACCCTTGATCTCATTTTCTTTTACACCCTATTTTCTTCTTCCTTCTTTACAACCATGAGACTGTGGTTCTACCATGGTGGTCATTTTGAGAGAAACTTCCATTTGCATGGGTTGGAGACTATGTTTGACATGGTGGTATATAAGTGGGAGGAATCTTTCTTCTCTTTCCCCTTTCTTCTTCTTTGGTTCGGCCTAGAGTTTTTCCACCTCTTGCTTGAGCTCTTCTTTGACCATGGTGTTCTTCTCTTTGGAGATGACCATGTGGCTAAAGTGTTGACCTTGGTTGGAGCTTCTTTCATCTTCCTTGGTGCTTGTTAACTTTTGATCTTGATCTCTCCATAAGGTGGGTTATATAAATATCTACCTTCTTCTATTATTTGTACCTTATTTTCGCTTTCATGCTACTATTTTCATATCTAAATATGATATTAAGATGCTAGATGATGTTGCCATGACTTAGGGTTTATGACTTTGTAATATTCTCATGAAGATTTCTCTCTTTGTTAAACCCTAATTCCATGAACCCATTTTCTTAGTGATGGATGAAGTGAAGTTGTTGTGTGCACTATGATACTTTTTTGCATCATCGTGTTATGGTTCGGACCTCGGGTTTTCTTGAGGTTTTTGATCGATTTTTCTTGAGGTTGAAGCTTGGTCTTGTTCATCCTAGTTTTTCTTCTTGACAGATCATATTTGAGATCAATGTTAGGGTTTTAAGGTTCATCTTGTGTGGGATTTCCCCTCCTTAGTAGTGCTTTGTGTCCTTTTCATGTACCACCTTTTTTTAGTATGGTTTATTCCGATTTTGTGGATGGGTATGTGCCTTTGTGGTAGTATAACCTTGATGGTCTCTACACGTTTGTTTTGGTTTTAGTCAAAACCCTTTGAGCATGCATAATGGTCATGATGCTTGGTTTTATTTCAGTCAAAACATATATCCTTTATATCTGGTTCGATACACATGCATTGTTTGATGTTGTGTTTTGGTTGTGACACTTTCCTTGATGGTTCTTGTTTCATCTGTAATAAGACTTTTTTTAATGTTTGAAACACAAACCCTACATGTGTTCTTTATATGTGTTATCTTTTGATGTGTTTTGGCCATGATGCATGTTTTGGTATGGTGTTTCGATCGTAACAAGCCTTCTGGTAACTGTCAAAACCCTAACCCTAGGGGTGGTCATTATATGTTAGAGTTGTTGATATGTTTAGGCCATGATGAATGTTTTGGTATGGTGTTTCGGTCATGACATTCTTTGTTGTTGGCTGAGACCCATGTATGGGTGATGGGTCGAGACATGTGTTTGGATAAGTGGGATGAAACATATGGTCGACACACACACATGATACATGTTCGTTACATATGTATAACATAGTGAGATGGTTACACATGTGCATGTAAATGATGTTGACACTTAGTGAAGTTGAGATGATAGTCTAATCATGACTAAGTACTGATGCTCAACCCTAATCGGTTCTAAGAAAGTGGGAGATGACATAACTAGTGTGTGGTGATTGAATAATGATTTGAAATCCATATCAGATAAGTGTGTGAAACCCTAACCCAAATTCTAAGGTGTGTTATAGATATGGAGGTTTCTTGGATAAATACCATGTGATTATGTTTCTCTTTCCTACTTGTGTAATGCTAACCTTGGAGGTGAAATGAATAACATATATTGTGATTGTTGTGGTGATGATTATGAGCCTTTTGAGGTGTGTTAAGGTAATGATGTGACACAGAGACATGAGATTGAGTCTTATGACCTAGCATAGGCTTAAAGCCTAGTGAGAGGTGTTATCCTTCAATGATGAGATGAGGGATTGATATCCCATAGCAATGCAAATGTGATGATGGCCTTGCATGGTAGTTTGATAATGTTAATGACCTTGTTAATGGCAGTGCTATAAGTATCATGTGATGATGTGACAATTTCACACCTTATACATTTTATATCTTATGGAGTTGTACTATGCCCTTATCTTTGTAGAGTTTGTTTGAGGTTGGTACGTTGTGCTTGATTGATGCTAAAAGACACCCAATTGGATTAATAAATCAAGTAAAACCCTAATCATGTAGGTTCCATGTGCCATAGATCCATTCTAGTGTTAGTTTTATTGTGGGATGGTGAAATGATTCATTCCTACGGAAAATACGGTGTGTATATTTTTGAATATGGGGATGCAAGTTGAGCATATCCTTACGTCCATAATTACAGGTTGTGCGAGACATCCATGCGTGAGTTGTTCTCCTTGAGATATGTGATAGGCAGCAGTTTAACTGCATTTGCTGCCTATTTTTAGAACAATCATGTGTGAGCCTATTCTTCTAGCATCGTGACCTATACTAAGGCATGCTAGGTGTTTTATGGGGATGGCCATGCATGATCTGATCTTTTAGCTTGATAGTATGTCAATGTTTGTAATTGCCAGATATGTCTCTATGATGTTTATCTTGTACTGACCACTAGGTGTTAGAGAGGTCATGGATTCTGGATCTTCTGTATACCTTGTATGGCACCAATTTTGATTTTAAAGTGGTCGGCTGGATTTGGGTGTTACGACCCAAATCCTCATGGCATAATAAAAGATGTAATACAATCATGTAGTATAATTGCTTAGGGTCAAAATATGCTTCAAATTGGATGACCCCTTGCCTTATCCTTGTACTGATTTCTTGAATTATAAAATGGCAAGAGAAATCAACTTTTATACATATTCTTCATATCCCTTCTTAATGTTTTAATTTTTCTACTGCTCACTGGCAACTTCCTAGTCTGGTCAATCAACTCTATCAATTTAACACATATTGTTTAATTGAATCTGCTCAACCTGATAATGATGTTATCTATCTGCTTTAATGTACCTATGCTTCTAATAGACATTGGCAGAGATTTATATCTCTCTTTAAGATGTTTGGTCTCACCTCGTGGGATTCCACATCTTTTAGGTGGTCGTGCATGATGAGGTAGAGATCGTGCAGTTGACGCTGAGCAACAAGAGGAACAATAGTTTGTAAAGGTTGGATAAGTTGCTTGTGTTTCGTAGTAGAGTCCTATTTGTCACTTCTGTACGCTCAGGTCCTTGGGGAGTGTTTTGAAAATGTTGTATATCGAGACAATGTTTTGGCTTTACTACTTTTTGTACATATATGGCATGTATGTATGTGATAGGTTATGATATGTACAAGTTGTAGATAATGAACAATGCCGTGTTATAATCTTTTTGGAATGCATTATGTATACGTTACATGTGACTTTTTTGGTCTCAGATGCGATAAGTGTAAGATTTTGTGCTCATTGGAAGTGGTATTTAATATCCTATATTTTTAGGTAACCTCATTGTTAAGTTTTTATTATGCTCTTTGTTTTGAGTGATCTTACTTTTGTGTGACGATGAACATCATTATGCAAATCACCAAACTACTACCTATGTGTCAGGGCACACTCTTCTTTACAACTAGTTGTGCTCATCCTGGTCCTTCATCAATTTCATTTTCTATCGTTCTAGTTCTGACAATAATGAAGTCAACCATTATTATGAAATTTGAAATAAGGTATGATCCCCTAGATTTGATGTTCTCTAATATATGTGAAGACATTTAAATGTTTCCTATCCTTCTACTCATTGCAAAAGATATCATGGCAATTCCAATCAACTTTTAGCATGAGTGGTAGAATTCTAAACAATTGGAGAAGTTCTCTTTTGTAAAGAATGTTGAAGCGCTGGTAACAACCCGTAGTTGGTTATATGGATATGTAGGTATATATTTTTTCTTTATTTCATGCCTTGTTGACCAACTTGATTTTTTATTTTTATTTTATTAGTTTTTTGTAGAAAGGAATGTTGAGGGAGTTGAAGTTGGTCAAGAGTATTAAAGGGATGATACAATTCATGTTTAGATATTTGGGGCAGAGAAATAACATCTTTGGTAAAGTAAATAGTTACATATCTTTTGACTTTATTCTCTAGTCTCTTCTAGTTTGTTAATAATTTAATATAATTTGTTACCTCTATTCTCTACTATTTTTATGAGGTATGGTTTTTGCATTAATGACCTATTAGGAATAAAGTAATGAGATATTGATTATCATCTACTTTAGGATTTTGGTATATTCTCTATTGTTATCTCTGTTCTCTACCAGTTTTATTAGTTACCGAACTATAGAGAATCAGGAAGGTGTTTTTTTCACTTTCAAGTTTATTGGTAATTTCTAAATTGGATATCTAGTCTTAGATGTCAAATCAATCATAGATATAGATCCATGGATCTTGCTTTTACTATGATCTGGCTATTTTTTCCATGTGAGTGGGTTTGGAGGTATCTTACCAATGACCATTATGATCCTAAGATCATTTAAGTTCAATCAAATAGAGGAGAGCAAGATGTTGTTACATACTTTTATTTGTTGGGTAATTATTGGCTCTTTACTGATGACATGCTTCACCAATGATGGATTGGAATGGGAGAGTTGGTTGGGGTGACCTCATATGGAACAAAGGTATAATTATAAGAGGAGGAAAGAGGTAAAAGAGTATTGTAAGAGAATATCAGTCTTTAGAGATTTATGTATCATGTATGCAATGGCCATATTTTTATGTCAGTTCCATTAAATTAATACATGTATTTCATTGTTCTTCTATCAAAAGTTAGTACTGAGGACTTTTTGAATGGCTCTAGTTCCCAACGTGTAAATTCTATTTTCTAGTGTTTTCAGGATCTCATCCATGCATTATTTAATAATGGAAAAATGAGCTCATGTTATCTTGGTCTATAATCCGTTGGATTTTCTTTATTTTTTCCATTTAATTAAGGAACAATCATACAAGTTTACTTATCCCTTGCCAATTCACAAGTAAACATGTTGAAGATCTTTGTACTATGGGAGCAATAGGATTGATCCATAGGAACAATGAATATCATGATGTCTAAACCAAGATATTCGTAAACCTTTTTATGCATGCTTCTCATAAATCCTTTTTTGCATGCTTCAAATGCCATTGTGTATATATTGGAGTAGGAGAACTTCCACTATCCATCATTGACAAATTAGAACGTCAGTGACACAACTTTTTGTTGATAAGTTGGTAGTATTATCATTTTTATATAATCTATTTAACTTTTTTAAATAAATTTAATCTTTGTCCCAAGTTGCAACTGTGCATGGAGTAATAACTCTAGCCTTCCCCAAGCTCGACATATATGAGGAGGGAAACGTGTATCTTGAAAACATTCCTTGAAGGAAAAATACAATTCAATCAACTTGTTAGATCTAGAAAAGAGCATCAAAGATCAAGCAAGAGGGATGAGGCAGTCCCACGATCATTGATTACATAATAAGCCCTAGACACTTATTCTAAATAGATCTTAATGTGTATCAATAGCCCAGTGACCTCACTCTTTACATTTCACTTTCTCTAAAAGGAATTGATCGGGAGTATGTTTGTTTAAATACAATATATTTGAGGGAAAGGAGCAACTAATAGTGGTGGATGGTGTATTGTACACTGCACTAGGAATTGTTTGTGTGTGATTTTTTTTCAACATTTGGGGTCTTTCAAGCCATGTTGATGGCTAAGATGTTGTTATCCTTAATTCAGAAAGTAATTGTTCTTATTTCTTGGAATTTTGAAAGTTTTTTTTCAGGTAGTTCTTACTGAGGTTGTTACTAGTTATTTTGACATGTTTCCTTTTATATTGATTCTTCCACGTTGGACGATGTCAGTAGATGTTGGCTGTTGTTGAAACCCACTTTTTTCTCTAAGTTTGAAGGCTTCCTTGTGATATATGATTATGGGGTTTTAATGGATAGCCTATTCTGGATAGGAGATGTTTGTGGATTTTTTACCTTAGGGGGTTCTTCATCTATTTGTTGCTATTTTTATCCTGCATAGTTTTCAATCAGTAGGTGGTTTCTCTTTCTTTGCCATTTCATGCCTCAATTTTTATAGTCTCTCCTATAGTGTAGAGGTCAACATGTTGTGGTTTTGTAGGTTGGTGAGTTTTTGCATATGTACGAAGATTTCATCTCTATTTTAGGTTGATGAAGATATTTAGATGGTCCTGGATCTTGCTCGAATCCTTGGCTCTGAAAGATCCATCAATACTGAGACTCTCTTCTACTAATGAGATGAAGTTTTTTTAATATCTTACTATTAAAGAATTAAAATCTCATAAATATCTCATTTTCTTGTTCAAGTATTATCTTGTTGTTGGATTCCATCATCTATAAGTTTTGATGATTATTTCTCTCTCTACTACAACAGTAGCAAGGATTTAACCTTCATTTTTTCATCTCAGTGCTTCTCTGGGATAAGTTGTCTTGAGCTTATTGAAAAGACTTCTTCATTGATTAAAAGACCCTTATTAATGATGTTATGAATGAGTGTATGCAATCACCTTGTTAACTCTGTTTTGAATGAGTGTATGCAGATTTTGTTGTAAAATATGAGCACAGAGTAGGAAATGGAAGAAAAATTTATCTATGCATATTTTCGAGAACAACAAGATTGTGCCAATAAATATATAATGGGAAGGATGTTTTCTTGAGTTAATAAATGGTCTTGGAGCAAGTCTAGTGACTATTCATCATTACATTAGTCATGTAGTTGTATTCTAGTTGCACTAGGATGACGTCTATAACAACTCCTAGTCTACCACAGACAACAGGCTGACATTGTCCTCCTAGTGGCAGATAATAGCCTCCTCACCTCTATGGAAGTTCACATGAACATCCTATAACTCATGTCATCCCGCTAGAATAGATAGGAAGGAGTTGTCCCTTCTATTAGTGTGCTAGTCACCAACTTGCTATCCAACAATTCATCTCCCTTGCTATCCCTCAATTTGTTGTATAGGACTTTCTCGGGATCTCTATTGGTTACCACAACTAGAGAGGACAAAAACTATAAGAGGAAATTGGTTTGTGCCTCTGGGAAGCCCCCAATACCTCACTATTAATAGGAGGGTCACGAATCCCTATCTATGTGGGAGTGGAAGGAACTTGAATTTCATGAATTTTGCAACCTACAACAGGCGAAACGATCGATTCACCAATGAACTGAACATTTGACATGTGAGTCGATTGGTTCACCCAGTGAACTAGTCATTTCATCATGTTTATCAATCATAGTTGTATTAGCAATTAATATCCAATTTAATACACAACATGATGTCAGCACAAATCCTTGAATAAATTGAATTGATCCACCAATTGCTCTGTTCATAACCTGGGCCAGTTGGTTCATGGACCTGAGCCAATTGATTCACTTCCTAAACTAGTCAGTTCACTATCCAAAATTTCCAAACTTGGTTCTATTGACCTAACACATTGAAACGATCAGTCAACACTTGAACCGGTTGGTTCAACTATTCATTCAGTCAATTCTCAATCAATGTTGTTTAAATCAAATAACTAAACACTTTAGTAATAAATTTAATTGTCCTTCATGATTAAACTCCTCTTCTAGATGTATCTTTTGTGTGTGACTTAGTAGGTTCCATATTATGTTTCCAGTGAATGTTCATAACTAATTTATGACATCACAAGCAAAGAGAAGTGCCTAGTCACACATTATTGCTACCTAAATAATTAGGATAGTTGGAGAACAACTTCAACCAATGATTTGTGTCAGGTGTTATAGTGATATTTAATTCCTTTGGCTATAATATATACAATGCACTCGAGGCATGGAATCATCATCATCTCAATGTTCAATCCATGTTCCTTGATCCAGAGCAGACTGTCTGAGTTATATGTGATCTCAATATCATTTATTGATTCACATTTGCATGCACGTGCTTTTCTCAGTCTCACTTATCAAGTGGCATCAATATGATACCCCAGTAGGAGAGACAAATTCTATCTACATCACTCATAGTCATCCCCATGTGTCACAGTCCACCCAATCATCACCTTTATGGAAAACCTTATTTAGGATCATGGTAGATAATGTCAAAACACACCGAATGACATGTGAGGAGTGTAGTGACTTCAGATTGTAGAACCACATTCACCACCTTCACTATGGGATATGACTATGACCACCAAGTATGGTTTCCAGGTGTCACTCTCGAGGTGGGTCTGTCTAATACAATGTTCCCTAATAAGTATCTATGTGCTTGGTTTGATATCACATATCATAACTGATGAGATTATGTCATCAACCAACACACTAGTCTCTACTGTTACTACTATCTATCTTTCTTCCATAGTAACATCTGACCAGGGACATAATAAGAATGTACATACTCTTAACATCTGTATGATCTCATTGTTCAAGTCATGTACTTGAAGACATGTGTCATTGAGTAATTTTTATTCTTTAGACATTCATTGTGTTTCCTCATTATCTCATAACTAAGTAAAATGAAATGAATTGGAAACTTGACTTTATTTTAATCAAATCTTTACCATCACAATCATCGTATGATTTTCTCTCTGGGCATACATACCAACAAAATCCCACTTGCTCTTAGAGACAATCACCCACGAATCTCACTCCTAGTGATTTAAACATACCCATCATGTTTCTCTTATGTAAAAGCTAATCCAGTGGGTTGACAACATTTGCTATAGGTGGTATATTGCATGTTTCACATCTCTTTGATGTATGAAATGGAATTGTCATAATATGCTATCTAACATTCCTTGCCTAACTAGTAGCTCCATTGTTGACATAGAATTTCTACTATGTTATCAATGGTTGGAACATCCATAAGTTCACTCATTTGAACTTCTAAATCCATATAGTATCCATTCTTGTGTTCTTAACACATTGATACTTAGATTCTACTTGTAGCATTTTAAATTAATGGTTTGTTAGTTTGAAACTATTTCCAACTAAAAATCTCCCCTAAGATTAAACACACACTTTTATATTACGATCATTTTTTGTCATTTTAGAAGCTCAAATCGATATAATCCTTTACATTCAACTCTTCCTTATTACCATATTTTGGTAATAAATCCTTTAGTTCTTATCAAGTACCAATAAATGTTGTTTATGTCATTCCAATGACCTTCATTGGATATGACTAATATCTTCTTGTCATGTCCAACACATACAAGATGATGAGATGATTACATTATACAGAAGATAAATACAAATGTGAATGCATATGGCATCTCTTCGATTCATCACAAGAATTGGAACATCGGATTTTTGAGAGATTGATCCTATCTATTTGGATAGATTCTCTCTTAGTGAATCCTTAATGTTAAACCCTTTCAACATCTTCCAGTATGTGTGCTTGTATTTAGGTTTAGAAACTTTCCATAACTATCTCTATAGATCTCAATTCTATCACACAAGATGTTTCACCTAATCTTTCATTGTTGAAGGTGTTTTCCATGCCAGGTTTCAATACTCAATACTGAAATGTCATTCCCTATCAATATGTGGAATATCTATGTACATATGCTCCCAATAAATCTTTTGTAATTGCAAATTTCATCTTTTATCTTGAACCAAGTCAAACTCTTTGAATGTCAAAACAAGGATTCCAGTTCTAAGATGCTTGTTTCAATCTCTAGATGGAACATTGTAGCTTATAGACTTTATATTCTTTATTGGAGTCATAAAACCTTTAGGTTGTATCACATAAACATCCTCTTATTTATTCCTATTAAGGATGCGGTTTTAAACTTCATATGCCAAATCACATAGTCTCAATAAGCTGCAATAACAAGCACATTCATTGGTAAATGGATTTCATCATGTTCAACACTTAGAACTGATTAGAAAAACATTTCAACCAATCTATCATTTATGTCATACATTTGGTTTTCATTATGAAAAACCCAACTGGACCTTTTAGGTTTTACCCCTCTAGGTGGTTTCACCAAGGTAATACCTTATTAGTGATTATGGATTCCATTCTGGATATAATGGACTCAAGCTATTACTTAGACTCTGGTCCATCAATAGTTCTTAGTTGAATGTTGGCTCATCATCTTATTACCAACTATAACTTATCTGAGTTATAGGATTCTCAATCTTTTAACCTCAGATGTGTTCTACCAGAATAATGAGTTTTTGTGTGTTACATAAAAAACTTGAGATTCTACAACCACTTGTGGCTCTCTTTGTTCTCATTGTCCCTCCTATTGTTCAAATGTTGAATTTTAACTTTTTTAGTTCTAATTCACTCGCACTGATTCTAATGGAACTCAACCATCCAACAACAAACATTTGTCACTCATTTGAGGTAATTAGTATCCAACAAATCATGATTTGTGGATAAACCTTTTCCAATAAACTACTTTCTTGATATGGGTTTTAATCCTTAAGACATATAAGGACATTCCCATATCATATCTCATATGATGTCCTTAGAACGATTTTAACGATGCATTATTTTAGTGCTTAGTATGTTTCTTTAAAGGTAATTCAAATATTATATGAAATGATAATTATATCATGACTCATCATGATGTGATTCCTTATTATTGACACATCATCATGTTCAGATGGGCTTATCTGTGATACACTATCACATTCACTCCAGAAGGATCTCAAACGTTTTCTATAAAATATTTCAACCTTTGATCATATCAAAGTATCTTAATACCTTTCAGGCGGTTATGGCTTCATATATGTAATCTCCTTGAACACTTTAAGGATTTGAATTTTACTTAGTACATATCTTAATATTACCAATAAAATGAATGAAGTATAAACAACTATCTATATCATTTATTCCAAAGGTCTTTGTACATCATTATGTACATGTCTTGATAGAATGTTTTTTCTCCCACTACACCTTGTGAGAAGTGTCTTCTCATGTTTCTCATGTATAAGACTTGCATGTCTCTTATTGATTCAATAACCAAAAGAGTCTAGATATTATGTACTATAAATGCATTACTTATATGTGTGTAATAGATTGAGATATCAATTATAAACCTTTGGTATTTACTTTATGATCATTCATCTTTTGATTCCATCTCATAAAGATCATAAGACAATTGGGGCATTTCCATACAAGATCACATCTAAGAAATAGATCCATTAAAAACTCTTTATTGATTTACCATCCTTATCATACAATATGCATAAAGTAAAATGTTTTTATTTATTGGCATATTGGAATAGCTTTTCAATTAACTCTACTACATACCCAATGGGATAAGATAAATTCTAAATGCATACTGAAGTTGCAACAATTATTGTTCCTCATAGTCCATCCCTATCCTTTCATAAAGGCTTTACTTCTTATCAGATCATGTACATCAACATATTTTAGATTTACATTCGATATCACATACCAAGATGAGAAGTAATCAAATTTATCTTATAATGTGTATACCTAAAGTAGAGGCCTCTGCATCTTCCTTCTTATTTAGTTTCTCTAGGAAGAGTGGGCAATTCCTTTTCTAGTGTCCAACTTGCTGACAATGGTGACATTTTCCTCCCTTCTTTAATCCTCCTTTTTCCTTGAGATCTGAAGAATTGGATTTCTATCCAGCTTTAGAACTCTACTTAGCTTTGCCTTTGCCTTTACACTTCCCCTTTGCATTGTTTATCATCATCACGGGCTTGGGATTGTCTTTCTTCATTTGTGCCTCAGCTATTCTCAACATACCTAGCAACTTTGTCAACGATTTATCAAATTCATTCATATTATAGTATATGGCAAACAAATTGTATGACTCTAGTAGAGACTGTAGAATCACATCAGTGGAAAACTCTTGACCCAAGGGGAATCTAGTCTTGACAGGTGCTCCACATTCCCAATGAGCTTGAGCACATGAGGACCTACTGGATCTCCTTCTGCCATATTACATTTGAACAGTGCCTTGGAGACATCATATCTCTCTGATCTTTCCATATCTTAGAACATGTTCTTAAGATGTGTGACTGTCTCAATTACATCCATGTTCTCATGCAGCCTTTGAAACTCATAGTTCATGGAGTAGAAAATCAGACACTTGACATCAACGGTATCTTCAGTATGCTTCTTATAAGCATCCCTATTAGCTTTAGGAGCTTTGGGAAGATGTTCATCTGGATCTGGTATCTCGAGGACATAGAACTTGTGATCCTGTATGAGAATAATTCTCAGCATCCTAAACCAGTCATGGAAGTTATTCCCATTTAACTTGTCCTTCTCAAGGACTAATCACAGAGAAAAGGTGTTGTTGTGTGTTTCCATTTTATTCCACAAAACAATTTGCAAATTTTCAAAAACTCATTTTGAATTGATTTGATATGATTTTTAAAATTTGACGACATTCAATCAGGTCTTTAATTAATTATCACTCCCACTATTTTATTCAAATTGACAGCCCTCACGTATTAATTTGGAAGATTGTAGCATACAATCTTCTAGTGATCCAAGTTCCAAAACAATACAACTATTACCCAGCCAACGCCATCGTCTATAGTTCATTAGGTAGAAAATATTTGTCAATTACATCTTATGCAATTCTTAGATAGATGATATGCACAACTCCTTACCATAGTCATTTGCATGCCTCTGGTGCTTAATCTCATTAACGACAAACATTTAAACTAACCCAAAAGCCAGCATGATAATAATGCACCCTGCATGGAAGACCCACATTATTACCATCACACTTCCATGAGATAGACAGTGCACCATCCCTTAGGTGCCCACATGTAGCCGGTCAAGCTTTTCATGTGTGTTTCTTATGGGAAGCATTTAAGACTTAATATTTTATTTGAGAGAGTTTGTATTTCTAAATACATATACTTTATCCAATTACCATATATATAGAACATATGATATACATGTTATATCCCACAACTTAAACATGCAATATAAAACATTAACGATGGTTATGGAATATCTATTGTAATTCCTTAGATCCACAAGGGATTACTACCACCTAGGTCTACGTCACATGCAAGAATCTATTATTAGTTTAAACTATGCTTGCCGATCTAGGTTGATCGGTTCTATCCTTGAACTGGTCGGCTCGCCTCTTGGCCGGTCAATTGGTCATGTGAAGTGGTCTTCTGGCATCATGTCCCAGCAATGTCCGATCACCTCCAAATGGTCGGTTGGGTCGACTAGACAATCAGTTTTCTCTCCTATAGTCTACCCTCATTATTCCTCCAGTCGGTCGGCTCGTCACATGAAACGGTCGGCTCACCTGATGTTGATCATCATCTTCATAGTTGCAAGAAAAGAAACTATCCTATTGCTATTAAACTTATTACATGGTAATGAGAAACCTCGAGTTACATTTAAGGGAAGCAAAGGTACGAAAGAATAATACTTTTACATTGAGAATAAGAAGGAGAGGCTCGATATGCAAACTGATATAAAAACATGAAAAAAAGAAACAATCCAACCACACATAGATATTTGGGTTATTGGCCATAACCATGCTATAAATCCACCATAAAAATTCACTTTTAGGGCAACATTAATAAATTGCATATATATATATATATATATATATATATATACATACATATATATATATATATTAGTTTGAGATTATATGTGGCCTTTGATGAGATATAAATATGAATCAGATTAATTATTTGCAGCCTATGAAATAAATAAATGATAAAAATCAAAAATTCGATCGTAACGATTATCCCAATATATTGTAAATTGACGCGGCTCTGGTACCACTGTTGTGAAATATGGGCACATAATAGGTAGCAGAAACAAAATTATCTACCCAATATTCCCCACAATAGTAAGATCAAGTCAATAACTGTATGATGGGAAAGATGGTTTAACGAGTTCATACCTGGTTCTGGAACAAGTTCAACGACTATTCCTCATTGTAGTAGTTGTGCAATTGTCATCTACTTACACTAGGACGAAATCTACAGCAGCTCCTGGTCTCACCATGGAAAGCAAGTTGATTTTGTCCTCTTAGCGGAAGACAATAGCCGCCTCGCCTCTATGGATGTCCACATGGACCGCCTAGAAATCACGTCGTCCTGCTAGAACATACATGAAGGAGTTTCCCCTTCTGTTGGTGTACTAGTCACCAACTTGCTCTCCCACAATTGTTCTCCTTTGATATCCCTCCCTTTATTGGGTAGGACTCACTCGAGATCTTTATTGGTTATCACAACTAGAGAGGACAACAATTGTCAGACAAAATTAATTTGTATCTCTGGGAAGCCCCCAGTATCCCTCTATTTATATGAAGGCCAAGGTCAGGATTCCCAGTCTGTGTTAGAGTGGAAGGAACGGGAAGTTCACAAAGTTTTGCAACATGTAAAAGGGAAAATGATCAGTTCACCAATGGACCAGTCATTTGGCATGTGAGACGATCGATTTACCTAGTGAACCGGTTGTATCATCATGTTTCTCAATTGCAATTGTATTGGCAATTAATATTCGATCTATTAACACAACATGACTTCAGATAAATCCTTGAATCATTCCAATTGATCCACCAACCACTCGGTTCACAACTTGAGTTGATCAGTTCACTTCCTAAACTAGTTGGTTCACTATCTAGAATTGCCAAAATTGGTCCTTTTGACCTGGTATGCTAACATGATCTGTTTAACACTTGAACTGGTCAGTTCAACTATTCAGTCAATTAACTCTCAACTAATGTTGTTTAAATGAATACCAAAACACTTTAGCAATAAATTTAATTATTATTCATTATTAAACTACTCTTCTAAGTGTATCCTTTGTGTGTAACTTCATAGGTTCCATGCTATGTTGGCAGTGAATGTCCATAATGGTTTTATGACATCACAAGCAAAGAGTGGTGCTAGTCACACATTATTGCCACCCAAATAATCAGGAAAGTTGGAAAACAAGTTCAACCTACGATATGCATCATGTGTTATAGTGATTGTCTAATTTCTTTGTCTTTGATATGCAAAATGAACTTGAGGCATGGATTCATCATCCTCTTAATGTTCAATCCATATTACTTGATACAGAGTAGACTGTCTGAGATATATGTGACCTCAATATCATATATTGATTCACATGTGCATGTGCATTCTTTTCTCAATCTCTCTTATCATGTGGCTTGTATATGATACTCCAGTAGGAGGGACAAATCTCATCTACACCACTCAAATTCGTATCCGTGTTTCACAGTACATCCAATCATCACCTTTATGGCAAATGTTATTTAGGATCACAGTGGATGATGTCAAAATACACTAAATGACATGTGTTGAGTGTAGTGACTTCAGGTCTAAGAACCACAATCACCACCTTCTGTATGAGATATGAATATGACCACCAAGTATGGTTTCCATGTGTCACTCTCAAGGTGGGTACGTCTGATACATTGTTCCCTAACAAGTATGTATGTTCTTGGTTTGATATCACATATCATTACTAATGAGATTTTTTCATCAACCAAGACACACTCTAGTCTTTAGTGTTACTTCTGTCTATCTTCCACAGTAACATCCGACTAGGGAGATAATAAGAATGTACATACTCTTAACATCCGTATGATATCATTGTTCAAGTCACATACTTGCAGACATATGTCATTGAGTAATTTCCATTATTTAGATATTCATTATGTTTCCTCATTATCTCATAACTGAGTATTGGAATCTTGCCTTTATTATTATTCGAATCTTTGCCATCACAATCATCATATGGTTGGATCTTTGGGTATACATACTAACAGTTTCCTATTTTGGAAATTTGGATTGTCTCTTATCACTTGTTTATTTAAAGATACATCACGCATGAAGTGGAGTTTATTCCACCCACTCCAAATATTTAAATAAAGTTCATGTTGATTTCATCTATTTCTTTAATGTTATTTGCATGGAAATCTTGGTCTACTAATAGACTAACCATTTCACAACTTCCCTTTAGTGAAAATGGAGAATCTTAGAAAAAAATTCTATAACTTCATAGAAATTTAGATCTAGTATGGAATCTTTTTTTGGACTATTCAAATCATGTGTCATATCTCACTTGACATGCAAAGTAGGAGTGGTGAATTGGGGATAAAATGTGTGTTATGGTCATTCTTAGGAAGTACTAGGGAACACATGTGATCACAACTATACCATTCTTCTAGATTTTATCTAATGATAAGAAAAGGGTGTCATATACACCATTTATCTAATTCTTGTATGTGAACATTGACCGATCACCAAATTCACCACATCATTCTTGTATGGACACACCATATTTGCAACGACTAGTAGATGGAAAGCTCGTATGCTATCATTTACCCTAGTTCAAAACTATGAAGACCAACATTAACATTTTGTTTCCATTATGTATTCTCAGACTCTAACGTGGTTGGTTAAGGATGCTTTGAGTTATGCTTGGGGCTAGCTATTGCACATGACTAGATCATGCTTGAAACCATTGGTTACATAACTTGATAAATTTGTATAACTTTGTTGGTGAAACCCTATTTACAGTTTTTAAGAAAAAAAGTACTTATAGCTTTTCAATGTACCAAAACAAGTATCTCATATGTAGTAAAATTGTTCTCATTACTACTATGTAACGTGCATTAATGAGAATATTGACATGGATCTCTCATTAGTGTTACATACTTCCATTAATGGCTGATCTTTATGGACTGAGTTGCAAATACATTTTCATAAAAGTAATCCAAATATATTTTTATATTATCTCACCATAATGGTACTTTATTAGCGTGTCATAAAGAAACAAGTGACAAAAACTTTGAGCAAGTTTGTATGAATTTCACAGTTAAACGTTAGTTTATCTTGTATGAATTTCACAGTTAAATGTTAGTTTATCTTGTTTGTTTTCTTTCACATAAAAATTTATGTGGCTTATCTGGCAAGGGTATAATTTTGACAAATGTTGTAACTGTTTCTTACGGGAAGACTGAATAGTTCACATGAAGGTTGACTACAAAAGTATAGTATCTCATTATATTTCAAGATATTTTATATCTCTTAAGCGATTGCAAGCGTTTCACTTACACTTTACCACATAGCACGTGTAAGAAGTAAAATAATCACTTAAGACCACAAATGACATAATCAAAATATCTAAGGAGAAGGTTAATTTATTATTAATGCAAGACATGTTTAATAAAAGACAAAAGGAAAGATATTTTTTTATATTTTGAGGCATGTCTAAAAGAAGACAAAAGAGTCTAGTCTAGCACTATTAATAGAGCTCGTAACTTGAAATGTAATTATTAAACATGGATCATAAATAGATATCCAAATAGCGGCGTTATGAAGAGGTAATTTTTATATAAACAATCTGGCATACTTCTACATGATCATTTGAACAATGGTTTTTATTTGTGTTTTTGTCAACCTTATACCATTTGAGAAGTGATGAAGTGTTTCCAAGGCCTACGACTTGAGGAGAGAGAGAGAGAGAGAGCATGCTAATGTGTGTATTAGGGGACGAAGTGATTATGACATTCTAAATTTTGTATGCAGGGGGGCCAAGAGGGAAAGAAATACTGATCATGTTGATATTAGGTCAATAGTTCACTTTCTATCACACGCAGATTAGCATTTGTTGAGTTGACGTTGGGCATAATTAAATTGGTTAGGGTTGATGTAGGGTCTAATTAAATTGGCCCTGATTGGTGTTGAGTCGGGTTAAGGTCGGTGTGATGAGTTCATTGGCTTAATGAGTTAAATTGGATCTAGAGAATCTTGGGCTGAGTTTATGTGAAGTCGGGTGATGTCGGGCCATGTTAATGTCGAGTCTGGTTGTCGGTCAAGTTGAATGGGTCTGTGTCGAGTCAGGTTGACGTTAGGTCAGATCGGTTGACATTGGGTCGAGTTGACATTAGGTCAGATCAATGTTAGGTCAGGTATATATCCGGTTCGGTCACAAGATGGGTTCGGGTTGGGTGTCGGTTCAATATTGAATCTCACAACTACGAGTCATACTAAATTTCAGGTAAGCATCAGGTCTGGTAGAGTTGGGTTTGAGTTTATACTTTTGTCGTGTTTAAGGGGGTCGGTTTGCATGTAGGACAGGTCGGATTTTTCGGTAACGTCAGCTTTTGCGAGCTCTATTTTTAATTGCCGAAATAGCATCAGACACTCTCTATGTAAGCGCATTTCCCCGCACTACAAACCAAGCTTTCTCCATCTGTGCTCCCACTACCCATCTCCCCTGCCGCCTCTTCTCCTCGTGCAAGATCTGGAGCAGTCCATATTCCGACTCTCCTATCCATTTGTTTCTCAAGTTTTTTGTCTTCATCTTTCATGTGCCTGCTGACTAATCTGACTGAGCACTCGCTGATTTTCGGGGCCACCTTCCGCCCGATTGTCTTTCTCATCCTTGCCACCCATAGAAGAGTAAGACGTTGCCAAAGCTTCCTGATCCAAAAAGGATAAGGACCACGCTGGTTACTAATGGTGGCGCGCAGTGGCTTTGGTTTCCCATCCGACTACTGGACTTTCCTCAAGAACTCCCCCGTGCTAATGCCAATTTACAGATTGTGGTCTTTGCCAAGAAGGAATAAGGAGAGTGCCTCCCAGATGCCGACAACATAACCGTGGGAATACTTCCCATCCTGCATCTGTGCACTAGAAAATCGTATGAAAGGGAAGGGCTATATTGGGATGATTGTAGGTTCGCCTCTGGACTTGGCGCGCAGTTCGTTTTGCTAAGAGAAGACAACTCCATCTGTTCACTTTCTTTACAATGTCCCCGAACTTCCCTTGTAGAACTCAATGTCTATCTTGATCTCAATAACGCCAACGAATCCATCCTATTACGCACTGATCAATGACTTCCGTAACAGATACGAACACCTACTATACAAGGTTAGGACATGCTTCCCTCGTCTACAACACCAGCTCGTGGACTGCATGGAAATGCTTAGGTGGCTTGATGAGCTAGCACGGGCCTAAGGTCGTACTCTTCATCGTAATTCGTAAGTGGAGAGAAAAGTCCACTCAACCAAGAGCAGCAACACTAATGGCCTGGAGCCAGAATTTGTTGTTATTGTTAGAAATAGGCTGTTCCTTTCCTAATCTTTTTGCACGTGTCTCTGCCCATTAAAGGGTAGGGTGTGGATTTTGTTTACTTAACATGTGGCATCATCCAACACAAGGAGCAGTCTGCCCCTTGTTTAATTAGAAACGGCAAATGCTGAGACAATAGGGTGTTGGAAAATAATCAAGACCTGTTTAGTGGTGGATGAAGTGTTGTCTGAGTCACTCGCAGCCATGTATGACATGCTTAGTTTAGGTGTCAAGTTTGTAACTAGCACTGGTTGTTAAGCTTAGTCCGAGTCCTCTGCCAGATATCTGCTAGTCTAGTGGCTGATCAACTGCCGATTAGATAGGATCTGTTATGCATTTTTTCTTGTATTTACTATTTAAGTCTGCCTCTGCAATAAATTCAACTTTTTCCTCCTGCACAATTTATGATGGTCATCTTCACATCTCGCTTCTTGCTTTGATCGTCTGGTATAGCAATAGTTCACGTGTGGTATCAGAGCTTTTGTTCAAAATGCCAAAGCAAATTAATGCCATCACCAAAGAGCCGAGACGGAGAAAACTCGGACGCCGAAACGTCGAGGGAAGGTTCGTTTACTCTCAAATACCTGACGTTGACCAAATCCAATTACCCAATATAGGTAATGAAATTGAAGGTCAACATGTAAGCTCAATGAGTGTAGGTAGCTGTTGAGGCCATTGACGACGAGGTAATCGATTAGAAACGGATTAAATGTAGCTCGCCATTATCTACCACGCGATCCCGGAGGAAACCATTTTTCAACTAGCCGAAAAGGAGACTGCACTGCCTGGGAGGCATACAAGTAGTGCACGCCCGCGTGGAGCGAGTCAAAGAGGTTAAGCTTCAAGCTCAAAAACCTAAGAATGGGGGAAACGTAGCCAGTGGATGAGTATGCTGGGAAGCTCTCGGGTTTAGTGAACCAGATTCTATCTCTTGGGAGAATCAACAGAAGAGAGCTACATTGTGAAGAAACTGCTCCGCAGTGTACCTCCGAAGTATCTGCACATCGCAGCTACTATGGAACAGTTTGAAGACCGTAAGAAGATGCAAGTCAATGAGGAGAAGATGCAAGTCAATGAGGTAATTGATGTTCTGAAGGCTCATGAGGAGCGACAGCGCGATTACGACGGCCGCCATGAACAAGTACTCCTAATGAAGGAGACTAATGTAGATTTGTCATACCCGAAGACGATGGAACTTCCATGATCATCGAGGCTTCCACAGCAACTTCTTCTAGAGAGACGCCGAACAAGTACACGGAAAAGCCTTCTGTCTGTGTGGAGAACGACTGCAGTAGGCGGAAGCAAGAGACGTACGTTCTCCGGCGTTCTGGTTTCTCTTCCCGAAGGGATGGGTTACGGTTTCTTAAAAAAAAATCAGTCCCATGGAGAGAGGACCAATGCCACTATATAGGATTATCCTAATGCCTCTCTAACTATCATGAAGAGGCATGGCGGTTACGGGAGACCTCCCACAACCCAATAGATGCATCCTTTCAGAAAACTCATTAATAATATATATGTTATTTATTTTGGGCCACACTGCAAAGGAATATCTAACATTTTCCCACTTGGCCCAAAATGCCATGACAATAACACTTAATAATTTTCATTGATGCTCAACAGAAATACTTCCATATACGAGTTTAGATACGAGTCATAGTGGTAGATACCAAATAAATTTGTATTTCCTTCTATGTACTACAATATCTAAATATCTTACATGTAATAATAAAACTTTATGAATAGATTGACCTCAAATATATTCTCTGGTCCAACTTTATGTCAAAAAGAACATTCTGTTATAACTAGTATTGAAACAGAAATAGCGAGTTAAATATGTGATCACACAATAAATATTACATCATCAATTCACATTAATCATTCCACATCAAATGACTTTCTCAGACCCATACTCTTTACATGAGATGTATACAATCCTGGAGCTAGCCCTTTAGTAAGAGGATCTGATATCATATGTTGTGTACCAATGTGATCAATCTGTATCATCTTGTTGTCAACTCGCTCATTGACAACGTAGAGGTTTATGTTTAGATGTCTGCATGTCGTTGTGCTTTTATCATTATTAGCAAAAGTGACCGCGGCTTCATTATCACAATATATCAGTATTGGCTTATGAATTGAGTCAACAAATTTAAGATCTTGTATCATATTCTTAAGCCATATCGCATGTGATGATGTTTCATGGCAAGATATAAGTTCAGCTTCCATGGTAGATGAAGCTGTAGTCTTTTGCTTTATACTTCTCCATGATATTACACCATCAGCCAATAGGAAGACATATCATGTTGTAGACTTCCTACTATCTAGACATCCTACAAAATCTGCATATGAATATCCCGTAACCTCAAGGTGGTTTGTCCTTCTATATGTAAGCATGTAATCCTTTGTTCCTTGCAGATAGCGCATCACCTTCTTCACAGCTCTCCAATGGTCCATGCCAGGGTTACTTTGGTAACGACCAAGCATTCCAGTAGAAAAAGTAATGTCCGGTCTGGTGCATATCTGTAGATATTATAGGCTCCCAACTGCAGATGCGTATGGTATTTTTCTCATTTCATTCCTTTCTATATCACTACTAGGACACTGCTTGGAGTTAAACTTATCTCCTTTAACTATAGGTGCAGGTCAATGTGAATAATTTTTCATTCTATACTTCTCTAAGACTTGAGATATGTAAGCTTTCTGGGATATACCGAGTATGCCCTTAGCTCGGTCCCGATGTATCTCAATACCGAGTACATATGAAGCTTCTCCCATATTTTTCATCTCAAAGTTAGAGGAAAGAAATTCTTTAGTTTCATTTAATATAGCAATGTTATTACTTGCCAGTAGAATGTCATCTACATAAAGAATCAATATTATAAATTTATTCCCACTGACTTTGAGGTATGTACACCGATCAACAATATTTGGTTTAAACCTAAAAGTTGATATAATGGTGCTAAATTTTATATACCATTGTCGGGATGCTTGTTTCAGTCCATATATTGATTTTTTCAATTTGCAAACCATGTGACTTCTACTATTATCAATGAAACCTTCTGGTTGTGCCATATAGACTTCTTCAAATAAATCTCCATTTAAAAATGCCGTTTTCACATCCATTTGATGTAGCTCAAGATCAAAATGAGCTACTAAGACCATGATTACCCTAAAAGAGTCCTTTGATGAGACTGGAGAAAAGGTCTCCTTATAATCAATGCCTTCCTTTTGTGTGAAACCTTTAGCAACTAGTCTGGCCTTGTACTTCTCTATTTCACCATTTGAGTTCCTTTTGGTCTTAAAGACCCATTTGCAACCAATAGGTTTAACATTCTCTGGTAAAGGTACAAGGTCCCATACTTGATTTTTATCCATGGATATCAGTTCCTCCTTCATGGCATCAAGCCACTTAGAGGAATTTTCACAACTTATTGCTTGTGAAAAAGATAAGGGATCAATATCTTCAAAGTCTAAATTTGTCTCTTGAAGGTATACAACGTAGTCAGATGGAATGGCAGGCCTCCTTGATCTGGTTGATCTTCTAATTCAACATTGGGTTCTACATTTTCTATAGGATCTTCGGGTTGTCCTTCATAATGAACATTATCAACTTGTTCATTTACAACCTGATTTAGAGCATCACCTACTTCTATTGGCTCATCCACTTGACAATTATTCATAGGAATAATTATTGTATAGCTTATACAAGTTTGACTAGGTGCAGGTGCGACCGAATTATCCTGCACTTCATCAAAAGATATATTTTGAAGTAGATCATTCCCACTGATTTGATGATCCTCCAAGAATCTAGCCTTACCACTCTCAACTATCTTCCGTGGGTGAGATGGACAATAAAATCTATATCCCTTTGACCTTTCTGGATAACCAATAAAGAAACCACTAGTGGTTCTTGGGTCAAAGGCCTTCTCATGTGGACTGTAAATTTTAAGTTCTGCACGACATCCCCACATGTGCATATAGTTCAAGGATGGTTTCCTTCCTGTCCATAATTCGTATGGGGTTTTCTGGACAGACTTACTAGGAACCTTGTTTAATACATGCACTGCCGTTTTTAAAGCCTCACTCCACATTGAAGAAGGTAGGGATGAATTACAAAGCATTGCACGAACCATTTCCTTTAATGTCTGATTCCTTCTTTTAGCTACACCATTTTGACTTGGCGTGCCTGGCATTGTATATTGAGGTACAATACCCTCTTCTTGAAGGAAATGTGCAAATGGTCCCTTTCTTTGTCTAATCTCAGTGAACCTTCCATAATATTCACCTCCTCTATCAGATCTGACTATCTTAATCACCTTACCCAATTGTGTCTCCACTTCAACTTTAAAGTTCTTAAAGGCTTGAAAAACCTCACTTTTGTCATTTAATAGGTAGAGAAACATATATCGTGAATAGTCATCTATAAAGGTTGCCAAATATTTTTCCCCTGTAAAACAAGGTGGGAATGGTCCACTAATATCAGTGTGAATTATTTCTAATGTTCCATTACTTCTCTTTGCATCCTTTTTAGAAGTGTTGGTTTGCTTAGCCTTTATGCATTCAACACATGTTCCAAAATCAGTAAAGTCTAAAGGCCCTAAAATGCCTTCCTTCACTAATCTTTGGATCCTTTCTTTGGAAATGTGTCCCAACCTTCTATGCCAAAGAAGTGATGATTTCTCATCTAACAATGTGCGTTTATTACCAATAATATTATGCTGGAGTGTAAAAGATTGCTCATAATTAGGGCTTAATTGAACTTGATAGAGATCATTTATTAAAACACAAGTACCAACTAAACTAGAGTTTTTATACAATGATAGTTGTCCACTTTGAAGAATGAAACTATAGTTTAATTTATCTAATCTAGAAACGGAGACTAAATTTCTACTATAATTTGGTACATAAAAAGTATTTTCTAAGTCTAGTAACTTTCCATTATCAAGGATTAATCTGCATGTGCCAACGGCCTTTACGCGAGAGCCCAATTTATTTCCAGAATAGAGGACTTTTTCACACTCCGTTGGGTTCCTTTGATTCAGAAATCCCTGCAATGTATTGGAAATATGCACAGTGGCACCAGAGTCAAGCCACCAACTATATAAAGGAACATTTGAAAGATGACATTCATATGAAACAAGAGACATTATACCTTTCTTTTCCAACCATTTCTTGTACTTGAAGCACTCCTTTTTAGCATGTCCTTTCTTACGACAGAAGAAGCATTGCATATTAGCCTTACTTCCCCCCGCCTTGCCATCACCTGGCTTAGACACTCCACCTGAGATAGGAGTAGTTCCTTTCATTTTTCCTTTACCCTTGTGATTATGCTTGTCATGGGTGCTTAAATGTACAGTAGGCACCCCTTCATTCTTGAGTCTCTCTTCTTCTTGAACACACATGGCCAATAAGTCATTTATTGACCATTTTTCCTTTTGTGTGTTGTAAGAGACTTTGAATGATCCATACTGACTAGGCAAGGAGGTTAAAATGAAATGAATAAGAAATGCATCAGAGATAGATAACTCCATCTCATTGAGTTGTGCAGCAATGTCTCTCATTTCCATGATGTGTTCACGGATCCCACACGAACCATTGTACTTCATAGAGCACATCTTAGCCATTAAGGTGCTAGCCCTAGACTTACTAGAAGAAACATATTGTTCTTCCACTGCTTTTAGAAAATCTTTTGCCAATTCAGATATAGGAATAGACCGTCTAATATGCTTTCCAACATGTGCTTGCATAAGAAGCAAACTGAGTCTATTAGATCGTTCCCACTTATCATAATTAACCTTTTGTGCAGCAGTACTTTCCTCAGTAAGTGGTTGTGGTTTTTCCACTCGGAAAGCTAAGTCTAAGTCCATACACCCTAATGTAAACATGACCTTTTCTTTCCATTCATTAAAGTTTGAACCATTGAGATTTGGAATGTTGTTATTTTCACCATACAAAGATGAGGAAATAACTGCAATAATTAAAATTTCATATTAAAACCACAACTGAAATATAAAAGTAACTTATGAGGTCTATTGTATTTACTTTTATAATACTAATCACAAGTAGTCATTACAAATTATCTTTGGATGAATTTGAAATGCTGACTAGGATTAGTGCATAATGTAAATCAAAATCTATATAAAACAAGAAGACGAAACATGCATTAATCTAACACAATAGATTTACCTTTGGGCAAAGTATTATATATCTTAAGTCATGTTCGATGTTACCACATCGTACTTAGTACCAATAAAATAGTACACCTTTGGGTGGTATTTTATCTTACCTAAACTAAGTACAACTTAGTGTCTCCTTTTCCCTTCTTGTTATATTTCCGTAGATGCACACATGTTGTGTTAACAATATATTATTTATTTGTTTATACACACAACCCTTGTAATATCCGTTAACATGAAAATCGATATGCATATTTATCATTTCATCTCATACGTAAGACTGTACTTTAGTAATTAAGGATGCCTTTATATGATACTGCCATTGACGTCAGAGATGAAGACCGTCATTTACAATCAAAACAAAAGAAAGGACGACGAATTAGATAGATGTCTTCTATACTTATTTCAGTCTGTGAAAAGACGTACGAAACTGATGTATGTCATGTACTGTGCTTTTCGGCAACTCATCCGGTATAGGCAAGAATGAATTGTTGTTAAACATCCGGTAAACGCATATGCGCAACATAATTATAGAAGATGACAGTATCACATCAATAAGTGAAATCCAAACAGTATGTGTGTAAATTTAGGGTTCAATCTTAGACTGTTCATGTGCTTTCTTACACGGAACAGTCAGACATGCAATATCAGAAGTCGGAAAAATCACCGCTACGGTTTATTCTCAATGTCCTACATCTATGGCCGTCCGGCATAGTAAAAAGAAAGCCTTTGACAATTATATCAAATGTTTGAATTGCCCGATCCAATGTTGTCCCTTGTCACCGATTTGCAGTTATGTAAATGTGACGACACACAATTGGCATCACCGAACGGGAGACCACGACGCACAGAAGAGCAAAAAGAAAGATTAGATGAATCTTATATTGTTTCGATAACCAACTGATGTCGTCGACACGACCAGTAAAAACAAAAAGGCACCGGAATCCGTATATGTAAGAAGGATCACAGATTGCTCTGATACCATTATAGATTTGTCATACCCGAAGACGATGGAACTTCCATGATCATCGAGGCTTCTACAACAACTTCTTCTAGAGAGACGCCGAACAAGTACAGGGAAAAGCCTTCTGTGTGAAGAACGACTGCAGTAGGCGGAAGCAAGAGACGTACATTCTCCGTATCGGGCGTTCTGGTTTCTCTTCCCTGGTGGGACTCCGAAGGGATGAGTTACAGTTTCTTAAAAAAAAATCAGTCCCATGGAGAGAGGACCAGTGCCACTGTATAGGATTATCCTTATGCCTCTCTAACCATCATGAAGAGGCATGGCGGTTACGGGAGACCTCCCACAACCCAATAGATGCATCCTTTCAGAAAACTCATTAATAATATATATGTTATTTATTTTGGGCCACACTGCAAAGGAATATCTAACAACTAAATCAGATCAGAAGGCATCACGAGATGAACATCATTCGTCCTCCGGATATTGTGAGCGAGGTCGGGGAAAAAACTACACGAGTGTTTCCGAGGTCGAGGCCATTTGAGAGGTGGTCGTACGTGGTAAGTGGAACCTCGTCAGGGTGCCGACAGGAAGTGAGAAGGAAGCCGAGACAAAATTACAGTGAGATGTTTCCTTTGCAATAATATCGGGCATTATGCATTTGAATGTTGTGGGAAGCAGCAAGGTGAGAAGGTGAAACTTACCCAGACCCAAGATGATGAACAGTCGCTTCTCATGACCAAGTGTGCAGCGAAGCTACTCGTAGAGGTACAACTGAATAAAGAGAAGCTACTACCAATTGATTATATAGATAAACATGGACTAACCCAACCTATATGTGGTATCTAGATAATGGAGCAAGCAATCATATGTTAGGGAGTAGGAGCAACTTTATAGAGCTAGATGTAAATGTCATTGGTCAGTTGAAATTTGGGGACAAATCAGCCGTGAAAATTCATGGCAAAGGGACGATGATGTTCCAGTTTAGAAATGGCAAAACCTAAATAGAAGAAACTAAACAAATAAATTGTTCCAAGCCAAGTGATTATCCCGTTGCATTATTTTTTGTAGATGTATCTCTCTTAGAGACACTACTTTAGTTGTGCAATTTGTTGAGTCTTGAAGAAATTGAGGTATTGAAGTCTCTATTCCATTATTGATTTGTTTACTTTCTCTTGAAATTTCAAGAATGGTATCTAGTTAGTGGTGAGTCCAAACTGTTTATTAGTCTTATGTTGAAACTTGGATGTTATTGGTTGTTTAATATTGAATATTACAAATTGGCACTAGAGTTGATCTATTAGAGTTTTGTTCCTTATGAACTTTGGTCCCTTTGAGAGCTTTGTCTAACTTGTGTGGGTCAAATACCCACAAACATGCAAAGTAGATAGGGATTAGTTGTCCCTCAATATACACACAATAGCTAATAAGGGACTGGTGATGTTCTCTCCTGGAGTGTGATAACACAAGACACTTTGTCCTAGAAAGATATGATAGGAAGGTTCCAATCCTTAAATATTTGATACTTAGAAATCTTCTTGAATAACATGAAAAATCTTGAAATAGTGGATTTCTTGAGAATAAATCTTGAATATTGAAAAATGTTGCTTACTTTATATTTTGAACAACCTTGTGAATTGTTATTTTTAAACTCAAATCTTTGATCATCTTGATTCTTATAAATCTTAACTTGACTACCTAAGTCCACCAAATAAATCATACCTAGTTTATAACTACATTAAATCTTCACTTGATGAATTTATTTTAGATATGTAAATAATGAAGATTTGGTATCATCTTTGTTGACCCAATCCATGTATGAATATATTCATTATGGGGTTCATGGATAGGTGGTACAAAGAAGACATAGAAGAGACATGTTGGAGATGTTTTGTATTGGATATAGAGTAGATAGGACCTATCTGTGTTTTGAAACTCTAGTGCTTCTGTGACTCTGAAGCAAGAACAAATGTATATAGTTTTGTCTATGTATTCTAAGTTAAATCATGCTCGAAAAAAATTTGTCCAAAAGATCACATTTTAACATTGGTTTTCCATGGTGCAACTTGCTTGTCTAGCTAAATTACCTTCTTTTCTCTTCTTTTTCAATTCTTTTTACTAGATACACATGTATGAGTCATATTGAACCTGGAGAGGTGATCTTGGGCATGGAAAGGGGGCTTCATGGAGGTTCTATGTAACAACTTGTATTTTTCACTCTTGTTCAATTATGTACATCTAGACTCATAAGATGCTCAAATTGTATTTCACAACCTCCTTACCCTCAATTGTATGATTTTAAGTCACATGATGCTCTAGTGATGAATTGGATATGATTAAATGTCACACTAAGCCCAATTGACTAAAGTTGAGTGCATATTTAGACTTTTGAACATTAATTTCCAATATTGAATGCACTCAACATCATTATATTATACCTAAAAAAATTGTATATGAACTAGAGTAAATTTTTGAAAGAACGTGTAAGAATTCATGCACATCGGAGTTACAATATAAGAGATATGTTTTTTTATAAGATTCTAAGGAAATACAACTTTGAACTAGCTTCAATTATGTCAGCGAACTGCCACCCCATCCCTTAACCAATTTAGAGAATAAGGATTGGAGGCCTCAGATTGCCCATGTTAGAAATGTGATGAATTCAAGCTTATGGCAAGCCCAATATAGAAAGACCAATGATCTGACCAAGATCCAACAACCATGGGATCATCTCCCCACCTACTCTTAAGGATGGGATCCCCAACAACCCCATAACTTCTTTCCCATTATTTTCCCTCACTTTCCTCCTCTTTTTCATACCTTCTAGCCCCTGTTCCACTTCATCTTCTTTATTCACTCCAATAGCCACGACGACATCGCTGCTAAGAATCCATTTGGGGAACCCACTCTGAAACTAAATATCAACATCCAAGGTTGCCAACAAGTTTGTGTCACTGTGATTGAGCTGGTCGGCCTTGAATCAGGGCTCCTAGGATCCTACTCCACTTCCTACACCAAGCTCTAGTAGGAGATACTCCATGCAAGATGAGGTTCAACCATGCAGCTGCGGCTCGCCATTCCTACTAGGAAAAAATAGATCGATGATGGAAGGCGTGATGCAAGAGCAGGTAGCAATTTGGAGCCACTGGTAGACAGGAGGTCAGCACCCATCTAAGATGTGTATCTGAACCATTATCTATTGGGTAAGAGAGTCTAGTTAGGGTGGCATCCACCCCCAATACCCCTTCTTGCTAGCCCTCAAATCAAGATCATGCATTTTAGAATTTTTCTTGTGAGTTAAATCTTAAAAAAGTGATTAAAAATCAATCTTTTATCCAAATTGGACATATACTATATGATTCTTAATATTGAGAACGTAATCTATCTAGTTATACAAATGTTAAGGCCTAATTCCATTTGTGTAGCTCTTAATGTGTTAGAATGATACATTTTTCTTATCTCTTATACATGTTTAATGAGAATTAGTGTCAACTGTGAAATTTTTTACTTCAAATCATCATTTTTGTCTAATATTAGTAGGTTTTGACTATAATGACTCAAAATCCAAGATAATCGCTGATATATGCTAAATGATGTCTTTATGCCAATATGTCACTAATATGAACTTCAATGATGGATCTTTATTGTTATGCCAAAAATTACTCAAATCCCCTTAGGACTCTAGATCAGTAAGGCTTGATGCATGTTGAGCCAATAGTTGACTTATTCACACTTATACTCTACTTTTTACTTCTATAATGTGAAATAAATGATATGTGAATTAATGTAGACATTGTATGTTGAATCTTTATCTTAGCTCTAATAATGACTTAATGCTATTCAAAATACTATGTGACCTCCAAATCAATATTTCTTATTTTCTTTGTAACCCTAATTGCTATGTGAATTTTTCTTGTTCCCTAATGACTAAGTGACCAAGTCTAGACATAGAATATGTCTTATAATACATGTTAATGATTTATTACAAAATCTTGTGCAAATATTTCCTTATGATCATAAATGTTATATAATCACTCAAACCAGTAACATATTGATCTTTATGACACCAAATCAAATTGGATATATTTATTGCACTAAGGATTACTATCATGCATTGAAATGACTATATGACTTAAATCACAATGTTGATGCTTCTGTGGACCATCTTGCTTAATCTTAGAATTGTTCAGTTGTAATGCATCATGCTAGATTCTAGATGAATTCACTATGCATGGTGTAAATGATCTTGCATGACCTAGTTTGAGATATGTAAAAAATCAATGAAGGAAATGATATCTAGACTTGTGATTCATCAAAGCACCATAATGACTATGATGAACTAATCTTTCTGAAGTTAACCAAATCACACTTGTTTGATATCTCCAGATCATTTGTAGACTTAATTTCCATCTAGTCAAGCTTGCTAAATATGTCTTTCCAATCAAGTGGTTAATCTTATGCTCTAATTAATATACACTTTATCCACCTATTGGCCTGACTAGTGGTATTGAACTTTTCTTTGTTTATTTATGCTTAAAATTCTTGTATTTATATACTTTTTTAAGCTACTTGTTCTCTACGGTTAGTAGTTTAGTTTTTATTAAAATATGTTGAGCAAACCTTAAACCATAATTATAGATGTATATTATACACACCTTGTTTACCTGCCTATATTCTTAGGGACAAGGAAACAAAGTTGGGCACATGTGTCATTAGTAGAATTGACTCTAATGACCCTCATGGTCCCTTCCTTTGAGAAGCTCGTCAATGTCCATAATATTGTTGGTATAGTGGATTTAAACTTAAAACATGCATGCTAATAAAATGTTTGTATTTGGTTTCCTTTTTTCTTGTTATTATATTAAGCCTTTTCCAAGAAATATATGCTCTCTAGAAACTATGATTTTATGTTGTGCATCTCGTACTTAGCACAATTGTGATAATATGTACCCATCTTTTTAGTTTATGTATCAGGTACATAATGACAACATTACAATTATACTTTCTTCCTCTCTATTATGATAATATGTTGTTGCTCTGATGAAAACAAATGACATGTCAACGGAATTCATGTAGTTTAGTATATGAGGCTAAGACCTTAATTTCAGTTACTAGTTTAGCTTTATTTTGATAAGCCATGTTGCTTCATACCTTGGTCCTTTTGTCTTGATAGTTTTGTTTTTATTATTACATATGTTATGTCATGTGTTCCATTCTATAGATGGATTCCCAAGTACTTTTTCATTGACATTCTACTCATTTGGAGTATGGATTTGGGTAAAAGTTGATACATGACAAATGATCTCAGAGCTAATTTACATATCCTTTATGCGTGTTAACTATCACAATTACATAAATAAACCTAGGCAAAACCTAAGTCCATAATGATGAAGCTTAGGTGTCTAGGATGGTCAATGCAAGGGGTCAGACACTTATCTTCCTAGTTGTAGTGGTTGAAATATTTGTTGTATACCTAATTGGCAAAAGTGAATCATAGGTTGGATTATGTATTTTTTCCTACAAATCTTAAAGAGTCTTCTATCATATCATCTCTTCTTATGTACTACCTCACGCCACCAATTTAAGTGATGATTGTTTATTTTCCAAATACCAACTACTCCATTGACAAATTTCACACAAGATGCCCCAATTTTGCGTAGTCAATGTATAGGACAAACAAAATTGGAATGAATTTATAAAAGTTGATTAAGATGGTAATAATGATGATGTGATCCGATCTTAATTTTAAACTAGAATATGATTATTTAAAAGTATTTTGAAGTAATGTTCTCTTGTATAAACCCTCAGATCCTACCAACTCAATTTTACCAAACATGGCCCATGTGTTTCCTATGTTTGAGGTAAACGATATTGATCTTTATATAATGACATAATTATAATTCATGATTTATACCTTATTGTTGATAAGGTCCCTATTGATTCAATCTATGTTTCTGTACTGTTGATTAAACCCCAAACATAATTAAGAGAAATTTTCCCTGTTTGATATGTACCGTGATTATGCCTTGAAATGGTGATGCTCTAAATCTCTCTAAATTATGATGAAACACTTTGATAAAAGATACATTTTCCCAATGGATTTGTATAAATCTTCATAAACTTCATTTCAAATAACATGATAGAATATGGATCTCAATCTTTCCCTATCATTCTCAAACTCTTGGAGTGTCCAATTTTACTTCTTGATTTCCAAAAGACATCCTTATATTGATCATGAAAGGATGAGAATGAAATTGTTACCTTGATCCTACAAAATCATTAAACATGGTTGCCTATGATGATATCGATCTTGGATCTTATGACATTATCAAATATGATTGATAATTGATACTCTTCCTATTTGGATATGCTTGATGGTTCATAATTATGAGGGAAAATGTGCTAGATTAAGGTAGAAATTTGCCAAGAACTCCCATAATATAGGTCACATACTTATTATGATTGCTTCCAAAATTTTCACATTGTTGATTATGTATAGTTTTTAGGCGTAACAATTTTCATATAAATATGATTTCTTGACCTAAGTCTCTATGGATTATATATGATGATATTTATACTCGATCTTGAATCTCAATTTCATGATGATTTTGAAACATGATGATGTTGACTATTGCTTGCGGTTAAGTTCCTAGAAAGACTTGGTCCTAGATCATTCATCAACAAGGAATACCATGATATGAAATCAATATTGATATCTCAAAATGATTGCTTGAATATTGATTGAATGTTGTTTGGTTGTTGTACATGAATGGAGGATCACACCTATGGTCTAGGTAGGAACCTAACCCCTATCTTTGCAATTTTGGACCAATGATTTTTTTTGGTCCGAAAATCTTGACTCTTGATGTTGATTAATGAAATCTTGACGTGTATTATTGATCTTGATATTGATTCAACTCTAGGATCACACTTTTTGGATCTTGAGATCACCCTCAATATATGATTGATATTTCATTTTCTTGAAATCTCGAAGTTTGCAATGATAATTATGCTTACCACTATGTCTATGACTTAGGGATAAGCTCCCATGTGGACCTAGATGAGACCTTCCATTGGTTTTGAAAATGTAATCAAAACATTGAAATATGATGCATATCATGAATTTTGAACTACAAAATATCACTCATGGATATATAACCATACCTGGGTCGATGTAGAAGCTAGGACCATGAATATTTTGAATGAAATTCATGCATTATACTTAATTTAAAGAAAACTATTTCTTTAACTGTGACATCCCCAAATTTTCTAAAACTTAATCTGATGTGTGACATCTAAATTGAAACCCTCTCCTAAGTGAGAATCTCAATTTAAACACCCCACACTAAGCTAAGAAGAAGAAAATCATAGGAAGTCAAAAGGAAACAACAGTAGCACATGTACATGAACAATAATAAAACAATACAACACATGTTCACCATTCAACATATAATTACACAATGAATTGTTACCACATTTGAAATTACATATTGAACAACAAACTACTACATATACATGTACTACCACTAAATAATAGGATCTTAAGACAATAGGTCCACCTGTACATCATCCCGCCACACAACCCTCAACTATCCTAGTATTTAAGATCATATATCTACAACCTAAACAAAAGATTATATGTGGTACAAATCAGCACAATATTTAAGAATATTGTACTAAGTACGCCTATGTGTATTTTATATACCTCTCATTACTAAGCTTGGCAATAAGATAAAACTAATACTTGTCAGCATTAAACAAATATAAGAAAAAGCGTATACTTGCACAAATATATTCATTAACAAAAGAGAACACATATTTTAAGCTCATTTTCCATTATATATCCATGCATTGACCGCAAAAGGTTTTGATGCATTATCTTAACTCTCAAGGAGCTCAAGAATAAGGCCTTTATGATCGACTACCAAAGAGATCATTTGTACAATGTGACTGACTACAAAAGAGTTATGTCACTTCCAAGCACTATACTACCAAAGAGTTTAGTGCTTTCATATAATGGAATAGATATATTATGTTTCATGTGTTCATAGCCATAAGTACGGAAAATAAAGAAAAATATCACGCAAGAACAATCATTTCATCCAATATCATATGCCAAGTATTTTACTACACATATAACATAATCATATTGTATAACAAGCCAAGTAAGAGGTAATGATGTACCTTCAACTGAGATAATATATACCACATTCTTGATATCATCTATATCCTTCACAACCCCTGATTAAGACAAGATCATATACTATCATCAGATTCCCATCATCATTAACACTAGTTATATCCATTTTAGGGTTTACTTAACTCATTTGGATATATGCACCATTACTTGCACTCTTGCCTTAGAATTATCTTACTGATATTATTTTACAGGTTATGGTTCATTATCTGAATATTAGGTTCCATATCCTTTTTGTGCACATATTAACCCTAGTTTATATACATGATTCAAATTAGGGTTACAACTCGTGTATTAAGGGTCATCTTCATGTAACATGAAGTTATTGCATCTAACTGATATCACAGTTCCACATATGCTTCTAGTTTTTTATATTAGGGTGTTATGTAAATTGTATCATTTCTTGAGCATGTATGAATTTATTGCATTTTGTTTAGGGTTAAAAGCCCTAATTAGCCATATTAAGAAAATTACATCATTTTGTGCATCAACATCATAATATTTGACATCAAATCGATTCTATATCATGTTCTAGAGTTACTAATAAATTATCATAATTTTAGGTCACTGTTTGATATTTATTATCTATCAATTAAGCATTTTACAACTTACATGATATCATTGAGATTAGTGCATGAAAAGCCAGATATTATAGTTCCATGTAGTTCTACTCATTTTTCTAGGAATTTTGGTACCTTATTTGTAATTTTTTGATAACTATACCAATTGCCACAATTTTTACAAGATCTGGATATTTCTAGGAATTTCTAAGGGTATTTACCTTTTGCCGCCACTCAGGACCCACCACGTGGCCCTGAGGAGGGGCAAGTTGCTCCATGCTGCTGGCCTCAAGTGAGTCATCAGTCCAGAGAGTAAACCGGCTGGTTCTGGTGGATTTGGGTTGGTTCACACTTTGATTAGCCGATTTATGGCTGGTCTAACTAAATCGGCCTGTTCTCCTTCTTGTGATCTCGCCCAACACATCTATGTGACATGGGTGCCACTGCATGGTCCTCCTCAAAGATATGTTCTTTTGGGCATGAGACTCTGCCTTGGCCATGACTCTTCACTGTCGAGAACTCGGTTGCTGTGGGCTCTCCTCTGACAGGAAAAAGTAGAGCCAAGGTGCTCATACTTCATCAATCTAACTTCTCAAGATCAAGGCCAAGGCCCTCACCGTCTCTTAAAAACCAACCACTACCATGGAAGACTTGCTCTGGCAAGGAAAAGGTTGTGATTTCCTCCTCCTAACCACCATTTGTCTACTGCCATTGGCCACAATGGGGTCTTGTAGACCTCCTCGGCTCCTCCATTTCTCGATCAAGGCTCCAGGTTCCGCTATCCACCAACTCACCACCATCATGTCATACGTCAACAGATTAGGAGGGGGATCTCACATCTCGGTCCATGTCTCAGCACATCTCTAAATTTGGTAGCTTCCGGAGACAAATAGGAACTTCTGAAGACTTAAGGATTTCGACGCATGTCCCTAAAGTACGACCCCCAACTCTGATCTAATTTGTGCCCTCCTTGTCTTTGACAACCATGATTATAGCATGGGGAAGGTAGTCTAGGTATCTTGATAGATTCATATAACTATAACGAGTGTTTTCTCTTCCTCGTCTTCTTCAAAACACCCCCTTCTATTTTTGTTCTCTTCCTCCAAGTTGTCTACACTCAATCATGGAGACAGGGCAGGGTCACAGAGATAGAACTTTACCTAGGCTTCACCACTTTCCCCAAATGAGAGGCCAACTGATAGATAGAGATGGTGCATATGGTTATGCTTGGTTAAGGCCATGTGGTGAACCATGATTGCGGTCGTAGAGGCCACTGATGTGGTGGCTTCAGTTTTTCCCTTGACTTCATAACTAACTGAGGTGGACAAAGATAAATCCATTATTGAGTCAAGCCATCCAACAACTGACACATGCCACATCATGAATCCACAACTTTTCAAATTCTTTAAATCTACAGCTGCTAAGAATAGGGATGTGTGGTAACTCCTTTAATCAAATCCCAAGTTTATAAATATGAAACATTGGTCTAAGGTGCATCACCATATTAATCAATCGGCCTACTTTAAAGCTACATTTTTTCTCTACGAGCATTAAAATCTAACAAACTTTATACATAGATTTATTATCATCCAAAAAACCTAACACTCAATCATATCACAATATATTTGAAGGTCTCACAAATTCACTCCATCACATTCTACACACCTTAAAAGATATTTCATCCTTGCAATTAAGCCCGAAATCTAGTCCATCACAACATATACATCTTGAAAAAATTCATCCTCAAAATTAAGCCATCATCTTACTTCAAGGAAAAACCAAAAGGCCTTTATCTATATGTAGGATACCACTCTATGTGTAGCATATCCAAAAACAAGCTCCATACTCATATCCAAACCACTATTAGGAGGTTTTAAAACATCTAAGTTGAAACACCCCTTCTTAAAAGATTGAAGCAAGGGTTTAGAAACTCTGGTTATGTCATGGCATATCTAGTATGTTAGGATTACATCCTTATCTTTACCCATGCATTAGGGTTACCACATCATATTAAACATTTTATTAAGCCAGTTGTAAGAACATGTTCCATCTTAACATATGCCTTTTAGGAGGGAGTTAACTGTAGTTAACCCACTTTATCCATCTAGATCATATCAAGGTGTTATAATCACTCTGTTGTGCTAACTATCAAATATTTTTCATCTTTATGAAGAACTAAAATTAACACCTCATGTAACTTGTTTCATTCATATGATCTTATTTCAGTACTCATAATAAATTACAATATTTATGAGTGATTTCATCACAAGATTAACCAACAATATCACATTATCATCATTATTCATGTACATGATTAACCATTTATGCATTGATATCTATTAAACAATTTCTACATTTCCATCATCACATGTCTATATATCACGTCTCGAGATTAGATCATATCCTTACATATATTATATCATGATTGTGCTGAAAAAACTTATGTAAGTGTCTTGTTAACCATATATCAAAACTTCATCTAGTCTCAATTGAGGTCCTAACCCTTATCATGAGGGTAGTTCCATGCTCAGCCTCTCTGAGCTAACTCAACTCTATGAGAATCTCATATGCATAAACTTTATCTTTCCTCTTTGATTTAAGGTTATTGGGTTAACCTCATTGGCACTAGTCGATTGCTTTACTAGATCTAGCCACATAAGCACAAACCCAAATATGCTATGACATACTCTTCATAGGTTTTCTACCCATGAGATATGCTTACCCAAAACTCTCTCCATATATACACCACTAGGGTCCTACATGGGAAACCACCAACCCGAGCATGAGGATTCTCAACATACTAACATCATTTACCTCCTTCAGGGTCTTGGGACTCTCTCTCCCTCACCCAGATGGTAGGTTCTCACATTTCCTCATTCACATTTGCATATATAACCAGCCTCTCTCTAACTCTAGGGTTTGGTCCTCCCAAGGAAATCTAGGGTTCAACAGATCTATAGGAATCACACATAGAGCAACTCAACTCATTCACTTAGGAGTAATCTAGTTTAGGACATATCATATCACATATTTCTCGTAATTATCATATCTTTGAGGTTAGGTTCTTTCACCTTATCCCTCAGGGTCTCATTCTTTCTAGAATTAACCCTAAAACTAGTCCAAACACTAGAGGTCCTCCTTTGTAAAAGAGCTTGAGGCAATGATTCACATCTTATCTTATCTTATGTTACAAAACCATACATACTTTCATCATCAAAGCCTATCTCAAACCCTCAAAACTAAACCTTAATCCTTAAAGACAACATTGATCATCATAAACCATCTTATATCATCTATACAAGACTTACATCATATAATGAAAACATATTTCATCTATTCCAACTATCATGCAATACAAACAAGGCTCTAGACATCTAATCTGGAATTAATCTCTCTTCTAGACTGATGTCATTCACTTTCACTTAGGTTGCATGACCACCTCCTACTCATACATGTGTGGAGACACATTTTGTAATACTTACATATATAATAAAATATTATATAGTTTTTCTCTAATAAATCAAGCGTCAGAGAAATCTATCAAGGTTCGATCTGACTGGAATCAAAAACCAAATCTAGAAAATGAGTGTCCCACACATAGTAGAGAGTACAATGTCATGAAAACTAGTGAAAAGGGTGAGAACATGGTGTAGACTAGTGTAGCTACCCTAGACAACAAGAACTATATCTCTAGGATTTCACTTCCCTTGATGCACATCATTTCAAAATAATGCAACGTCCCATACCGCTGCACTATAAGGAAAGAATGACATCTAAGGACCTATTATACAACAAGCACCAGTCTAGAACTAGTTCTTAGACATCTAGGTGGTCAGATCTTATCTCTAAATGATGACTAATCTAACCCTAAAGATTAATAAGTTCAAAGTTATTTAGTTTTTGAGTTTCATAATGAGTAAATGCAAGGCTTTGCTATTGTTCATGCTCTAATACCGCCTGTGACGTCCCCATATTTTCTAAAGCTTAATCTGATGTGTGATGACTAAATTGAAACCTTGTCCTCAGTGAGAATTTCAATTTAAACACCTCACACTAGGCTAAGAAGAAGAAAATCAGAGGAAGTCAAAAGGAAACAACAATAGGACATGTACATGAACAATAATAAAACCCTACAACACATGTTCACCATTCAACATATAATTACATAACGAATTGTTACATCATTTGAAATTACATATTGAACAACAAACTTCTACATATACATGTACTACCACTAAACAACAGGATCTTAAGACAAAATGTCCACATGTACATCAGCCCGCCACACAACTCTCAATTATCCTTGTCTTTAAGATCATATATCTACAACCTAAATAAAAGATTACATGCGGTACACGTCAGAACAATATTTAAGAATATTGTACTAAGTACGCCTATGTGTATTTGAAATACCTATCATTACTAATCTTGGAAATAAGATAAAACTAATACTTGGCAACATTAAACAAATATAAGAAAAGGCGTATACTTGCAAAACAACATTCATTAACAAAAGAGAACACATATTTTAAGCTCATTTTCTATTATATATCCATGCATTAACCGCCGAAGGTTTAGATGCATTCTCTTGACTATCAAGGAGCTTAAGATTAAGGACTTTATGATCGACTAGCAAAGAGTTAGATCATATGTACAATGTGACCGACTACCAAAGAGTTAGATTACTTTCAAGCACTATACTACCAAAGAGTTTAGTACTTTCATATAATGGAACAGATATATTATGTTTCATGTGTTCATAGCCATAAGTATGGAAAATCAAGAAACATATCATGCAAGAACAATAATTTCATCCAATATCATATGCCAAGTATTTCACTACACATATAACATGAGCATATAATATAATAAGCCAAGTAAGAGGTAATGGCGTACCTTCAACTGAGATAACCTATACCACATTCCTGATATCATCTATATCCTTGACAACCCCTAATTAAGACAAGATCATATACTATCATAAAATTCCCATCACCATCAACCCTAGTTATATCCATTTTAGGGTTTACTTAACTCATTTGGATATGTGCACCATTACTTACACTCTTGCCATAGAATCTTACTGATATCATTTTCCAGGTTAAAGTTCATTATCTGAATATGAGGTTCCATATCCTTTTTGTGCACATATTAACCCTAGTTTATATACATTATTCAAATTAAGGTTACAACTCGTGTATTAAGGGTCATCTTCATGTAACATGAATTTTATGCATGTAACTAATATCATAGTTCCACATTAGCATCCAGTTATTGATATTAGGGTGTTATGTAAATTTTATCATTTATTGAGCATGTATGAATTTATTGCATTTTGTTCAGGGTTAAAAGCCCTAATTAGCCACATAAAGCAAATTACATCATTTCGTGCAACAACATCATAATATTTAACATCACATCGATTCTATATCATGTTCTAGAGTTACTAGTAAATTATCATAATTTTAGGTCACTGTTTGATATTTATTATCTATCAATTAAGCATATCACAACTTACATGATATCATTGAGAGTAGTACATGAAAAGCCAGATATTATATTTCCATGTAGTTCTACTCTTTTTTTAGGAATTTGGTACCTTATTTGTAATTTTTTGATAACTATACCAATTACCACAATTTATACAAGATCAGGATATTTCTGGGAATTTCTAAGGGTATTTACCGTTTTTGGCCACTCAGGACCCGCCATGTCGCCCTGAGGAGGGGCGAGTTGCTCCTTTCTACTGGCTTCAAGTGAGTCGTCGATCCAGAGAGTAAACTGGATGGTTCATATGGGATTTTGGCTGGTTAATGCTTTGATTGGCCGATTTATGGTTGGCCTAAATTAACTGGCCCGTTATCCTTCTTATGATCTCTCCCGACGCATCTACGTGACATGGGCACCACCACATGGTCCTACTCAAAGATCTATTCTTCTAGGAACCAGCCACAACTCTTCACTGTCAGGAACTCAGTCGCCACAGGCTCTCCTCCGGCGAGAAAAAGAAGAGCCAAGCTACTCATCCTTCTCCTCTCCTTCTTCTCTAGCTCAAGGCCAAGGCCCTCACCGTCTCTTGGAAACCATCCTCTACTGTGGAAGACTTGCTCTGGTGAGGAAAAATTTGTGATTTCCTCCTCCTAACCACCATTTGTCAGCTACCATTGGCTGCACACAGTCTTGCAGACCTCCTCGGCTCCTCCATTTCTCGACCACGACTCCAGGTTCCGCTATCCACCAACTCACCGCCATCACACCATATGTCATTAGATTAAGAGGGGGATTTCACATCTAGGTCCATGTTTCAGCCCATCTCTAAATTGGGTAGCTTCAGGAGACCAACATGAACTTTTGAAGACTCAAGGATTTCGATGCATGTCCCTGAAGTACGACCCCCAACTTTGAGCTCATTTGCGGCCCGCCTTGGATTCGACAACCATGATTATAGTGTGGGTAAGGTATCCTAGTTATCTTGATAGATTCATCTAACTACAATGAGTGGTTTCTCTTCCTTGTCTTCTTTAAACCCCCCCCCTTCTATTCTTGTTCTCTTCTTTTGACTTGTCTACGCTCAACGATGGAGACAGGGTAGGGTCACGGAGATAGAACTCTCCCTAGGCTTCATCATTTTTCCCAAATGAGAGGTCAACTGACAGAAAGAGATGGTGCACACGGTTATACTTGGTTAACGTTGTATGGTGAACTATGATTGTGGTCTTGGAGTCCACTGATGTGGTGGATTCAGTTTCTCCCTTGACTTCATAACTAATAGAGGTGGATAAAGATAAATCAATTGTTGAGTCAAGCCATCCAAGGACTGCCACATGCCACATTACGAATCCACAACTTTTCAAACTCTTTAAATCCGCAACACCTAAGAATAGGGGTATGTGGAGTTATAACTCCTTTAATCAAATCCCATGTTTGTAAATATAAAACATTGGTCCAAGGTGCATCACAATATTAATCAATCAGCCTACATCAAAGCTACATATTTTTCTCTAGGAGCATTAAAATATAACAAAACTTTAGACATAGATTTACTATCATTCAAACAACATAACTATCAATCATATCACAATATATTTGAAGGCCTCAAAAGTTCACTCAATCACATCCTACACACCTTAAAAGATATTTCGTCCTCAAAATTAAGCCAGAAATCCAATCCATCACATTGACTTAAAATATGATCTCTCCAAAATTTGAATTTGTAGGATGACCTCACAAAATTTTTTATCTATGTGGTGATCATTCCAATTTTATGATCTATTTCACTATGTGTTGACTTTCATGCTTAATTTTCCAATTCTAGGATAATGTTGTGATGATACCTTATGTGTACTAATATGATGATTACTATATGGAATACGAATTCCCAATCTCCATTGATTAATGGTGTCAATTTTGGGGAAAAATTCCTTCTAAGGCATGGAGGATGTCACAACCTAGATTTATTTATCTATCATTCATTTATGTACATATGGGTTCATAAGATGCTCAATTCTATTTTACAACCTCCCTCACTCTTAATTGGAACACATTGAGTCGCATTATGCTCGATTGATGAATTGGATTTAATCAAATGTCACATTAAGCCTAATTGACTAAAGTTGAGTATATAACTAGGATTTTTAACATAAATTTCTAATATTGGATGCCTTGAACACCATCATCTTAGATCTAATCTTTCTATATAAGAAGTATAGAGAATTTTGAAACAATAAAAAGAAGTTTATGCAAATGTAATTATAGTTTAAGAGATATAATTGTATAAGGTTGTCCAATAAGCACAACTTTGAAGTGACTTAAATGGTATCAATGATTCACCACCCCCTATATCGAAAAATGAGAGAGCTAGGATTAGAGGCCATAGATCAAAATTTCATCAATAGATTTTGATAACTTTTTCCCTATCATATGTGTTGGATCAAAAGCCCATGGATCCAAAAATGATCATAGGACCATGCAGTCATCTTCCCCACCTGCTCCCAAGGATAGAGTAGGCGGATGGATCTATTGCCCTACCCCCTCTACACTTCATCACATGAAAACTGAGAACCCAAACCACTCCAAAATTTCTTTCCGATTATTTTCCCTCACTTTTCCCCTCATTTTCATGCCTTCTAACCTCTCTTCTTTTCATATTCTTACTCCACTCAGACACCACGGTGGTGCTTCTGCCAAGCCTGATGCCGTCATCTAAGTCTTATAATGGGTTGGCCATGCCATGATGAAGACAAAAAACATCAAATTAGAGCTCCTGATGCCCTAATCATTCTACTGACACCAAGATCCATCATAAGTTTCTTCATGCATGATGTGGTTCTACTGCACAAATGCAGCTTGTCAATCCCAGTGGCTAGTGGTGGACGGTCGATGGAGGGATCATTGCAAGTGGTAGGCAGCATGCTTAGAGACTGTCACATTGGGGATTAGTTCCCAGATCGGCTGTTTATCTGGTCAATTATCCATGGGCGTGGAGAGCCCAGTTAGGCTGGCACTTGCCCATCGCTCCCTCTTGCTAGCCCTTACAACAAGATCAAGCAAACCAGAATGATTGTTTTGAGGTAAATCTTCCAAAAAAAAATTATACTTTGGCCAAATTGGACATGCACTACATGATTTTGAATCACAAGAACAAAATTCATTAAATGACTAATTTCATAACCTAAATTTCCTTGTAGATCTTATTCTGATAAAAAAACAAATATTTTTATCATTCGTATGTTTTATGACATTTAAATCCTTTTCAATTCAAATCATCAATTTTTGTCTAAGATCAGTAGGCTTTGACCGATAATGACCCAAGATCCAATATTAGTCACTCTTATATGCTAAATCTTCCAAAAATAATTAAAAGTGTATCCTTTGGAAAAATTGGAAATGCACTACATGATTTTGAATCTCAAGAACAAAATTCATTAAATGAGACTAACTTGATGACCTGAATTCCCTTGTAGATCTTATTTTGATAAAAAACACATATTTTTTTTCATTCGTTTTATAAAATTTAAATCCTTTTCACTTCAAATCATCATTTTTTTGTCTAAGATCAGTAGGCTTTAATCGATAATGACCCAAGATCCAAGATTAATCAATTTTATATGCTAAATCATTTTTTATGCCATGAATTTGTCAATTATGGTCACTTGAATGATGGATCTTGAACTTTATGCTAAAAATGATTCAAATCCCTCTTCAGACCCTAAATCAGTAAGGTCTAATACATGTTGAGCCACAAATTGAACTTATTCACACTTATACTCCACTTCTTTTACTTTATGATGTGAAATGAACCATGACATGTGAATTAATGTTGGCCTTGGACGTTGAATCTTAATCTTATCTCAAATATTGACTTATTGCTACTTGAATAAATCATGTCCTCAAAATTAGTATGCCTTATATTATTTTTACCCCTAAATTCTATGTGGATCTGTAACAACCTAGTTTTTCTCTCTCCTCCAACTATGCACACTTTGATTCATAATACACTCTATTTGACTCCATGATCTCTCTAATCATCACTTGGATGTATTGGGATCACTTGTTCCTCTATTGATGAGTTATAATGATAAATTTCAATTCTGAACTCAATTATACAAGGTTGAGTGCTTAATTAACTTTGATGATGGATATGAATTTTTCTAGACTAGTAATAATAATGATGTTTTTCTCAAACCTTATTCATTAGATAGAGAGGAAATTTTTGATCCAATGGTGAATATTCCACCCAAATCCGATAATCGAGGAGGAAGATATGGCCATTTCAATTTCCCTCCTTTCCATCCCTTTTTCACCTTGACTTTGCCCCTTTTTTATCCTTTGCTTTCTTGGGCCTCACCCTTTCTACTCTAACTTAGTCCCATCCCACGTGGCTTGCCAAGGTATAGTTGGCCTTCACAATGCTGGGAGCCCTTGATGTCCATCCAATCGTGTGCCACAAATTGAGGCCTGATCGAACAGTTGGGGAGTTGTCCCCAAGCTTGAGCAAAAGTCAAGCAGCTAGCAGCCTAGACATGTCTGTGACCACTAGCCATGATGTATTTTTGACCTAGTGTTCACCCAAAGTCATCATAAAACCCCTCCCCTTGGTCTCCATGACCATTTCCCTACATTTTTTGAACTGAATGGGCTCTGCATAGGGGAATGGGAGACCCCTCCACTTCGTCAGACACTGTGGCCACGACAAGAGTGAAGCAAGGGTCTTCGACCTGCCTTACCCTCTATAAAACCCCTGTAACAAGTTCATGAGCTCCCTTTATGCCTCCCTGGCACTTCTTCTTGCTCTCTCAGGCTCTATCTCACCCTCGACCCCCTTCTTTCTTCTATCCTTGACCTACAACTCCACCACCCTATGTCGTTTGGGTGTTTCTCCTATGAGCATCTTCGGAGGTGGCTAATGCCACCAATGATCTCATGCCTACATGCTGAAAATGGGTGTCACTCTCCTTAGGCTTGTCCCTTAGCCTTGTGCCTCCGGTGAGCTCCTCGGTGCGGCGCCGCCACATCCGCGAGCCAGCACGCTACTGTGAGTCCCTTAAAGGGAGATGGGCCCCTGGTCACTGGATGATTGGACTATGGCCCATATCATGTGCCGACCCACTCCCTTGAGTGCTGACCCACTTTAACCGGTCAATGGTGGACTATGGACTCACCCCCAACGGGCTCACGAGGACCCTCCAGCCAACCAATCGACGTGCGCCATGTTGCTGTCCCAGGGTATTTTCCCTCACTCACACTTTCTTATGTATGAAATCTTACAAAAATCACATAAAATTATTATTATGTCTAAATGGGACATATTATATATGAAATTTATCTACTCGACGAGATATATCTAATAAACCTGATTTCATAAGCTAATTCCTTTCATAGGTCTTGTTATGTTGAAAATGGTATCAAATTGATATCTTTTGCATATTCATGGTGATGAAATGCTCAACCATGATTATATCTTGACTCCACTTGACTTTTGTGACCATGATCAGTTACATATCCTATCTTGTACTATTTGAATTGAAATTGATCATTCCAAACTCTAATAATGATTCTAATTCATGAAATGGACCATGAAATATGTATGTGATATGGACTTTGACGCTAATGATCATTATTTTGATGCTCAACTTGATTATATGCACTCAAAATCATCATGTTTGATCTCAATCAGTAACTTTACATGCTTTGATCATCTAAATGATTTATGGATCAATTTTAATCACTATTATAAGTGAGTGACCTAAAGATGACATTGAAATGTGACCTAATGTGCATGTTGCTAAATAGATATCTAACCTTGTATAAATGTCACCCTAATGGTCACCCATGCTATTTGATGTACTCAAATCTGTAAAATGTTGATCTTTGTGACACTTAATCTATCTTGATTACTCTTGTACTGTAATGATGACGATCTTGCATGATAATGACTCAAAATGACTAGTTTGATAATGTTGATTAAAAGCTTGCTCAAATCTTATGATTTCCCTACTAATATCCATGAAACCTAAGTTTGAAATCCCTGATATAGTTGTGATGTGTCACACTAAGTGATAGATAAACCCATGATGTAATATGTTGCTTGATAATGATAATGCATGACCTAGTTTGGGATACTAAAATCAATGTTGAAGGAAATGAGTACCTAGACTTAAGTGACACATCCAATCCCCCTGATAATGATTAGTGAGATGAATTATTGCTGATATTGATCGAAGTATACTTTCTTATAATGTCAGTATCCCTATGATGACTCAATTGTCAAGATCTAATCATGTTGTATAATTCTAGTTTGTTCATATCAAGGTATGCTTTATCCTCCTATTGGCCAAATTAGCAGTATTAAAATTTTCTTATATGTATGAATTATAAGATGCTTGGATTATATACTTGTTTGAGCTACATGTTCCCAATGACTATCTTGATTATATATGTTGAACAAACTTGAAACATAATGATAGATGTCCATTATACAACCTTGTGCACCTTCCTATATTCTCGGGGTAAGTACACAAGGCTAGGTGTCCTACTTGAGTTGTCATGATAGGACAGACCGTGTTGATACAAGGGTTAGCTCTTGGCAATGGCCTTGAGGTCCCTTATGAATAGGTTTAACTCTCGATGTTTAGTCTTGTAGTCCCTCATGTTGAAATATGGTAGCTAATCTTGAGCACCCTCACAGACCCCTTCTTTTGAGAAGCTTGTCAAAGGCCTTATGATATTGTTGGTATAATGCAAATGAACATAAAACACGTTTTCATGTTAATAAGAAAGTCTTTAAATGTTGTTGCTTCATTCTTATTATCTACTTTATGCTTTTCCAAGCAATATATGTTCGTAAACCTACGATTTTATATGTTTACCAGCATACTCAGCTCAAATGTGCTGATGTGCACCCATTTTATGATTTTAGGTAACATGTACACTATGAATATGTAATTATGACCAAGGCTTCCACACTCATGATAATTTGCTCATACTATGATCAAATATAGTGACATGCCAAAGCAATACACACAGTTGATATATCAGACCTAAGTTCTTGTCAGGTATTAGTTTAGCATTCTTAATGCTTTCTTGTCTCATACCTTAGTTGGTTTTGTGGTTTTATTCATGCATATGTTATGTGATATATCATATGTATGGATGCTCAGATCCTCTCGCCTTTGGCTTTCTAGCCATTAGGAGTGAGGATTTGGGTAACAAACGGTTCTGTGAGAGATGATATAAGAGAAATCACATATCCTGTATGTGTGTTTAATAACCCTTTCTAGTATGAACCTTGGGAAAACCTAATTCCATAATGGTGAAGATGAGGTGTCTAGGCATACCACTACATGGGGGCCGATGCACCTCCTATCCACCTAGCTATGGTGGCTGAGGTCTCCCTTGTATTCCTACCTGGCCAAAGTGAATCCAAGATTGGATTAAGGATTTTTCACTAAAAAGATTAGAGAGTCTTTTGGCATCTCATCGCTTCATTAAGGAATACCTAAACCACTCATTAGATGATGATTAGTTAGTTTTTCATCTCATCGTGTGATTTCTCTCTTATGACAATTAATCACATGATTCTTGATTATGGGTAGCTTATTTATGGGGAAAATAATATTTGAATGAATCGGTAAAAGTTGATTAAAGATGATAATGATCCCATGATTTGACCTTAATTTAAAAAAAAACTCAATGAAGATTAATGAAAGTACTCTTGAAGCTAAGTACTCATGTATAATATATCAGATCATGCAAACTCAATTTTACTAAATATGACCTATGTGCTTCCTATGTTTGAGGTAAATGATAATGATCCTTAAAAGGATGAAATAAGGATAACTCATGCGTATACCTCATTTTTTATGAGGTCCCTATGGATTAAGTAGATGTTTCCCCTATTGTTGATTAAACCTCAAACATGGTTAAGCAAACCTTCCACCTATTTTTTGACATATATCACGATCATGCCTTGTGATGACTATGACTTTGGACTCTTGAAATCATGATAAATTTTCTGATTCAAGATCCATACTTCCCTATTGATTATAATGTCTCATTGTTAAGCTCGATTTTGAATAATATGATGAATATGAGATTTTGATCATCTAAAAAATGCTCAAATCATTGAAAGAGCCTCTATTGGGTTCTCTATTTACATGTATACCCCCTTTCTCTTATTTTTGAAGAGAAGGGAACAATATTATGACCACAAATATATGGAATCTCATACCATGGTTTCTATATTATGATAAATGATCCTTGATCTCATGACCTTATGAAATACAAATTGATAAATGACGGGCCCCCTATTTTATGGACATGATAATTCATGACTAGTGAGGACAAATATGCTAGCTTAGGGTGGTAGTTTTCTTCACAACTTAACTAATCTAGGTCACATCCCTATTTTAATTGCCTCTAAATTTTCATCTTTTTGATTATTTAGATTTTGGAAAGGTAACCCCTTTCATACAATTTTAATCTCTTGACCTAAGTCTCTAATAGTTCATTTCTTATGATGATACTAAAACTCGATATTAAATATCGATTTGATAATGATCTTGAAATACAATGATGTTAACTATAGCTTGTGGTTAAGTTCCTAGAAGTACCTAGGTCTAGATCATTCATCAACCTTGAATACCATGATAATGAAATTGATGTTGATGCCACAAAATGTTGCTCAATTGTCGATTATGGATGAATGATCTCACCTTTTGTCTAATTAGGAATATTATACTCTATCTTTGAAATTTTAGACCTAATGAATTTTGTTGTCCAAAGTCATGACTCTCTATATTGATTTATAATATCTCAATTATTGATAACTCATCTCGATTATGATTAGACTCCTATGATCACCTTATTTGGATCTTGAGATCACCCTCAATTTATGATGGATAACTTTCATGTTCCCAAATCTAAAAATTTGAGATGATGATTATGTTTATTCACTCAATTTATGACTTACAAATAAGCTCTCATGTGGACTAGGGTAGGACCTTCCATTGATTTTGAGCATGAAACCACGATGTTGAAATATGATGTTTATCTTAATTGTTGAAATACAAAATCTCAATCAAGGATGTATAACCCCACCTAGGGCCAATGTAGAAGCTAAAACCATAAATTTTGGGATTGAAAGTCATGCTTTACTCTTGAATCAAAGAGCCCTATACGTTTGATCTAATGGGTGATCACTCCAAATTTTTGATCTTTTGATGATCTATTGTATCAGAGTGGCGCAGTGGAAGCATGGCTATGTTTGGACTTCAATGATTGATATATTGATATTGGAATAATGTTGATGATTTAAGGATGATTATTTTATATGTGAAGTAATATGATGGATATGATATGGAATGTGAAGTCCCAATGTATTTTGAGGATTTTCTTTAATTTTCGAGGCAAAATTCCTTTTAAGATGGGGAGGATGTAATAGTCTAGTTTTTCTCTCTCCTCCAACTATGCACACTTTGACTCATTATGCACTCTATTTGAATGAATGATATCTCTAATCATCACTTGGAAGTATTGGGATCACATGTTCCTTAATTGATGAGTTATGAAGATAAATTTCAATTCTGAACTCAATTATACAAGGTTGAGTGCTTAATTAACTTTTATAATGGATTTGAATGTTAGAGACTAGTAAACATTATGATCATGATCTCAAACCTTGTTAATTATATGAAAGAGAAAATTTTTGATCCAACGATGAATATTTCACCCAAATTCGATAATCGAGGAGGAAGATATGGCAATTTCAATTTCCCTCCTTTCCAACCCTTTTCAGCTCGACTTTGCCCCTTTTATCATTTGCTTTCATGGGCATCGGCCTTACTTCTCTAACCTTATCCTGGCCCACGTGGCTTTACAGGGCATAGTTGGCCCTCGTGAGGCTGGGAGCCTTTCCTGACCACCTGATCGTGTGCCACATATTGAGCCTTGAATGAACGACTGGGAGTTGTTCCCAAGCTTGAGCAAAAGTCAAGCAGCTAGCAGCCTAGACATGTCTGTGACCACCAGCCATGATGGCTTTTTGACCTCGTTTTCACCCAAAATCATCACAAAACACCTCCCCTTGGTCTCCCCGACCATTTCCTTGCATTTTTTGAGCTGAATGGGCTTCTGCATAGGGGGATAGGAGACCCCTCCACCTCGCCTGCCATTGTGGTTGTGACAAGAGTGAAGAAAGGGGCCTCGACCCGCCTTTCCCTCTATAAAACCCCTATAATGAGTTTGTGAGATCCCTTTACACCTCCCCAATACTTCTTCTCACTCTTTCAATCTCTATCTCACCCTCGACCCCCTTGTTTCTTCTACCCTCGACCTGCATCTCCACCATCCTATGTCGTTTGGGCGTTTCTACTCTAAGCATCTTTGGTGGTGGCTAATGCCACCAATGAGCTCGCGATTACATGCTGAAAATGGACGTCACACTCCTCAAGCTTGTCCTACCCTTCATACCCCTTAGCCTTGCACCTCGGATGAGCTCCTTGATATAGCGTCGGTGCATCCGTGAGCCAACATGCTACTGCGAGTCCCTAAAAGGGAGATGGGCCCCTGGTCGCTGGAAGCTTGGACTACGGCCCAGACCATGTGCCGGCCCAGTCCCTGGAGTGCTGGCCCACTTTGACCAGTCAATGGTGGACCGTAGACCCCTCCCCCACTAGCTCATGAGGACCCTCCAGGCAACCAATCGACGTGTGCCACGTCGATGTCCTAGGGTATTTTCACTCTCTCACACTTTTTTATGTATGAAATCTTACAAAAATCATATTAAATTATTCTAAAGTCCAAATGGGACATATAATATATGAAAATTGATCTAAACAACGAGTTCTATCAAATGAACCTAGTTTCACAAGATAATTTCTTTCTTAGCTCTTGCTATGTTGAAAATGGTATCAAATTGATATCTTTCACATATTCATTGTGCTTAAACGCTCAACCATGATCATATCTTGACTCCACTTGACTTTTATGACTCTAATCAGTTACATACATTATCTTTTACTCTTTGAATAGAAATTGATCATGCCATGCTCCAATAATGATCTAATTCATGAAATGGACCATGAAATATGTATGTGATATGGACTTTGATGCTAATGATCATTATTTTAATGCTCAACTTGATTATATGCACTCAAAATCATCATGTTTGATCTAAATCAGTAACTTTACATGATTTTATTATCTAAATGATTTATGGATCAATCTTGATGTCTATTATGACTAAGTGACCTAAAAATGACATTGAAATGTGACCTAATGTGTGTTGCTGTATTGAGATCTAACCTTGTATAAATGTCACCCTAATGGTCACCCATTCTATTTGATGTACTCAAATTAGTAACATGTTGATCTTTGTGACACTTAATCTATCTTGATTACTCTTGTACTTTAATGATGATGATCTTGCATGATAATGACGAAAAATGACTAGTTTGACAATGTTGATTGAAAGCTTGCTCAAATCATATGATTTCCCTATTAAGATCCATGATACCTAAGTTTGAAATCCCTGATATAGTTGTGATGTGTCACTCTAAGTGATAAATAAACCCATGATGTACTATGTTGCTCGGTAATGATAATGCATGACCTAGTTTGGGATATTGAAATCAATGTTGAAGGAAATGAGTACCTAGACTTAAGTGACAAATCCAACCCCCATGATAATGATTAGTGAGACCAATTATTTCTGATATTGATCCAAGTATACTTTCTTGTAATGACATGATATCTATGATGAATCAATTGCCAAGATCTAATCATGTTGTATAATTCTAGTTGCCTCGTATCAAGGTGCGTTTTATCCTCCTATTGGCTAGACTAGAAATATTTAAATTTCTTGTATGTATGAATTATAAGATGCTTGGCTTATATACTTGTATGAGATACATATTCCCTATGAATAATATGTTTTGGTCTTAATTATGTATGTTGAACAAACTTGAAACATAATGATAGATGTCCATTATACAACTTTGCACACATGCCTATATTCTCGGGGTAAGGGTACAAGGCAGGGTGTCCTACTTGAGTTGTCATGATAGGACATACCATGTTGATACAAGGGTTAGGTCTTGGAAATGGCCTTGAGGTCCCTTACGAATAGGGTTAACTCTCAATGTTTAGTCTTGAAGTCCCTCATGTTAAAATAGGGTAGCTAATCTTGAGCACCCTCACAGACCCCTTCTTTTGAGTAGCAAGTCAAAGGCCATATGACATTTTTGGTATAAACGTGTGATATATGTTTGCCAGCGTACTCAGCACAGTTGTGCTGATGTGTACCCATTTTATGATTTTAGGTACAAGTACAATATGAATATTTAATTATGATCAATTCTTACACACTAATGATAATATGCCCATACTCTGATGATATATAATGACATGCCAATGCAATACACATGATTGATATATGGGACCTAAAACCTTGTTAGGTATTAGTTTAGCATTCTTTTATGCTTTCTTGTCTCATACCTTAGTTGTTGTTTGTGGTTTTATGCATACATATTCTATGTGATCTATCATATGGATGGACGCTTGGATCCTCTTGCCTTTGGCTTTCTAGCCATTAGGAGTGAGGATTTGGGTAACAAACAGTTCTGTGATAGGATCATTCTTGTGCCCTAATGTGACTAGGTGACATAAGCTTGAGATAGAATATGAACTATTATGCATGTTGATAATTGACAATCTTTTGCAAATCATGACCTAATGATCATCCACGTTATATAATACACTAAATTAGTATCTTATTGACATTTGTGACACCAAACCAAATTGGATCTATTTTATACACTAAATACTAATATTTTGCATGAAAATGACTCTAAATGTCTTTAACGACAACATTGATGCTTATGTGGACCCTCCTGCGCAAATTGTAGGATTGATAAAACCTATAACGGTGTAACATATCCAACCACCATATAATGTCTATGATGGACTTATCTTTCAAATTTTAATCAAAACACACTTATTTTCATCTCAGGTTCACATTGACAACTTAATTGGCGAGATCGAGTCAAATTTGCTAAATATCATTTTGTCAATCAAGAGGTTCATCTTTTGAACTAATAGAGGTATGATTTATCTCCTATTTTCTTATATAGTGATACTAAACTTGTTTATATGTATGCATGCTTAAAATGTTTGGCTTTATATACATGTTTTAGCTACTTGTTCCCTATGATTTGTACCTTCTTTTTAAATTATGTTGAACAAATTTTGATGCATAATAATTGATTTCCATTATGCAAACCTTTTGCTCTTGCATATATTCTTAGGGTAAGGACAAAATTTTGGGCCTCCTACTTGATTGTTAAGAAATGGAAAACCATGTTGATAACATGGTCAACTCTTTATATTTAGTCTTGTAGTCACTCGTGTTGGAAAATGTATCATTAGTAGCTTTGGCTTTAATGACCCATGGATACCTTCATTTTGAAAGACGGTCAATGGCCATGGTATTGTTGGTATAATTGAATTGCACTTAAAACATGCTTGCATGTTAATAAGAACATTCTAAATGTTGTTTCTTTCTTTCTTGTTAGTACATGAAGCTTTTTCCATAATGTATATGTTCTCTAAACTTGTGATTTTATGTCTTGCATAGTGTACTCAACAAAATTGTGTTTATGTGTACCCATTCTATGATTTTATGTATAACATACACCATGACAATATTAGATGATAGTGTCTTCTGCTCTATCATTATAATATGTTGCTTTTACTTTGATGACAATGATTGACATGTAAATGGAATCCATATTGTTTGAAATATTGGACTAAGATATTAATGTTAGGTACTAGTTTATTTTCTTTTGTTATACCATGTTGTTTCATACTTTGGTTCTTCTATGTTGTTTATAGTGGTTTTCTTATTGTTTGAAATATAGTACTAAGATATTAATGTCGGTTCTACTTTTTTTTATTTTGATATACCATGTTGATTCATACTTTGGTTCTTTTATGTTATTTATAGTGGTTTTCTTCATTCACATCTATGTGATGTGTTCCATTCTAGAGATGGAAGCATGAGTCCTTTCCCCACTGACTTAGCAGTCATTTGGAGTTTCGATTAGGGTAATATATAGATACATGGAAAATGGTACCATATCTAATAACATATGCTCTATGTATATTTACTAACTCAATTACACATATAAACCTAGGGAAAAACTAAGTCCATAGTGATTAAGTTGAATTGTCAATTCAAGGTCTCTAATACACCTCCTATCTTCCTAATTGTGGAGGTTGAGGTCTCCTTTGTATACCTTTCTTCATTCACATCTATGTGATGTGTTCCATTGTAGAGATGGAAGCATGAGTCCTTTCCCCACTGACTTAGCAGTCATTTGGAGTTTCGATTAGGGTAATATATAGATACATGGAAAATGGTACCATATCTAATAACATATCCTCTATGTGTATTTACGAACTCAATTACACATATAAACCTAGGGAAAAACTAAGTCCATAGTGATTAAGTTGAATTGTCAATTCAAGGTCTCTAATACACCTCCTATCTTCCTAATTGTGGAGGTTGAGGTCTCCTTTGTATACCTAGCCGGAGAAAGAGAATCCAACAATAGATTTAGGATTTATCTCTACAAATCTTAGAAAGTCTTCTAGAATCTTATCTCTTCTTTAAGTACTACCTCAATCAACCTAGTTAAGTGAATATTAGTTAGTTTTCAAATGTGAGATTACTCTATTGATAAATTGCTCACATGGTGTCCCAATTTCGGGTGATCTATGTATGGGGAAAATAAAATTGTAATGACATGGTGATAATTTACTACGATGATAATAATGACGACATTATATGACCTTAATTTGAAACAATATTAAAATAAATCAAACGTACTCTTGAAGTTAAGTACTCTTTTATAAACCCATGGATCTTGCCAACTAAATTTTACCAAATCTAGCTCCATATGCTTACTATGCTTAAGGTAAATGATAATGATATTTTTATCAAGACATAAGTATAACTCATTATGTATACCTCATCATTAATGAGGTCCCTATTGAATAAGTCTATGGTGCCCTACTGTTGATTAAAGTTAACTAGAATTAACCAAACCTTTCACATGTTTGGTATGTGCCATGGGCATGCTTTCAAATTACTATCCTGTTGGACTCTCTAAACTTTGATGAATGACTTTGATACAAGAAGAATTTTCCCTATAAATATTTATTCCTATTTGTACAGTTAATGTCATATAACATGATAGAATATGGATCTCAATATTTTTATATTATTCTTTAACTCCTAGAGTTCCCAATTTGAATTCCCAATTTTAAAATATACCATTACCTCGATCATGAAAGGATGGGAATGAAATTACGACCCTGATCTTGCCAAATATTGAAACATGGTTACCTATGATGATATCAGTCTTTGATCTCATGACCTTATGAAATATGAATTGATAATTGACCTATTTTGAAATGCTTGATGATTCATATATGCGACGATAAATGCCCAAGTTCATGGTAGCAGATTATCTTATAACTGTTGTATCCTATGTCACATCCCTATAATGATTGCCTCTAAATTCACCTTGTTTGTTATTTAAATTTTGGGAAGGTAACCCATTTCACATGGTTTTGATTTCTTAACCTAAGTCTCTAATGGGTTAGATCGATGATGATATTAATGCTCAATCTTGAATCTTGATCTGATGATGTTCTTGAAACATGATTATGTTGAATATACATTTTGTTAAGCTCCTAAAAAGACCTAGGTGTAGATCATTAATCAACCTAGAATACCATGATAATTATTGATATCTTAAAATGATTGCCCAAATATTGGTCAGATGTTGCTCGGTGTTTGTATATGAATAAATGGTCACACCTATGGTCTAGGTAGGAACCTAAACCCTAGCTTCAATATTTTGGACCAATGACGTCTGATACCCAAAAATCTTGATTGTTGATGTTGAATAATGAAATCTTGACCCATAACATTGGTCTTGATATTGATTCAACTCCAACGATCACCCTATGTGGATCTTGAGATCACCCTCAATATTTGATTGATGACTTCTATGTTAACAAAACCATAAAACTTGAAATAATAATTATGTGGGACTCTCAATCTATTACTTAGGGATAATATCTCATGTAGACTAGGGTGGGACATTTCATTGAATTTAAACATTAAATTACAATATTCAAATATGATGTTTGTCTCAAATTGTTGAATAATGAAATCTCAATCATGGATCTATAACTCTACCTAGAACAATGAAGAAGCTAGGACCCTAAATGTTGGGAATGATAGTCATTTATTACTCTTTATTCAGATATTACTATTCATTTTACCTAAAATATGAAATATCCAATTTGTGACATATAGGATGATCTATTTGAATTTGTGATTTATTTGAAGATCTTTCCAAATCGATGATATATGTGATTATGTGTTGACTTTGATACTCGATTGCCCAATTTTAGAATAATCTCATGATGATGATATATTTTGTTGAATACTATGATGGCTATGATATGGAATATGAAGTCCCTATCCCTATTGAGTAATAGTGTTAATATTGGAGAAAATTTTCCTTTTAAGGTGGGAAGTATGTAACAACCTAGATTTTTCTCTCTCATTAAATTATGTACATATAAACTCATATGATCCTCAATTGTATGTCACAACCTCCTTCACTCTCAATTGGAAGACGTAGAGTCACATTATGCTCAATTAATGAATCATATATGATTGAATGTCACATTGAGCCCCATTCACTAAAGTTTGAGTGCATAGTTAGAATTTTGAATGTGAATAAACAATATTTAATACCATCAACACCATCATCTTAGATCCCAAATTTTTACTTATGAAGTGTGGAAATTTTCTAACACAATGAAAAAAAATCATGCAAATTGCAGTTAGAGTTAAGAATTATGATTACAATCTTGTCAGAGAAACACAACTTTGAATTGACTTAAATGATGTCGTAGATCTATCACCACACTCTGTATCAATGAGAAAGAAAGCATTGAAGGTCATGGATCATCTATTTCAACAATCTAGGTTGATGACTTTCGTTCTATCGCTAGCCTTTTGTCGAAATCCCATGAATCCAATAAAGATCCAAAGGTCGTGGGGTCTTCTTTTCTCTACTTGCTCACAAATATGGGATGAAGTTGTCAGAGCTAAAGCTAATCCCCTCTAGACTCATCTCACAATAAATTAAGAGCACTATCCTCTATTAAACTTCTTTCCCATTCTTATCCCTAACAGTTCCCCTTACTTTTGTGCCATTATGCCCCTCTTCTCTAGACCTACTTCCTCCATATATGAAAGTCATGATGGTGCCTCCACCAAGCCCCATTTGGGGTTCCCTGCTCAGAAGCTTGACGCTAGCATCTAAGGATACCAGGGGGTCAATGGTTCCATGATGGAGCCAAACAATGTCAAATCTAGCCTCTATGTTCCCTACTTCCTCTCCTACACAAAGATCCAATAGGAGCTAGTCCATGTATGATGTGGTGTAGCCTAGAAAGTATGGCTCATCAATCCTAATAAGGGGAATGTGTGGCCACTAGAGGGAATGTTGCGTGTAGTAAACGAAACTTTGGACCCACTCGTGGAAAGTGTATTAACCCTCATCTAGGTTGTGTTTACGGATCATTATCTACGGGCCCAGAGAGTCTAATGATGGTGGCGATGGCCCCAACACTCCCTCTTCTAGCCCTCATATCAACACCTTGGGATCCAAAATTATCCTTTTGAGGTAAATCTTGCAAAGAGTTTAAAATCCATGCATTGGGCAAATTGAACATAATACTTGACTTTTGATCTGGAGAATCAGATCCATCCAGTGAGAACAAACGTAACTCTTATTATAATAAAAATGAAATCTTTGTATTCTCTTTTACATATTTAATGACATTTATTCTCTATGATTTTTATGACTTCAAATCTTCATTTTTGTCTAAGATTAGTAATTTTTGACCATAAATGATGCACAATCCAAAATTAACACTTCAATATGCTAAATGATGCTTTAATGCCATGAATATGTCACTTATGAGCGCTTCAATTATGCATCTTGAACTTTATGCTAAAAATGACTCAAATCCTCCTTAGGAGTGTAAATAAATAAGGTTTGACGCATATTGAGCCATAAATCAAATTTATTCACACTCTTGGTCTATTTTGACTTTCTACTGTGAAATGAACCATGAAATCTGAATTATTGTAGACTTGTATGTTGAATCTTGATCTTTTCTCAAATATTTATGTAATCCTATTCAAATCTATTATGTGACCCCAAAATTAATATGCCTTTTTTTGTACCCTAAATTCTATGTGGATCATTCTTTTCTCTAATGTGACTAAGTGACCTAAACTTAACATAGAATATGACCTATTATGCATGTTAATAATTGGATATCCAATCTTGAGTAAACCTTTCCCTAATGATCATCCATGTATGTAATTCACTCAAATTAGTAGCTTTTGATCTTTATGAAAACAAATCTAATTGGATCTCTCATATGCATTAAAGATTACCATTTTTCATGGAAATGACTCTAAATGTCTTTATTGACAATGATGCTTATGTGGACACCCTAGCTTAAATCCAAGGATTACTACATTTAACATCTTGTAAACCTAATCATGAATCCCCAATTTTAGTGTGATGTGTCATTGTAAATCTAGATGAATCTAGGATGTATATGTAAATGAGCTTGCATGACCTAGTTCCGGATGTTGAAAAAAACATAGAAGGAAAAAAATACCTAGACTTACATAACACGTCCTATAGAATCATCCATGTGTGAACCATACATAACAATATGGAAGCATGGACCAAAAAAATCACACTCAGAGAATGTCAAAAATAACATAAATCATTCATTGCAATAATAAAATAACTTTCAAGAAGACATTGATACATGGATTCTCATACATATTCTTTTAAAAAAAACTTACAATAAGGAGCAAGATACATGATAAAATTGATAAAAAAATTAAATATCAATGGATTTTATAGATGGCACCCTACCAGTTCTTGAAATCATACTTATGTCCACCTCTTGAGAGCTATCCCATGCTGCAAACAACCTATGTGCATCCACACATAGCCATGCATTCAACAAACCATTGTAAGTGGTTGGGTTCCGGTAATAATATAAACATAACTTAAAATAAAGCTTAAAACTAATATGAACATGCATGAAGATTATTTTTAGCTTAAGGATGCATTGTCAACTTGATTAAGCATTGTTATTAGGGAACCTCTCAATGAACTTAATTTGATCTGATCAAACTGACACACACAAGATCTGCAGGCTTATGAATGCATTGAAAGTGAACAAGCTTGGACTTGAACATATAAATACCACTGAACACACTAAAAGTGAACATGGTTTGGCTTGAAACCATAAAGTGAAGGGGGTTCATGAGGCACCGACCTTCCATAAAATGTTCATGAGTAGGTCTTAATTATTGATTCTTATTCTGATATGATCTTATCTTATCTTACTTAGAGTTTTCACCTATAATTGCATTGTTGATCTTAAACATGAAGAGGTATAAGAACTAATCAAATCTTATCATATAACATGTATTCGATAAATCTTAATAAGATGGATATAATAAATATTTCTTTAATCATTAAATTTTGACGTGATAGCATGAATAATATGAACTTTAAACATGTTAATGTGAACAAAATTGAATGACACAATATAATGAAACCTAAGGCATGGACCACTTACCTAAGTCAGTAGGAACAATCATTACTAAGATCGTGATCGTTAATTTTTTATTTTCCCTTTCCATATAGCCCAAACCATGATTAATGTCTCATAAATTGTGACTAGATTAAGTCTGGAAATCAGAAAAACTAGAGTTAGAAACATAATTCATGACCTAATACAATAGATATATCTCAAAATATCCTTCAACATTCATATATAACTTGACCCCAAAGATCAAAGCAATAAATTCTTATGATTTATTGAAGAATTCATTACCACATTGTGTTAAGGCCCCGTTTGATTCATAGGTTATATGTTTATGGGTAGGATAGGATTGAAATCTACTCAGTAAATGCAATCGTATGTTTGTTTGCTCAAAAGAAGATGTGGAACAGTATTCTCGTGGTAAAAGTTTGAGTTTTTTCCTAAAATCCCCCTCACTTTTCCCTTTATTCCAATATACCCCCTCAAGATTGATAAATTCCAAACAACCCCTACCGTGACACCGTCATCAACGGGCTAACAGAACTTGCCTGGTATGCCCAAAATACCCTTATTTTTAGTCGTCAACACTCTAACACTTTCTCTCGCTCCAGTCCGAAGAATCACCGTGAGAAGTTTTGTAGGCGGGAGAAGTTCTGCAGCCGGGACTCCTGCCTAGCGCCTAAGGCTCCGTCGTTCTGCCTGCACACTACGTCGTCGGCACCTAAAATCTGGTCCTGCGGTGGGCAGCCTCTTCTCCAGTGGCTTACCCAAAAATCTGGTCATGCGGTGGGTGGCTCTTGCAGACATTGCTATATTGGTGTCCGGTTGTTTCTCCTGTGAGCACGGTTGCTGCTTCTATGTGCTCGGACACTAGTTCTGTGCTTCGTTGGTGCTTTTTCTATTGTGGATATTCTGATCAGGCTTTTTCGTCTCCAAGTCCCTTCTCTCCATGCTTATGCTCTGCCCCCTGTTTGGGATCTTCTGGATCATTGCACACCGTCAAAAGGCAAGGTTCTAAATTTTCCTGGTTACCTATTTAAGAAAATGATTTGTATCTCTTTTCTCTTTATCATTACTATGTCGTAGTCTGATTATTCCCTTGGTTAACGTATCGTCTTAGATCGTTCCGCTGGATTGTTAGTTTGGGAACTGTAATTCTCATTTTTTTCTAGACAATCATGCATGTTTAAGTAATTTCGATTAAGAATGTTATACCTTTTTTTTCCCAAAACTTCGTATACTCAAAAGAGTTGGTAATCGGAAAGAATAGATAGATATAGTCATGTATCTTAATGTTGTGACTACTAATGTTGTTTGAATAAACAAATAAGATGTTTGTTCTAATTGTAAATTACAAACTCCTTTGTAATTCAGAACCACGTGAGAATATAGTTATTTGATCATGTGCTTAGTTTATTTTTATATATCTATACGATCACCAACATTGTCTGCAATCAATAAATAATATTTTCTAATATGTTCCATTGTTCATTTAGTAATGTTGATTTTCTCTAAAATCATAGATATGGATGCAACTCAATTCAAAATGATTATAAGACATGGTGGTTATTGGAAGAAGTCTAAAGATAGTAGTCATATGAAATACTGTTTCGGTCACAAATTATGTGTAGAGTGTGACTCAGATTATGCTAACTACCAGGATTTTGTTGAAGATATATGTCAACTCGTGCATTATAACTCAAGTAATATATTTGATCTTGCATGGTTGCTTCCTAATTCTATGCCTAAGCAGTATAACTTTGTGGTTGATGATAAGAGTTTGACGGACATGTTTTCAGAAAATAGACCGGTAGGTGGAATTATTAGACTGTTTGTGAGCCTTGAAAGAATTGCCACCTCAAATGAGACTACTAAATCTACAAATCTTAACTTGGGTACACAAAGTATATCTTTGAATTTTCTGAAATTGGTCGGTGATTTTACTAGTACTGGTGAACATATATTAGATGTTGACAACGATGAGATTCATTTGGATTCAGATTTTTGTACTTCAGAATCAAGTTACCATAGCTTAGTGTCTTCATCAAGTGAATCTGAATGTTCTTTTGTTGTCTTAGAAGCCAAAAGTGGGAAAGAGGGGCAGGAGAAATACAATGGTAGTGCCGCAATCCATTCTGATTCTAATGATATTTTGGATGATGATATTGTTGAAGATTCTAGGTATGAAGTTATGGTTAAAAGTGAAAGTTCAAAGCTTGTTGTTGGTGCATTATTTCCAAGTGTTCATGCATTTAGACAAACACTAAGGCAACATTGCATAAAACATTACTTTAAAGTGAACTTTGTGAAGAATGATAGTTTTAGAGTTACCGCTAGGTGTGGGACTAGTGAGAGTTGTCCATGGAGGATACATGCTTCTAGGCTTCAAGACAAAGTTACATTTTGTATCAGGACCATCTCAAATGAACACAATTGCTACACAGTGACAAAAAGTGATAATAAAATGGCAAATTCTGAATGGATAGTTATTAAAGTTTCTTAAGAAGTAAAGAAAAATCGTGATATATCTGTAACTCTATTGCGATCATTTATAAATACACAATATGGGTTGAACTTGCCATATAAGAGAGTTTGGTTGGGGAAAGAAAAAGCTCAAGAATTGATCTTTGGAAACATAGAAGAGTCTTATAAGAGCATACCTGATTTGCAAATGGAATTATTAGCTAGAAATCATGGTAGCATTGTGCGATATGAATTGGATGATGACTCTTGCTTCCTTAGATTCTTTGTTTTCTTTAAGGCATGATCTCAAGGATTTTTGCATGGATGTAGAAGATTTATGGGTGTTGATTCATGTCACTTGAGAAGAAAATATAAAGGTGTTTTGTTAGCAGCAACCTTATTGGATGGAAACAACCAATTATTTCCTATTGCATTTGCAATTGTAGAAATAAAATGTGGAAATAGTTGGGCATGGTTCTTGCAATGCTTAAAATATGCAATTGGTGATTTACATGATCTTACATTCATGAGTGATAGAATGCAAGGTATTGATGCTGCTATGAACGTGATATTTCCTAAAGTAGAACATCGATTGTGCGTTCGACATCTTTATAAGAATTTCAAATCTAAATGGCCAGGTAAATGTAATTGTTGCTATTTATGTTGTGCTTTTTTATCAATTTTTTTAAGAAAATTGCTACTTACATAATTTTTTGTTTGATATATGTGTAGGATCTGAAATGGAACACTTGGTTTGGAATGCAGCAAGGGCCTTCATAGAACCATCATATGATCGTTATCTCAAGGAAATTGAAGCTCGTGATATATCTGCTTATTCTTATTTGAAGGAGATCAACAATCATAAGTGGAGTAGGTGTACATTTGGCAATGGTGTTAAATGTGACTATCTCACTAATAACATGTCTGAGTCTTTCAACAAAATGATTCGAGAAATAAGGTATTTATCAATATGAATATGTTATCAATATCTTATTACTCTTAGTAAGTTTAGATGAAATTTTATTTTGCAAGTTAGATGTGAATTTTGAACTTTATGGAATCAATTTAGGATAAGACCGGTTTTGGAGTTAATTGACTCATTAAGGAGGCATCTCATGATAAGAATGGATGAGAGGAGGAGTAAAGCACTGATATGGAAGGAAAGATTAACACCAAGGGCCCATCAATATGTTAGAAGCATAGCCAAAGAAACTCATGAGTGGTCTATGTACAGGTCTAGTGATGTTGAATGTGAAATGGAGAATTGTTACGGTAGGTACACTATTAATTTGATACACAAGACATGTGATTGTAGGGCGTGCCAAGTAACTGGGTTGCCATGTATTCATGCTGCTGCTGCTATTATTCAACTCCGATATGATTTCAAAGATTTTGTAGATGATTTGTATAGCACCCAAAAGCTTAGAGTGGCTTATTCTTTTCCAATCAACCCAATTCCTGAAAAGTCATTATGGAGGAAGAGCAATGATGATGTGATTGTTTATGCTCCAAAACAAAAACGTCCTACAGGGAGGCCCAAGAAAAAAAGGATGAAAGGAAAAGATGAGCTATTACATATAGACAAAACCACAAGATGTGGGAGATGTAAAAAGCTTGGGCATAATAGAAGATCTTGTAAGGAACCCATTGGAAGTTCAAATTCGGTGGCCGCACAAGGCGATAGTAGGAATATTCAAAGAGGTTCTAAGACTGGTAGTGGGACTGGAACTAGAAGTGTAAATGGTAGGATTGATAAGTTTGGTGGCAAAGATGGATTCAACCACAATATGGGTAAGGAAGGTACTGTATGTACAAGTTTTAAGCGTGCTAGGATAAATGATAGTTGTGATACAAGTTATCCTTCCAAATCTATGAATTCTACTACAGTTGAAGACATTGGTTTCATTGATTTACTCTTGAGCCAAACTTCTACAAGTCCTTACGAAGACAACCCATTGGTATGAAGAATTTTTAGCTTGTGATTAAAATGTTGTTTTTCTATTTTTTTTTATCTGTGTTATTGTGCCTATGGTGTAGATGCAAGATGGAGATTTTTCTAGATTCAGTGACGCTACAAATACAAGTGAAACTTTTCAGGTGACGAATTGATCACGTTAGAACCATTTTGTCCTCAAATAACATTACAAACACATGTTATGTTTGTGTATACATCAGTATGGTGAAGACACTTCCTTTGGAAATGGGATGTCTGCTCCAAGTCCGTTTGTGAAGCTTCCATCTACAGAAGGTCTTCCACTATAAAGCTCTAAGTCGCGGACTATGTGAAACCATACACACATTTTTGCATAGGTATTGGGTTAAGAAATACATGGAATTAAATTAGAAATGATCGATAGATCGGAGCCATCGTCTTGATTTTTTGTCGAAGATGGCAAAATTTGGGTATGTGTAGATTGTAACACCTGTCATTTTGTTTATATTAAGTTGACAGGATGTTTATATGTTTCAGCAGTCCATGTATCCATCTGTCATGACACTTGTTTTTTTAAACAAACTGAAATGACGTTCGTAAAACATATATGTATGTATGGAATGAGGCTTATCAATGATCAACACAGTGCTATATTTCTGTCCAAATACTTACGTCAACTGTCATTTTTTTCTTTCTCATGGAATGTATATGTGGCCATATTTTGCAGCTCTTAAGTATATGCATAAATCTTTTATATTTTGTTTAGGTGGTGGCTGCGGGCATGTGGTGGTTGTGGTTTACATGTCTGTAAATTTATATAAATTGCAGTACACTATATTTTTTCAATATGAATTGTAGCCCGGCACAGTTGTAACTGTACGTACTTGTTAATACATAAACGGTTATAACTCTATAAGGTAGTATCTTCAGTTGTATGTAATTCGGATTGTTGTGGAAAAATTGATACATCCATGTTTCTTAATACTTTTTGATAGTGTCTTTTTTACATGTATATAGATCCTTTGTCCTTGTGCAACAGAAATGTCACGTACATATCTGTTTCTATGGCTGCTTTCTTTTCTTTTTCGATTTTTTATTCCTACTGTCAGCAAGAGGGTTTATTTGTCCTAAAATGGACTCACTAACGTTGTCGAACAGATTTTCTGTAGCCTCACGGTTAGTTGGGGGGCTGCTTGGAATTAAGGCAAAGGGAAAGGGGGGTTACTGGAATTTGCTAAAGGACAGGGGGTATTTTGGAATAACTGGAAAAGAGGGGGGGCTCCTGGGAAAAAACTCTAAAAGTTTTCCAGCGGAGTGGGACTTCGGAGTTCCGCACTCCCCCAGGTAGTTGCATGGTATAACACACCCGACTCTCCCCTGACCGCAATTCACAATCCTTGACAACCTCTAGTTACCAAAGACCTTCACGTTATGTTCCACCCTCCCTCGCCTTCCTAGTGTTGGCCACAAATCCTCCCATATTGTAGCCAATTATGTTGTCTACTTGTCCCTCTCCGCCGCCAATGCTCGGATGATCGTTGACTTGGCCGCCGTCCCGCCACTGTGTAGGGTAGTCGTGAGGATTACACGGACTTGATGGCGGCGCGTACGACGAATGGTGCCGTCAGGGGACCGAGCCACATGTAGGGCTATTGAAGGATGATGACGCCTCGCTACAACAAGGACGTCGTTTGGGTGTTGTTCGCGCTTCTGCTCGGAAGAGGATGCAGGCAGAGCAATGGAGGCAGGGATCGTTAAAACGCTCGTCAAGATGGTCACAGAGGCCGAGGAAATCGTCTTATACGCCACAGATCTTCGTCGTTGTCAATTTTGTCCTTGCCTTGGGCTTGCATCTTCCACAATTCCATATGTATGATTCAGGTGGCCTACGTGTTACACTTCTGAACGGAGTTTACAGTATTGAAATCCCACTAAATGGATTCACTTTTCAGTTGCAGCGACAACTGTAGTCGACCGCCAAAGCCCATTATTATGAAGAATTATATGGTGAAACTGATTGCATGTTAGGCCTTGTTTGATAGGGCGTTGTTGGATGTAGATTGATGAAAAGAAAAACAAACAAACATAATCTTGCCTTTTAAAATGTTCCATACTTATTTAGTTGGATGTAGTATAAGATCCTTGTTTTTAACTTTTTGCGATCATTTGGTCGAAGAAAAGGCATTGTAGCAGCTGCATGTGTCCGTGTCGCGTTTTGTCAGAGATACAACTGAGACCACAACAATCCATGCTTCAGGTGCACCAGACTGTTTAGTTTTTTTGGTAGGGTGTCTGTTGGATTGAATGAGTTCAAAAGCCGTGTTTTTATCTTTAATTTTGTTTAGGACTAATATAGTAGGGTGTAACCGGGTGTGGTTCTATGATTTAGAAAGCTAATCATAGATAATCACAACTTTTGGGCAGCATAGTTCATATTTGGTAGTCATGTTCGACTTTGTTGTTTTGGCTCGTAATTATTTGGTGAACCGACGATAGCCTGACAATCTCGCGGCTGTAAACAGAAGACCACATGACTGGTGCACAAAAATCATTACACAGTAGCCACGTGACGACCAAAGCAAGTCAGGCAAACGAGTGGCACGGTGGCATACTTATGTAATAAGAGCAACATTATGAAAGTCTAGCAAATGGACCGCGCCGTGATCGGCCGCGGTACATATTTCCGGGAATTGTCAACCAAAAGTGAAGTTGCAAAACAATCAACTGCATCCCAATACATCATACTAAATAAAAATCCAAATAAAAAAGCTGACATTTAAACTCATAAAAATGAACAACACCCTACCAAACAAGCCCTTAGTATTGTCCGATGAAGTTGTAGTTCAATGTTAATTTTAGAATCCTGTTGGACTGCACTTTTGGGTAGGCCCAACTCTCGAAAAGCGTACCACGCCCAAATCGCGGGTGATAGGGTGCAGTTCGGAGAGTGATGCATGTGTGGCTCCTAATAACACGTTGTCACTCTAACGAACATACGAATGACCGGTCCTATCCCTGCGCAGTAACCTATTCTCACAGTCACTTTACAGTTTGCTTGCTCTGTGCCGGTACCCGCTGAAAAGTATGAACACAGCCGGTACAAGATGAAGACACGAGCAAAGCCGTTGTTGTATTTTGTTACTCACCAAACAGTTGGAATAAAAGTCGTGAATCTCTCTTGCATCGTACGAATTACAATTTGTGTAGTCGAAAGATGCGTTGTACCATACTAGCCCTGAGCATGCTACAAATTCCCTATTTTTGGCCTTTTTCAGATAACAAACCGGGAAATGGAACTTCACATAGTACACCCAACTTTATTCTATTTCAATCTACCAAACACATTTTGTATACAACGTAATTAAAAACAGTCCTACCAAACAGGCCCTCAATCTGAGGAGGTCAAATGCTAAAGAAAAAAAGCAAATGCTAATGGCTTGTTTGCTAAGATGTTATGGGGTATAATTTGATGAAAAAGAAAGTACAACAGACTAAATCATGTTTGTTCATCAGTATTGGTTTCATTTGGTATGTCGTGGGAAGAATGGACGGGTTCCGTGATGGCGGTTTGGTGTCAGTAGCCGGTGTAGTCTTGTGCTCACTAAAATATATGTTAGATATCACTGGATACAGCTGTATAAAGCAAATTGCACAGGACCGCGCCCCATTTCAGGCGTTGTACAAACCCATGAATTCACCATCGTTTTGTGAGTTGAAAAACAATGTTTTAATTTTCCCATTTGTTAACTATATAAAAATATGTCCTAATTCTTGGAGTTCAAAAGTAATGGTTTTGTTCTACCCCTACCAAACAGGACCTAAGGTAAAACATCATTTCAAAGTGCATCCAAACATGGGATGAAAAGATAAGTATTCCATCCTACTCATAAGCCATCCTGTATGATTCCGTGACTCATCCTGCTGCAATTCCGTCCGACGAACCAAAGAGGGCATATAAAGGGCTTGTCCCAAGGATTCATTTGCGCCAGGATCCACGGACCTGGCATTGCCTCGTCCGCTCCATTTCCTTTGTGAAACAGACTGACCCGCTTGGTCTCGTTCTTCTATCAAACCAGCAAATTTATCAACACCAACCTGTCCGGATGATTCTCAAACCACGTCGGACCTAACCGTCCATTGCTGAGTTTCCTTGGGATCCTGGAGCACCACCTCTGATCGCTGCCACGATAGAATAGAAAGTGAAGCTCACAACATGGAACAAGGATACTGAGGCTGAAATTCAATATCGCTCAAAGAGGAATCGTCATGGAGGTGAGTGGGATTCCCTTTTCCCCTTTCGGGGTCCTTGCCCCTGAAGCAGCTCGCCGGCGGCACCCTTGCATCCATCGCAGAAGCTCTTCTAGGCCGCACGGAAAGTGGTTGTGCCACTCCGGAATCTGGATACGGACGGTCATCTGCGATCCTTAATTGGAGTCTGAAATGCCACTGCACCCCCTGCAGTGCCCGTAGGCGGTTCCTCCTCTGTCCGGTCGCAGGCTACCAGAGGTCCAAGGAAGACATAGAGTTAGGGAACTAGTTGGGGAAATCTAATGCGGCTGGATGCGAGGAGGAATCAGGGCTCTGAAATGGCTTACGGTTTTTGGGGGCTCGAAGATCGTTGGCAAGTGATCATATTTATACGTGGGAGTTCTGAGATGCTCGGGTCTACATCGGGGAAAGCTATGGCGGCTCAGAGAGCCAAGGAGATTTAGGACACAGGAGTCCATCTTGTTCGGGATGCATCGCTTCGGAAGACATCGAAGCTATAGGAGAGGTTTTCTCAAACTGATATTAGTTGGGGAGAGAGATTGGGATCCTAGATGGAGCGCCGACTGAGGAGTTCAAGGTAGTTGAAGACTCAAGGAAGAAGAAAACACAGAGTCCTTACGATCACAATGGAGAAGAGCCCGATCATTACAAAATTGTAGCTGTCAATCATCCATTTGGTAAAGCCGTGCTATTGCCAGGACTGCATGTTATAAGGTCGGATTGATTGCAATTGCTCCTAACCTTGTTACGATCACCTTTTGCTTTGAATTTATATTGTTTTTAGCATGGAGTAGCATTCATATGTAATTTTTTTTTCCAATGGATAAAAATACTGCGGTGATCCTTCTCACTGCACCAGAGCGTTGACACACCAACCGCGTTGCCAAACGCTGCATATAACATTAGTGCATAACTAAAATGGGAAAAAGTCTGAAACTGCAAATATGTAAACAGAAACCCCAAGTCCAATTCACATTGGGATTGTTATTTAAGAATTTTCTTTTCTCACTTAATTGAGACAGCTAAAATTACCCAAATGAGTTGAAACTTGGTCGCATAGCTAATTCATTCGTGTAGATTATGATGTTTGAGTGTCTTTTGTGAGTTCCAAAACAATTCCAATTTAACCCAATTATCTTAATATATCCCATTATATTGCAATATTAGTTTCAAGATTCATGATTAGAGTCCTAGTGTATTCATATTCTTCACAACATGGTTAAATCAAGTTATCTTGCACTAAATATATTATTTTATCTATTTAACTCGTCAAGTCTACTAATTAAATAGTGACTTCGGTGATGACACATTGGCTATCACCACCTATCCAATTTTCATCACATTATTTATTTTGTCACATTATCGTCCATAGGAGACATTCATTTATATTCATTTACACCTGATTACCAATACTACACACTTAAGCCATTATTTGTGTATTGCTGAGAGGAAGACAAAAATTGTATCTTTTATGAACTCTTTTACCTATTAAACCATGGTAGAGTTTAATTAGGTCCCTTAGTGGAATCTTATCAAAAAAACCACATTAAAGGTGTAAAGAGTGGGACCCTAGAGTGGATCCACTTGCGGATACATAGAACCATATAATAATAAAGCAACAAATAACATAATTATTTTATTTTTCTAAAAAAAATCAAAGATACATTGTTCTTCACCTTAAGACGGTGGTAATACAAAATTGAAAAAAATACATCTATTTACATCTGAAACCCTTAGCAGAGGATACCTAAGTTATTCGAAAGTATCCTCATGTTGACATACTAAAGAAATCATCTTTAATCATATTCATCTAACATTCTTACATCTGGGTGGTTTTGGAAATGACACTCAGTAAAAAGAATAAAAAAGATATGCAACAGAAGACTTCTGATATGTGCACAAAAATAACATTGGACATTTCAATATAAAGTGATTATAGAAAGGATATATCTATTCACGAGAGGCCTATAAAAAGTAGGTGAGATCAAAAAGATATAAACAATAGAATAAAATTTCAAGTTAATGAGGCATATGCACATTTGATCAATATATAAATAGTCTTGTCATTTCACAATGAACAACATCACAAAATAAACAGTTGCATGCAGATTAATTAGACTATAACTAACTAAGGTAGGGCTAAGACCGTACTAAGTCATTCGCCTAAGTAAAATAGGTGGAAAGATGCACCCTGGATGAAAAGATGCATCCTATATATATGAGAGGTGGAAAAATGCTCGTAATGATTATGTCAAAGCATGTACATTTGTTATGATGTCTAATATCACACCCAATAATAGAGAGTTTGTTATGCCGTCTAATATCACATGCAATAATATCAAATATATACTGCACGTACCTGATGTTGATAGCTAAAGGTCACTCACTGGTTATACTTCGTCCCCAAAGTTGGGTATTCATCCTAGAAACACATTATATCCATTAGATAAACTAAAGTGAACAAGTTTGTACATACTTATTATAGATTTTCATATTTTCCTTGTCCTAGTCCCAATAAGCTAATGGCATATTAAGGTTTGTAATCTTCTTAAGTGAACATAGATTTATCTTATGTCTATTATAATACTAATATTCATCTTTAATCAAATAAGTCTAAGTGCATCTATTTTACACATATGTGGGTAATTCATTCCTTATATGTGGGTGTTGAGGTTCATTTTTCTAATTTAGGTTTTGTAATGTCTTTCTCTCTCTAACACCATATGGTTCCATATTATTCCTAACATAAAATTTAATATGCATGTTAGTGTGGATACATCTTGTATTATGTAATATTTAAAATATAGAAAATTGGAAGTAGATTTTGTTGTAGACTAAACAAAATGTCACCCAAATCATGTTTATAAAGATACACTCTTATACCTATTTCATGTCCTCTTTTATATTAAATTTATCACATAGTTTAGATTATCCTTATCTCCCTAAGTTGTATACTACATATTGGTTATTCTCTAATATCTTCTATAGAGATTCCCTAACTCGATTTATGATATTAATAATTACCACTTTATTGAAACTAATATACCAATGTATGTTTATAAGGATACTATAGAGTTAAAGGCAGTCATCTAATCAGTTACTTAATCATCTTAAGTATTATCTTGATTACACTCACTATCAAGATTTCTTTCTATTTATCGTAGTTATTAAGTTCAAGAACATGATACTCACTATTAATGTACCGTAGACCTAACCTACGATGATATATCCTGGGTGAATGAGGTAGATATCAATTTCATCATCTGGTATTTGGACCTTGGAGCCTTTTCTACTATAGACTTGACAACGAAAGTGGGCTCTTTCCTTGTTGCAGGTCATCAATTTTGTTTATAAGTTGATATGGGAGGAACAAGAAGTGATTTTGGAGGTAGAATGTAAATACCCAATCTTTGCGATCAAATATTTACAAAATAATTTCAAAGTATACACAAATCATTATAATATTCATGCTTTACATTAGAGTCATAAAATCTTTAAACATAAGATTTCTTAATCTACATCAGAGTTAGGGAAGATTTAAACATAAGATAACAAGATTTAGAAAAAGTATTTATTCCTGACTACCCTTCAACATGGGACATCTCTTACATGTCTCATCTAGTCCTTCTTTGTATAACCTATCCATTACTTCACAGGGAACAAAACAACACATGGACCCCAAGGAGGGAAAATACATGCCAGTGAAGCTGATACTAAATCCAATTATTGATCTATTTTAAAAAAAAGATATATGAGATCAAATCTAGGTAAGCTTGCTTGGTGGACTATGGTAATAACAAGAGGATAATATAGATACCATATTAATTTCAAAAGGGTACAACAATATAAAGTGGTAACTAGAACCAATAAACAGATTTTGCAAAACTAATATCAACATATCAAATTATTCAAAATGAAATGATTTATACATTGCAACAATAAATCTAATATTTTTTTTCTACCAGTGGCTAGGTTCCTAGTGTTCTCTCCTTTATGAGAAAACAACACTTTCACCTGTGGGAGTAACCACTACTGAGGGCCCTCTAATTGTCCATTATCCACTATGCATGTTTGGGAGATATGACCAGCCGAATCTCATGAGCCAAAGATCTTGACCAGTATTTTGATTTTTTGCTTCAATATTAAAATCAACTGATTTTTTAATTATATAAGGATGTTCAACATTCAATTTAGCTGTGGTGAATTTCAACAAGAGGTAAAATCTAATAACAAAATCGGTTCACCACTTTTGCAAAATTTTATAAATGATACTCAAGGAGGAGATAAATAGTTCAATAACAAAAGAAAGAATTTAGTCATGTTCTAATGGAGGATTTCAAATATGAATACCCAAAATGGTCAAAGATACAAATTTACCATGAATCTTGTGAAAGAGAATATACTAGGGTATATTGATGTTCCTTGTCTTGGAATCAAGTTTACCCAGTTTGATTTATTTTGATTATGTTTCATTTCTATATTGGATTAGTAAATGATATTTTATCCATCTCTATGATTTCTATACTTCCATCTAGGTTTCATACTCAAGTTTGTATAATTATTTTATCTATTATCCCAATTTTTAGAGTTTTGATGCCTTTTAATGTTCATATGGGAAATTTGTATATGTATACATTAGTATTAATCTAAGGTATCACATTAACTCTTACTATTACACCTTTCCATTGTGATTAGGTATTCACTACTATAAATATGGTAATTGTTTTACAAAATAAGTAACTATATAAAATTAAATACATTTTACTATAACTTGGCGATGATGTTTATTTTGCAATTTGAGGTTTGGAATAAATTTTCATCTTTAACAGTAACTAGTATTGTTCCATGTTATATTTCTAGAACTCATATGTATCAAATAGAATCAAATTCCCTGATACATTTAAATCATATTGTTTTCCTCATAGTATATAGTCATATCCAATGTTACATGTTTCCAAATTATACCCTATTAATATAATGTAAACGGATGTTATCTTCTCATTACCTATTATTAGTATTTAAACTACTAATCTTGTTGTTAATAATTTATGTATATATATCGACGTTGTATGATATAGTCATTAGATTATTGTGTATAAAAGATTACTATGGGATGGTTATCATTAGTCCTAAAAACATACTTGAGATTTATATTTGGACCTCTTAATAATTATCTAGCATTTGACTTCTATCAATTATTATCCAAATATCTATTACTTGAAATAAGAATTACTCATGATTTCATGATATGCAGTTGTTAGCCTTGGTCTGACTTTGGTGAATGGCAGAAGGAGGTGATCACACATCTCAATGTTCTTGGACTTGATTGGGGATGTAAAAGTACTTTAGGTGTAGCTCGATATTCAGATAGTGTTGCTAAGGCTTCAAAGGTATTTGGGGATTTGAATGATGCCCAGTAGAGACTAATTTGTAGGTAGGTCTAGTGGTGGTGTTTTGGGCATTTGGAGAGGGTTGTAGACTGTTGGTAATTGTGCTAGGACGAGACCAAGTCAAGTATGGTAGATATTGAAGCTGATCATCAATGTGTGTGTGGTATGAATCTGATGGGATCAAATCAGGTCATGTGGGGATCTAGGGACTTCAAGAAAAGCAGTTCGCAAGGGGATGGCTTCAGATCTGGACTTCTCATTAGTAGGGATTACAATATTTTCCCGTTGGAAATTATATGTTGGATTATAAGTGAAGGGAGGAGGGTGTAATTCCTATTGATCGACCAACCTACAAGTTGTGGTCAAAGATGGCCTATAATATGATCATGCATTGTTGAACAAGAGGGTGCCACAATGATGGTTTTGTAGGTGGTTGGGATTCATTATGCTCACCATTCTACAATAGTGTGGATGGTGGGGCGTCGTGTTTGTATGCCTGATGAATACATATTCATCCTAGTTTTAGTTGCTTATTTAGTCACGTTTTGCAACCATTTCAATAATTTTAGTTAAAAACTAGCTAACATTTAGGTTTTATTGATTTTGTGTTGATTTATAAGATTTTGAACTATTTCCTCCATCTATCATGACATGCTTAAATGACTCCTTACCAGATGACCATTTGCTCAAAATATTGACATCCACACCATGGTATGTAGATTTTGTGAACTACCTAACTACGGGAGTCATTCATCCAAATTTTATAGGGAATGATAGGAAGAAGTTCATGTCTAAAAACTTCCACTACTTTTGGGATGAACCTTTTTTTTTCAACTATGCGGAAAACCTTTACCAGTAAGTGCAAATATGAAGATAAAGCTTCTCCAATTCTTAAACAATGTCATTCAGGCCCAACTGGGGGCCACATGAGCTCCAAAAAGGTTGCATTTAAAGTCCTCCAATATGGGTTCTTCTGATCTCATTAGTACAAAACCCACCTCTAATGTCTATTAAAATGGACCTATAATATCAATTTTTTACCAACACCTAAGTGTAGTCCAGTAAAAGAGTGAGAATACCCCTTTACTAAAAATTTGAAAAATCAAACCTCCATTCCCAACATACTCAAAAGGTACATTTAGACGGGTGTGAAATTTTCAAATCTTTATTTATATGGTAAACAAAACACCATTGGAAACCAGCGGAATAAAAATTACTGACTATATTCAATGTCATATAAAGGTTTAAAAAAATATCAAATTCTCCCTTTAGGGTTTACATCAAGATACACAAATAGGATATATTTAGAGGTAAGTCTAACTACTACAATCTTGTCTCCAAAGAAACATCTCCATCAAGCATGTCCAAGCCAAAAGCCAAGTTCTTCTTGTCTTATCCATCACCTTGCTCAACACCTGGGTGGTTGGGAAGACACCCTGCAATAGGGAAAAGGGAATAAAAGTATGTGTCAAAAAATATGTCTAGGATAAAAAGAAAAGTATAGCATGTAAAGTAGACTAGGGTTCATCATAAGATGAAGATAACAAGAGTATGAGGCTATATTCAAAAGAAACTTTCCATTAACAATTATACTAAAAGGGGTTTTGCATGTAAGATAATTATGTCTAAATAACTAAGTAGGGTTGAGGCACCTACCGAACCTCTAACCTATAGGTGAGGAGAGAATAAGACATTCTTAGTCACCTACAATTATATGGGGAGAATAAAACATTCCCCAGGGAGAATAAATACATGTCCTCTGTGGGTGGTTGTACATAAGTATCACTACTTAACATTAAATAGAACATAAATCTACATGCTAGGAAAGGTAGTCATGGCAAGAATAGTCATATCAATCAATAAGCATGGTAGTGGGGTTTAAGACTCAAATAATAAGAAACTATGATCTAATTTGAGGCACAAGCAATTATGGTTTCAAGAAAAGTGTTAGGTTCAATTAAGCCTCATTTAGGAATATTAGGTTAAGGGAAAAATATCCCAACTAAGGTGTTAGATGCAAATACTTTTCTTTAATGAGATCCAATTATCAACTTGCACCACTTTAATTGATTCCAAGTTCTACTTTTCCTATTTTCAATGTATTAGCATGTATTAGGGTTTTGCACAGGCATAAAGGTGAAGGAAACCCTAGTTTTGGATTTTTCACATAAAACTCTAATTTAGACCTTGAAACCATCACCACTATCTTAGTTAGGGTTTTCTGATCAAAATAACATTTAATTTTATGTATTTTGAAGATATGGACTTTTAGGGGTATTTTTAGTGATCTTTACTTAATTAATTTATTCCCAAAAATTCTTTTTCAAAAAACTCAAAACTAGGCATAAAATATTTTTTTATTAGATAGATCATCTTTTTCTGTGTCTAGAACCTATTTTACTTTTAATTTTGGCCCAAGGAATTAATAGATATGAATTTCCTAAAATCGACCAATGAGAAAATTAGAAAAATCAATTTTCGATTCAAAAGAACAGAGAGAGTGAGAGGGTGGGGTCGGGCCCATTGCTTGTCCCAATCATAGAAAGCCAAGTCAATGGCCCACCCTGCCAACTAGCACCGGTCCAAGACGGGTCAGGCTCGGTCAACACTGGGCAAAGGATAATCGTATCCTTGCGTAAAAAAAGGTGAGAAAAGTCGAGCGAGGACAATTCGATAAAATTGTGGGGGGTTATCTTCCTCCCCTCACCCACACGCCATGGCACTGAGCAGCAATAGTTTCTCATGAGGGACTTTGGGAGAAATCAGAAAAAATGACCAAACGTGAAAATAGGAGATGCAAAAGAAAGCATAGGGAAAGACGAACTCATTGGTACCTTAATCTCGACCGGAGATGGAGGTAGGTGGAAGAAAATGCCACCACAAACTCCAAACCTTTGGCTTCTCATAGGTGGGTCAAACAAGAATGAAAAGTCAAATTAAAGGGCATGTTGAGTTGCAAAGGCGATGGGGATGCTCGGGGTGTAGGTATTTATAGGCAACGAGGCATGGGTTAGGGTTTTTGAAAATGAGGTGAGAAGGAAACTTCAGGAGAATCGGGGGTTTCTTGTTTATGCATCAAAATATGAAAATATTGGGATAGACTAGTTTGGAATCACGAGAGGAATCCAGAGAAACAAACATTATTCAATTTGGTTGAGTGTAGACAAAGATATCACAAATTGAAAAATAAAAAAAATCATGTCCCTATTTCCTAATCCGGACCGAGGTTGGAGACATGCTCCCTACCGTATGATGGATTCACAAAGCTCTTCAAGCCATTGGATCATGCACAATAGTCCTATTAGGCGCATGATACATATTTTCCAATTGTATTATAATTCGAATAAAGTGATGTAAATATTATTTAATGAATTTCTCTTTCTTCTTTTGAGAGATCAAACAATTTCCAAATTTAATAAAAATTGACACCCTGACTAATTTTGAGGTGTAGAATTCGAATATGGAATTAGTTTTGCCTTTTGAGGACTTGTAATTAAATAATTCAAAACTAATTTACTCTTTCCTCCTACATTTATGACTCTATGATTATCAAAATATGATCATATTTCTCCCACTTGTCCCAATTAATGTCTTAGATATGATATTGCCATTATTTGGTCATGATTGTTCCATTTATTTAATTAGTTATCAAAATGAAGGTTCTACACACACTCTCTCATATTTTTCACATTATCCAAATATTATCCAAATTAATTGAAAACTTACCCATAGGCTTATTTTTATTCCTAGATCATGAATTTGGAGTTAGTTTTCCAATTTAAGAACATTAAAAATTTTATTTCTCTTTCTTGTATTATTTTTTATTTTCCTTTAACAAAGGCTTTTATATATATGTATATTTTCCAAATCGGGTGATACTTGGTCCTCAAGTAACTTTTACTTCTAGAAAACGAATTTGTGTACCAAATTATCTCATGGGTTTACATAATTGAGATATTTGGAAATATATTCCACATCATCTCCTTTTATCCTATTTATATCATTTATCATCTCCTCTTGTATATTTTGGAATTTCTTTTCTTTTCCCTATTCTAAAAAGGCATAGAAAGTTCAAGCATGAATTCCATCATTGTTTTATTACTTAAGTGTACATTTACACATCAGACCCATTACATAGATTTCTATTGAGGTATTTGTACATAAAACCCTTTATTAAGAAGATATGGGAAATATTTATCCAATAACCTTCATAGTTCCACTAATTCAACTCCAAAGCCATATGGGATGAAAATGGAGAACAAATCTTATTGAAAAGAGTATAAAGAAATACATAGTGGATTTCAGTATGTTATAGGGCCACTAGTGATAAGCGCCTAAAACATCGATATTTTGTGAACACACAAATCGACGACTAAGTCCCATCCATGGTTTCTATGGTTAAACAAACTGACATAGCTGAGAAGCTACCTCGTCGACTCTGGGTGGAGAAATTGACATTACACTACTAATTAGGTCACATTTTTTATTGATAAAGGTTTATGGGTCGTAAGTTATATGTATAAATGGATAATACAGACCAGCCAATTCGTCGATTCTTTTTCCAATACCAACATTGCAAGCTAGTTGGTAGCACGACTGTGCCACCCAACATGACTGTGTTAGTGTACAACATATCTTTAAATGCATGTTAGTGTGGATACATCTTGTAATATGCACAATTTGATATAAAGGCAATTGGAAGTAGATTTTGATGTAGACTAAACGAACATGTCACCCAACTCATTTTTATAAAGATACACTTCTATACCTATTTCATGTCCCCTTTTATATAAAATTGATCAAATAGTTTAGATTATCTTTATCACCCTATGTTGTGTACTACATATTGGTTATTCTCTAATATCTTATAAAGATATTCACTAACTCAATTTATGAAATTAATAGTTATAAAGCTACTACATCATTGAAACAAATATACCAATGTATGTTTATAAGGATACTATAAAGTTAAAGTCTAGTCATCTGATCAATTACTTAATCATCTTAAGTATTATCCAGATTAGACTCACTATTGAGAATAGTTTCTATTTATCGTAGTTATCAAGTTTAGGAACATGATACTCACCATTAATGTATCGCAGGCTTGATCTATGATGATTAATCATTGGTAAATAAGGTAGGTAGTAACTTCATCATCTGGTATTTGGACCTTTGAACCTTCCTATTATAGACTTGACAGTGAAAGTGGCCTCTTTCCTTGTTGTAGGTCATCCATTTTGTGTATAGGTTCATATGGGAGGAATAAGAAGTGATGTTGGAGGTACAATGTAAAGGCCCAATCTTTATGATCAAATGTTTAAAAAATTGTATCAAAGCATAAACAATGTTTTATTACAATCATGCTTTACATTAGAATCATAAAATCTTTAAATAGAATATTTTTTAATCTACATTCGAGTCATGGAATCTTTAAACATAAGATTAAGAAAATGCATTGATCCCTAACTACTCTTCAATAGGGGACATCTCCTGCACGTCCCTTCTAATCCTTCTTTCTATATCCTATCAATGAGTTCTTGGGGAATGAAACTACACATGGATCCCAAGACGGGAAAATATAGGTCAATGAAGCTGGTACTAAATCCAATTATTGATCTATTTTAAAAATGTTCAGATTTATGAGATCAAATCTAGATAAGCTTGGTTTGTGGACTATGGTAACAACAATGGGATAATATATTTCCCACACTAATTTTAAAAGGGAACAACAATATAAAGTGGTACCTAGAATTAATAAATAGATTTCTCGAAACTAATATCAACATATCAAATTATTCAAATGAAGTGATTTATAAATTGGCACAGTAAATCTAATGTTTTTTGCTAGTGGCTAGGTTTCTAGTGGTCTTCCCTTTATGAGAGAATAACACTTTCACCTACGGAGGTAACCAGTACTAAGGGACCTCTAATTGTCCATTATCCACTTTGCAGGATAGGGGGATATGACCCGTCAAATCTAGTGATCCAAAGCTCTTAGCCAATATAAGAGTTTTGTGCCAATATCAAAATCAAGTGATGTTTCAATTATACAACAATGTTCAGCATTTCGTTTAGTCATGGTGAACTTCAACAAGAGATAATGGATAATAACAAAATTTGTTCACCACTTTTGCAAAATTTTATAAATGAAACTCAAGAGGGAGACAAATAGTTCAATAATAAAATTGGGAATTCGGTACATGTTCTAATTGAGGATTTCAAATCCAAACACCCAAAAGGATCAGAGTCAAAAATTTATCACAAATCTAGCAAAATAGAATATACTAGGGTTATTTAATGTTCCTTCGCTTGAAATCAAGTTTACCCAGTTTGATTTATTTAGGATTATGTTTCTTTTTGATATTGGGTTACTATTCCATATTTTATCGATCTCTATGATTTCTATACTTCCATCTAGGTTTCATACTCAAGTATATACTTAATTTATGTAATCCTATTTTTTATGGTTTTTATGCTTCTTAATCTCCATATGGGAAATTTGTATATGTATACATTGACATTAAGATAAGGTATCACATTAACTCTTATTATTACACATTATCATCACCATTATGTATTCACTACTATATAGATGGAAATTGTATTGCAAAATAAGTAACTATATAAAATTATATATATATTAGTATTTAAATTGGTGATGATCTTTATTCAAAAGTTGAGTTTTACAATAACTTTTCATCTTTAATAGTCATTAAAAATGTTTCATGTTATAATTTATAGAACTCATATGTAACGACTAGAACCAAATTCCCTGATATATTTCAATCATACTATATTTTCCTCATAATATATAGTCATATCCTATTTTACATGTTTGCAAATCATATCCTATTGATATAATGTCAATATATGTTATCATCTTGATGTATATTCTTACTTACTATATTGATATTACTGATAATAATTATGTATATATATTGACATTGTATGATATAGTCATTATGTTATTGTTTATAAAAGATTACTATGGATAGGTTATATTACTCCTATAAACATACTTGAGATTTATATTTAGACCTCATAATAATTATCTAGTGTTTGAATTCTATAAATTATTATCCAAATATCAAAGTATTTGTTACACAAAACAAGAATTATGCACAATTTCCTGATATGTAATTGTTAGCTTTGGTCTGACTTTAGTGAATGATAGGAGGAGGAGATCACACATCTCAATGTGCTTAGACTTGACTGGGATGTAGAAGTGATTCAGGTGTATCCTGATATTTAGATATTGTTGCTTAGGCTTTTGAGCTATTCAGGGATTTGAATGATGCCTTGTAGAGACTATTTGCATGTAGGTCTAGTGGCAGTGATTTGGGCATCTGGAGAGGGTTTTAGATAGATAGTAATTGTGCTGGGATGCGACCCAGTCAGGTAGGGTAGAGATTGAAGGTGGTGATCTATTGTAGGAGTGGTATGAATCTGATAGGATCAAATCAGGTTGTGTGGTGATCTAAGGGCTTCAAGGAAGGAGATCTGCAAGGGGATGGTTTCAGATTTGGATTTTTCATCAGTAAGGATTACAATATTTGCATGTTGGGAGCATATGTTGGATTAGAGAGCAAAAGGAAGAGGGTGTATTTTCTACTAATTGACAAACCTACAAGTTGTGTTGAGGTGATCCTACAATGTGACTACACAGAGTCAGAGATGAGGGTGCAACAATGATGGTTCTATATGTGGTCGTGCTTCATTATGTTATCCAGTCAATGGTAATGTTGGAAGGTGCGGTGTCATGTTTGTATGCCTGATGAGTGTTTATTCTTCCTATTTTTAGTTACATTTTTGCATCCATTTCTATCATTTCGGTTTAACACTTGATGACATTTAGGTTTTATTGATTTTGTGATCACTTATGAGATTTTAATCCATTTCTCCCATTTTTCATGAAATGATTTAATGACTCCTTACTGGATGACCATTTGTTAATAATATTCACATTCATGTCATGGTATGTAGATTTTGTGAACTACCTAGATGTGGGAGTTATTCATCCATATTGTAAAGGGAATGATAAGAAGAAGTTCATGTCTAACATTCACCACTACTATAGGGATGAACCTTTTCTTTTCCAACTATTCTTGGACGACCTCTACCATTAGCACATATCTAAAGAGGAATCTCCTCCTATTCTTGAATAATGTCATTCAGGCCCAACTGGGGGCCACATGAGCTCCAAAAAGACTGCGTTAAAAGTCCTCCAATGTGGGTTCTTTCGGCTGCCTACTATCTTCAAATATTCTCATCAATTTGTTAAGACAAGTGGCCAATTCCAACGTTATGATAATATTTTCAAGAGGAAAGATATGCCCCTTCATCTTTGGAAAGAGATGAAATTTTTGACGTGTGAGGTGTGGACAATATGAGTCCATTCCCCTCTTCTTATGGATTCTCCTACATCCTTGTTGTTGATGATTATGTATTTAAATAGGTAGAATCTATCCCCACAAATTCCAGCGACTCAAATCCAATGATCAAACTATCTAAAGACATTATCTTTCCACGCTTTGGAGTCCTGCGAACTGTTATTTCTAATGGAGGATCACACTTCCTGAAGAGAAACTTTGAAGCACTCCTCTGCAAATATGGAATCTCCCACTATCTGGCTACTTCATATCATCCTTAGATAAGTGGTTAGGTGGAGTTTAAAAGTTTTTGGAGAAGATAATCAACAAGACACGACACGATTGGGCTAACAAGTTGAATGATGCGCTCTGGGGGTATCAAATTGGCATACAATACTCGTCTTGGAACTACACCTTTTCACTTAATATATGAGACTCCTTGTCATTTACCGGTGGAGGTTGAACATAAATCTCAATGGGCGATGATGTAGATCAACTTTGAACTCCATGCAATAAAGGATTTTTTTTAACTTCAACTACAACAACTCAAAGTGTTACTGCTGATTGTGTCTGAAAATGCACACATCTATGAGGAGCGTACAAAGACATGGCATGATGGCACCACCTAAAGAGGAAAGACCTGCAAGTCAGAGACAAAGTATTACTACACAACTCACTTATCTTCCTCTTCCCAAGAATACTCAAGACCTGATGGTCAGGTTCATTCATTATCAAACATATCTTTCCTCATGGATATGTTATCATTTGGGATGAAAAAACTGAACAATTCACATTCAATGGCCAACTACTCAAAGTATATTTTACTATTGCTTATATGCAGGTCAACCAACCATTCCTACTTCTCCCTTCAACATATAATTCATTTTTTTAAGCATTGAGCCAATAACATTAAAAAAAGATGCTTCTCCAAAGGCAACCTGAGAGTTACTTTCACTTCTAGTCATTCTTACATTTAAGTTTATATTGCATTTATTCAATTAGTGCATATCATGACAGGATCATTACTTCTAACAATTTTGATTGTAGGTGAATAACTTTTGTTGAACAAAGAGCAACCATGGCTTGTGGATCACCCAACAAAGTTCTTCTCCTCCATCTCAGATTCAGTGTTTTCTTAAGGGCAAGAAAATGTCGAAGTTTGAGGTGGAGGGTGGGTGGTACATATTATAATTTCTACCTATGCTTATCTGTTTGTAAATAATGCTCTCCTTGCTACACTCATGCGTTTGCATTTAGCTTTTTTTCAAAAAAAAATCTTTCTAAAGTAAACAAAGCAATTATATAGAAGGATTTGATTCAAATTTTCTTATTAGAACCCATGCATTTCATCATCAATAACTCCCCTTACTTGAAGAAACACCACAACATGATCAATTTATGAAACAACCATTGCCTAGAAATCACACTATGTAACCTAGAAACTTAACTGTCATGTTTCCCTAGAAAATATGGCAAGTTTTTAAGGAACTATGAGGGATAAAACACATCATTCTTATAACTGACTAGTGAAACAAATCCATGGAATAATTACTTGTTGTCTTATCATGTCTCTATTCATGCCTAGTGGGACTAAGAGAATAACTCGGTGCACTGAATGGTAAATCATGATGCATATTGATTTGACCCATCTTCTACACTTCTTCTTCCATCTTCTTACCTTCCATCCATCAAAAAGAAAATAAAAAGCCATAAAAAGTTCCAAGATCCATATTTGGGGTGGCACACCCCTTCGTTACTATTTTCTCTTATTCCATACCCCTCTCTATGTAATAGGGGCATACCACCAAAAATAAAAGATGCTGATTTGCACAAAAAAGGTTGCAATACATCTATTTGAACAAATAAAAGCAATCTTGAGTCAAATAGAGGAGATATATGAAGCTTCCTTATGCAACCCCCTTCTATCCATTTTCTACCAAGATACACATTGAATGTATCATTTTGATATCTTTTTAGCGCATCCTAGTATCAGATCATTTGCACACTTATTTATGTGAGATTCTCTAAATGCTCATAAAAATTCTTAGACGTTCCTGGCATTGGGAATAGTGGTGATGAAGTGTTGTTAGGAAGAAAAATTGGAAATGAAGAAATGGATAGATGTGTTCTAAGGTCTCAGGAAGTTGGGTTATAGGCCATATCAGGTGTTAGGAAATTGAGCATGATGTGAAGGTGAGGCAGTCACACGAGTCAAAAGTATTCATTTGGTGACAACTTTAGATTTTATGTTACTCAGGGATGAGCAACATTTAAGTTTAGGGTTTTTTGATGAATACATATTCAACCTAGTTTTATTTGCATTTTCAAATTAGTTTTGTATCCATTTCTATCATTTTAGTTTAAATCTAGCTAACATTTAGTTTTTTCTATTTTGGTTCATTCATAACATTTTGATCCATTTCCCACATTTTCATAGTAGGCTTAAACCTCATCTCTTTCACCAAAAAATGAGCCAAGATGGTGGTCCCACTAACTGACTAGAGGGCTCCGAAATTTTTGCTAAACTCGTTCCTTCATCAGATGTCAAAGCCATTGATTTTCAACTATCTTCCCATCCATTTCTTGTCTTTTCCTTTTGGTCGATTCTTCAACAACACATGCCATCAACCTTACACCAATACTCCCTCCCCCTCCCCACCCGCTGGGGTAGTTTTACATCACTCTACCAAACCTTCTCTTTGGCCTCTATGGATATCCATTGGTTGAAAACTGATGGTTGTCTAGACTTATCTTCTGATGGTCATCCTGACCTTCCTTCCTGTGGTCCTCTTCTAAAGGCTTTCCTACGTGCTCACCTACAGAACAGAACCCACACCCGCATTCTGATGGAAATCTTACAGACCACTTATGATGGTTCGTCTACCTCTGTCTTCCAATGGCCACTCTGACTCTCACATCTAATGGCTCATATGCACTACTTTCTGAAGGTTGTTCTACAACCAACAACTGATGGCCATTCTTCTTGGTGTTCTGATGGGTGCACTGCGAGTAGCAACTATGATCATTTTTGTGAATGCCACCTACCGATGGCTCCACTAAACTTCATCGCAACCCCTCATCCACCAATGGAGTTACTGGATGTTGCCAAATGCTTCTTTTGCCTCTGTCATTGTCTCTTCACTTTCGTGGCAGACGAGGACTTAACTCCATGGTGTTTAGGAGGGTTCCAAACCCTACCCTACACCTATAAATACAAGGGCACTATCAACAGAGAAATGATCCACCATTTTACATCGCAAGGCTGCTAGTTATGCTCCTTACCTTTGATCTACATAGACTTTGAACTTTGTCCAGTGGTTTGCGGATGCTAACCGAAGGGCTTCCACCTTGAACTTCGCCCATGTTCCATGGTATAGACCTCGACAAAGGCCTATTCTACTACACATGTTCCCATCAATTAACGACCTCCGCCTTTATCATCCGATGACCTACTCCACACAACAATAGATCCAACATACAAGTGAGAAAGTCTAAAGACCTTGGTCTATCCTTGACAAAGGTCCAAGGGAGTTCTTCCTTGTCCATCAAAACCATCATTTTGGATTTAGAAGAGTTGCTTCTGCACACCTTGGCTACAACTATTCTTCTTGTATGACAATGGATTTCTTATCCTTTTCCCTTGTTTCTTCTTCTATTGCTTCCATGAGCAAGTAGTCCTCTTGCTAGGGTGTGGGGAATAACCCCACTATCCAATTTTGTTCTCTTTATTGCATCCAACATTGTATGGACCAATATATGCTTTGAATGAATCATTTTCATGCTTATATTCATGTATGGTCATCAAGTTTATATGTAAATCAGATTTTGGATGTAGAGAACTTTGAACCTAAGATCTAGGATATCATTTGATTCATGTTAAACCCTTGATGAAAATTCCAAGATATGTGTTCTCTAGGGCTATAGATGTATAATTTCTAGGTAACATGACATCAAGCTTAGATTGATATCTATCTAGGTTTTAATCCTAACATTGAAAGGGGGATTTCCCTACCCTCAAATGTGACATCTTGATGGCACACAAATGAGATAGCTCAAAAAAAAGCATGTGATCAACATCTAAACAACCACATTACCACAAATGTAGGTAAATGAAAACTGATATCATGTAACCATCGCATGTGGAAACATATTACATCAAGGTTCGCCAACAAGGAGTGGTTCAAGTGGTCAAGAATGGTGTCCCCTAACAAAGGGACCCGGGTTCGAATCCCAGCTGTCGCCTTGATTTACCACCCTCTCGGGCGTTCGGCCTCTGCCACGTGCATGGGAGAGGGGGGAATCTTTCTGTCTTAATCCCATATTACATCAAGGTTCACAACTTGTATTATATCACATGCCTTATACCATATCAGATTTTCACATCTATACATTGGCCATATGCCACACCCCTGTTACAAAAGAACCTATTGACATGTACAAGACACATATATACAACCACATCATACTTCCAAAAATAGGTATCATTATACAGATCATCTACAAAATGAATCCCTCCCGTACTTGAGAGAACAAGGTCGACACTAGGAATCTACTACACAACACTAGCAACTATCCAACCTTCAATGACTTCTGATCTTCAAGCCACTCTTCCACAACATCACAATCTCTACCACATCGTTAACTACTGCCTAAGAACATGTGGACACCCATGGGGTGAGGCCCATGTCCTAGTGAGGGATATAACTCTCAGCCAGTGGTTGTTGTTATCACAAATATATTACTATTGAACATGATGGGCAAATTTGGCTAAATGAATAATTAAAATTGATTATGCAGTTAAGCAGGCTGAACACCTATAACTGATAATCATAGTATCATGATAAGAAGAAATATGAAGAACATGTATAACAGTTGATTTATCTTACCACATTATATTATCGCTGAACAGTATAAGAAATAAGGCAAGGGTAAACATCTATTGTGAATCATGTTAAACCCTACACTAATATTCTACATGACCATATTTCATATTTTATTATTCCCCTAAGGATTTGAGTCATACTACCCAAAAAAGCACAAAGCCATTTCCAAGGTCATAAGACCACTCACATTGTTCCCTACAAGAACATCATTATCTCTCCATGCCTTACCAAGGCTCATATTCATCACACATGTGTCACATAAGAGATATCACAATCAGTCATTAGCTATGATGCTCTTTCAACAAAAAATTAAGGTTACAACATTAGGATATAGAAAAATACTTTATCATCATGCCAATTACTCAAGCAACCTAAGAAACACCATCATGTATTTGCAATTAGGGTTGGGTTTCAACATTGTAATCGAATTAGGATTTAAAATCAGAACGTAACACTCAACCCTAATAATCACCATCTCCAAAATTCTTGGAAGCAAAAGAGTCAACCACCTTCATCGCAAGGTAACAAAATGAGATAAACATAGAATCCAAAAATTATTATAGACCGAAGAGATTGGGATTCATCATATTGATCAGTCAAAGAGATGATTCATCCACAATGACCACTTATGTCAACACATAGAGATCAAAGGAAATTAAGGTCATGTCTTTGATTGAATAGAAATAGGTCAAAGGAAAACTTGGTGATCAAAGAGAACCTCACCACTTCATTGACTGAAGAGGGTTCAAAGACAATGTAAACACAAGAAAGGAACCTTGGCGAAGGAAAAACACTAAGTACATTGGTGACCGAAGGAGAACATCAACCTTTTCATAGACCGAACAAGATGCTCACCCTAGTGACCACTCAAGGAGATACAAACTTAGCAACTCTCAAACCATCAAAACTCATCGGCAAGACAAACCATAGCTTGAAAAATGTAAAGAGAGAGAACCTCATCCAACACAAGATCAAACAGGTTGTTCATCACCATGAAACTAAAACCACTGAGGAGTAAAATACAAGGATAAAAATCATATTAAAAAATCCCAAATTTGACCATAACCATGAGGGGAAAACCAAACTATTAACAAGAGAGAGAGAGAGAACCATCATTTATAACATCATGCATGCATCCAAAACCTTCATCATCAAGAAATAGAGTAAAACCATGATTATGAGGAAGAAAACCAATGTTTAGTACATGAACGTAAGGATCAACACCTCCATCATCAACAAGATAAACATGCACTAGATTAAGGTTTCATTTATCTACTTAGATCACCACATAAAAATAAACCCTATCTCAAGGTATCATGATCATACTAGTTGGAACCACGTTTTAGAGATAGGTTATTTGCATGCAGAGTTAAGTTAAACAATAATTGAGGAGAAAGTTATATAACTCGCCTTGAATGTGAAGAAACAACTCCAACAAAAAGAATTCTCTAAGAAGAGAGAAAACCCAAGCTTCGTCACCATTTTAGACAAGCTAGCACCACATCAAAGAGAAGAACAAAACCATAGGTTAAGGGAGCACAAGAAAGATGGCAAAAAACCTAGGATGAAAAGACAAGAAAGAGAGGAGATCTTCAACCTAACTTGATCACAACCATGGAGAACCAAGAATTTAGCCAAGAAGAGAGAAGTTTATCAAGCTCAACTCAAGCACTACCATGGAGAACCATGGGTTCATTCAAGAAGAGGGAAATGAACGTAGGGTAGCAAGAAAACGAAGATCAAGAGAGATAGATCACTTACCAAGATTAAGGAACACCAAAGGATCATCAAAGAAGGATTGTTGCAAACTATCGATCAAAATGCAAGGGGTTCAGACACCTTCTCCAAGATCAAGCACCACCTTATACACTAAGAACACAAGGGACGAGCTCCAAGGAGAAGACAAAAAGAAGAGGATGTAAAAGGATCACTTGCATGAAAAGAAAGGGGTATATATATCCAAGGGTTAGGGAGAGTTCTTATGTAAACATGTGCTACTTGTCCATTAAATCTCTCTGTGAATGCACCAAACCCACTCATGCATCATGGGTGAAAAAAACAAGGAAAACCAGTGACCTCATGTGTCACAGAAAGCCATTGGTCGAAGGGATTCTCAATGACCAAAACATGTTCAAAACTCAACGATCACATAACATCCAAAAGCCAACGGTCGCATAAAATGCACCCTAGGGTTTCTTGGCTCTTCGACCACCAAGATAAATATATGCACTTCAAACATAATCAACAGAAGAAACCATGGTCAAATAAATGATATGATGGTCACTAAAAACAAAGCTCATTGGTCAACACTCATAGCAAGGTCAATCATCCACATAGGGTATCCAAGCACATCCTAAAAGATCAACACAAGATGCCACCTCATCAAAACAAGGTGCAACAATGCTCCCTAAGCACCACTCTCTCCAACATGATGTTAAAACATGTGAGGCACGCCAAGAATGTGAAAATTATAAAATAAACCCTAAACATGGGTAAAAGTGCAATTAGGTCCAAAACAAGCACATAAAGGCATATCTAGCTAAAACAACATCCAAACTAGACCAAACTTGAAACACAAACATGTCACATGTTATTAAATCACATCAGATGACTAGATTAAGGTTTTAAGAATGTTATTATGCTAAGCAAGAAAGATCAACCAAAAAGTTAGGTCAGTGTCTTACATCGACATATGCATTTTCATGCTTAATGTGATGCAGTGAGAGAGTAAATGATAGGTATGTTGGATCCTAGATGGGTGATTGGATGCTCTAGAGGGGGGTGAATAGAGCTGAATGCAGTTAAACAAAATTCATTAGACCTTCAAGATATATCACAACATAAGGTTGCTAAATAGGAAATTTGAGGGAAACTAAAACATGCTTAGCAAGAATGAGAGAGATTGAACATACACCAATTGACAAGTTGTTTAGAGTGGTTCCACACTTCAAACTAGAAGTGAGTCACTCCACTACCTAGAGAGGTCAACCTCTAGGATTTCTTAACCTTGCATCTTCATTATATTCAATATAAGAGATATAGTACATGACCAACCAAAGGACTTACCTATCCAATACAAAGAGTCTTCAACCTTACCAAGGACTTACCCACTTTGCAACGAGTCTTCGGCCTTCACCAAGGACTTACCCACTCTTGCACAAGTCTTCAGCCTTGTAGGGATCTCACACTCTTCTTGGATCTTCAGCCTTTGACTTCACCTTCACTCAGAGAAGCTTCCACCAAGGACTTACCCATTTGAGCAAGGAGTCTTCTTCCTTCACCAAGGGCTTACCCACTCTTACTCCAAGTCTTCATCCTTGATCTTCACCAAGGGACACCTTCCCTTGTTCTTCTTCACCTCTCTCCCCAAGAGAGAGAACCTTCATATTCATGGTTGAAATGAGAGAAAGGGAGGTGGTGGAAGTGAGAGCCTCACAAGATATACATGTAGGACTAGCTCTCTTATAGATTTCCTACTCACTCTAATGAATGTAGCAAGTGATTAAGCTTAGAGTGAGAGAGAGGAGGCTATAGGAAGCACTCAACTATGGAATAGGAACCTCACATAGAGTTTTGCATTGAATGCTCAACCTTGGAATGAAGCCCACGGGGTCCTATTTATAGCTGGGGATGCCTCTTAGCCTTTGGGAACACTTGAGAATGAAAACTAGCCATTTTTTGGCTTGCAACAGATATATTTTCACTTGTTGCAACTCCACAACGGCTAGAAACACTTTTCTGCACTTTTTCGTACAGTGCAATCGATTTTCTATAAAGGTAACTCGACCGATAGAGTAAAAGACAAAGCCGATATTCACACCATCGGTCGAGTTTGTCCTGGTGAAACTCGATCGACCAATGAAAATTGAATTGGCCAGGTACTCCATCGGTTGAGTTATGTGAAGTGTAAACTCAACCGATCAAAAGTCATTTTCAAGATCCAATCAGGATCGGTCGAGTTTGCAATTCACAGAACTCGACCGATGAACAACCTGATGCGAATTTTGGAAAATGGATTTTGAGTGCTTAAACATTCGATCTAAGTGCTCCTGATTTTTTCTAAGCTTAATTACAAGTCATACAATCATTACAAGTGATTTACAACATGATTCTAATGGATTTACATCATATTACAAAAACATGCACTTGTATTGAATTTGACTTGTCTTTTCTTCAATTTGATATGCGCAAGTTAGGGCATTTGTAGTGTGTCTATACCTAATCTGAAATCTCAAGTAGAAGCATTAGACACCAATATGTGGAATGGTTAGTCATCATCAAAACAAGGGTTTAATCAATTTAGACGTGAGTCAACATTGACCTAACTGACCTTGAGTCAACATTCTCCCCCTTTTTGAAGATTACAAACCATTCCATAAATGTATTGAAAGCTTTTAAGTAAAATCATACCTTTCGAGAAAACTAGGGGTTTCAATAAGATTGAGCTCATATGCTCCCCCTAAATTGATGTTCATGGAGTTCTCATACTCCCCCTCAATTGATGTTATTTCTCCTGCATGGTTAGCTTTCATAACATTTATAGAAACTATGTCTTCTACTCATATATGTTCTCCTTTACATGAACATGCTTCTCCTCTTCATGTAAGACATGCCTCCCCCTACTTTGTCAAAAGAAGACATATCTTTTCTCCCCCTTTGTCATTTCAAAAAGAAGGGGTATGAAGAAATAAGAAACACCACTTGTTAAGAGAAAAGGAGATAAAAAAAATTTATATAAGGAGAGTAGAAGAGCACAGATAGGGGCTTGTCCAAGCATAGAATAAAAGCAAGTTAAAGCATATACATGAACAACCCAAAGAGCAAGATAACGTGCTGCAGAAAAATAATAAATCGCAATTTTGACCCTCAAGATGATGGCATTTGACCAAAAACCATCAGAGCTCATCGCTAAGCAATGAATCTTGCTCAAAAGGTTGTTTCTGCATGAAAAACACTACTCTTGCATCAAAATCTGACACTAGAGAAAAATCTGCATAAAATTTCAAGTATGCTCTAAATTCTACATACAATGTAGATCTATGTGCCCTGCATAATAATGTTATGCAAGCAACTCAAGATAGTACATATGCAATTCAAGGAACATGCTTGAGCAAGTTATGAGACAAGATGCAAGAATAGCACATAGTGAAATACCACTAGATGAGCAATGATATCAATTATGAACAAGGTTAGAACTACATGTATGTGAACCATTAGTAGATGTTATCACAAGTTAGGACTACTAGTAGAATCTAGATCATAGCAAGATATACCAAAAGATACACAACATAAATTAAGCTATGAGTAGATGTAGAGATATATCCAAACAAAGAGATATGCAATTTTAGAAACATGAAAGGATATAACTCACTAACAAATATGCATCATTACCAAAAGATGATCACCACTAAGAACCTCAAGGTTGTATCAAAACAAGATATACATCTAGATAGATGTAGCAAGTTAGAGTACAACGGAAGCAATTTTAGACACAACCAAGAGATCCAAAGAGATCATCATCAAAACCTGCAAAACAACTCAAAACAAGTAATTGCAAGATATATATATACCAATTTAGAGAAATTTGAAAGATAGAGTTGTAAGCAATTGGTAATTTAGAACATGGAAATATGCATATATAAAGGTACCAAATGAGAGTGTCAAAGAATAAGGCTATTGGTTGAGAAAATCTAGTTGAGAGGGAAATTCTCATTCAATAAGCCAAATGTATATTCTGTGCACAGTGTTGTCAGTCGAGTTCTGTGTATTGACAACTCGACCGATGACAGTTGTTGGAAACACCCATTGGTGCCTATCGATCGAGTTTCAAATAGAACAAACTCGACCGACAGAGCTGCTGTCAAAAAGCACATATATTTCATAAAAACATATTTAAAGGCGTGCTAAATATACAAACCATATCCAAAAATGTATAAGCAAGTTAGTAATGCACTATGAAAGCATTAGAAATAGTTTTTGAGTAAGAGTGTGAATAGAATAAAAAATACCACTTTTGACTCAAAAACCACATGCATAGTGCACACTAACTTGACAAAAACAAGTTAGAAATGGTTATAATAAATAAAATCTTTACCTTTGTTCTTACCATTCCTTTTTCCACTTGTTGTCACCCTCTACACATCTCACCTTTCTTATTTCATGTGGATTGAGAAGTCAATTTGCAATTCAACAGCTCAAGTCAATCCATTTGCAAGTACCTACAAGAAGAAAGATGAAATGGTCCCCAATCATGTTTTTGGGTCTGGAGGGGTTAGTTTAGCAACCCAAGTCTTATTGCTCTTGGGTGCTTTCCTAAAAGGACAGCAAGTAGAATAATGACCAATATCATTGCAATAGTTGCATGTGCCCATTAGTCTTGGAACTAGAGGATTCTCCATTGAAGATTGGAGGTCCTTACCTTTCTTGTTTCTTTGACTACTATCATACCCCAAACCATGTCAACTAATTTGTTTAGTAATATGGTGTAGGATATCATTAAGATTCTTTTTACCAATTAAGAATCTTTGCAAAGAAGATCTCAAACTGTCATTATCATGCATAAGAGAAGTAATAGTAGAAGACAAATTATTGATATTATCTCTAGTATGCAAAAGATCATTTTCTAAGCAAAGAGATTTAGTTAAATAAGAATCTCTATCAATATGAAGAGCAGCCACATTATTCTCTCTACTAGAACAAGATTCAAGAACATTAATTTTAGCAAGCAAGGAGGCATTTTCTGTTTCAAGCAAAGCAATCTTAGAAAGATAAACACCATTTTCAGATTTTAATCCTTACAAAGCAAAATCTTTATCCTTGTTTTCAGATTTAAGAATATCAATATCATGCATGAGATAATCAACAATTAAAATATGCTCTTCATTAGAACTAGGCAAATAAGGTTGAGCTTCTAGAAATCTAATCTTATCAAGCAAACTAGCATTTTCATGTTTAAGAGAGTCTACTTGGCTAAGACAAGAATTTTTGTCATCAAGCAATCAAGAATTAGCATGTTCAAGATCATCTAATTATATATGCATATTATCAACAATTCTAGCAAGCTTTTTCCTTTTCTTTTTAGAAGACTTAAGAGAGGCATGAGTAGCATTAATGATAGCAATTAAAGGTTCTTTATCTAAAGAGTTTAGATTTACCTCATTTGAGTCTTCACATTTTGAATCCATAAGAGAAAAATGGCATTCTCCTTCATCACTAGAGCTTGAAATTGATCCTCTACTTGAATCTTCACTTGATTCTTCACTTGAGATTGAGTTGGAGGAGTCACTTGAGCTTGAGTGCCATTTCTCTTTCTTCTTGTACTTCTCTTCTCTTCTCTTATGAGGATGGGTCTTTTTGCCTTGTGGGCAATCTTCCTTGTAGTGACCCTTCTTTCCACATGTGAAGCACCAGATTGAGGAGGAATTCTTGCCTTTGTAGAGTCTACCAGTGGAGTACATGACATCTTCTTCAACTTGAGAGGATGGAGAAGCTTGACCAACAATAGCCTTGATTTGAGCTTTCATTTCAGCCTTCTTCATTCTCTTGAGTTCTTTCTCTTCTTGTCTTTCTAATTCCTCCATCTTGTCAAGTGTGGCTTCATTTGCTTGTAGATTTCCAATGAGCTCTTCAATAGGGACATCCTTAAGAGACCTTGCTTCTTCAATCGAAGTCCCCTTGGGTTCCCACCTCTTGGGAAGAGTTCTAAGGATCTTTGAGTTGATCTCTCCTCTACTCATAGGATGTCCTAGAATAGCAAGACCATTCACAATGGTGTTGAACCTTGAGTATATGTTAGCTATCTCCTCCTCCTTTCCCATCTTGAAGTTCTCAAGCAGCCCTTTGAGCATGTAGACTTTGCTTTCCTTCACTTGAGTTGTCCCCTCATAAGTGATGCAGAGCTTTCTCCATACCTCATAGGCTATTTCACATGTAGAAATCTGATTGAACTTGGTGGGGGTCATGGAGGCATAGAGGATGTGCATGGCTCTAGCATTCAAGGTTGCTTTCTTTAATGTAGCATCATCCCATTCTTCAATCTTTGTCTTTGGCAGTTTGTATGGGCTGTTCACCATTTGCCACATCTCAAGACTTGATCCTTGGATGTAGAATTGAAGCCTTCTTTTCTAATAGAGGAAATTGCTACCATCAAAGATTGGAAGGATGATTAAGTATCTCCCTCCTTGGTAGTCACCCATCTTCTCCTACTTGTGGAAGTATGCTTGGAGAAGATCCTCTCTGATACCAATTGTTGGATCCTAGATGGGTGATTGGATGCTCTAGAGGGCAGTGAATAGAGCTGAAAGCACTTAAACAAAATTCATTAGTTCTTCAAGATATATCACAAAATAAGGTTGATAAATAGGAAATTTGAGGGCAACTAAAACATGCATAGAAAGGATGAGAGAGATTGAACATACACCAATTGACAAGTTGTTTAGAGTGGTTACACACTTCAAACTAGAAGTGAGTCAGTCCACTACCTAGAGAGGTCAACCTCTAGGATTTCTTAACCTTGCATCTTCATTATATTAATTATAAGAGATACAATACATGACCAACCAAAGGACTTACCTATCCAATAAAAAGAGTCTTCAACCTTACCAAGGACATACCCACTTTGCAATGAGTCTTCGGCCTTCACCAAGGACTTCTCCACTCTTGCACAAGTCTTCAACCTTGCAAGGATTACCCACTCTTCTTGGATCTTCATCCTTTGACTTCACCTTCACACAGAGAAGCTTCTACCAAGGACTTACCAACTTGAGCAAGGAGTCTTCTTCCTTCACCAAGGGCTTACCCACTCTTGCGCCAAGTCTTTAGCCTTGATCTTCACCAAGGGATGCCTTCCCTTGTTCTTCTTCACCTCTCTTCACCAAGAGAGAGAACCTTCATCTTCATGGTTGAAATGAGAGAAAGGGAGGTGGTGGAAGTGAGAGCCTCACAAGATATACATGTAGGACTAGCTCTCTTACATATTTCCTACTCACTCTAACGAATGTAGCAAGTGATTAAGCTTAGAGAGAGATAGGAGGTTGTAGGAAGCACTCAACTATAGAATAGGAACCTCACATAGAGTTTTTCTTTGAATGCTCAACCTTAGAATGAAGCCCAAGGGGTCCTATTTATAGCTGGGGATGCCTCTTAGCCTTTGGGAATACTTGAGAACAAAAACTAGCCATTTTGTGGCTTGCAACGGATATATTTTCACTTGTTGCAACTCCACAATGGCTAGAAACACTTTTCTGCACTTTTTCATACAGTGCAATCGATCGAGTTTATATAAAGGTAACTCGACCAATAGAGTAAAATACAAAGCTGATATTCACACCATCGGTCGAATTTGTCCTGGGGAAACTCGACCGACCAATAAAAATTGAATTGGTCAGGTACTCCATCGGTCGAGTTCTGTGAAGTGTAAACTCGACCGATCAAAAGTCATTTTCAAGATCCAATCATGATCGGTCGAGTTTGCAATTCACAGAATTTGGCCGATGAACTGCCTGATGCAAATTTTGGAAAATGGATTTTGAGTGCTTAAACATTCGATCTAAGTCTCCTAATTTTTTCTAAGCATAATTACAAGTCATACAATCATTACAAGTGATTTACAACATGATTCTAATGGATTTACATCATATTACAAAAGTGTGCACTTATATTGACTTTGACTTGTCTTTTTACCAATTTGATATGCGCAAGTTAGGGCATTTGTTGTGTGTCTATACCTAATCTGAAATCACTCAAGTAGAAGCATTATACACCAATATGTGGAATTGTTAGTCATCATAAAAACAATGGTTTAATCAATTTAGACGTGACTCAACATTGACCTAATTGACCTTGAGTCAACAAGGTAGAGGTGGTGAAACTCATTCTGCTCTAGTGTTCCATCATCTATGAAATCTACCCTTAATTCATCCTTTATTACTCACAACCTTAGTTCAATCAACCAATAAAATTTTTATGCTAAATCTAGTTCTTGTCCAGTTACTTTGATCAGAATAATTCTTAAAAATGTTGTCCTTTTGGTTTGAACCTGAATAATACCACAATAAGACCCATCCATGTACTGATTAGTATACCTGTTTAGGTAAATTCTGGATATTTTACTCCTAGTGAATTTGTAGGTTCATAAAAGCCACGTCAATACCTTCTGTGGTTGAGGCAGATCACAACCAGAGGAATATTGTAGGTGGTGGTGACTGAAGTGTTGGTGAAGTAGGGTGTCACCTAGAGTTCATCTAAGCCCATTAGTCTGTCAGAGGAGAGAACTGAGTAGGATGGGGAATTTGTACAGATTGTAGATGGCCCTGATGTTGTTTAACAGTGCATACTTGTCTTGCTCCCATCCATGAATACCATGTCTTACAGGATGAGGTGGAAGGGAAAGGGATACAAGAGATTCAAGGAGGTTCTATGCAATATTTTTACTGAGTACTTTGGCTAGCATGCTATAGTGGTGGGGTTCTCTTTTTTGGCCTAATTTTTATCTAGGGTTATATGGAAGGGAATGAAATTTTCTCTTAAATTGGTAAATTAGTTCTTATTAAAGTGGTTATGACTTCCTTTTTCCTAATTGCTTTATAACTCCTACAAGAAAATTTTGTTGCTATAATTTTCAATTGATGATATGTTCTGATGTAATACAATTTTTGAGTATGTAATACTTAAATTCTATCAAATGAAGTCCCCACATTTACATTCCCTCTTTTTAATGAAAATATTATAAACAATTAGCTCAAAATGTATGTTGGTATAATACTAGTGCTAATAGTCCTAAAAAGATTCAAGTATTTAAGAGAGGGTTCAAAGAAATATAATTACATTATTGTACTCAAATTCCAATGTGAAAAAAGAAATATATGTTATGGAGATTTACCAATTTGGGGTTTTTCTAAAAGAGAGAATTATTAAAATAGCTCAAAGTTAATTTTAGTACCAAAATTCGACATGTTGCAACTCTCCACCCCTCAAATGATTTCATCCTCAAAATCAACATGACCATGGTCTAATCAGGTACTACTCTCAACCCCTTAAAAATGATCCAACAAGGAATTCAAGTATATATGTCAACTAAAATGTAGTATCCTTCACTCTCTTAAACCTTACCTTGCACCTAACTCTTGGTTTTAAGGATTTCATGTGACTATGTTCTAAGGTTTTCATATATCTCCATGATCACGACTTAGCTAAGGAATCATCAATTTAAACTCCTTAAAGTCATTTTCTTGTACATATAGTATTATAAAAAAAGTCATTTCTCAATTGGAAACATTTTGATGCAAATTTAAAAATGGCCAAAATTAATGCAAGAACTAAGTCACCATGACAATTCACTACATTGATTACTTCATTTGATTGTGAAAATACGATTTCCATGGAGTAAAGGGTCACTAGTGTGTCTTCCTATAGCATGGTATACTACTAATCAGGGATTCACACATTTGATCTTGGGGCATCTAGCCTCACTGTTCTCTTACTTTAGTCCAACATATCCATCCCAAAAGTTGTAATCACATGATCTATTAGACATTTTGATATCAATTAGTGACCATGTCCAAGATATATGATTTTCCCATAGTAGTAGAAATCGCCTTGGCCAGGTCAGTATGTAAAGTGAGGAAACCCCACCACGACAAAAGTGGATTGAGAGTAATTATGCTAGAACCTTCACCAACCATCCTTCCTTACATACCTCATATCCTTCCACTTACATGGGTATGTTATTATTCATTAAGTAGTGTGTTAGACAACTAATGTTTCACCAAAGATTCTATTTTTATCTTTGGTAGGTAAGGCTAGAAAACTAGGCTTGGTTGTAAACTATTTCTCTAAGTTATAGGTGGTATTAGTTATTTAACCCTAATTTTCACAAGACATGCTTGAGTGTCACTAGTTATAGGATGTGATACCATGTTGTAAAGACCCAATCTTTATGATCAAGCATTTACAATATTGTATCAAAAGTATAAACAAATATTTATTGCAATCATGCTTTTTGTCGGAGTAGCCGAAGCTTTAAACATAGATTACAAATACTAATAATAGGCCTTGATTCCTATCTACTTTTCAATAGGGGACAGTTCCTACACATCGTTTCTAGTACTTCTTTGTATGCATGTCCATGAGTTACTAGAGGGAACAAAACCAAACATGGACCCCAAGAAGGGAAAATATAGTTCAGTGAGGCTAGTACTAAATCAAATTATTGAGCTATATTAATAAATAATATTTATGACATAAAATGTAGGTAAGCTTTCTTGGCGGACTATGGTAATAACAAAAAGTATAATATAGTTACTATATTAATTTCAAATGGGAACAACAAGATAAGTGGTAAGTAGAATCAATACAAATTTTTCTCAAAACTAATATTATGAAATTATGAAAAATGAAATGATTTATCCATTGGCACAATTAATCTAATATGTTGTCTTTGTCAGTGGCTAGGAACCTAGTGTTCTCCACTCTATCAGAGAACAACACTTTATCTTATGGGGGTAACCAGTATTGAGGGTCTGTAACATACCTAAACCTACCACTTTGACGCTAGAAACCCCAATCCCATGGATGAGATATGGGTATGCTTATGTTTGATCTAATAAGGATGAAATTATACCTTAATATATATATATATATATTTATTTTTAACACATGTAACATGAATAACTCATCATAACATGATTAGGCTTGAAAACATATACACTAGATCCTATAATCTACATCACATGTATGGAGTTCATGAGATATAACAAGGTCGTGATCATAATACATTCATATTAACATAATGACCTATATGTGTGCTAACATGTATGGAGTTCACAAGATAAGTCACATATGCCTTCTTTGCTAACTAATATTCACATTATGGCTAACAATGCTAAGAAAAGGTATGATGTGCTTCATACATGAAATGAAATAATAGTTGGAGTTTTGATATCCATAAATAAGAATAATGTGGCATCATCTAAGTTAATATTAAATTGATTGACTTAATGGGAAAATAATTAAAATATGGAAATTTGTGCATAAAAATATAAAGCAAATTTTTTTGTAACAATGCGAAGATAAGAAGACTCAATATAATGAATGTTGATGATAAGATGTAATATTTTTTTTGAAGTAAGAGGGAGACTTAGTCTCCCCTCCCTCCCTCAAATAGGTGCCAGAGCCCGGATGACCCAAGGGATTGTAAATACAATGTGTAACAGGAGGTTTTGAGCTTGGGTGCCCCGGGGAGGACAGGCCGGGCCGAACCATCTGCGCTACACTGGCCGGGTAAGATGTAAAATTTTGACAAATATAATGGTAAGAGATAAAATCCTAATTGTACTAGAACTCATAAAAGGAAGACTCAAAAGTTAAATCTAATATTAAAATTGTGTTCCTTGGGCCCCAATTAGCTTGGATGCCAAGTTTCACACTATTTGAACAATGATAACAATTCTAATTTCATTTGAAAAACAAAATATGATTTTTGCCCCCACAAATATTTAATAATATGTCTAATAACTTCAAAATGGAAATAAATCCCATATTTGTATTTTATATACCAAAATTCGACGGTGTGAATTTTCACACTAATTTTAACAATCTTATCTATCCTAGTTTTATTTAGGAGAGATAATCTAACCTAAGATCCAATATATTAAAATAGTAAACTAACCCAAAAGAAAAAATTGATGTCAAAAATGGATTCTAAATGTCTTGACTAAACTAGTTGCAAATTTTGATTTAATTTGAATATTTTATAAACCCCAAATGAATAAGGAAAGAAAAATAGTTTTTGAATACTTAATATTCAATGAATTAAATTGATACATTTTGTTTCCTAAAGTTTCTCATGTTTATCAGAGAGTCACATTATCATGCTATGACTTATGACTTTAAGTGATGCACACTCTTTTCTCATCCATTAGTCCTAAATCATGCGACTTTCTCTCTTTCTCCTACTTTCCATCCGTTGTTTCTTTCATTGTTCACACTACACATGACAGTGATTTTTTTGTAGTGGATTACTCCCTCATTTATTCATCTTTTCTTGCATTTTCTTCTCCAATGAATTCACACTCTAATTTTGCACCGACTCATCCTGATATATTTAAGATTTTGTTGTTCAAACACTCATACTATACCTGACCCTTCCATGCCCTGTTATTAGTATGTTTTCCTTTATTTTCCCTTTGTATCGTCCATTTGGTCCATTAGACTCCTTTTTATCAACCCTTGTACTTATGAGAGAGTACCAACATATGAATTCTATTCTAGTTGGTCTGGGATTTCCTAAGATCATCATCTTCTCCTCCATTCATCCTGTTGAGGCTACTTGGGCTTCTCCAACACACCTTTTCCCCTCAAAGGGTCTGCTAACCCTAAACTATGCATTTAGTGGATCTTGTAATAATATTTACATCTTTCATTTGTATTGAATAAGTACGTCTTAGTTTTTTCTCTTTTGTGCACCTTCTGCCTTTTCTGCAAATCACCCGAGTTCTCACGAGCTATGGCTTGATCTACTTCATTTTTTCGCATCTTTGCTTCACCTAAAACACTCTAATATGTCTCAAGTACTAGTTCTTCTAGTTTAGGTAGTTTTCTCACTTTTAGTCTCGTGCTTCTTAGCCATCAATGATAGAGGAATGAAGTACCTCTACAGAGCACCTCTAGACCTGAGTCTGGGTTCCCAAAGATCACTGGGTGATGGGGAATACAATGTCTACCTTGGTAAAATGATTCAAAGTATTTTTTGGTTTGGGACTTCACTGAGTTAAGATCCTGGAGCGTTGTGGTTTCCGTGACGGTTTGGAAAAAGGTAGAATATGTCCTTTGGCGATTCTTGGTCTACCCCTCTATTTTCTTTTGATTCTTCTTTTTCACAATAGGGATAAAAGAGTCATTTTGCAATGTTAAGTTGTTCGCTGGACATGTTGAAGGTTTGGGTCAAATGGACAAATCCTATTAGGGCAAGTCATCTTGTTATATATAAAAAATGGATAATTAGTCTATGTGGAGCTTTTAGATTTTTTTGATTGGTCCATATTCCGACATTCATATTAATTTATTTATGTTGTATACCATTAGTTGAGAAATGAAAAGTTTACACCTAATTTGGCATGCTTTAAAGTGTGTTTGGATTATACGATTTATTCCTCAACATTGAGGAGTGGATCCCCTCTTGGGTCCCACTCCTTACAGGGACCAATAATTGTTTATGACCCACTGTGCAGGGTTGGGGGATATGACCCATCGAATCTAGTGAGGCAAAGATCTTAGCTAATATTTCAAGTTCTTGTGCCAATATCAACATAAACCAATATTTTAATTATTCAACAATGTTTAACGTTCAATTCAATCATGGTGACCTTCAACAAGAGGGAAAGGCTCACTTTTGAAAATTTTTATAAATGAAACTCAAGAAGGAGATAAATAATTCAATAAAAAAATCGAGAATTTAGCACCTATTCTAAATGTGGATTTCAAATCCAAATTCCCAAAAGGATCAAATACACCAATTTATTAGGAATCTAGAAAAAGAGAAAATATTGGGGTTATTTAATGTTCCTTGGCTTGGAATCAAGTTTGCCCAGTTTAATTTATTTAGGATTATGTATTTTTAATATTGGATTACTATTTTATCATCTGTATGATCTCTATACTTCCATTTATGTTACATACCAAAGTATATAATTATTTTATCTATTATTCCTTTTTGGGATCTTGATCCTTTTCAATGTCCATATGGGAAATTTGTATATGTATACATTTGTATTAAGAAAAAGTATCATTTTTAAACCTTTTTATTACACTTTTCCATCACCATTAGGTATTCACTACTATATATATGGTAATTATATTGCATAATAAGTAACTTTATAAAATTATATATTTACATATGTATTAGTATTTAAATTAGTGATGATCTAATTTGCAATTTGAGTTTTAGAATAAAAAATCATCTTTAATAGACCATTCCATGTTATCTATCTAGAACTCATATGTATCAAAATCAAATCCCATCATATATTAAAATGATACTATATTTTCCTCAAAGTATAAAGTCATATCCAATTTCACATATTTCCAAAATATGCCCAATTAATATAATTTCAAGAATGTTATCATCTCAAATCTAATAAAAAAGGTCGACCTATTCTTACTTAAACTACTGATCTTATTGTTGATCTTATGTATATATATGAATGTTGTATAACATAATCAGTATACTATTGTGTATGAAAGATTATTAGGAAAGGTTATCATTCATTTTATAAACATATTTGAGATTTATATTTAGACCTCATAGATAATGATCTAGTATTTCACTTCTATCAATTATTATTCTTAATATCCAAATATCTACTATAGGGAATAATACGTACCCACAATTTCCTGATTTGTAGTGTTAGCCTTGATATGAATTTGGTGAATGAAAGAAGGAGGTGATCACACATGTCGAAATACTTAGACTTGATGGGGATGTGAAAGTACTTTAGTGTTGATCATGCTTCTTAGGTCTATAGGGATTTTAATGATTCCCAATGCGGACGAATTTGTAAGTAAATCAGGTAGTGGTGAATTGGGAAGATGTAGAGGGTTGCTAATCATTAGTAGTTGTGATGGGATGATACCAAGTCAGGTAGGGTAGAGATTGAAGGTTTTGATGTGTTGAAAGTGTGGTACAAAGTTGTTGGGATCAAATCAGGTCATGTGGTGATCTAGGGGAGTCAAGGAAGTATGTTTGCAAAGGGATGGTTTTTTATCATGATTTCTTGTCAGTAAGGATTATAGTAATCGCCTAGTTGGTCATTTTTGTTATATTAGAGAGTGAATGGAGGAGGGTATACTTCCTGCTGATCGGCCAACCTACAAGTTGTGGTCAAGGTAGTCCAGCAATGTGGCTAGGCAGAGTGAAAGAGGAGGGCACCACAATGATGATTTTGTAGGTGGTTGGGCTTCATTATGTTTGCTGATCTGTGACAGTTTCAATGGTGGGGCATTATGGTGTTTGTAGGGTGCTGGTGGTCGAGGCACAACCAGAGGAAGATTGCAGGTGGTGGTGACTGAAGTTTTGGAAACAATGGGTGTCATCTAGAACTCAGTGGAGCACATAAATCAACCAGAGGAGAGAACTAAGTAGGATGAGGAATCTGTGTAGGATGCAAATGGCCCTAAAGATCGATGTTTAATAATGCCGACATGTCTTGCTTCTTCCATGACAAATAGGGCTTATATCATGAGTTGGAACCGTCGAAGCAATTAACGTTTTAAGATATTAACTATGGTGATCAATCATAGGAATTCATGAGGCAATCATAGATTTGTGTCCATAAATTAAGAGAAATATATATATTAAATCATAATGTCAAATACAATGCAAAATTGGGCTACTCCTAGGTCCTATGGAACTTGAGGAGTAGTCATGTATGATTTTACCACTGAATACATGGATGATATAAGAGAAAAGATGGAAAACATGAGATAACTAATAAAAACCCTTAGAGAATCTGATCTGGATGACTCCCTCTAATGAACGTCGTGATCTTCTACATTCTGACTGCAAATCCGCTACAAAGGTGTTCAAGTTGTCCGGGATGTGACAATCTCCTCCTCTGTCTCCTCTCACGTCTTTGTTCTCTCCTACAATAAAATAGAATGGAAATAATAGGTTTGGTCAAACTCCTCTTAGGTTATAAGAGGGTATCAAGCCATCATTAAGTCATGAATGTCATATTAAATCAGATCTTAATTTTCACCTAGAAGCGTAAAGTAGGTTCCACCAACAACAAGGCGATGGCATTGATCCATCTCTTGACTTTGAGGATTTACATATGTGTTAGTACTATCGATTAAGAGGTCGATATAAGAAAGTTTATTTCTAACTTCTCTAGGTCATCCTTCATAGAAAATTTCATACCACCGACATAGAGTCGGTGGCACTGAGCTTCTTTGGTGATACATTTATTCCAAAAATCATAGCACTGACCAAGCTATCTGTAGCATCAAAACTTCTTGACAAATCTTAACTCCTTTTTTCTTGTCGATACCATTGACATGACTTTCAATATCACAAAGATGACTTATAACTACTCAAATTGCCTGAAATATGGTGAAACAAAACATAAGTCCCAATAAATATGGAAAATTAGTATAATTTTAGTGAAAATAAATAATATTTGATGCAACATTGTTTCCCAAGTTAGAAATGATGAATTATGCCCATTTTATATCAAAATCATCAATTAATAAGAAAAAAAATAAAAACAGCTTGTGAGAAGCGACTTAAATTCATTGCATCAAAATCCCCTAAGCTTGAATGTTTCTTACCCTTGAGCAACACTGCCTTTGGATCTATTTGAGATAAGTCAGTAAGAGGACAAACAATATGAACTACATTTCTCAACTACCCCCACCTAGTGGTCCCGAATTGACCCTGATGAACCACTGAACAAATAACTACTCTAAAGTGACTAAAAATGTTCATTAAATATGTCCACCCTTAGATCAATGCAACACTCTCAATGGTGTAGTTAATATCATAGTCAATAGGGAATTCACTTGTTGCACCATGTGTTTCCCTATCTAGATTGCTCTTATGTACCTACCAAATTAACTGGAAGTAGTTCCCTTTATAAGAGTGCATGAGGGGATCAATAATATATGTGTCCTACCAATAAAGGAAATGTTTGATATGAAGTAGGTGGTTGTGAATAAGAATCATAAGTAACATCAGAATCATTTATGCAAAAATAAAACATGATGAACCTAGCATGAAGGAAACAAGAAATGTATGAATCCTAATTCCTATTGTTTTGGTGTATTGATGCATGCACTGAAGGTCTCATCTGACTGATGAGAATGGAGTAAAAGAATGCATACATGTACTATATTCACTTTTCCTTGACAAAAAGAATTCAAATCTAAGTTAAAGGCTTCCTTTTCTTCAAATTTATTTGATATATTATTTTTTTTCTTCCCTCTTGTTTAATCATGATTGAGAATTTCTGGTTGGGCATTTCTTCAATCAAAAATTTTCTTTTTCTTCTTTTTTGATTTAGAGGGGTATGGATGTGTATTCTTTCACTTTATACTTGAGGAAAAATCTAAACAGATATATAACATAAAAAATGATGAAAATAAAATGCAATCTACAAGAAAGTTATTATGAAACTACTTGATATGCAAATAATTTTTAACTAATGCAATTAAACACTATCTATCATGAAACCTAGCATGCTATGCAATGCAATCAAGAGGAACAAATAAGGTTACTTGATCATCTTAAGGAGGGGCATGAAATTTCATGGAATCACATGATTAAGAGACAATTCTTGTCTTAAACTATGATATACAACTCTTTGTCAACCTATGTATAGAGTAACCTTAGAGTTTCTTTCGAAAAATCTCATTTAAGGTACTGTTACTTGTTTGGATGGTTTGGTCTCAAACCCCATCGCCATCTACAATTCTTGGATAAATTAAGATTTTCATTTATATTAAATGTCCACAAGATGACTAACCCATACACTTCCTCTAGGTGGTTTTCTCTTAGCCTTTATGAAACAAGCTTATACTTTTTTGTAGATTCTATTGCAAAAGGCATGAATTTTTTTTTCATTGATGATATGTAAAATCATGACAATTAAGATCCACAATAAAATTAGATAGATGTGGATCATGTACTTCCAAAAACAAAATAACTAATAGAAATTGCAAAGTAAAAAACAATAAAGTTGTTCCAATATCCCCCTAAGCTTGAACTTGACTATGTCCTAATAGTCCAAATTCAAACAAAGAGGTGGGACAAGAGTACCATGTGCTTAGGAGGGTGGTGGTGGTGGTTAAAATGTTCTCTATGGTCTATCTAGATTAAGACATGTTGGTGTCTTTCCCTTAGTGTTGGTTCCACCGACTTATGTGTTGGAGGTATCGAGATATGACATCCTCTATCCTTCTTTGATCTATATGAGTTGTAACATAGACTTGTGTGTCAGTGGTATATAAAACTTTTTTATGTAGCTTTGTGAGTTTTCCTTATAAAATTTGGTGATACCGACTTTGGTATCGATGGTATCAACTTTCTTTTCCCATATTCTGATGGTTTTTCTGAGAAAATTTGGTGGTACCAACTTTGGTGCCAATGGTACCAACTTTCTGTAGACTTTGACCTGATAAGGACTCGGTACCATGGACTTTGGAGTCATTGGTATCAATTGTTTACAAAATCCCTATTGAATATTTTTAAGCAGGTCGATGGTACCGATAGTAGTGTCTGTGATACCGACTCTAACTCTATCTACAAAAGAAAACAAAAGCATCAGGTTACCTTTTTACATCAATTTAATATCTCATAAGAGAAACTCAAACCTTAAACACTAAAAAATCATAATTAAAATGTAAATGACATAAATAAAATTGGTTTGCCTCTTTCGATCACCCTTTTTTAATGTCTTAGGATCGACAAGGTGGTTTTCTTTAGCCTGAGTTGTCACAAGGTGGTTGTGAAGACTCATTTGATAGTCTGAACTCCACTCTATCATCATCTATCATGAGCGTCAAGTAGCCTCTAACCATGGCAATGATCACATCGGTTATAGGTTGAAATAGACTTCCTAACAACATGTCTAATCCTCATATCTCATGTTGTCCATTACCACAAAGTCAACGAGGTAGATGAATTTGTCGACTTTGACTAGCTCATCCTCGCATATCCCATACGAAATAACAACGATCCATCCGCCAACTGGATTTTCATGGACAATTCAATGGTTTCTTCAATCCCAACTTTTAAAAGGTAGAGAGAGGCATGAGATTTTTATGGTCACCCTATAGTCACACTGTGCTTGTTGGAAGTGCTTCCTTCTTATAGTATAAGGGATGTAGACGCATCTTGGATCTTTTCTTTTAATCAACAACCTTCCTTGGATCATAACACTCACCACTTCATCATCACTCAAGATATTTGTTGCTTTTATCCTTTTCTTCTTGTTGATGATATCCTTCAAGAATCTTCCATATGCCGGTTTTTGTTCTATCACCTTCACAAGTGGGATATTGATGTGGAGCTTTCAGAAGATGTCTAGGAATTTCTTGAATTGCCTTTTCTCTTTTCTCAGCTTTAGACTATCCAAGAATGGCACATGTTGTCTTCTCTACATGCTCATGAGGAGGAAAATAAGGCACATTAGGGATCTCCTCCCCTGAGGTTGCATCAATGTCACCTTCTAGGATAGAATTTGGCACATCTCCTATAGGTGGAATGACATGTGTCAGGCTACTCCTTATCAGGTGTGGATGCTTCCTTACTGACCATGATGTCCCCATTGTGGAGTAGAACCTTCCCATGTTCTTGTTGCATTGACACCTTTTATGGAACTAGAGATGCTGATACACCAATGGCAGAACTTTGACATTTTGTCACGCACAACCAGTGAATTAGGGTATCCTCGTTGCTTTTTCCTAACCCTTTATTAAATAGAGGTGCATGTGTGAGAATATTGCACTGTCATTCTACATCCTCCTAGTCTTCCATATAGGTTGTGGGGGAATGGATCCTTTGGAACATACAACCAATCTGGCTTGGTAGCGTGCTGCTCTGGTGACTCCTCAGTAACATTTTTTGGTTCCTTAACAACAGAGACAAAATTCACTTGATGATGTTGATGTGTTTTCTCTATATTTCTAGGAAATCCTTGCTGAATGGGATTCTTTATGGATGCCACCTTTGTTTCCAGCTGAGAAATTTGATTATCAAAGTTGCAGATCTGAGCCTCATGATTCTACTACACCCATTTTGGGGGGTCCAGTGAGGTATGGTTTTGACTATCTAGCCTACCTAGCATGTCTTCTATTTGTTCCATCTTGCTAGGATCTCTATCCATCTAATATTGCAGATGCAAGTACATGCACTCCTTTTCTTCAACTCCAGATAAGGTTGTGGATTTTTTCTCAAGCTTCCTTGCGAGTCTATCCATCTGTGATTTGAGTTTAGTTATCTTCCTATATTTCATAGAACTATTAATTATTTATGGTGCTTCATGCTTCTCTCCCCAGGACTTGTTTGTGGCCATATTATTTTAGATCTCATGAAACCTGGTAGATTTATTATTTAGAACGAAACCTGATCTTGTGCTATCCAGACTGGTCCTTGATCAAACCTATTTTAGGGCACAATCTGTGCCTTCTTGCATGATAATCATATCTGAACATCACCATTTACAAGTTATTCCCCTCAAAATTATCTTTTATGATAAATGCACATATGCCCCCTTGTGTGTATTTTAGGGCACTTATGAATGCATTGATGCATGGGAGAGAGGTGAAGAATGTCTATGGGGTCTTACACCCAAAGAGTGGACCTAGATCTTCCCCGAGCTTTCCTTGAATGCACAAGAGCAATTAAAAGAAATGGGAGGTTGGATGAAGAAGACAAAGTAGATTTCAGCAACAAAAAGCCCCAAAACAGTCGTGGTACATCACCACAGTCGTGGGAATTATGCTCCAAAAGTAACAGGGAGGTTTCTCAATTTACACATGAATGACCACGGTCGTGGTCATCACAACGGTCGTGTTCACTGAAGACCCCATGAACGTGACCCCCAGCATGGTCGTGGCCAGTGCTTCCCACCTCACCCGTGGTCAGCAAGATGATTGTGCTGATTTATGCATAAAGATCCCTAAAATAATAGGGAATTGGTCCAATTTACACTTGAATGACCACGGTCCTGGTCTTCACCACGAACATGGCCCTCGAATGCCACCTCACCCTTGGTGCTCACCATGCGTGTGACAAGCTAAAGATACAATGGCCTTGAAGAGGCCTTGCTCGTGGTCCTCTCCTCTAACACAGATGTGGTACCCCACACAGACGTGGTACCTTCTACCCACTACGACCGTAGCACCCCATCACGACAGTGTCCGCCATACACACTTATCATTTCAACTCCACTTTCCACCTCAGTCGTTCCACTGCCTACGACCGTGCCATGCAACCCCCACCACAGTCGTGGCCCTTCAACACGGCCGTGGTGACCACCTAAGCTACCCATTTTCACACTTTTCCCCTACTTACCCTAGTGCTTCCCCACCACCTATATATACATAGGTGGCGGACACAACACAGAGGTTAGCGTACCCTATCTTCCATTACTCCCTTCCACCTACTATAGAGCTCATTCATCTCCCTCCTTGCTTTCAAGTCCTTCACCCATCATTTCCACCTCATTTCCACCATTGAAACCTAATTTTCTAGGTTTTCTACCATAATCCCCTTCATTTCCATGCCCTTCACCCATGGTGGAGGAGGGAGGTCATCCTATAGTAACTAGGAGGTGAAGAAGAAGAAGATACTTTGAGCTCCATGGATTCCTATCCTCTTCTCATTTCTTTTATCTTTTGTTTGAGCATGCCTAGCTAAGCCCCTATGGTGGGTTGTTTGGGGTTTTGATACCATTTTGGGGGGGGGGAAACTTGTAATGAACATAATTTCATTCTATGATGATTGCCTCTTGATTCTATCTCATTTCCCATTATCTTGCATGTGGTTTGTGCTCATAAACATAAATTTCTTATTTTGTGATGTTTGATGACACTTAGCTTCTAGGGGAAATTGGAATGTAAGTGGGAATTTTAGGAATGGCTCCTAGGTCCAAATAGTGGATTCCTAGCTATCCCCCTTTGTTCCTAAATACCTATCCATTCTTCTAGAAGTGAGTGTGAGATATAAGTAGCTAGTGTAAGTGTGATTGGTGCAATTGTCTAGAGCTTCCTAAAGGCTAGATGACAAGTAACATGAGATTAAATACCCTCATCTCTACTCCCATTCCTACTCTTGGATCACAATTTCCCTAATACCACTTACCCTAGAAACCTAGACTTTCCAAGTCCTACTAGAATTACACCTATCCCTAGTTCTCCAACTCGTAGTGTAGGGTATATTCTAATAGCACTTGCCTTGTTATTTGGTTTGGTAATCTAGGTTGAAATGTGAGATTTGCATGCTATGTTGACCTTCCCCCAACTAATATCAAGTTTCATTCCCAAACAGACCACCTATCCATCATATTGATTAAAATCTACCCTTTCCCTCTTAGCTTGTTAATGCTAGTGTAGTTAATTACCTTTGTTAATTCTTATCTAATTGCCTAGTTCTAGATAGTTAGTTCTTTCTCAAGTAGTTAGGGATCCTTTGAGCTTGCTTGTGCTAATTTGGCTAATTTGTGATAGCTTCGGCTCCCGATTTTGTAATTGTTTAGCCTAGTTCTTAGTTGTTAATTTCCGTGATAGAGTACTATAGATCATCTTGCTCTTGTTCACTTTATTGCTTAATCTAGTTTCTTAGACTTAACTTTCTTTGAGTGATCTAGGGTTTTGTCAACTTAGTTCCTTTCTTGTTCCTTTACTTTCCTGCTTGCTTAGTGTAATCAAACCAAACCCTTTTAAAACCCTCAAACCCTAATCTCCACTTTAGGAACATAGCCAACACAAACTTAGATCTAGTGCCCCCTCTCTCCCTGAGGATTGACCCTAATCTTACCACTAGCCTATTTTACAACACGACCCTGTGTGCTGGTGGGAATGTGTGATTAGTTGAGTTAGTGAGTAGGACTAGGTCCACATATAAATTTTGAGATACCCATGTGTTTTCCCTTGCGGTTGCATCTAGACACCTTTAGTTGGTTAGTGTGTGGCCTTGAGAAGAATCACACCAAGCTTTCTGGCACCATTGTTGGGGATTGAGGCTCTCGGCCTAGCTAGTTAGTGTAGCTTAGCCCTTCCTACTTCCCTTACCATTGCTATTCTTTATTCTTTGTTATCTTTTACATATTGTCATTCTAACTTGGTTTTTGTTTCTTGTTTGTGTATTGTGGAGGTGACAGTTGTGCATGAGTCATACACATTCGACTTGTACCGACTTGGTATTATACGACCCCTAGATTGGTAGAAGGAGATGCCAAAGTCACTGTAACCAACACCGAGAAACCAAAATGGGTGACCGTGAAGCTGAAATACCTCATGGAGATGTTGAACCACAATCCAACCTCCCCCTCCATGAATACTTCACCCTGGGGAACTACAATTCCCCATTTCCACCCTTGTTGACCAAATGTCGGGTCAACAATTCTCCATTCCCCCACACTTTATGGACTCCTCCCTACTTACTATGGGATGGAGAATGAAAACCCTACCACCATATCGATGCCTTCTTAGAAACTTGTTCCACTTTTCGCACACCCCCGCCGCTGATGACTCCATCTGGAAGACACTTTTCCCATTCTCTATAAAAGCAAAGGCCAAGGAATGGTACATCTCAAAGCCAGAGTTAGTAATGTGGAACGTAGTCTAGAATGAGTTTCTCAAGAAGTTCTTTCCAATTGCCAAGCTGACCCTAATGTGAAAATGTATCACCACCTTCTCCCAAAAAGAAAATAAACCTTTCCATGGGCGTGGGAAAGGTTCCAAAACCTCTTGTGCAATTGCCCCCATCATGAGGTACCCTTGTGGCAGTTGGTTCAAGCTTTCTTCACCAGGCTAGTGGATTTGAGCCAAAACAATGTTGATTCTTCATGTGGAGGCACCTTCATGGCAAAGCCACCTGAGGAGTCATGTCCCTTATTTGAGAACCTTGCTAAGAATTCTCACCATTGGGCTTCTACAATAGGGGAACATTGTGATCGGAACTATATCCCTCCACCTGCTCTCATAGTTCAAGTCTGGACTACAACCAACCCTGATATGATGAAAATGATGGCAGATATGATGAATATGATGAAGAACCAAGATGGTGGTTCTTCAAGCCAATTCACTATGGAAGTTGAAGTTGAGGAAAAAGAATTTTATGCTTTGCATGCCTTTGGCAACCAAAACAACCAAGGCCCAATGTCCAATTCCTATACTCCCAAGTGTAGAAATCATCCAAACTTCTCATGGAAACAACAAAATGAGGAGGGGCAAGGGCAGCCAAGGCAACATCAAGGACCCTATTATAGCTCCAAGTTTTGAGGAGGAAGTCCTAGGAAGGCTAAGGAACCTCGATGAAGTGAAGAAGGTGGTGTCCTCTCAAGGGAAAAATATTAGCCACCTTGAGAAAAGGCTTGATAAAATCTCACTCTCACTTTCCCTACATGAAGATGGGAGGCTCCCATATCAACCCATGGCCAATCCAAACAATGATGGTGGTTATGTGAGCACCACTCAAGGTGCTTATGTCCCACCACAAGGCCAAGTACCCCCACTTCACCAATACTAAGGACCACCACATCCATATGCTCCACCTCACCATCCCCCCTACAACTACCAATATCCCCCATCTCACTAATGCCAACAACCCCCATCCACAATATCACTCACATCCACCACAACAACCACCAGAACAACTATAAACCCAGCCAAAATTTATCCTACAAAATCCAAATCCATGGCCACCACCGCCTCAACAGCCACAACCACCTTCACAAGCCTCCTCTTCCACTACCCATGAGCATGTGAAGGTGGTGATGCTATTGAGGAGTGGTTAGACCTTAGAGCAGCCCCATGAAACTATTGTTGATAGTGCATCCAATGAGGATAGAGGTGATACTATGACCAGACATGTTGATACTAAGATCCATATTGATGATACTATGACATGAAGAAGGGTTGATACTATGATCTCAATAAGTGATACCATGATTCTCAATATTCTAATTGATGATTCCATTGATCCGAGCCGATTGGGAGCCCGACTCCTCCCATTTCCTGATTCTCTTAAGGTGCCCTCTACTTAAAGGAGTAAGAAGAAACATACTGAATATATCATGGAAAAATTCAAATAGGTGAAGATAAACATTCCTTTGCTTGATGCGATCAAGCAAATCCATTCCTATGCCATGTTTGTGAAAGATTTGTGCACGTTTAAGAGGAAAACAAAGGGGAGAACACCAAAGAAAGTCAAGCTCACCGAGAAAATGAGCTCAATTCTACATCACACTATGCCGATAAAGAGGAAAGAGCCTAGTGCTCCCATCATTTCATGTTACATTGGAGCACACCGCATAGACCAAGCCCTTCTAGACTTGGGTTCTAACATGAGCTTGATGCCATATGATTGGTTTGGTGAGATCCAAATGGGACAATTAGGTCCAACTCATTGCACTTTGTAATTGGCTGACTGATCAGTGAAAATTCCTAGAGGGCGTGTTGATGAAGTGCTAGTTAGACTTGATGACAAGACTTCCAAATTCTTCCCCGCTGACTTCATTGTGCTAGATATGGAAAAAGATGCAAGAAGAGTGCCTATTATCTTAGGGAGGCTCTTCTTGGCTACAGCTGACGTAGTGATCTACGTGAGAACCGACACCATGTATGTGACCTTCTCACACATTAAAATTTGATTGAACATCTTCAAGTCTTTAGCTACAGCCAAGGTAATTAGGGCCATAGAAGAGGATTGTTATATTGTTGAATGCCTTGAAGAGATTGTAGAGGAGTGCCTACCTGTGTGGATCCAGACCACCACTCAAGGTAGAGGGTTAGATCCCATTGTTGAATTTCTTGATGATGATGATGAAGAGGATGAAGTAAATGAGCTAGCCCTAGTAGCTGCAAGTGAGGACCTTCCATCCATTTATGATCCATTGAAAAATACTCTTGAAGAACCTCCAATTCTTGAACTCAAGTCACTCCCTGAAGGTTGAAGTATGCATTCCTAGGCTCCAATGACACCCTCCCAGTGATCATTTCTTCTATTCTCTCTTTGGACCAAGAAGATGCATTGATGAAAGTTCTAAAGAAGAACATTTTGGCCATTGGATGGCCCATTGCTGATTTGAGGGGTATAAATTCCTCCATTTATGTACATAGGATTTATCTGGAGGATGATGCTAGACCAACCCACCAAATGCAATGGAATTTGAACCCAAAATTGAAGGAAGTTGTGACCCAAGAGGTCATAAATTTGTTAGATGTTGGAATTATTTATCCAATTTTTAATAGCATATGGGTGAGTCCCATCCAAGTTGTACCAAAGAAGGGTGGGATCACAATGATAGAGAATGTTGATGGTGAGATGATGCTTGTTAGAGAAAAGTTTTAAATGATTTAAATCACCCCCTTACTAAAAATTTGAAGAATTGACATCCATTTCAAACACTCTAAGAGGTATGATGGAATGGGCATAAATTTTCCAAATTTATTAAACATTGTTATACAAAAGACCATTAGAAAGCAACGGAATAAAAAATTAACTGACTATATTCAATTTCATAAAAAGGTTTACAAAATATATCATAATCTCCCATAAGGGTTTACATGTATGATACAATATAAGGATCTAAGTAGAGGGAAGTCTAAACTACTTCAAATCTTTCTCCAAGCAACATCTCTAAGAGCTAGGTCCATGTTGGAAGCTATGTTCTCCTTGATCATGTTCAACACCTCTATCTAAACTAGGGTGGTTGGGAAATCACCCAGTAAAAGAGAGAAATACAAGGTATGTGTCAAATGATGAATAAGAACAAAAGATATGGAAATCACATGAAAGTAAAGGCTAAGATTTCATCATAAGATGAATAGAACAAGAGTATGAGGCTATATTCGAAAGAAACTTGCCATTAATAATTATATTAAAAAGGATTTGCATGTAAGATAATTATGTCTACCTAACTAAGTAGGTTTGAGGTACCTACCAGACCTATAACCTTAGGTGAGGGGAGAATAAGATGTTCCCAGTCACCTACAATATTATGGGGAGAATAAGGCATTCCCCAGGGCTATTATTTACATGCCCTCTATGGGTGGTTGTACATAAGTACCACTACTTTAAATTAAATAGAACATAAATCCATATTCTAGAAAAATATTCCATGGAAAGAATAATCATATGAATGATTAAACATGGCAGTGGGGTACTAAGACCCAAGAATAATGTTCCAAAACTGATTTATGAGGCAAGTATAGAAAAAGATTCAAGAGTATATGAAATAGGGTTTAATAAAGCCTCATTATAGAAAAAATAGGTTAAGGAACAATTATTCCCAACTTAAGGTGTAAATGCACATACCTCTCTTACTAATATCAATTACTAACTTTCACCACTTTAATTGAGTCCAAATTCCACTTTGCCTATTTTCAATGTATTAACATGTATTAGAGTACATAATGCAACATAATGTATAGAAACCCTAATTTTAGAAATTTTTAGAAGAACTCAAATTTAGGTTTTAAAATATCACCAATGAACTTATTAGGTTCTCTTGAGGAATAAAACATATTTTTATGTTAATTTTGGAGTTATAATGATTAAGATGTAATTTTTATGGATTTTATGCATTAAATTCATTTTACAAAAATCACCCTTCGTCAAACCACAAAATAATACCTTGAAAATATTTTTATTAGATAGAGATTAATTTTAGAATTTCAAAACTTAATTATTTTTCAAATTTGGATAAGCAGATTAGAAGATATGAATTTTTCAATGCTGACCAATAGGAAATTGCCAATCATCAAACTCATCAAAATGATTGAAGAGAGAGGGAGAGGGAGAAAACACCATTTGACCCAAGATCATGTTTGAAGTTGCATCCATAACCAAACTAGAGCTTCTAGATAAGGTAAAACAACAAAAAACAAAAACCCTAGAAGAACATGGTAAAAAGAGATGGGAATCATCGATTTTAAACATAGAAGCATGATTTTAAGCATGTACTAAGCAATATATGAGAAGGGGGTTAACAAAACTCACCTCTAGGAAGGTAAGAAGGTCCAAACAGATAGGATCCTGAGATTAGAAGGTCTGGTTGCTCCAAGATAAGCTCCTTTCTTGAGCAAAGATCACCTTCTCCACTTTAAAGGTGCAAACCCTAGCAAAAGAGTATGGAGATGAGATGTTTTTAGGGTTCTAGGTGGAGTTTTACCATGGATAGTCATGTTTCCAACCTGGAAGAAGGTGGTAGGAATACTAACAACATGAAAATAGGGAAGAAAAGGAGGATTCTTACTAGTTTTGGTCAAAATCACTAAGGACGAGCTTAAGAAATCCTAAATAGAGAAATTGGGAACCCTAGGAGCCTTCATCACCAAGGTAGGCACCCTCTTTTACCTTGGGATAGAAATTTTGTGGCCAAACATAGAAGGGACGATTGTATAATATGTGGGAAAGAGAAGGAGAGGATTGATTCTTGGATTGGGATGTGGGAAGGGGTAGGAATGGCTTTATAAAGAAGGGGGCAAGTATGAGGTGTCTATGGGACTTTCCATGTGTCCTTAGGCTAGGGCTTCATGGCCATGTAAGAGGACAGATCATAGACTCTTCTTGTATATCAAAGGTCAGTACTAAAAGCTCCTGGAGCCTTCTAGTCCATCCCCACCATCCTTTTAACAAAGAAATAACCCCATTGGTTGATAGCTTTTAAAGATAAGCACATTTATAAAGAGGGTAATCCCTATAATGCCCTTGGAAAGTAACACCTTCAAACCAAGGTGTTACTAGGTTCCCCATGATCCAAAAACTAGAGAATTATAAGGGAATATCTAAGTATTAAAATTAAGGTGATAATTTACAATGAAAACCTCCCAATTGGGTAAATTGCATAAAAGTCCAGAATGTACCTAAAATTGCATAACTTGCACAAACAACATCCAAATCAAACCAAATTTGAAAGTTTGGCTCAGTTTATGTTTTCAAATCACATTAAAAAGTTATATTAAGGTTCAAAGGCCTTACGAACAACAGTAACATGTTCGAAGGCCTCAGTGAAGGAGAGGAAGGGGAGGATGAAGACAGAACCGTAAATGATACAAACGATGAACCTGGCATATCCCAGAATCCAAGACAACAAGGGAAATTCTGGAAAAAGAAGAAGAAAGTGTTCAAAAGAGAAACAACTCTGCGGATGACAAGCGAGAGGCTTTGAAGGATATCTCGAACAAGATGGAACAGAAGGACAATGAAGGGAGGGGCACACATAAGCATACCGAGAAGGAAAAAGATGATGAAATTCAAGAAATACATACCATTGCAGACCCAGGCATTGATGAGGTTATAGAGAACGAGAAGGACACGGAGATGGAGTCTGAGAAACCAAGGAAAGACGGGGAGGAAGGGGACACTACTGCTGACAACCAGTGTGAAGAAGACCAGCCTGACGGGGGTAGCTCGTCCAGCCGAAAGATCAAAGGGAGCAGTACCAAAATGAAGCCTGCAAAGGAAAAGCCACCTTACATACAGAGGAGAAGGAGTCCAAGGTTGCACCCAGGAGTGATGGAGGTGAGTACCGAGGCCGGGAAATCTCACCCAACAAGCTGAAGAACCTACTGCAGATACCCCCAACTTCCATCAATTGTTTTATGCTAGATACAATGTATTGGAACGTTAGAGGTATTGGGAATGATGACACTGTGCGAGTGCTCAAGGATATAATGGTAACACATAAACCGAAGTTAGTAGCCATTACTGAACCACGGATTAGTGGGGAGGCGGCTCAAAAAGCTATCAAAATGCTTGGATTCTCTAATTCGTATAGAGTTGAGGCTAGAGGTTTCAAGGGAGGTATATGGGTCTGCTGGAAAGCCACGGAATGTAGAGTAGACATTATTAACTGCCATAGACAGTTTGTGACATGCAAGGTGGATGGAGGTATGTATGTTACGTTTGTGTATGCCAATCCTCATATCAGTGTCCGGCGGCTGATCTGGAAACACATTGTGGATATGGGTCACAAGTTTAACGGACCATGGATCGTTGTGGGCGATTTTAATACCACCATGAATCCTACTGAGAAGAAGGTAGGAAAACATTATAATTTCGAAGAAGCTAAGGTTTTCAGTGATATGCTCCTGGAAGCTGGGCTATCCGACCTCGGATTTTCAGGTCTGAAGTTCACTTACAAACATGGTGGCCTGCATGAACGCCTTGACAGAGCTGTAGCTAATGTGGAGTTCATCCAGGAGCAAGCGCATTTCTCAGTCACACATCTTCCTTGGGTTTTCTCGGACCACTTCCCCATCCTTATCAAAGATACAAGAAGGAAACGGGGGAAGGAACGTTTCAGTACAAAGTCCTATTGGGAAGGAAACAAGGAGTTTCAGGAGATGCTTACACATAACTGGCAAGGGGAGCAGGAGTTCTATATGGCTCTGGGCAACGCTAAGAAGAACATAACAGCCTGGGACAGAAAACATAGAAAACAAAGGAGGGAGAAGAAAGACAGATTGTTCAATAACATAAACAAGCTGCAAGAAATGCAGGAGAAAAGGTATGACCCTTGGACTGACGAGCTTCTTACTACTATGTAGGGAGATATGGCGCAGATTCTTAGACAAGAAGAGGAAGAGTGGAAAAGAAAGAGCCATATTTTGTGGCTAAAACATGGAGACGACAACACTAAGTTCTATCAAGCCTTTGTTAAACAGAGAAGGAGAAGAAATTGTTTGATGCTCTTAATGACCATAATAACATCTGGACCACGACGGAGGAGGAGGTTAGAACGGTAGTTCAAAATCATTTTAGAACCATCTTTACTGCTCCTACGGTGGAGATGCCCACGAGGTGTAGAGGTATTATAGGGAATTTCTGGCGACTATCTGAAGTTGAAATGAGGAAGATGGCTACTGAACCGACAGAAGATGAGGTGTTACAAGTGCTCAAGAAAACCGACCCCAACAAAGCGGCTGGTTCGGATAGAATCACAGGGAATTTCATGAGGAGCATCTGGAAGATTATCGGTAAATCCTATTATGTTGACTATTACCAAGGCGCTCAGAGGGGAAGCTCTGCCTAATGATATTTACAACTCATCCATTGACTTGATCCCAAAGGTCAATCATCCGGAGAGATGCGACCAACTGAGGCCCATATCGCTGAACAATCTTTGCTTGAAGATGTGTTCCAAGGTTGTGGTGGAATGTCTGAAATGGTGTATGCCAGATTGGATTTCTAAAGAACAATCCAGTTTTGTGCATGGACGAAGAATTACTGATAACATTGCTGTTGTACAGGAGGTCATTCATAGAATGAGGAGACCCAAGGGGGCTAAAGTTATGGCTGTGAAAGTGGATCTTTCAAAAGCTTACGACATGATGTCATGGGACTTTGTGGAGGACACACTGAATCACACTGATATTCCTGTGAATCTCAAAGGGTTCATTATGAATACAATCAAATCTAGGAGAACTTCTATTGTATGGAAGAACACAACTCTACCGGAGTTTAAGGCGACAAGAGGATTAAGGCAAGGAGACCCACTATCTCCCTACTTGTTTGTGCTCTGTATAGACAGATTAAGTCAGATGATCTGGGAAAAGGTAAGGCAGAGTGTTTGGCAACCTGTGAAACTGTCCAAGAGGGGGCCTGCTCTAGCACACTTGTGCTTCGCGGATGATATCATCTTGTTCGCGCAAGCATCTATGGCCAACATAAAGACCATTATTGATTGTTTCAAAGACTTCAAAGCTGCTTCAGGCCAGATGATTTCGGTTGAGAAAACGAGAATTTATTTTTCCACAGAAGTGAAGAACAGAGTACGTCGAGCTATCTGTAGATATAGTGGCTTCATTGAGACCTCTGATCTAGGGAAATATCTCAGGGTGCCACTGTTACATAAGCGGGTTAACAAGGATACTTACGGTGAAGTTCTCACTAAGGTGAACGACAAGATTGCCTCCTGGTCGGCCTGGTGCCTCTCTTTGGCGAGGAGAGTTTGCCTTGAGAAAGTGACGCTGACGGCGATGCCTACTTACTTAATGCAAATAGTTGTAGTGCCGGTAGGCTTATATGATCGGATTGATAGTACCATCCGTAGATTTATCTGGGGGGGAGGTAGGAAGGAGCGCCCCATGTCACTAGTAGCCTGGAAGAAGGTTGTCAGCAGCAAAGCGAATGGAGGTTTAGGAGTCAAGACCATGCGTGAATGGAATAGGGTCTTACTGGCGAAGAACACCTGGGATGTGGCGAGGAACAGACCCACAATTTTGTGTCAGCTGATGAGAAGTAAATATGATGCTTATAAGGAGGGGAGTAAGCTGAACCTTTCCAGACTAGCGAAGGCTACGTTGGAAGGTAAAGGCTTTATCACCCAAAATTCGTATATACAACTGGTGACGGGGAAGGACACAAACTTCTGGGATGATGTTTGGGTGAAAAGCCATGGGAAGCTACGTAACATAGCCACTAAAGTCATTCCAGATGATCTCCAGGACTTGCAGGTGAGGAGTGTGGTGCTTGACAATAATGGTTGGGATGTGCATTTCTTGAAGGAGTGGCTTCCTATGAGCTGTGTTAAAGACATCTTGCGTATTCTACCTCCTACGAAGCAGGCTGGGAAAGACAATATTGTCTGGAATCACACTGCCACATGCAAGTTCACAACTAGCTCAGCTTATAAAGCTTGTCGACAGGAGGCTGATCTTATGGTTAAAGGAGAATGGAGGACTATTTGGAATGCCCATATCCCAGCTAGGGTGAAGATGTTCATGTGGACCTTATCTCACAATGCGATCCTGACGAATAAAAGGAGAAAGGAGAGGATGTTGGCAGAGGACAGCAGGTGCAACATTTGTAAGACACAGGAAGAAGATAGTCTCCATGATGTGTGAGACTGTCAACATGCTACTGAATGCTGGAAGAATATTCTGGGGGATGGGATACCTCAAAATTTCTTTACTGAACCTAACCTCTAAGCCTGGATATGAGGGAACCTGAGGAACAAGCCAGTTTGAGACAGTTTCATGTTCGGATGCTAGAATATTTGAAAGAGTAGGAACGAATAGGTTATGGAGAACAAGCAGCCCAATCAGGAGCATACGACTAGGAAGGTAAATCTTGAGCTTCGTCTAAATCAGCTGGCTTGGCATAGAGAGGAGGATGAACAAGCTAAAGCACAACAGGAGTTTTGGGAACCTCTGATGGAAGGCTGGTTAAAAATAAATACAGATGCGGCTTGCCGGAAGAAAGGAAGCAGTTGTGCGTTTGTCGTGAGAGATTGTAGAGGAAGGTGGTTGATGGGAAAGGGAACCAAAATAGCTGCGAGGGATGCTATAGAAGCAGAAGTTCAAGCCATCATTATTGTGATGAAGGAGGCAGAGAAGTTAGGGTGGGAGAAGGTGATCATGGAATCGGACTGCAGGAGTGCTGTCCAGTTGCTTCATGGTGTAGAGGATGAAGCCCCACGCTTTACAGAAGTGCAGACTGAGTGCAGGAGGATGATGAGGTCGAATTGGATGCTTATTCATGTGAAGAGGGACCGTAACCAGCTGGTTGATGAGTTAGCTAGCTACCACCAAAAACAAAACCTTGGAGGAAGGTATTACACCTATCCCCCTGAATGCCTGTATGACAGGTTAGTTAGAGATTGTAATGGCAGTAGTACTGCCATGTTTAATTCTGTTCAAGACCTTATTTGTAGCAATAATTTTGTTGATTTGCTCGTAAGAGGAGGACGGGATGAATAAGAACACTCCTGACTTGCCCTAAAAAAAAGGTTTATAGAACTTAATTATTGTAATTAAGCTTATTTAATACATTAATCAAGGTTTAGGGCCTTACACTTCTAGCATAGATTAATAAATTATTGTTCTACTAAAGTGGTGATTATGCATTTTAGATCCTTAAATAAGATTTCACTGAGGTATTTGTGCATAAACGCTTCTATTGGTGAAATTATTGAACAAATTTTCACCAAACCCCAATAAATTCCACAATTTGAGCATCAAGGCCAAAAAGGATAGAAATGATACGAAAATATTGGGAAAGGGCCAAAAAAAGAATATGTCAAAGTTTTGATATGTTACAACACTCCACCCCTTAAAGATGATTTGATCCTCGAAATATAAAGCAAAGTGAGAAGGGTGAGTATGCAACATATCACCACTAAACTTCCTGGTTGTTTCCATTAAAATTCCACCTAAGCTTTTACTAACTTAAACTCCTTGTTTTTCAACTACTTAACTTGGGGAGTTCAGAATATTCTCAAGAAACTCCACATAGGTCAGTTTCTCATGGATCACCTAAAGGTTCCACTTTTATGATTTCTTTTTAAAATTTGTGGCTTACTAGAATTATATTCAATAGGATATCACATTATAATTATTATTCTTTTAATTGTGTTATGTAATATTTACTTTGTTTCCAAAGGAGTTATATTTCATTATCATACACAAAGTCCTATATATTCCTTATTTATCTCATTAAGATTTTTAGGGAAATTAGGGTTTACTCAATTATCTCAATATACTTGATTATTATCCTTAATAATTTGGATTTAGTCTCTATAATCAACCAATTAAATTATAACAGACTATTTTTAAGAAATAAGACATTTTATGTATTATTTCACAATTAATACAAATAATGTCACATTAATTACTTATATCTGTATTAAACATTATCACATTACCTTTTTTTTTACATTGATGTCATAATTAATCATTTTTTCATGTTTATTCACTTATGATTATTATTGATTATGAACATTTATGTGAATCAATTACTTCATATTCATATTGAAGACATTCCATGTTATTAATGATCAAGGTGATACATATTACAAATTGATTCACATTAAGTGACTAGTCGTGTGTGTATTAGATAACAAGGTAACATACAATGCATTTCATATTTATGACTTGATTAATATGTGATTGATGATTATATATATCATTTATGAGTATCAAAGTATGTTAACTGATTATGGCACCTAATGTCATTAATTTATCATGAAAGGCATTAACGATGTATATGTTAAGGTTAGGTGATTACAACTTAGGGTTCAGGTTAATATGATCACTATATTTTACTTAGCATGTATTAAGTCTAAGATTAGGTTACAATTATCTTAGTCGTCATTTCATTAGGGTTTATTAGTTTATGACATGGGAAACACCATGCATATCCATTAGGATTAATATGTGAGATACTCATATTATGTGCTTTAGGAATTCATTAGGGTTTGAACATATAAACTATTCAAACATGTGGTTCTATGGGTCATAAGGGAACTATATTGGATATCCATCCTCAGATAAGTCATTAACCTTGAAAGTCTAGTTCAACATGTTAGGGTCCCTAAAGATAAATCATATAGATATCTAAGGCTAATATTTCCTAAAAGCATGCTATTTTGAATAATTCATATCAGCTCAGACCAGGCCAGTATAATATGGATTCAGATGTCCCCGTAAACCAAGCTAGTGGTGCGGAGGAAAATCTTGCCAGCCCCCAAACCCTGATCCTTTCTAGATATCGTTGCTTTCAACTTCATGTCCTAGTAGCTGCCTGAAGGCCAAGCTAAACAACCTCCAGTTACTATGGTCACTTATGCATCTTTTAATTATAAGTATTTTAGGGATATATTCATCATTATTCTAATGTGAAACTATAGGATCTTAAATCAAATGTTCATCATCTATTGATCAACTATAGGGCAAACATGTTACTTAAAGGCAAGGCACGTATTCTAACTAGGGAGACAAAATTGAAATAGTCAGATTCCGAATACCATGGGCTTTGATACCATGCTGTAAAGGAGTGAAATCACCCCCTTACTAAAAATTTGAAGAATTGACATCCTTTCCAAACACTCTCAGAGGTATGATGGAATGGGCATAATTTTTCCAAATTTATTGAACATTGGTATACAAAAGACCATTAGAAAGCAGCGGAATAAAAAAAATAAATTACTATATTCAATTTCATAAAAGGTTTAAAACATATATCATAATATCCCATAAAGGTTTACATGTATGATACAATATAAGGATCTAAGTAGAGGGAAGTCTAAACTACTTCAAATTTGTCTCCAAGCAACATCTCCAAGAGCTAGGTCCATGTTGGAAGCTATGTTCTCCTTGATCATGTTCAATGCCTCGATCTAAACCTGGGTGGTTGGGAAATCACCCAGCAAGAGAGAGAAATACAAGATATGTGTCAAATAATTAACAAGAAGAAAAGATAAGGTAATAACATGAAAGTAAAGGCTAAGATTTCATCATAAGAAGAACAGAACAAGAGTATTAGGCTATATTCAAAAGAAACTTGCCATTAAAAATTATATTTAAAAGGATTGCATGTAAGATAATTATGTCTACCTAACTAAGTAGGCTTGAGGCACCTACCAGACCTATAACCTTAGGTGAGGGGAGTATAAGACATTCCCAGTCACCTACAATATTATGGGGAGAATAAGACATTCCCCAGGGCAATTATTTACATGCCCTTTGTGGGTGGTTGTGCATAAGTACTGCTACATTAAATTAAATAGAACATAAATACACATGCTAGAAAAAGTATCCATGGAAAGAATAATCATATGAATCAATAAACATGGCAGTGGGGTACCAAGACACAAGAATAATGTTCCAAAACTGATTTATGAGGCAAGTATAGCAAAAGATTCAAGAGTATATGAAATAGGGTTTAATAAGCCTCACTATAGAAAAAATAGGTTAAGGCACAATTATTCCCAACTTAAGGTATAAATGCACATACCTCTCTTACGGATATCAATTACTAACTTTCACCACTTTAATTGAGTCCAAGTTCCACTTTGCCTATTTTCAATGTATTAACATGTATTAAGTACACAGTGCACATTAATGTATAGAAACCCTAATTTCAAAACTTTTTATCAAAACTAATATTTAGATTTTGAAAATATTACCAATGAACTGATTAGGTTCTCCTAATGAAGAAAACATATTTTAATTTTAATTTTGGAGCTATGATGATTAAGATGTAATTTTTATGGATTTTATGCATGAAATTCATTTTACAAAAATCACCCTTCCTCAAAATACGAAATAAGACTTTAAAAATATTTTTATTAGATATATTTTAATTTTATAATTTCAAAACATATTTGTTTGTCAAATTTGGATAAGCAGATTAGAAGATATGAATGTTTCAATACTGACCAACAGGAAATTGCCACATCATCAAACCGATCGAGATAATTGAAGAGAGAGGGAGAGGGAGAAAAAACCATTTGATCCAAGATTAGGTTTAAAGTTTCATAAGTAACCAAACTAGAGCTTCTAGAGAAGGTAAAATACAAAGAAACCAAAACCCTAGAAGGACATGGTAAAAAGAGATGGTAATTATCGATTTTAATAATAGAAACATGAGTTTTAAGCATGTACTAAGTAATATATGAGAAGGGGGTTAAAAAAACTCACCTCTATGAAGGTAAGAAGGTCCAAACAGAAAGTATCCCAAGATTAGAAGGTCTATTTGCTCCAAGCCAAGCTCCTTTCTTGAGCAAAGATCACCTTCTCCACTTTAGAGGCGCAAACCCTAGCAAAAGAGCATGGAGATGAGATGTTTTAAGGGTTCTAGGTGGAGTTTTACCATGGACGATCATGGTTCTGACCTAGAATAAGGTTAGAGAAATACTAATATCATGAAAATAGGGAAGGAAAGGAGGATTCTTATTAGTTTTGGTCAAAATTACCAAGGAGGAGCTTAAGAAATCCTAAATAGAGAAATTGGGAACCCTAGGAGCCTTCTTCGCCAAGGTAGGCACCTTATTTTACCTTGAGACAAAATATTTGTGGCCAAACATAGAAGGGACGATGATCTAAGATGTGGGAAAGAGAAGGAGAGGATTTATTCTTGGATTGGGATGTGTGAAGGGGTAGGCATGGCTTTATAAAGAAGGGGGCAAGTATGAGGTGTCTATGGGACTTTCCATGTGTCCTTAGGCTAGGGCTTCATGGCCATGCAAGAGGATAGATCATAGACTCTTCTTGTATATAAAAGGTCGGTCCTAAAATCCCCTGGAGCCTTCTAGGCCATCCCCACCATCCTTCAAACAAAGAAATAACCCCATTGGTTGATAGCTTTTAAAAGATAAGCACATTTATAAAGAGGGTAATCCCTATAATGCCCTTTGAAAGTAACACCTTCAAACCAAGGTGAAACTAGGTACCCCATGGTTCAAAATCTCGATAATTGTAAGGAAATATATAAGGATTAAAATTCAGGTGATAATTTGCAAAGAAAACCTCCCGATTGGGTAAATTGCATAAAAGTCCAGAATGTACCTAAAATTGCATAACTTGCACAAACAACATCCAAATTGAACCAAATTTGAAACTTAGGCTCATTTTATGTTTTTAAATCGCATAAAAAAGTTAGATTAAGGTTTATAGCACATTAGTATGGTAATTAAGCTTATTTAATACATTAATCAAGGTTTAGGGCCTTACACTGCTAGCACAAATTAATAAACCATCAATCTACTAAAGTGGTTATTTTTTATTTTAGATCCTTAAATAAGATTTCACTGAGGTATTTGTGCATAAACCCTTCCATTGGTATAATTATTGAACAAATGTTCACCAAACCACTATACATTCCATAATTTAAGCGTTAAGGCCTAAAAGGATAGAAATGATACGAAAATATTGGGAAAGGGCCAAAAAATAATATGTCAAATTTTTGGTATGTTACAACAGTCCAAATGGAGGATGTGTGTAGACTATAGAAATATCAAGGAGTAGACTAATAAGGACCGCTATACTCTTCCATTTCTTGATCCAATTTTAGAGAGGTTGGCAGGGCAGAGTTTCTATTGCTTTCTTAATGGATACTCTAGGTACTTCCAGATTGTTGTTCATTCGACATACCAAGAAAAGACGACATTCACTTGCCCTAGTGGTACTTTTTATTACATGAGAATGCTATTTGAGCTATGTAATGCCCCTTCCACTATTCAGAGATGTGTAAGATCCATCTTCTCCAACTTGTTTGATTCATTACTTGAAGTATTCATGGATGTTTTTTCTATTTTTGGTAAGACCTTTGATGAGTGTCTGCTCCACTTAGCCGTCATTCTTGAGAGGTGCATCAAGGTTCACCTTGTTCTCTCTTAGGAAAAGATACACTTCATTGTTCTTGAAGGCATCGTTCTGGGTCACCGCATTTCAAAAGACGGTATTGAGGTTGACAGGGCCAAGGTGGGCCTCATTTCTACTCTCACCATTCCTTCTACCATAAGACAAGTTTGGTCTTTCTTGGGACATGTTTGTTTCTATTGTCATTTGACGTGTATTTTACTACGCGCTTAAACGCAAGTATACGCGTCGAGTAGTACAGGCCTTTGTGAGGCCCGAGTCGAACACAGGGATACGTGAATTGTTGGAGACTTCTACTAACTAATCGCAATCAGCTAGGCCGAATAACAAAGTAGGGTTTGTTGTTGAAATTAAAAGAAAATAAAAATGAAACAAAGAAAACAATAGATTAAAGGTTAATTTAATCAATTAAAAGGGATATCTTTAGGATGGCGGTTTCACCGCGGGTCAACATTGTATTAGATTTCATATAATTCCTCACACTTCTCTCTCTATCCGGGTAGTGGCCTGAATTGAGAATTACCCACTGTCGTGGTGTAATCCACTACTTAGATTTAGGTTGATTCCATCGTCATAGTAATCATTCCCCTAAACTAAGCGCATTAAGATCGGTCCCTCAGTTCCCACCATTAATTTTACAACTCCTTTGTCAAGGGTTTTATTAATTAATGTAGAATTCGTTTCTTTTCAACTGTTTATCCTTCTGTCGAAGTGATTAAGGGCATTAATTTATTATTATGGTGATCAAGCATAACAAAAGCAATAGAGAAAATGAATTTATACCACGGATATGAGAGGAAAATATGAATTATCAATATAAAATCATCATACAATGTATCCCCGGGCTACTCCCGGTCCTAAAGATTGAGGGTTTTAGCCTCTCATGTTCATCTTACACAAATACATGGTAGAAATTGGGGAATTCATAAGAAAAACGTGAAATAGATGGGAAAACCCCTGAACGGAGAAGAACCGGTGGATCCTTGGCGTAGAACACAAGCTTTCCCCGCCTGTCGGTGGTGGAAATTGTCTTCGGCAGCGTCCGAATCAACCGGGATGAGCTTCTCGGCCTCCGTTCTCCTTTCTCTCCTCCTCGGCACTCGTGCAATCCAAAAATGAGAGATGATCACGTCTGGGCGGCCGTCATTAGGTATAAGTCCCTAATTAGGTCGTCAAATAACAACAGCCGTCCGATCGAAATCAAAACACATCCAACGCATATCTGCCGGTGTCGATACCATCGACGCGGGTCGATGGTATCGACCCGGCGGATTAGCGGCAACTTTCCTTTCTTTTATTCTGAGCGCCTGCGGTGATCTCGATACCATCGACTTGGGTGTCGATGGTATCGACTCCTTTAGCGTCGGTTGTTGTCGTTTAGCGACGCTGTAGCTCTCCTTGTGTCGATGGCATCGACTTGCGTCGATGGTATCGACTTCATCCTCGCCAGCAGCCTGGAGACATCTCAATGCCATCGACTTGGGTGTCGATGGTATCGACTCTGTATTGCTCTTCTCGGCTGACAACCTGTGGCTTGGTCGATGGTATCGACATCCGTCGATGGTATCGACGGATGTAGATACTTGTTTTTCCTGAAATTGCACAACAAGACCAAATAAATCCACACGATTTATGATAAGATGATCAATAATGCTTAAAATAATGAAATAAAGGGGATCTGATATAAAATGATGGCAGAGACCAAATAAAGTGAATTATGCAATAATATCCATGAAAATGAGTAATTAAGGCACAAAACACATATGAAATCGGTCTATAAATGCGACTCAAAATCATCGCATCAAACTCCCCTAAGCTTAAACATTGCTCGCCCTCGAGCAACTAATCCTTAGAATAGAATTGCGAATGTCAACTAACAATCAAAACACCAACCCACCTCACAAATGACTCCCACTGGACGTTCTCAAACCGGCCTACCCTAATCACAGAACAGTAATTACCCTCCAGGCGACAATAACCATCAATAAAAGAAATTATCCTTCAAACTGATGAGCACTATCACATAAGGCAGTTAACATAATAAAATTTGCCGATTCAGCCATGGTGCATCTTGTGATCACCTACACTACGTTGCTCGCCCTAACTACCATCTACATGGAAGCAGTTCTCCTGATAAACATGAGTGAGGAAAAATCACGGTGGCCTACCAATCCGAGCAACGGGTGGATGGAATAGATGGTTCATGAAAGAATTTGGAAGTATTACACAGTTTCAAAATGCATATAACAAAATGCCCTAAATGATACAAATGCACATTAAGAATGCCCTACTGCCTAAAAGTGGGTGGAATGATGCATGCACTAACCTTCTACCTCACAATGAGATAGAAATCTACTTAAGCCACATCATGTACTCAGTTTCCTTGTTATGTAAGTGATATCATGTTCCTTTCTCCCACTTATTCCATTTCCTTCTAGATTCTCTTTTTTTTCATATTTTTTTTTCATATTTTTTTTCTTTTCCTCTTAGCCCACATATCCATAATTGCTTAGAGATACATGTGTTAGGCTATTTTCTTCATGATTGAAAATCTTTGTACTATTTCGAGGGTATGGGACAATTTAGATCACTTTTCAAGACACACTGAGGTACATGGTGTGCTTATGCATGAAAATCATAAAAGTTATGAGTGCAACTACATGACATGCACCTAAAGGTAAAATGCATGTATCACTATATATTATTTTTTTTTTCATTATTCTATGCAAAAACATGAAAATAACAATGCAAAACCTATCTACATGCCATGCACGCAAAAGAAATTGAAACTGCACTTTACTTCCAATTCTTGGGTGGATTATAGGAAATGGGGTGGAATGATCACAAGATTAAGTGACTGAACCTTAAAAGAAAATTATGTGTCCCTCCTTATTGACACGTGTAGTAGTTTAAAGGGTTCTTTCTCTTACATCTGATTAAGGTCTCATTACCATTTGATTAGGTTAGGCTCAAACAACCGTTACTATCCACTTTTCATGAGTCAATGGGGGTGTGGGTGTGACATATTGCTTCAAAGTTGACATAATCAATCATTTTCATAGAACAAGTTCCCCAAGGACAACCAAGTAAAGCTATCCAAATGACACAGAAAAATTTTCAATTCCCTTAAATTTCCCATGAAAACAGCGAGATGACAATTTATAAGACATCCACGATTACACTAGATAGATGTGGATCCTAAATAAAAACTTAAAATTGCAAAAGCAAATAACAAATAGAAACTAAAAACAACTAAAGAACAATAAAAGATAGAGCTGTTCCAGCCACCCCCCTAAGCTTGAATTCGACTATGACCTCATAGTCAAAAACCAACTTAAGGGTGGAACAGTGATACCCTGATCAATCTTGCGGAGGCGGTGGTGGGTATTGTGGTGCCGTAGGATCCCAAGACGGGTACTCCCCCTGGAAGCTTGGATCATATTGGGTCCTCGGCGGAGGCTGTGGATAACCTCCAAAGTAGTCTCGACTCCAGTAGTGGTCGAAGAAGGGGTCCTGCTGCGTCTCTATCCGCTGCAACCGGTTGTGCATTTGTTCTTGGTTGGTGAGGATGAGCCGCTCGTTCTCGAACATAGCCCTTTGATTATCAAGCAACCGGCCCGTTGTCTCATGGATGCCGGTATACAAAGTCATATGCTGGTGCTGCGTCTGCTGGATGTCCTGCAGCATGGTATACATCCCTTGCATGGAGTAGGGATCCGCAGCTGGCTGCTCTTGCTGTGGTGATGGCGGCGGGGGTTGAGATGATGAAGATGCACCCGGGTGCATCCTAGGACGCTTCCGTGGTGCCACGCGTGCTCGAAGAGGTGTGAAAGCCTCCTCGTCTTCCTCGGCCTCACCTTCTTGGTCTTCACCTCCGCCTTCTTCTTCCGAGGACTCGATGGCTATGATGGGCCATCGGAAATGCTGCTTGCCCTCGATGTGGAAGACGTCGTCCGGCAGGGATGCCTCCTGGTAAGCTTGGTTGACGTGGCAATGAACGTACGCCAACCCGTCCCGGATAAGAATGAGGTTTGAACGGTGCAAGTGTTGCACGTTCACCTTACTCCGCGTAGAAATCGGAGTCATGGACTGAAAGTTCAGCCCCAAGTAAAGCGCCAACCCGGTGACCAAACCACCAAAATGAATTGGAGCCTTCCTTGTGCTCCGCTTCACCGCCATGACGCGCTGTAACCAGAATGCTCCCCAGTTGCACTCTTGACGTTTCAGGAGGGCGTACAGAAAGAACAAGTCGCTCTCCTGCAACTTGCTCAAAGCAAGATCGCTCCGCCCGAAGAAGGTCAAGCTAAGCATCCTATGCAATACCCGGACGAACGGGTGCTCAAAATCAGCTACCGCGGCATTGTGGTAGCTCACGGTCTTCCCTGCCGGCACTGTAACTAGCTCGGCGAAGATTTTGTCGTAGTCGGTACGGGCGTCGGGGTGTCGGTGATCGTGGCGGCTGTGGTTCCAGTTAAAGATGGTGTTGAACTGCTTCAACGTGATGTTGTAATTGTTGTTGAAGAGTCGGAAGGACACCCTTCCCTGGATCCACGTCTGGTCCGATGGCACCACGTCATTTGGTACGACGCAGATATCAAGAGACGCCATGAACTCGGCCACCAGTTCCTTGTATGTGGGCCATTCGGCAAAGAACGGCTGCCCATCCGCATGACAGTCCATCTCATACATGCGACCGGTGTGCCGCGCTTGCCCGGCCAACACATAGGCCAAGTCGGCCTCGAATCCCAAGTCCCTGATCATTCCCCGGTCCACATACCGGGTGGCCTCGAACTTCCGCTTCATTATTTCCTCGTATACCTTCCTTACATCCATATTGGCATGAATGAGGCGTGGACGAGAGATGGAAGCGGTCGGAGGAGGAACAAACTCCTCGATCTCCCTGGGGTGTGCACTTGATGAAGATGCTCCACCCGTATGCACCATGATTGCGAGAAGAATGAGATTGAGAGAAAAGAGCTTGGTGAAGATGGAGAGAAATTCTCCGCTCGGTGAAGATCTTCTTCGATGACGCTTCTCCGCAGGTGTAGAGGGCTCGGGGGAGTGCTCGGCGCAATAGGAGATACTTGCTCTGAGGGTGTGATGTCATATGACGTTGCAAGTCCCCTTAAATAGACTTGATCGGCGCCCCTGTTGACCCGTCGATACCATCGACGCGGGTCGATGGTATCGACATGTCTCGCGGGTAGCCGCATCTGTCGCTGGTATTGACGGGTGACGTTGGCTGGATCGAGAAACCCGGATCGCTGACGTGTCGATACCATCGACATAAGTCGATGGTATCGACGCAGCACCCGGATCGCTGACGTGGATGTTGCGATCGTCGTCGATGTCTTCATGCGGATCGGTGACATGTCCGTCGATGCCATCGATGGGTGTCGATGGTATCGACTTGCTTTTATTGCGACACCTCCGTTTATTGCATTCAACCTGTGATGATGTCGATACCATCGACGAGGCCGTCGATGGTATCGAGTTGACTGAGCAAAATTCGTCTGAAAATATCCAGAGATCTCGATGGTATCGACTGGGTTGTCGATACCATCGACACTTTTATTGCGACCTGCCTGTGACCATGTCGATGCCATCGACGGGGCCGTCGATGGTATCGACGCAGTGCGATTTCTGCTGGTGTCAACCTGAACCCATGTTGATACCATCGACTGATGTGTCGATGGTATCGACCCTGCCTGTTCCTGCACATTTAACAAACGGATCAAGGTATCATTTTTAAACTAAAAAGTAAACAAAATAAAAGCAAACTACACCTAACATTAAACTATCCTAATGTACCAATGGTTGGGTTGCCTCCCAACAAGCGCCCTTCTTTAGCGTCTTAGGCTAGACATCGGTCCTTCTTTTCATTCATGTACAAGTGAAATGAGTTTAACCTCATTCACTTTCCTCTTATAGTTCTCACCAAAGTACAGCTTCAAGCGTTTCCCGTTCACCAAGAACGTGGCCTCTCCATCTCGCACGAGAATCGCTCCATGCGGTCTCACTCCTTCCACCTCGAAGGGTCCACTCCATCGGGATTTCAGTTTCCCGGGATGCAATTTGAGACGAGAGTTGAACAATAGGACACTGTCTCCTTTCTTGAACGTGCGCATCTCAATGTGGCGATCGTGGATCAGCTTTGTGCGCTCCTTATAAATGCGGGCATTCTCATATGCCGTCATACGTAGCTCATCCAATTCATTCAATTCAAACATTCTTTTCCTCCCGGCCTCGTCATAGCGCAAGTTCAACCTTCTTAGCGCCCAATGGGCCTTGTGCTCCAATTCTACCGGAAGATGGCACGCCCGGCCATACGCCAACCTAAAAGGTGTAGTGCCTATAGGTGTTTTGTATGCCGTTCGATAAGCCCAAAGTGCATCCGGTAGCAATGCACTCCAATTCTTCCGTGTAGATGCTACGGTCCTTTCTAAAATCTTCTTGATTTCCCTGTTTGATACCTCCACCTGTCCTTGCGTTTGTGGATGATATGGGGTGCCAATGTTGTGCTTGACCCCATATTTCTTCAAAAGTGAAGCAAATTTCTGATTTCGGAAGTGTGTGCCTCCGTCACTAATGATCATTCGAGGAATCCCGAACCTGCAGAAAATATTCTCTTTGACGAACCTGCACACTACATTCGAATCATTAGTCCTTGTGGGGATTGCCTCTACCCACTTCGACACATAATCCACCGCAAGCAAAATATAAAGATTTGAATTTGAGGACACAAAGGGTCCCATGAAGTCAATGCCCCATAAATCAAATACCTCGACTTCCTGAAACACATTCAGGGGCATTTCTTGTCTCCTTGAGATATTACCTGCACGCTGGCACGGGTCACACTGCTTAACAAAATCATAGGCATCCCGAAACAAAGTGGGCCAACAAAGGCCGCTCTCCAACACCTTAGCTGCTGTCCGTGAGCTAGCATGATGTCCTCCCGTAGGCGACGCATGACAATGATGTAGAACACTTTCATACTCTAACTCCGGCACGCACCTGCGAAGAATACCATCCCTGCATTGCTTCAACAATATTGGGTCATCCCAAAAATAGTATCTCAATGAATGGAAGAATTTCTTCTTCTCTTGATAAGACCAATCTTCTGGGATGATCCCGCAAGCCAGATAATTCACAATTTCTGCAAACCATGGTTCTTTAGAATCAATTTTTAAAAGTTGTTCGTCGGGAAAAGTCTCGGTAATGGGTATATGCAAACCTTGTTCATCCACCCTCTCTAACCTAGACAAGTGGTCAGCCACCACATTTTCAATTCCCGACTTGTCCTTGATTTCAATATCGAATTCTTGTAGGAGCAAAATCCACCTAATTAGTCTAGGCTTCGCATCCTTCTTCTCCATCAAATATTTTATTGCGGCGTGATCCGTCCACACCACCACCTTAGAACCCACTAAGTATTGCCGAAATTTCTCAAAAGCAAAAACAACAGCAAGTAACTCTTTTTCCGTGGTTGTGTAATTTAATTAAGCATCATTAAGTGTTTTTGAGGCGTAAAAAATCACAGTAGGCTTGTTATCTACCCTTTGCCCCAAAACAGCCCCCATAGCATAGTCAGACGCATCACACATCAACTCGAAAGGCTTTGTCCAATCCGGCGTTTGAACAACCGGAGCCGAAATCAGCTTTTCCTTCAAAACCTCGAATGCGTGAAGACATTTCTCATTGAAATCAAAAACTGTGTCTTTTTCCAACAATTCCGATAATGGCTTTGCGATTTTTGAAAAATCCTTAATAAAACGCCGATAAAACCCAGCGTGTCCTAAAAAGCTTCTCACCCCTTTTACAGAATTTGGTGGGGGTAGCTTAGAAATCACCTCAATTTTTACGGGGTCTACCTCTAGACCCTTGCTAGACACCTTGTGTCCTAGCACAATTCCTTCTGTCACCATCATGTGACATTTCTCCCAATTGAGGACCAAGTGTGTGTCCTCACACCGCTGCAACACCTTATCTAAATTATAAAGGCATTCATCAAAAGACGCTCCATAAACCGAGAAGTCGTCCATGAAGACTTCGAGACACCGCTCCACCATGTCAGAAAAAATGGCGAGCATGCAGCGTTGAAAAGTCGCCGGCGCATTGCATAAACCAAACGGCATACGGCGGTAGGCGAAAGTCCCATAGGGACATGTAAACGTAGACTTCTCTTGATCCAAAGGATCAATAGAAATCTGGTTGTACCCCGAGTAACCATCAAGGAAACAAAAATGCGACCGACTGGCTAAGCGTTCCAAAATCTGATCAATGAATGGCAATGGAAAATGATCTTTCAGAGTTGCGGCGTTCAGTCGGCGGTAATCAATGCATACACGCCACCCGGTTACCAATCGGGTGGTGACAGGTTCATTCAGAAGATTTGTAGTGACAGTGATTCCCCCCTTTTTAGGGACTACCTGTGTGGGACTCACCCACGTCGAATCAGATATGGCATAAATAATCCCTGCAACAAGCAACTTAATGACTTCCTTTTTTACAACCTCCATCATGCTTGGATTTAGACGTCTCTGAGGCTGTATGACTGACTTGGCTCCTTCCTCAAGCCGAATCTTATGTTGACAAAGTGTAGGGGAGATCCCCTTGATGTCCGCCACTGACCACCCAAAGGCTCCACGGTGGTTCTTGAGCACTATCAGTAGCTGCTCCTCCTCATCCGCACTCAAGTATGCAGAAACAATCACTGGCAACTTGTCCTCCTCGGCTAGAAAGACGTACTTCAAGTGCGGGGGCAATGGCTTTAACTCCAGATCAGGTGGGCAGATAAGGGATGACTGTAGCGGTGGGGGCAGTGTACCCAAATCTTCATAGTGCCTCGTGTAGAAACATGGAAACATTTGAAGCATTTTGGCGCACTCCTTGAGTGAAGTACTCCGCATCCAATCATAAGTGACATTAAGCAAACACGCCTCTAGAGGCAATTCCGGATATGCATCACAGACAGAAGTAATTATCACATCATCCTCCCACGAAGGTGGAATGTCCTCATTCTCATCATTTGGAAACCCGACAGCCTTGCATAAAGAGACCGCTTTCGTTTGCTCCATAAGGTCTACCGCCAAGGTCCCATTGTCTATCCTGCTCATCACATGGGCCATATCTAAAAATGGCTTCCCAAGACAAAGTGAGATATTGCTTTCCACATGCTTCACCATGTTGCACTGTGCCTTTGCTTTAGTAGATGTATTGCTGTTGGGCATGACCATCTCAAAGCGATCATCCGCAATGCCTAAGGTCAAGCGACCTCTCCCCATCTCCAAGATCATGTCAACTGTAGCTTGAAATGGGCGACCAAGAAGTAACTCATTGCCGTGTTCGTCCTGCATCTCCATCACAACAAAATCAGCGGGAAAAACAAAGCGGTCTACCTTTACCAAAACATCCTCACAAATTCCATATGGTTTCACCACAGAATTATCGGCCAATTGGATAGTCATATTGCTTGGCCTTGACTCCTTCAATCCAAGTTTCTTGAATGTAGAAAGGGGCATCAGATTGATGCTTGCCCTAGAATCACAAAGCGCTTCGCCAAATTTGAACTTCCCGATAAAGCATGAAATATTGAAACACCCGGGATCCTGTCGCTTTGGCGGCAAAGTGCCCATAATAAAAGCACTCACTTGCTCCTTTAATACCACAACCTCAGTGTCGGGTATCTTCCTCTTCTTGGTGATTACATCTTTGAGAAACTTTCCATAAGACGGAATTTGTTCAATTGCCTCTAACAAGGGAATATTCACAGATAACTTTCTAAAGCTGTCCAGAAATTTTTTAAACTGTGCATCCACCTTTCTTGCTTTTGCACTATTGGGGTAGGGAACCGGAACGGTATGTGCTCTTTGATGAGGTGGTGCATAGGGGGTTAATTTCTGTGGTTCCTCCTCAGTGGCCTGTCCTTCCTTACCATCTTCGGTTGTGTCATCGATTTGCTCTATGACTGGTGCAGGCTGCTCCTTAGCGGTTGCTTCTTCTACTGTGTCCTGCGGTGTGCTTGTGTCATCCGCCCTTGGATTAAGCACCTTCTTACCGCTCCTCAACAATATGGCCTTGGCCTGTTGGTTTCCCCCGGGAACATTGGTGTTCCCCGGAAAACCCGGATGTGCCGGCTTTTTCAAGCTTGCAATCTCCGCTGCCATCTGTGCCATGGAAGTCTCTATAGTCCGCATCTGAGCCCCGTGGCTCTGCAACGTCTGCCCGAACTGGTTCATGAATTCACCCTACTGCTTTATCTGCTGCCCAAAAGTGTTCATCAACTCTTGATTTTGCTTTATGACTTGATTGAGCAACTCCGTGCTCTTGTCCTCCGTGACCGGTGCAGGTTTGGCGTCCGGATCTTGCAGGAAGTTGTTTGGATCCTTCCATGAAAATTTCTTGTCCTTCCGCCATGAGTAATCGTTGTTCCTGTACCCTTGCTGTTGCCTCATATACTTGACCTGAGCCTCATCCTCGGACTCATTGTCTTCCTTCTGCAGCAACTTCTTTGCGAGAAGATCCATCTTCTCATTCAGCTCTCTCATTGCCTTTGACTCACTGGCAACTCTTGCTTGCTCAACTGGGCCTCTTTCTCTTTCTCCCCAAGATTGCTTTCGTGCCATATTCTTCAGTATTTCCCAGCATCTTGTATCAGTGTTATTTAGAAAGAATCCAGAGCCCGCCGAGTCCAAGTTGCTTCTATCATGCTCGGAGAGAGCAAAGTAGAAGATCTTCACTTGGGTTTCCTTGTCCAATCCATGATGTGGACATCTCCTCAACATGACTTGAAATCGCTCCCAAGTCTCAGAATAGGTTTCACCCGCCTGTTGGGTGAAATTGTGGATCTTTCGGATCATATCATTGGTCTTCTCAGGAGGGAAGAACCTCTCGAAGAAAACCTCCACCATGTGATCCCATGACTCAACAAACTCGTCGTCGAGGTTGTGGAGCCACTCTCTTGCTACTCCCGCCAAGGAACTGGGGAATAACTTGAGATAGAGCACATCCTGCGGAAAGCGATCTATCTTCACCATATCGCAGTTCTCCACAAACTGACTAATGTGTGCCACTGGATCTTCATTTTTCAGTCCGTGAAATGCATTGGATTTAACCAAGTTAATCAGTGCTGGGTCGATCTTGTATGTAGGTATGTTTAGCCCCTGTTTCTTTATAGGCCCTTTTGATGCAGAGGAAGAAGACGCCTTGATCTTCTCCCATATTGTCTGTGCTTCAGCCATTACTTCTTCTTGTTCTTGCTCAGATTCAGAATTTGTATCACTATGGTGTTCCTCCTCGTAGTAGCCCTCGTCCTCTGGTCCCGCAGATGGAACCTCAGGTGTGCGATTCACGTAGTCTCGACTACGTGTGTGCACCATGCAAAGTACCTGAAATATGGAAATAGGGGTTCAGTACAATGCTTTGAACGAGTTAACACAATTATACAGAAATAAAGGAATTTTTGAAATTGTTTTAAAATAAATAAAAAAAATGTGGCCTAGAATGGCCGCTCTTAGCACTCAAAGTGCCAATAATTCGCCGTATCCCCGGCAACGGCGCCAAAAACTTGACGTGTATTTTACTACGCGCTTAAACGCAAGTATACGCGTCGAGTAGTACAGGCCTTTGTGAGGCCCGAGTCGAACACAGGGATACGTGAATTGTTGGAGACTTCTACTAACTAATCGCAATCAGCTAAGCCGAATAACAAAGTAGGGTTTGTTGTTGAAATTAAAAGAAAATAAAAATGAAACAAAGAAAACAACCGATTAAAGGTTAATTTAATCAATTAAAAGGGATATCTTTAGGATGGCGGTTTCACCGCGGGTCAACATTGTATTAGATTTCATATAATTCCTCACACTTCTCTCTCTATCCGGGTAGTGGCCTGAATTGAGAATTACCCACTGTCGTGGTGTAATCCACTACTTAGATTTAGGTTGATTCCATCGTCATAGTAATCATTCCCCTAAACTAAGCGCATTAAGATCGGTCCCTCAGTTCCCACCATTAATTTTACAACTCCTTTGTCAAGGGTTTTATTAATTAATGTAGAATTTGTTTCTTTTCAACCGTTAATCCTTCTGTCGAAGTGATTAAGGGCATTAATTTATTATTATGGTGATCAAGCATAACAAAAGCAATAGAGAAAACGAATTTATACCACGGATATGAGAGGAAAATATGAATTATCAATATAAAATCATCATACAATGTATCCCCGGGCTACTCCCGGTCCTAAAGATTGAGGGTTTTAGCCTCTCATGTTCATCTTACACAAATACATGGTAGAAATTGGGGAATTCATAAGAAAAACGTGAAATAGATGGGAAAACCCCTGAACGGAGAAGAACCGGTGGATCCTTGGCGTAGAACACAAGCTTTCCCCGCCTGTCGGTGGTGGAAATTGTCTTCGGCAGCGTCCGAATCAACCGGGATGAGCTTCTCGGCCTCCGTTCTCCTTTCTCTCCTCCTCGGCACTCGTGCAATCCAAAAATGAGAGATGATCACGTCTGGGCGGCCGTCATTAGGTATAAGTCCCTAATTAGGTCGTCAAATAACAACAGCCGTCCGATCGAAATCAAAACACATCCAACGCATATCTGCCGGCGTCGATACCATCGACGCGGGTCGATGGTATCGACCCGGCGGATTAGCGGCAGCTTTCCTTTCTTTTATTCTGAGCGCCTGCGGTGATCTCGATACCATCGACTTGGGTGTCGATGGTATCGACTCCTTTAGCGTCGGTTGTTGTCGTTTAGCGACGCTGTAGCTCTCCTTGTGTCGATGGCATCGACTTGCGTCGATGGTATCGACTTCATCCTCGCCAGCAGCCTGGAGACATCTCGATGCCATCGACTTGGGTGTCGATGGTATCGACTCTGTATTGCTCTTCTCGGCTGACAACCTGTGGCTTGGTCGATGGTATCGACATCCGTCGATGGTATCGACGGATGTAGATACTTGTTTTTCCTGAAATTGCACAACAAGACCAAATAAATCCACACGATTTATGATAAGATGATCAATAATGCTTAAAATAATGAAATAAAGGGGATCTGATATAAAATGATGGCAGAGACCAAATAAAGTGAATTATGCAATAATATCCATGAAAATGAGTAATTAAGGCACAAAACACATATGAAATCGGTCTATAAATGCGACTCAAAATCATCGCATCATCATTTTATCAAGGATTTTAGCAAAATCTCAAGACCTCTCCGTCATTTGTTGGAAAAAGATGTTGACTTTCACTTTGATGACAAGTGTGTTGAAGCCTTCAACCATTTGAAGCATAAGCTCATTTCTGCTCCTATAATGCAGCCCCCGAATTTCTCCTTGCCATTTGAGATTATGACAGATGCATCAGACATGGCAGTGGGGGTTGTGTTGGGCCAAAGAGTTGGTTGGATTCCACACGCCATCTATTATGCTAGCAAGACTATAGAAAAAGCACAAAGGAACTACACGACTACAGAAAAAAGTTTCTAGAGGTGTTCTTTGTGCTTGACAAGTTTAGCTCATATCTTTTGCAAAACAAGGTAGTGATATACACAAACTATGCCGCATTGAATTATCTCATGGCAAAGAAAAACTCAAAACCAAGGTTGATCTGGTGGATTTTATTTCTTCAATAATTTGATATTGAGATTGTGGAAAAGAAGGGAATGGAAAATTTATCCGCCAACCATCTCTCCTGAATTGAAGCACCCTTTGATGATACAAGTCAAATTAAGGAAATAATGCCTCATGAACAACTTTTCCTACTCTCATTCACTAAAAGGCCATGGTATAAACATATAGCTAACTTCTTAGTTAGTGGAAGGTACCAAGCACATGGTCAAGGGAGGAAAGAAAAAGGCTTTTTGCTATGGTTAAAAATTATGTTTGGGATGACCCTCATATTTTCAAATATTGACCTGAACAACTCATTAGGAGATGTGTTCGGGAGAGTGAGTAGCAAGAGATCCTAACCATGTGCCACTCCAGAGTATGAGGATGTCATTTAGGCAGCAAATGCACAACTTCCAAGGTTCTCCAAAGTGGATTTTACTGGCCCACATTGTTCAAGGATGCTGATGATTTTTGCAAATGATGTTTGAAGTGCCAAAAGGTTGGCACTATCTCAAAGAGGGACATGATGCCTCTTATCACCCATTCTTGTGGTGGATTTGTTTGATGTGTGGGGAATTTATTTAATGGGTTTGTTCCCTCCCTCTTTCAGGTATGTGTACATCTTAGTGGTCACCGACTACGTGTCAAAGTGGATTGAAACTATTGCAACTGGAATCAATGATCACAAAGTGGTGTGTGATTTTGTGAACTATAATATCTTTAGCCAGTTTGGTGTTCCAAGAGCCATGATTAGTGATGGGGGAAGTCACTTCATCCATCACACTTTTGAAGGTTTATTAAAGAAACACAAAGTGAATCATCACGTGGATACTCCGTACCACCCTCAAATGAGTGGTCAGGTTGAGTTAGCCAATCTGGAGATAAATCTCATTCTAGAGAAGACGGTGAGATCGGACCGCAAGGATTGGTCATTACGTCTCAATGAGGCTTTATGGGCTTATAGGACTACATATATAGCCCTGATTAGCACCACACATTCAAGCTTATTTATAAAAAAAATCTACCATCTACTAGTTGATATGCAACATAAGTCATTGTGGGCTTTGAATGCCATGGATATGGATGGAGACACAACCGAGATTAAAAGAAAGTTGTAGCTGCATGAACTTGAGGAAATGAGGCATGAAGCCTATGAGTTGTACAAAAGCTACAAGGAGAGAACCAAGTTTCTTCACCACAAGTTGATCAAGAAGAACAATTTTGAGCCTGAGAAATGGGTGTGGTTATACAACTCTTGGATGAAGTTATTTCCCAGCAAGCTTTGGTCTAGATGGGAAGGACCTTATCTAGTCAAGAATGTGTACCTATCCAGAGATATTGTGATATGTGAAAACGATGGAGCAAGAGATTTACTGTGAATGGACATAGATTGAAACCAGTCATTGAAGTTGGACTTGATAGAGAAAATCAAAGTTTTGATATTGTCATGTTAGTTGAGAAACACCAGCTTGATGAGGATATGTGCTTGAATGCACATGAGATAGATATCTACTTCAAAGATGCTCTAAAGGTTCTGAAAGTATGATCAAGTTCAAGAGTCAAGAAGCCCAACTGAAGGCATAAAATTTAGTGTTAGTGGGATGCAATCCACCTAGGTTTGGGAACTTTTTCACCCAACCTTCACTTTTTTATACTTTTGCTTTCTTTTCCACCAAACACACACACACACACACTTGTGCTTGATAGTTTTTGTTTGAGTTTTGATTAGTTGCAGGTAATAGGTTTAAGACAGAGATAGAGAGGGCAAGGCATGGTTGTTGAAGTTGAAATGTGGCAAAGAATCAATTTTTTTGGCAAAGATATCAAAATTTTTGAATTTGAATTTATAAATTACTGAAAGAAGAACCACCATGGCCATGGTGACTCAAAACGACAGCGGTGATGGAATTGCAAAATCTAAAGAAAATTATAGAAACATCACCAAATTTGTGATGGTTTGGCCACGAATGTGGAGCTCAAAATGGATATGGCCCATGCTAGACAACACAGTTGTGGCCCACACCACGGCCGTGTTAACATGAAGGCAAGACAGTCGTGGAGATCACCATGGCCATGGTGATTTAAGTGCAAAACTTTGAACAAGTTATAGGAATGGAGATGCTTTTGTGCATGTACGACCATGACCATGGTGACCACTACAGCCAAGGAAGGAGGAGCATACCACGATTGTGGTGAGGGTCCATCACAACCATCTCCACCACCCACCACGACTGTGGCACCCACCACATCCAATATTCCAAACCCCCACCACAGTTGTAACGTGACCTGAACCCACCTATTTTTCACTTAAACCCCATGAAACACCATGAACCCATTCACTTCCTAACTCATTTGCTTGACTCCCCCTTGGCCATGGCCACATGATCCGCCTCCAACACCTCCAATCTTGAATCTCTAGCCCAAATCCTCCAACAAATCAACCTCCAATCACTTTCTACACCTACACTACCTCTCCCTCTACTATTTCCACCCCAAAATCTCCACCAATCGAGCCATCATCTCCATTTTCATTCTCTACCTAACCTACAGTAGACCCACACAAAACCTCACAAAAATCCACCAATTTTCTCCCAAAAACTTCAACCAATCCATCCTCCATCGTCCAAGAAACCATCCTAGCCTATTTCACCCATCACTCAACCTCCATTCCGCCTCGTCCATAAAAATCTAAAAATAACAGCCATACCACCACCACCATATCCACACAATGAAGGGAATTACCAAGGCTATGAAGAAGGGGTCTCAAAAGAGCCTAGAGGTGATCACTGGAGGCAAGGTGCGCACCGAGAGACCCTCTTCCCAAGTATCCATGCAATGCCACACTCCATCAACATCAAACTCCATTTCCCAAATGATCCATCACTTGGCATCTATGAGTGCATCCCGCACCCAGTCATCAGATAACCACCACATCATGAATGAGACATATAAGGAGGAGGAGGAGGAGGAGGAGAACCTCGATGATATGATTGACGAGGTTGACTTAGAGATCACAACCCGCCAAAAGTGGGGCAAGGGGGCTATATTCCCATCTTCATCAAGACTACCACCAAGAACAATGCCAACACAACACTCTAACACCTCATTGGGGGAGAGACCACATCAACAATCACAAGGAAGGTGGCAATTGATGATTGAAGAGGAAGATCACCCACAACGATACCCTGAGCAACATGTACTGCTAAATCTTGACACAAGCTTGGGGTCAAGATCCTACCGGGTTGGGGAAGATGATGATGACACCGCTGAGGAGGAGATGGATTCTAAGCCAGAGGAAACTTTCAATAAGGCTCCTGAGGGAACTTCATATTGTAGAGGTCAGAGGAAGATGAAGATCACACCTATCTACCAAGAGTGCATGTCAAGGAGAGTTATCTGCATAACATATGGGTGAGATAAGGTAATCGCAGACATGGGCATTAAAATATATGTGGTAAGGAAGAGAAGAAGATCTATTTGTGGAAAGTGCTCTTCACTACACAAACCACATACGTGGAGTTAACTCAGCAATTCGTTGCCACACTAGAGAAGGTCAAAGTGAAAGGGGATGAAGCCATCAAGTTTGTAATGTTCAACAGAGTACACACGTTGACTGCTTCTAAGATAAACTGCATCTTTGCAAAAGATCTTGAAGAAGACAACAAAATGAAGGATGGCTTAACTCTGAGAGAAACTGACTTAGACTACAGTTGCTTCGGGAACAAGTTGACAATGCAGCCGACATACACTATTGTCAAATAAAAAACCATGCACATAAGTAATCTGTTGTTCAAATATGTGCAAAGAGTCATCTCCAATATGATTGTAGGGAGGTATGACAATCATGACAACATTTCACAAAAGGACCTCTTTGTTCTACATGCTATAAATGAGAAACTACACATCAACTTAGTGTCGCTCTGGATAGACCACATGAGGATAATTCCCTTCAAAAGCAAGACTCCATTTTTTATGGGAGGGATTGTGACCTCGATTGCTATATCCCGAGGTTTTAATGTTACCAGACTTAAAGAGGCTGAAGGAACTCAATTTGTTTATTTAAAGTACCTCGTGCGCTCTCAAATGATCACAATAAAAAATAAGAGGGTGATTTATAATGTAAATATCGTATCACCACAAAGTGTTCTCGAGCTTCCCTATAATGCCTTCCCACTTCTCTCCTCCTTGGCCCTTTTACCTTACTACATGACAAGCTGAATTAATGGGAGCAAGCCAACCCCCGAGAAAACTTCAATCCAACTATTGTACAAGAATAAGTGGCAGAATAAAATGCACAACAACAAGAAGAAGAGGGAGGAGAGCGAATAAGACAACCCTGAAGGGTGATAATAAGGGATGAGGCAACATCCCAGCTATGAAAACCTTCAATGAATGCTTATGATATGTCATCCATCCATGCACAACTTGAAGGCATCCAAAAGACAGAACAAGACATGCAGTTCATCCAACAATATATGTGGTAAGACCAACAACAAATGCATCAATAGGTCAACCACTTGTACCATTAACACTATGTGCATGCACAGTGAAACCTCAAATGGGGTGAAGACTTTTGGGGTGGAATTTTAGGATATCAGGAGACCTACCCCCCTAGGACGCATATTGGGCCATTATTACTAGTTCCCTCCAACCTGTCCAAGACCTCCACCTCCTCAGCAGCATCAGCTGAAGCAACCTGATCAGCCACAAAAGGGAACCCTGCCCTTTGATTCTCAACACTAGCCGTGATCCTCAGCCTACTATCCCTAAACTTGAGTTTCATGCTAAGGACAACATGATTTAGAAATTGGGGGGGGGGTAGGGTGGTATGCACCACCCTATCTTTATCTCTCATTTTTGTTTGCACCTGTCGTACCTGATTTTTGGAATTTCTTGATTTCACTCTTGTTAGTGTAGATTTCTTCTTGTTAGCATTAATCCATACATGCAGTTTTAATTCATGCATTTTGCATAATTTTTCAAAAAAATTGCTCTTCCATGTCATGCATTGCATTCTCATGTAGATTTTGGTAATTTTTTTGTGTTTTAATTAGGAATTGTTGTTTTATACTTTAAAATTACCTAAAATATAGGTTTAGATGTGATTGATTACAAATTAGCACCATTTTGGACAATTTTGCCCAAATTTAGATGTTCTTGCCTAAATGCATGTTTTAAATCTCAAAATTTTGAAATGAAAAAGTTGATCTTTAACAAATTCATGGCACATTTTTAGAGTTTATTTCGATATGGTCTTAATTGTTGACTTTTTACATGTGTATCACCTATCTCAAGTTTGTGAATGCCTTGGTTGAATTGTGAATTGAACAAGCTATGAACGCTTAGAGCCTATGGAACCGTAGGAAATAAATGTGAATCTCATGATCTTATCATTTGGTGTGATATCATTTGATGAAGTATTGGATTGGTTTTCATGTAGGAGATTTATGTTGACTACACCAATGACCCCTCTTTGACCCCACTCTTCTTCCATCATCTTCATATCTGTCTACCTCATGAAAGGATGCCTTAGTGCACATATTTAGCCTTGGCCACCTCCATAAGCTTGGGGTGGCCATATCTACATCTCCCTACTTCACTCTATTCACCATATGCCCTACCTACACCAAGGGAAAAAAAGATTCTCCTGTTTAAGAGCATTTAAATAAAGAAAAGATGAGTGTTCAAAAACACTCCAATCTCTTACCACAATCATTTGTTCCTTTTTCAGACCATTGAGCTAGAAAAGATCAAATCTAGCTCACTTCACCCTTTTTACAACCATGTGGGTCATTTGGTGTGGTTTAAGATTGAATGCACAAAAGTGAAACAACACTCGTAATCATCACTAAGTAACGTCAACATGAAACGGTTTACCTGAAATTTCATGAAGGACACATCGAAAGCTTGTGTGTTCTATGCTCTATATTTGAAGTTTGTATGCTCAATGCTCTTTTCATGATTGGTTTGTGAAAGTGGAGAGGAGAGAGGTGGAACACATTCACTTAGTCACTTGTAAGACCATTTAGTCAATAATATTATGTTGCAATGCATTTTATCATTCTTGTTTAATTAAAAGAAATTGAAGAGAGAGATTAAGTTGGATCATACTTGAGGACAAGTATGTTTTAAGTTTGGGGTGGTGATGCAACCTTATTTTAGGGATTCATCCTGTGCCTTCTTGTATGATAATAAAATCTGAATATTATAATTTAGAAGTTGTTCCCCTCAATATGATCTTTTATGATAAATGCACTTATGCCCCCTTTTGTGTGTACTTCAGGACACTTATGAATGAATTGATGCATGGGAGAGAGGTGAAGAACGTTTATGGGGTTTTACACCCCAAGAGAGGACCTATCTATTCCCTGAGCTTTCCTTGGATGCATAAGAGCAATTCAAAGGAAAAGGAGGCTATATGAAGAAGATGAAGTAGAGATCAGCACCAAGAAGCCCCAAAATGGCTGTGGTACATCACCATAGTCATGGGAATTATGATCCAAAATTCATAGGGAGGTTGCTCAATTTACACATGAATAACCATGTCCGTGGTCATCACAACGGCCGTGTTCACTAAAGACCCCATGACCGTGGCCCCCAGAACAGTCATGGCTAGTGCTTCCCGCCTTACACATGGTTAGCAAGATGACCGTGGTGATTTATGCATAAAGGTCCCCAAAATCATCAGGGAATTAGTCCAATTTAAACGTGAATGACTATGGCCGTGGTCATCACCATGACTGTAGCCCTTGATGGCCACCTCACTCGTGGTTCTCACCACGCCCGTGGTAAGATGAAGACACAATGAACTCAAAGAGGCCTCGCTTGTGGCCCCCTCCTACAACACAACCATGGTACCCCACGGCCATGGTACCCTCTACCCACCACGACGTTGGAACCCCATCATGGTCGTGGCCACCATACACACTTATCATTTCAACTCCACTTTCCACCTTGGCCATTTCACTGCCAACGACAGTGCCATGCAACCCCCATAACGACTGTGACACTTCAGCACGGCCGTGGTGACCACCTAAATTGTAAAGATTGGGATCCCAGAGGGGAACCATTGCCTACTAAAAATTTGAACAATAGAACCTCCAGTCAAAACACACCTAAAAGATATATTGGAGTGGGTATAAAATTTTCAAATCTTATTTATGGTATACAAAACAACCAAAGTGTAGCAGTGGAATAAAAATATTGACTATATTTAATTTCTCATAAGGTTACAAAAGAACATCTTAAACTTACATGTAAAGCTACATCATAAGGATCCATGTAGAGGGAAATATAAACCACATCAAGATTGTCTCCAAGCTTTAACATCTTAGGCTAGGTCCATAACTTTATGCCATGTCCTCCACATCCTTCACTTAGGGTTGGAAGCATATACCAGCAAGAAGAGAAAAATAAATGACATCAACAAAGGCTGGTATGCGCATACTAAAAGTAAACTGAGAAATATATGGAGTAAAGGACATAAAAGTAAATAGAAACTTCCCATAGAAAATAAAAGTATCTCCCAAGTAGGTATCAAGAGAAAAGAATCACAATAAAACAATACTTTCCATTAAAACAATACAAAAGATTGTATCATATATACATCCACTACCATTGTGGGAAATGAAGTACAATAAGAGAGAGTAGGACACATACCCCACAATCATCATCAATATCCTACATGCATGTGAGATAAGCATAGCCCTAGAACAATATAAAGACAATGGTGTCCAAGCCTCATAAACTTGAAACCTGATAGAGAATGGCACAACCAAACTTCCAACATATAAAAATGTGGGCCAAACCCCATAAATTGTAAACCCGAATATGGGGCACATAATCTCCATCCCAAAAGCATAAAGGGCACATAACCCAAAACCAATACAATTACACTACTCTAGTGCTACTTAATCACACAACATGTTAAATTTAGAGGCAAGTAGAAAGTATAGTCAGATTATACCAACTAGTCACCACATAAGTGACCAACATATACATCCACCTCATAAGTGGGCAAAAGACATTACATGTAATCATATTGAGTTCCATCATGTACAAAACATATGAAAAGAGTCCAAAAGAATATCCATGATCACATGATCAATAACAAATAAGGTAGTTCACATGAACCATGATTTTCAAAAGAAAAGACATTGTGTATAGGCTAATGTCCATAGGACCAAGAGAAAGAAGAATATAGGTGATTGCTCAACATATAATAATAGGGGATGTAAAAATACCTTAATGACGTGTGTATTAGGTTAGGTTCCACACCCTAGATCCAAATAAAATATCTCTCCACCTAATTTCATATTAGATGCAAATCATTAATTGATGATTATATTACAACCCAAGAAAATCACATTTTTTAAAAACTCAAATTCAAATATGAAAACATCACCAAGTGATTCATTCTATTCTCTTGATTAAGAAAATATATCTTTTTATCCTGTTTGGAGTTTATATGATTAAGTCACATTTATTATGAGTTTTATACATGTATTTTATTCTTCAAAATTCATCCTTCAAAAAACTTTGAAATCAGACTCTGAACGTATTTTTATTTGATAAAGAATATTTTTCCATTTCTAAAAAATATTTATTTATAATTTTTAGACCAATAGATTAAAAGATATGAATTTTTTAAGATGAACCAATCACAAAATTAGAAAACTGCCAAATCAGTAGGGAATTTGTGAGAGAGGAAGAGAGGTCGGATATGCAAGGAGAAACTTATCCGAGAGTTTGGATAAAAACTTCTTTTTTCATTTGTTTGTTAAAATAACTAACTGATCATGAAGAAAAAGTGCCAGGGTTGTTTACCTGAGGTCCAATTATGTTCTGAAAAATAAACATGACGTCGGGGAGTGGTGCCGCAAACTCAAACTAAGAACCACGTTCGGATGTTGGGTGAAATGAAGATGCAAAGAGAAATCAAAGAATGACCATCAGCAACCACATGCTCAAGAAAGGATAAAATTGAGATGATAAGAGGTTTATAAAAGAACCGAAGAAGACTGGGGTAGAGGTATTTATAAGTGGGGTTGTGTGAGAAGTTATTTCAGAAGACATGAAGAAAAAGTTTAGACGTTTCTTGAATTATCCACTCTAGGCTAAGAATATGGTATGGTTAGATGCAGAATTACATTTTTAATCTAATGCAAGTTATTTTGTGAAATTTTATTAAGAAATGAGGATGTTATGCCCAAAATACCAGAACTTGGTTCGCGGTTACTATTTATGCAGGCTGGTGTTTCCTAATCTGAATTTTGTAAAGTGTTGATTAAATTTTTTTACTTTTTATCTCTCTATAATTGAAGGTACAAACAAGGTCCAAATTAAATAAAATGTTATACCTAGCCTAATTAGGACACGTAGAATCTGATTTTGGCATTAGTTTTCCCTTTTGGAGACTTTTGATATTTTATTTAATTCTTTTAATGTATATCACTTTTTCACTTTCCTAATGTGTTAGAGACGTATAAAATTATCCAAAATTGATGAAACTTCACCCATAAGTAATTTTACAAGAATTAGACATAAATTTTCTATTATTTCCATTTTTTACATCATTTATTACTTTAATTGATATTTTGAAGTTTCTACTCACTTTCTCTTTTCTGATTTCACCTTTTAATCAAACATCTTCCAAATTGGATGAAAAATCACCCAAATGCTACATTTATTATGTAGATTATGAATCTAACATTATTTTCCTCTTTTTGAGTCATTTATTATTTTATTTGATATTTTGGGGAAAATATAAATCTTCTCTTTCCAAATTGAATAAGATTAATTATTATTATGTGAATAATGTGAAACTTGACTCGCAAGGTAATTGGGATCCAAGGAATAAGATTTTTAACTTATATTCCACTTTTGGGATTAGTTTTCATGAGTATTGTCATAATTAATATTTTTGGCCATTAACATCACCTTATAACTTAGGTTATCATATTATCATTATTTATCATCCATTTATTTTAAAATTATCACCAAAAGGATTATGTGTGATTATATAATTCTTGTGACATATTTCATGTGTCAATTATTGTCCTAAGACTAATGTGAGAATATTAGGTTCATGCATTAGATTATAAAGGTTATACTATGCATATTTTACTCTAACCTTGTTTGATTAAGTCCAAAAGGTCAAACTTCTAGGGTAGGGTTCAAGATCCGACATATTACAACACTCCACCTCTTAAAAGGATTTTGTCCTCAATATCTATTGATACAAACATCAACAACCAACTACTGCCCACCCCTTAAAAGGCTCAACCTAACAAGTCAACTAAACAATCATCAAGGTAATAGGGCTACCCACATATCTATTAGTTGTGAATGTTTTAGAGAATTATGTTGTTCATGTATCCAACTAATAGTCACACCATATAGGGTTGAGTTTTAGGTCCTTGTGTCTCTATCCTAAAAACCCTACATAAACAACCAAAAGTCATACGGTAGGTTAACTACACCTTTATATCAATCCTAGTCACAACTCCAAAGTCAAAACTAGGATTATCACAAGGTTTAGAGTTTCACTACCAAAAACATCTCACTTTATTGTGACTTAGTTTAGGAAAACTTCTATGAAATCCATAAAATTTTGTGCATATAATAGTATAATTGAAAAAATATTTTTCTTTGAAAAATCATGCGTTATAAAACAATGATCAACTCAAAATCAATGAGGAAACCAAGTCACAAATTATCCATAACAAGGTCTTCTTAACCTACTACTTACAATTGTATCCTCAATCACAACTCATAGCAGCAAGAGTTATAAATCATCATCCTTCTATATGGTTAGGTAAGATCATCAAACCCCATCAGACTATGATTCACTAAACATCACCTCAAAGAAAAACTTAGGCAACATCTAGGAAAAACATCTCACCTAGAGGTCACTATCCATGTCAAGGGTTCTAATAAGGGAGACAAAATTGAAATAGTCATATTCTAAGTACTTTGGGCTCTGATACCATGCTGTAAAGAGTGGCATCCCAGAGGGGAACCACTCCCCACTAAAAAGTTGAATAATAGAACCTCCAGTCCAAACACACCTAAAGATATGTTGGAGTGGGTGTAAAATTTTAAATTTTATTTATGGTATACAAAACAACCAAAATGTAGCAGCACAATAAAAACTTTGACTATATTCAATTTCTCATAAGGTTACAAAAGAACATCTTAAACTTACATGTAAAGGTACATGATAAGTATCCATGTAGAGGGAAATCAAAACCTAATCAAGATTGTCTCCCATATTTAACTCCTTAAGATTGGTCCATAACTTTATGCCATGTCCTCCACATCCTTCACCTAGGGTTGTAAGCATACCCCAGCAAGAAGAGAAAAATAGATGACATCAGCAAATGTTGGTATGTGCATACTAAAAGTAAATTGAGCAATATATGTAGTAAAGGACATCAATGTAAATAGAATCTTCCCATAGAAAAGAAAAACACCACCCAAGTGGGAATCAAGAGAAAAGAATCACAATAAAATGATACTTGCCATTAAAACAACATAAAAGATTGTAAGGTATATACATCCACTACCATGGTGGAAAATGAAGAACAATAAGAGAAAGTAGGGCACACACCCCACAATCATCATCGATATCTTGCATGAATGTGAGATAAGCATAGAACTAGAACAATATAAAGACAATGATGGCCAAGCCTCCTAAACTTGAAACCTAATAGAGAATGGCACATAACCAAACTCTAAATATATAAAAATGTGGGCCAAACCTCATAAATTTGAAACCCGGGTATTGGGCACATAACCTCCATTCCAAAAGCATAAAGGGAACATAACCAAAAATCAAAGCAATTACACTACTCTAGTTCTATGGAATCACAAAGCATGTTAAATTTAGAGGCAAGTAGAAAGTATAGTTAGATTATACCAACTAGTCACCACATAAGTGACCAACATATATATCCACCTCATAAGTGGGAAAAAGACATCACATGTCATCATATAGAGTTCCATCATGAATGAAACATATGAAAAGAGACCAAAAGAATATCCATGATCACATGATCAATAACAAATAAGGTAGTTCATATGAATCATGATTTTCAAAAGAAAAGACATTGTGTATTAGGCTAATGACCAAGATAAAGAAGAATATAGGTGATTACTCAACATAGAATAATAGGGGATGCAAACATACCTTAATGACGTGTGTATTAGGTTAAGGTCCACACCCTAGATTCAAATAGAATATCTCATCACCTAATTTCATATTAGATAAAAATCATTAGTTGATGATTATATTGCAACCCAAAAAATCACCTTTTTATTAAATTCGAATTGAAATCTCAAAACATCACCAAACAATTCATTATATTCTCTTGATTAAGAAAACATATCTTTTTACCCAATTTGGATTTTATATGATTAAGTTACATTTATTATGATTTTTATACATGTATTTTATTCTCCAAAATTCATCATTCAAAAAACATTAAAATCAGACTCAGAAAGTATTTTGATTAGATAAAAAATATTTTTTCAATTCCAAAATATATTTATTTATAATTTTTGGACTAGTAGATTAAAAGATATAAATTTTTTAAGATGAACCAATCAAAAAATTAGAAAAGTGCCAAATCAGTAGGGAATTTGTGAGAGAGGAAGAGAGGTCGAATATCCAAGGAGATACTTATCTGAGAGTTTGGGGAAAAACTTTGTTCTTAGTTCATTCGTGAAACTAACTGATCATGAAGAACAAGTGCCAGGGTTGTTTACTTGAGGTCACAGTATGCTCCGAAAAATAAACATGATGTCTGGGAGCGGTGCCGCAAACTCAAACTAAGAACCATGTTCAGCTTTTGGGTGAAACAACAATGCATGGAGAAATTAGAGCACGGCCACCAACAGCCACACACTCAAGAAAGAATGAAATTAAGATGAGAGAAGGTTCATAAAACAACCAAAGAAGATCGGGGTAGAGGTATTTATAAGTGGGGGTGTGTGAGAAGTTGTTTCAAAAGACTTGAAGAAAAAGTTTAGGCGGTTCTCTAATTCTCTACGTTAGGATACTAATATCATAGAGATAGTTGTGGAATTGAATTTTCAATCCAATGCAAGTTATTTTGTAAAATTTCATTTAGAAACGAGGAAGTTATGCCCAAAATACCAGACCTTGGTCTGCGGTTACTGTTTATGTGGGCCGATGTTTCATAATCCGAATTTTGTAGTGTTGATTAAATTATTTTTCCTTTTTCTCTCTCTTCATATGAAGGTACAAACAAGGTCCAAATTAAATAGAATTTTATACCTAGCCTAATTAGGACATGTAGAATCTGATTTTAGTAATAGTTTTCCCTTTTTAAGACTTTTGTTATTTTATTTACTTCTTTTAAAATATATCACTTTTCTCTTTTCTAATGCATTAGAGACGTATAATATCATCCAAAATTGATGAAACTTCACCCACAAGTCATTGTAATTGAATTAGATAGGAATTTTCCATTATTTCCCTTTTTATGTTGTTTATTATTTTAAATAATATTGTGAAGGTTCTACTCACTTTCTCTCTCCTGATTTCACCTTTTAATCAAACATCTTCCAAATTAGATGAAAATTCACCCAAAGGCTATATTTATTATGTAGATTATGAATCCAAGATTGTTTCCTCTTTTAGAGTCATTTATTATTTTATTTAATATTTTGGAGAAATATAGATCTTCTCTTTCCAAATTGAATTAGATTAGTTATTATTATGTGAATAATGTAAAACTTGACTCCCAAGGTAATTGGGATCGTAGGAATAAGATTTTTAGCTTAGATTCCACTTTTGGGATTCCTTTTCATAAGTTTTGTCATAATTAATATTTTTGGCCATTAAAATCACATTATTACATAGGTTACCATATTATCATTATTTCTCATCCATTTATGTTAACATTATCACCAAAAGGTTTATATGTGATTGTATAATTCATTTGACATATTTTATGTGTCCATTATTGACCTAAGACTAATGTGAGAACATTAGGTTCATGCATTAGCTTATAAGGGTTATACTATGCATCTCGTACTCTGACCTTGTTCGATTAAGTCCAAAAGGTCAAAATTCTAGGGTAGGGTTCAAGATTCAGTATGTTACATAAACCTATCCATTTTCACCACTGATTTTCCCACTTTGCCCCTACTTACCCTTTTTCTTACCCACATCCTATATATACATAGGTGGAAGCCACAACACAAATGTTAGCCTACCTCAGATGCCATTACTCCCTTCCACCTACTCTAAAGCTCATTCTTCTCCCTCCTTACTTTCAAGTCCTCCACCCACCATTTCCACCTCATTTCTACCATAGAAACAAAGTTTTCTACCATAATCCCCTTCATTTCCATGCCCTTCACCCACCTTGTAGGAGGGAGGTCGTCCTACAATAGCTAGGAGGTGAAGAAGAACCTACTTCGAGCTCCATGGAGTCCTATCCCCTTCTCATTTCTTTTATCTTTTCTTTGAGCATTTCTAGATAAGCCCCTAGTGGTGGGTTGTTAAGTGTTTTGATACCATGTTGGGGGAAAATAACTTGTAATGAACATAATTTCATTCTATGATGATCAGCTCTTGCTTCTATCTCATTTCCCATTATCTTGCATGTAGTTTGTGCTTTTAAACATAAATTTCCTATTTTGTGATGCTTAATGACACTTTGCTTCTAGGGGAAATTAGAATGTATATGTAAATCTTAGAAATGGCTCCTAGGTCCAAATAGTGGATCCCTAGCTATCCCCCTTTGTTCCTACAATCCTCTCCATTCTTCTACTAGTGAGTGTGAGATCTAAGTAAGTAGTGTAAGTGTGATTGGTGCGATTCCCTAGAGCATCCTAAAGGCTAGATGGCAAGTGACATGAGGTGAAATACCCTCATCTCTTCTTCCATTTCTACCATTGGCTCTCAATTTCCCTAATACCACTTACCCTAGAAACCTAAACTTGCCAAGACCTAATAGAATTACACCTAACTCTATTTCTCCAACTAGTAGTACCTAGTATATTCTAATAGCACTTGCCTTGTTGTTTGGTTTGGTAATCTATATTGAAATGTGAGATTTTCATTTTATGTTGACCTTCCCCCAACTAATATCAAGTTACATTCCCAAACGTCCCACCTATCCATCCTATTGATTAAAAACCACCTTTGCCCTCTTAGATTGTTAATGCTAGTGTAGTTAATTTCCTTTGTTAATTCTTATCCAATTGCATAGTTCTAGATAGTTAATTATTGCTCAACTAGTTAGGGCTCCTTTGAGCTTGCTTGGGTTAATTTGGCTAATTAGTGATAGCTTAGCCTATATATTGCCTAATTATTTAGCCCAGTTCTTAATTGCTAATTGCTTTGCTAGAGTAGTGTAGATCATCTTGCTCTTGTTTAGTTGATTTCTTAATCTAGTTTCTTAGAGTTAACTTGCTTAGAGTGATCTAGGTTTTTTTTCAACTTAGTTCCTTTCTTGTTCTAGTTCCTTTCTTGTTCCTTTACTTGCCTGCTTGCTTAGTGTAATTAAACCAAACCCTTTTCAAACCCTCAACTAATATCTACTCTAGGCACATAGCCAACACAAACTTAGATCTAGTGCCTCCTCTCTCCATGAGGATCCACCCTAATGTTACCACTAGCCTATACTACATCATGATCCCATGCGCTTGTGGGAAGGTGTGATTAGTTGAGCTAGTGAGTTGGATTAGGTCCACATATAAATTTTGAGAGAACCGTGTGTTTTCCCTTGGGGTTGCATCTTGCCACCTTTAATTGGTTAGTGTGTAGCCTTGAGAAGAATTGTACCAGTCCTCTCCCCTTTATGTATGCCATAGTAGAATGTATTTGCCTAGCCGTAACAATCAATCCCATGATGTGGGACCTTACAAGGCATGTTTTGAAACCGCTCCCAAGCTTCAGATATGACTCTTTGGCAAGTGAATTGATGTTGAGGATTTTTCCAACCAATTCATTGGTCTTCTAGGGTGGAAAATATTGGTAAAAGAAGACATCAATCAATTCATCCCAGGTTTCTATTAATTGTGGAGAAAGGTGGAGGAACCATGATTTAGGCTTGACTTACAGTGAGTAAGAAAATAGCTTCAAGTATATTAATGTACCTAGGACCATGTCGATCTTCACCATCTCATAAATTTCATTAAAGTTGTTGATATGTGCCATAGTGACCTCTAAATTGTGGTCGTGGAACGACTATGGTTTGACTAACACCACCAGTCGAGATCTATCTTGTAACTTCCCACATTGTCTTCCTATCTTTTGATTTGTCCCAATTGAGTTGTGGTTGAGGATGCTTTTATTTTCTCCCAGACTATCTACTCCTCAGGTTCTTCCTCAACAAGTTCTTCAGCATTTGAGTCCATGTCTACTACCTTTTCCTTCCCTGACTGTGTTGGTGGAGTTTTGATGAGGTTCTCAGTTGAAGCTCCAAACTCTCATTCCTAGCAAAAATGTCCTCCTAATCTGTAATAGTTGGAGTAGACTCTTTGTTATCAGTGGTTGAGTATGAACCATGCACTAGTAACTAAAAACAAATGAATACGTGAGAACAAATACCACTAGTGAATTGATAAAAAATTTAGTTTGAAAAATGATGAAAAGAAAAATAAAATAGTGGCCTAGAGTGGTTGGTCACACATTCATAGTGCTGGAGTTTCCATTTTTCTAGTAACGGTGCAAAAAATGTGACATGCTAAAACTATACATGCAAACACAAGTATATGAATCGAGTAGTAAAGGCCTACAAGGCTCAAATGTCGAATTGAGGGAAACATTAATATATAAAGTAAGATGAACTGTAACTCAATCAAGTAGACCTAGTGAAAGAGTAACTGGTTGATTAATTAAAGTAATTACAAAAATTAAGAACTAAATTTAATGGATTGTGATCACAATTTGGATGGATTCCATAGGATTACAATTATACCATGGTTCACATTGCAACTAGCATTATTTCATTAATATTCATGTATTCTAACCCTGAATCAAGAGACCTATAGCAAGAATCAGCCACTCTCACAGTGTAAATCATTACCTAATCTAATATAGATCCTACTCTCGTAGCGATGTAATTATTGGTTAGGTGATTTAGCACAACATCTAAGGTATTCCCTTCACAACCATAAGCCCTCTCTCAAGGAACGATCTAGAATATGTAAGTATACAACTTATCAAACTCTTAATCCCTTTACAAAGCAATTAATGGCCTAAGAAATCAACAATGGTGATCAATCATAGGTAATTCATGAGGAAATATTAGATTTATGTCTAGAAATTAAGAGAAATATATGTATTAAATCATAATGTCAAATAGAATACAAAATTTGGCTACTCCTAGGTCATAAGGAACAAGGGGACTAGATCAACATGATTTCTACCATTGCATACATGGATGGAATAATAGAAAATGAGGAAAAAAGGAGAGAAAAAAATGAAAAACCCTAGAGAAACTAATCTGGATGACTCTCTCTGATGAACATAACGATCTACTACGTTCGGGCTACAAATCCACTCTCTAAAGTGCTTGAGTCATCCGGGACATGACCATTTACCCCTCTTTCTCCTCTCCCATCTCTATCCTCTTATGCAATCAAATAGACTGATGATCATATGTTTGGCCTAACTCCTCTTAGTTTATAGGAGGTTCTCGGGCCATCATTAAGTCGTGGCCGTTAGATTAACTGAGATCTTCAATTTTGCCTGGATGCGCAAAGTTGGTACTGCTGACAATAAGTCGGTGGCACAGAGCCGTCTCCCGACTTCAAGGAGCTACATATGTGTTGGTACTATCGATGAAGATGTCAATAGCACTAAGTTGATTTCTGACTTCTTTGGATCATCCTTCATAAAGAGTCAATATTGCTGACATAAAATTAGTGGCATTGAGCTGCTTTGGTGAGGCATCTATCCCAAAAATTGGTAGCACCAACCGATCTATTGGTAATATCAAAACCACTCAACTTACCTATTTTTCTTTGTGTTGGTACCACTGACATGACTGCCGATAGCATCGAGCTCACTAAAAACTTCTCAAATTTCCTTAAATATAGAGAAGCTGAACATAAATCTCAATAAAGATGATAAATCAGTATAGTTTTAATGGAAATAGATAACATTTGATGTAATATGTCTTTTACATGTTAGCAATGATGAATTATGCCCAATCAATATTTAAATAAAAAATTAACAAAAAAAGGCATTTGAAAACAACCAGTGAAAAGATATTTAAATTCAATGCATCATCATCTCAAAGAATGAATGTGACACTAGAAAGCCTCTTTTACAAGCCTTCAATGGGATCCATGTTGTCTTATTTACAAATAGAATAATGTGCTGATAAAAGACAACCAAGCCAGAACAAAAAGATAAGGTGATATAGGATCACCTTGATAGACACCATGATTAGGATGAATTAGTGGAAATAGTTCCCCATTCCATGTTATTCACATATGCCTCTCTGACTGATCAGTTGAAGGATGATAGCGGTTAATGACTATAGAATGTTTGTGCATTTGAGTGTATCCTCAAGAATGCCCAGTTGAGGCGATCATATGTCTTGGATAAATTATCTTCATTTCATCGTGCCTTGTCCGTTGTTGTAGATTTCATGGAGTGTATAAGTTCCATTCCTAAGATGATGTTATCTATTATTCTCTATACAGGGATGATACTTGACTAGATTGGGGATACCCATGATGGCATGAAATACTAATGTTGCACCATAATCTTCAAATGATCTCAACATTGACACAATTCAGAGATATAGGATGTAAGTGGTTTCAATCGGTTGATCTTGTGGTATTTGGTATCAACACCAAAAATCAATTGTTCTAATTTTTTAGTTATGTACAATCCTTAGAAGACATCTTTCACCATCTCTATGACTGGTTCCTTCATGTAGGCCCAGTTAATCTATATAGAACCTACTTCAATAATGTTATATCATAGAGATTTGCATGGTGACATTCTCTTACGACATTGTATATTTATTTCTCCTTGACTAGTTATCATAGTAGCCATATACCATCTTTGGATATGTCCTTGAAAGATCCATTGTATCTTGGTGAGTGTTATAGTTTTCTATCCGGATCCCTATCAGTAAAGAAATTGTGAAAATGCCCAAATAGAAGTTGTTTTACAATTAGGTCACTTACAACCCATTCACCATGTTCATCATGTAATCAATTTTATCTCTTCCCCGTCCCGCGGTAATAATGTTTTGATAGAACTTATGTAACATACCAAAATCTGGATATTTTATCTTTTTGGTCCTCTTTTCCATCTTTTCCTTTCATTTCTATCCTCTTTGGCCTTTCTATTTATTTTGTGGAGAATATAATGGCCTAATGAGCATTTGTTCACATTTTATTCCAATATTTGGGTTTATGCACAAATACCTCAATAAAAGTTTAGAAATGGGCTTAATGTGTAAAATGTCCACTTAAGTGATAAAAAGAATAAAGAAATTCGTCCTAGAACTTTCTAGTGCTTTTTAGAATATGTTCACTTTGACTTGGCTAATATACATAATGTGTTTTTAGGATGAAAAGTTGACTTTGTGGACCAAAGTATACTATTCAAGTTAAGCTTTATGTGTGAAAAGAGGTATGTGCATTTAACCTTTCAGTTGGGATTATTTGAGCCTTAACCCATACTTTTCCATAATGAGGCTTAATTACAACCTATATTCTATTCTCTTGAATCTATTGCTATACTTGCCTCATAATCTGTTTGGAATATTATTCTTGGGTCTGGTACCCCACTGCTTTGTTCTATTTTATATTGTTGTTACTTGCCATTAATTCTAGCATGTTGATTTTATTAGACTAACTAGCTATAGTAGTGGTACTTGTATGTACAACCACCCATAGTTGGGGAATGTGTTATTTCTCCCCTGGGGAATGTGATACTCTCCCCCGCACACAAAATGTTTGTAGGTGACTGGGAATGTGATACTCTCCCCTCACCCTTTTGGTTGAAGGTCTGGTAGGTGCCTCAACCGTACATAGTTAAGATAGTCAATATTAATCATACATGCAATTCATGTTGTTATATGTGGTTTATGGCAAGCATCTATTGAAATATTATTTTATATAGATGGCCTCATTCTCTTGATTATCTTCATCTTATGATGAACCCTATCCTACTTTTACATGCTTTTAATATCTTGCCATCTTAGAACAATTTTTGTAACACATACTTTTTCTCCTTTTTCCTTTTTCTGGGTGCCTTCCCAACCACCCAGATGCGGAGCAAGGTGTTGGATATGGAATGAAGATCATAGCTTGGCTTGGACTTAGTTGATGGATATGTTGCTTGGAGACAAAAGTGGAGTAGTTTAGAGTTCCCTCTACGTAGAACCTCTTTTTGTATAAAGCATGTACACCCATATTGGAAAAAAAAGTATGTACACTTTATTTAATTTGAATATAGTCAAAATTTTATCTTTCGCTGCTATCCAAATTGGATTTTGTTTACCATTGTTTATAGTAGAGAGGTTGATTGTTTTCACTTCGTCCACAAAATCTAACCACTTAAACATCATCATCTAACCATGCACCACCACTTAAAGAGTTCGACCTACTACACCAGGGTTAAAGGATAAGTCTAACTAAACCATACTCAAGATCCATCATGCTTCCACTATGCACTCTGATATCTTCCCAAACACCCAAACTCCAAGGTCTAGGTTCTACGGATAAAGTTATCCAAGCATGTGGTCCTAAGGGATATAAGGAACTATATAGGTTATATATCCTCAAACAAGTCTCAAGGTTATCACACCTGAAAGACTAAGTCGACCTATTAAGGTTCTCAAAGATATACAACATAGAACTCTAAGGTTACTATTGCCTAAAAGCAAACTATTTCAGACAATTCGTATTAGCTCAAGCTTGACCGGTATCATATGGGCACGGGTGTCCTCGTAAACCAAGCTAGTGGCGCAGAGGAAAATATTGCCAGCCCCCAAAGCCCTAATCCTTTCTAGACACCTTTGCTTCAACTTCATGCCCTAATAGTTGCCTAAAGGCAAACCTAAACAAAATCAAGTTATGCATATTTTAATTATGAGCATATTAGAGTTTTATTCATCATGAATCTAAGGAGAAACTATAGGGTCCTAAATTAACCTATCATCAGCATAGATCAAATCTAGGGCAAACATGTAACTTAAGGGAAACTATGCAAATCTAGGGTTCTAACTAGGGAGACAAACTAAAATAGTCAGATTTCCGACTACCATGGGCTCTGATACCATGTTGTAAAGAAGTGAAAACAATCAACCTCTCTACTATAAACAATGGTAAACAAAATCCAATTTGGATAGCAACGGAAGATAAAATTTTGACTATATTCAAATTAAATAAAGTGTACATACTTTTTTTTCCAATATGGGTGTACATGCTTTATACAAAAAGAGGATCTACATAGAGGGAACTCTAAACTACTCCACTTTTGTCTCCAAGCAACATATCCATCAACTAAGTCCAAGCCAAGCTATAATCTTCATTCCATATCCAACACCTTGCTCCGCATCTGGGTGGTTGGGAAGGCACCCAGCAAAAGGAAAAAGGAGAAAAAGTATGTGTTACAAAAATTGTTCTAAGATGGCAAGATAAGAAAATCATGTAAAAGTAGGATAGGGTTCATCATAAGATGAAGATAATCAAGAGAATGAGGCCATATATATAAAATAATATTTCAATAGATGCTTTCCATAAACCACATATAACAACAAGAATTGCATGTATGATTAATATTGACTATATTAACTATGTAGGGTTGAGGCATCTACCAGACCTTCAACCAAAAGGGTGAGGGGAGAGTATCACATTCCCAGTCACCTACACACATTTTGTGTGCGGGGGAGAGTATCACATAGTGGAAATGATAGTTAATTAAATACCTAATTAATATCATCAATATTTTCAAATCAAATCAAAACTACTTTGACGAATGAAAATTTTGTTTTATAGAAACAAATGACAAACAACAATAACTTTTTTTTGTGACCGGACTTTGAGAAGGACAAACTCAAAAGGAAAATCTTCCAAGACTAGTATAGGGATTTGAGAATCATTCTCACTCATGACCACAAGCACTATGTCTTCGAAACACAAGAGCCAACGAAACCCGCTCCTAATGCCCCTATGGCTGAAAGGGATGCTTACAAGATGCATTCTAACAATGTCATAGACATAAAATGCCTGATGCTATGCTCTATAAGCTATGAGTTGCAAAGATAATATGAAAACATGGATGTTCTTGAGATGCTAACACATGTTAGGATCATGTACCAGCATCAAGCAAGGCAAGAGTGATGTGATGTCTTCAAGGCATTGTTTAAGTGCAACATGGAAGAGGGATATCTAATAGGGGCTCATGTGCTCAAGTCGATTGGGTACATGAAAATCCTAGAGAGATTGGGATTCTCTTTAGGCCAAGATTGGCCCCGGATTTGGTTGTGCAATCCTTTCCTGAATGATATAGTCAATTTATCATGAACTATAACATGAATTTTTTCGTTAAACCAAGGGATTAAGGAGGTTTTGTGCAATAGTTTGATTGAGTTGTTCAGTTAGAAGGAAAGTTCTACAAGCATGGGGTTCACTTTATTTTCCTAACCATCATCTAGGGTTATATGGAAGGAGATAAAATTTTCTCTTAGACTGGTTAATTAATCTAATTAAAGAGATTTTCTCTCCCTTTTTCCTAATTACTTTGTAACTCCATAAAAAATTGTTTCTCTAATATTTCAATTGATGGTCTGTTCTAATGTAATACAATTTCTATGTATGTAATACTTAAATTCTATCAAATGAAGTCCCCTCATTTCCATTCCCACTTTTTGAATGAAAATATTATTAATAATGATCTCAAATTGTATTTTAGTGTGATTTTGGTGCAAATAGTCCATAAAAGGGTTCAAGGACTCAAGAGAGGGCTCAAAGAAATACAATTGCATTATTGTACTCAAAGTCCAATGTGAGAAAAGAATTATAACTTTATGGAGATTTATAAATTTGGGATTTTTTAATATAATAAAATATTTAAATAGTTGAAATTTAAATTTATAACCAAAATTTGGTATGTTACAAAGAAAGAAGGGTAGGGCGGATGGTGGTGATCCAAAGGTAGATGATATATGGAGATGAAGAAAAGGTGGGAACTGTTGTAATTTCTTCCTAATTCTTATTAGCTATCCACGTGATTTTGTGGCTCCTCTACAAGTGGGGAAGGTAGTGTTCTTGTGCTTAGATGGTTGAATTTGTCAATTAGTTTTCTAAAATGGAAGGGAAAATATCCAGCTAATGGTGGTGGTCTCCATGGTTTTAGGCTATGATCAAGGCTTGCGTTGTGTGAGTGGTAGGTGTGGAATGGTTGGGATCGATACCAGTCAGAATTGTGCAAGTATCAACTATCCATTGCCTGCAAGGAGGGAGGAGGCATGTAGAGGAGTGCGGCTATTGGGTGGCGCAGTAGCTATTGACGACCATCATTGTAGGTGGTTTCATTGCCTAATGATCATGATGGATTGGTAAAGGGAGAGAGAAGGACTAGATGGCTAAGGCTTATAGATATGAGGGAAAAGATGAATAAGTAAGGAGGAGGAGAAGGGAGGTGTTGATTCATTTATAGTTGTCGTTGTTCATGGGAGGGAGAAGGCTAGAGTTTTGTTTCCGACTATAGAAGGAAGATGAAGGAGAGGAAGAAATAGAGGAAGGGAGGAGACTACAAATTTAGGAGTCAATGGAAATGATTGTCATATAGGATGCATAGGAAACACATACACACTCCTCGACGAAGAAGGAAGGAGCAGTCGTCAATTACCTACAAATGATAGTCCATGGAATAGAAAGTGGAAGTTGCACGGTGGAGGGGAGGGAGGTGAAGTAACACTTAGTGTTACATATTTATGTAATTAAATTGGTTGATTGACTAAAGCAAAGTGGTATATTGAATGTATTTAATCTACAATTATTACCACATAAATAAGTTATCCAATGAAGTCATGTTGACCTAAAATTTGGCATGTTGGCCAATTAAGAATGAAGAATAAAGCTTTCATGTCAATTTCATCATTTGGTATCATTTTAAATTTCACTTAAATACTTATATGTTAGGTACTAAATTATGTATTCAATGCATTGGTTAAGTAATTTAATGTATTATTTCATATTTAATTAATGTGTTTCATTGACGGTGCTTCTAGATTACCAAATCAGCATCAATGCTACTCAATTAGTGCATTTATATAAATATAATTGAATTAATGACTTCAACTAATTTATTCATAAACATTATAAAAATGTTTATTTGTCATTATATTTTCTTGGGTCCAAATCACTCCTATTAAATAAAAAAGTATTTCTTACTCATATAATCAAGGGTGGAACTAAGGAAAAGGAAATTAATTTTATATACCCCAATTCATGTGTGTTACAATACTCCACCCCTTATAGAGGATTTCATCCCCTGAATCCACACAATCATAACATAGTGTAATATTATGATTAACATTAACCAATTGGCCTCTCTATCAACTTAGAACTTGCCTTACATTGAGGAGTATCACTTTTCGAATGTTATCTTCGATTATGCAATTAACATTTATTGTATCCATCTTAGCATAGTTTCATCACACATATCAAGGATTAATTATATTTTTGTAACATTAATTGAGTAATTCTCCCAAAGGTTTCTTAGTGTATTCGTTATTAATTATTTACAATACCAATGTTTAGATTACTGTCCTAGACCTAACACACAAAACTACACCCCTAAAAATATTTATCTATCATACTATAAACCATTTAAATGGGTAGAATGGGTAGATCATATAAGTCACATCAATTCAAAATTCTAACTCATTATTATCCTATTAGGTATAGGGCTTCACAGTTGGCCTGTCCATTTAGGTGTCTTACAGAGGGGTACCTTACTTAATCTTAACTATATAAATGGTCACTTGCTTCATGAAACCATTTATAAAATCCAAAAAACCTTTTATTTTTGTAAATTTGTATCATAATAAAGAAAATATTTTTGATGATGAAAACTCTTGCGACGGGAATCCAAAAATAGCATCAAAATCAATACGACAAACTAGTCAACTCCTTTCTACTACATACACTTCTTGTTATTCTATCATCACTTAATTATAATGAAGAGGTCTAGTAATTAATACATCTAAGAGGGCATCCCAAAGAATGCCCAACTTATAACACAGGGGGGGAAAAGGTTTCCTATTACATATGGTCAACTTTCAATCAATCCTACTAAAGCAAGACATCCAAAATTCCCTATTTCATTCTTATAATAATTCACAATACTTTATTTGAACACATAGGAAAGTAATATAATAATCCAATAACACTGGAAAAGATTTAAGTTTTAATAATTCTTGTTTCTTTATGTCCCTAGTGTATCAAGATGGCAAGGTAATCTATATTTTCATATAATCCATCATCTCGTTCACTAGATAATCTAGTTGCACCAATAAGATGAGGGAGGTGAACTCCTAAGAACATCTTAGTGAACTAAAAGCTTCCACTTACCAATCCACATGCATGTGGCATAACCAACTTAATAAGGGTGCTATCAAGCCCTTAGGAAGATGTCCTTGGGGCATAGATGTCCTAAGATATTCCCTGTTTAAGGAAAGGCTTGCCAAACAAAATTGAGATACTTTAGATAATGTCAAAGAAATCTCAATTGAAACTTCCTCATTACTTTGTGTTAGTCATTCATGCATGCTCAATATCCAAAGTGGATGCATAAGAGGCATTCTAGAAAAAAATACAAAGGAAAGGATTGAAGGTGATAATTAGGGTTTACTAATCTATGAGTGTTCAAGTCAACCTACAATTCATAATGCTTAGACTAAACTCATAGAAGATAAATGTTACAAGATTCATTCCAACACGGTGATAGTTCCACCTCCATGAAGAGGGTAGGGTGATTAGGGTTACTAAATACTAAGTCTTCATCACACATGTTGTTTGGGGTGTAGAAATGATTAAAGTAGTCAGGGATTGAAACCCTAGTTGACATTGCATGACTCAGAGATTGTCATAACAACCTATATAGGGTTACTATTTCACCTAACATGGGATAACCTTAAATAGTCAAGTCACCCACTACTTAGGATCTGATACCATACTATAAAGAGTGGGACCCGAGAGGGGATACACTCAAATGGTATGGTACATGGATCTATTCAATAATAAAGAAATGGATAACATAACTATTTTACTTTTCCAAAAATATCCCAGGTACATTATTCTTCATGTTAAGATGGTGATAATACAAAATAAAAAGATATTACATCTATTCACATCTAAGACCCTTAGTAGAGGATAACTAAGTCATTCTAAGATATTTTCATTCTTACTTCCTAAAGGCGATAATCCTGAGTTATATATATCTAACACTCCTACATTTGGGTAGTTTTAGTGACAAAACCTAGTAAAAGATAAACAAAAACCTGTGTTAGAACACTTCTATGTGCATAAAAATAACATTTAGAGATTTTAGTATATTTTAGTATAAAGTGATTATAAAAAAGGGGTTCCCTCTCATGAGAGGGATATAAAAATTAGGCAAGCTCAAAAATATATAAACTTAGAATGAAATTTGAAGTGAATGGGGCATATGAACATTTGATCAATATTTAAATAGTCTTGCTATTTCACAATGCACAATAACATAAATTAGAAGTTTCTTGTAGATAAATTATACTAGAACCAACTAAGGTCGGTCTAAGACCCCACTAAGTCATTGTCCAAAGTAAAATGGTTGGAAAGACGCATCTTGGGTAGAAAGATTAGCCCTTGTATATAAAGGAGGTGGAAAGAACCACCCCGAGGGGAAATACGTGCATGCCAAATCATCTACATTTGTTATCATGTCAAATATCACACACAATAATAGTGAGAAAGACTTGTTTTTTAGTCACATCATCATGAATAAATAACATGACATGAGAGGTTATAATCCCAATGTAATATGAATAATTGAATATAAAAATAAATCATGATAATTTCCAATGAAAGGGTATGTGATTTCAATTAGAGAGTAAGTACAACAAGAAGTGCCTCATTACAGGAAATTGTACATCAAAGTCAATGAAATGCCTAAATATCAAATATGGACTACTTATACCTGATGTTCACTGCTAAATGTCACTCACTAGCTATAATTGGTCCCCAAAGTAAAGTATTCATCCTAGAAACACATTATATACGTTATATAAACTAAAGTGAACAAGTGTATACATACCTATTTTATATTTTCATATTTTCCTTGTCCTAGTTCCAATTATCTAATGACATATTATAGTTTTTAATCTTCATAAGTGAACATAGATATATCATATATCTATTTAAGTACTGATAGTTATCTTTTATCACATAAGTTTAAGTGTGTTTGGTTTACACATATGTGGGTAATTCATTCCTTATGTGTGGTTATTGAGGTATGAAGTTCATTTTTCCAAATTATCTGTTGGAATGTCTTTCTCTCTGTAACATCATATGGTTCCATATTTTTTCAAAGTTCATATTCAATATGGTCATTTGTGTGATCTTATATTATGTAATATATAGAAAATTGGGAGTTGATTTCAATGTAGACTAAATGAACATGTCACCCAACTCATGTTTATAAAGATACACTCATATACCTATTTCATGTTCCCTTTTATTCTAAATTGATAAAATAGCTTAGATTATTTGATCACCCCATGTTGTGTACTAGATATTGGTTATTTTCTAATATCTTATATAATAGACATTCACTAACGTGAACTTATGAAACTAATAGCTAAAAAGATACTACATATATATCAATGTATGTTTATAAGGATAATATAGTGATAATGTCTAGTCATCTAATCAATTACTTTATCATCTTAATTATTATCTAGAGTACACTCACTATTGAGATTGATTTTAGTTTATCATAGTTATCAAGTTCAAGAACTTGATACTCACCATTAACGTACCGCATGCATGATCTATGTTGATAAATCCTTAGACAATGAGGTAGATATAAACTTCATCATGTTGTATTTGTACCTTCAAATATACCTACTATTGACTTAACAATGAAAAAAATGTCCTTTAGCTATTGCAGGTCACCCATTTCATGTATAGGTTCATATGGGGGGAATAAGAAGTGACGTTGGAGAAATTAAAGAAGGGTAGGGTGGATGGTGGTAGTTTGGAGATAGAGGATACATGGATCAAAAAACAAAGGTTGGAAAGGTAGTCATTTCTTCATGTTTTACATAGCATCCGACCACACAACTCTGTGGCTCATCTACGAGTGGTGAAGGTAGTGTTTTTGTGCTTAGAATGCTGAAGTCATCGATTGGTGTTTTGCAAATGGGTGGGAAAATACCCAAGTAATGGTAGTAGTTGCCATGGGTTCACACGGTGGTCAAGGCTTGAGCTGGTCTATGTGGTAGGTGTGGGAAGGTTGGGTTTGACACTAGTCAGGGTTGAGCAAGCATCAAATATCCATTTCACACAAGGAGGGAGGAGGCGATGTAGAAGAGAAGTTTAGACATGCGATTATCGAGTGGCTCCAAATTTGTTGACGACCGTATCCGTAGGTCGTTTCATTTCATGATGACCATGATGTTTGGGTGCAGGGAGGTAAGAGGCTCCAGGAAGCTAAGGCTTCTGGCTATGAGGGAAAAGAAAAGAAATAAGTTGGAGGATAAGGGAGGTGTCGACACAGTTATAGTTGTCATTGTCCATGGGAGAAAGAAGGAACACAAATGGTCAATGGAAGACTTGCGACCAGGGTTTTATTGTAGATTGCAGAAGGAAGAAGGAGGAGAGGAAGAAATAGAGGAAGGTGGGACCCTATAGTTTCATTAGTCAGCAGATACATTCACCAACCAGGATGCAAAGGAAACATGTACACACACATGGAGGAAGGAGGAAGAAGCGGGAACCAATTACCTACGACTGGCTGTCCACAAAGAAAAAGGTACAAGATGTGGAATGAAGTGGAGGGATGAGAAGTAATACTTTGTCTTTCATATTTATGTAATTAAATTTATTGATTGACTAAACTAAAATGGTATATTGAATGTATTGAATCTAGAATAATGACCACTTAAATGAATTGTGCAATGAGTCATGTTTACCTGATATTTGGCAAGTTGGCTAATTAAGACATGAGGAATCAAGATTTAATGTTAATTTTAGAATTAGATAACATTTGAAATTTTGTTTAAATACTTGTAAGGTAGGTACTCAATTACGTATTCAATGCATTTGTTAATAATTTGATGTAATATTTCATATTTATTTAATCCATTGCATTGATAGTTCTTTTAGATTACCAAATTAGGGTCAACATTACTCAACTAATGAACTTATATAAATATTCTTTAATTGATTACTTAGTTAATTAATTAATGTCATTATATTTCCTTGGGTCCAATTACTCGTTCTTAAGGAAACAAGATTTAATACTCATATAATCAAGGGTGGACGTAAAGAAAGGGATATTAAGCTTATATAGCTTGATTCAGGTATGTTACTAAAGGTTTAGATTAACTATGAAATTGGGATGTTACAGATTCGATCATCACAGTAATGAGTACTATGAACTAATCTTGTTGATGTTAATCAAATCACACTTGTTTGTAATATTAGATTCTCTTTGTGGAATTAATTTCCATGTTCCACTGTAGTTTTATACATATGGTTCTCTAAGTCAAGTGGTTAATATTGTTCTCTAATCATAGAAAACTTTATCCTCCTATTTGACAAATTAGTAGTATTGAACTTATTCGTATATATAAGTGGTTAAAATACTTGTCTTTAAATACTTGTCTCCTATGATTAGTACTTATTTTTTCTTAGATTATATTGTTCAAACATTGAAACATAATTATAGATGTCCATCATACAAACTTTGTTCACCTTTATATTCTTGAAGGTAATGACACATTGACGGGTGTCTTAGTTGAGTTGTCTAGAATGGACAAACCTTGTTGTTGATAGGGATAACGCTTGACATATTGTCTTTTAGTCCCTACACTAAAACATTTGTCAATAGTAGCATTGTATTAATGACCCTCATGGACCCTTCATGTTAGATCCTCAATTTTAATAAATTTGAATTCACTGTTATACGACTTGGTTTGATAAGCAAGTTGTCTAGTTACATAACTGATGGAATAATACTGCTATCTTTGAGGCATGGGTTCAACCCATGGACTAAGTAAACCCCATGAGACTATTTGCTTGTCAAATAGGTCCTTGTCACACAAGTTAAAGAACTAAAAGGAATTCATGAAAAAATAAATGATATTTGCTTTTAAATTGTTAGATAATCAAAATATAGAATAATACACAAGTTTTCAAAAGATTTTCAAGTAACTTGTAAATTAGAGAATTAATGGAAGCAATTAGCTAATCATGTCATGCAACACAATTTTGAGGTATAAATTAAGGATAATTCGGTCTATTTTTTGTATAAATTAAAGATGACAAGGAAACTAAGATAATTCTAGAATTTGAGATAACAAGGACTTTCCATATGATGTGGGTAATTGTTTTAAGGAAATACATACATGGAAAGTTTTTCCTATGAAATTTATCCCAATAAATCCCAAAAAATAGATATAAGTTTAGAAATATGTTATTGAGTTTCCCTCTAAAATTCATAGTGAAAGGAAACTACTAGTACCCTATCGAAAATTGAGAAGGAAGAGAGACTTGCTTGTAATAATTATATATTATTCCCCTTGTTTGAAGAAAGAGAAAAACATATAGACGTATCCTTTTGACACCAAACTTGCACAATACAATATTAAATCATTATAAAGAAAGTATCCAATTTTGGAACCTAATGGAGTAAAGATGAGAGAGAGGAATGATTTTATTAAGTTTTCTATAAAGAAGGTTTAGATATGGGTCCCTATGATACAAAATAGGAAAAGGGATGTTTCATGCTCATGATAATTACTCAAGATAATTTTATGGGATAGATAATCCAAATATGGGATTGTGGAAGCAAATCTTGAATGTTTTATAATATCTCATGGCCCACATAATTTATTTGCCAATTGCCTAGTTTTGCATTGGAGATCAAGTTTTGTGTATGTAACGTATTAATTAAGAATAATTATATTCCCAATAGAGGATAATAGTATGGATGGAGTTTTCCAAAAATATGTTATGGGAAGGAGTTATTATGAGAATTATATAATTACATTACTATTCTAGGGTTTTATCAAAGGAGGAAGTTACTTTTTGAGTGTCCTTCACTTTCCCTTAGACACATACAGGGACCGTGTCTTCTACTCATAGTCAAGGGATTGTTGGGTAGCAAGTATCGCTCCTATCCTATAGAAGGCATTGCTAGTCTTCATCTAGTAGAGAGAATTACATCCAAAGGCACCCTAAATTTCTTAAAAGGGACCCATCACTTGTGATATGACCTTGACATCTCTCTTTTGTTAGAACCACCTTCACGTCAAGGAAATCTCTAGCCGATATGCATTATTGGTCCTTTGGTGTGGCAGTGAATTGTAGAACCTCTAGAGAAATCCACTTTGTGAACCACATATGCACAGGGTCTTGGTATGAATTATACCTAGGGTTTCCGTTGTCTTTATCCCTTCTTTTAGTTCATGGGATCAGGGTAAGACTTACCTCATCCTCGGCCATGGAGGATCACCATTGCAATGTTGGGTGGGCCTGATAAGGATCTGTAGAGGTGCATACCTCCTTTCACGACCATACAATGCCCATGAATAAGGAGCTGAATGCTTATTTTCACATGGGATGTAATCAGTCTCCTCTGTGAGGAAGGAGATAACTAGGGATCACAAGAATTGATGACCCCTGATGGTGTGTGTATGGTGCAAGGGTACTTGGTCTTTTACCCTAGTTATGGCCTGACCTAGATTGAATAATGGATAAGGTGAGTTTCACTGATGTAGCATCTTCAAATAGGCTTATTAATATTTAGTTTGTAGTAATTTTAAAAATTAATAGGATGTTCGGATTAGGACGAGTTATATTTGAATTTTAATTAGAAAAATGAGTAAAATCTAAATAAAATGGTTTGAAATAGTAAGTCCAGTCATAGTTCCAAAATTATGGTCAATACATGAATATGAAGTAATTAATACAATGAAACCCTAAATCTATGTAAAAAGAGGTTCAATATATGGAGAACATTTATTTTGTCATCTAATCAATATTGTTGAAGGTGATGGTAATACAAGAATATCATGATAATAATGATGATTAGTTAGGGTTTTTAAGTGAATAACCATATATATGATGCGTTAGGGTTTTGAAACCAAAGATCATAACTTGTTATTCTAGTAATTCACATATTTAAATATAAGTGTTCATGACATAATGATATGATAGATCTGAAAATATGGATTAGTAACTCTAATAAAATATGGTCCATTGGGATTAGGTTTTATACCCTTATTCCTTATCTAAACTTGAGACAACTCTAAACCCAAGTTTAGGACATATGCTAGATTAAGTATGTTTTGAAAATGATTAATGACACTTTAGAGTATACATAATTATAGAAATTTTTGATTGATTATGTTGAATGCATGTGTGTTTTGGATAAACACTTCAAGTACACGTTTCATGGTTTCTTCATGAAAGAAAAGGTATATAGTTTCTCTTATGAATACTGGCCTTATCGACTTCCATTGTTTTCTGAGTTTCCCAAATGGATTGTAATTAAACTGCTTGGTTATTTATTTACATCCTACAATAAGTCCCCTATCAGTTTCACCTTATATAGATGTAAATTTCTTGAACCCTAGATAGCCATCTCTTCTGAGTAGAATGCACATGTGGGAGAAAGAAGTAATTATGAGAATAACCGTTGATCATGCCCTGATAGGAAGATCACTATTGGCTAAGCTCGAAAAAAGAAGGTTGATGTAAAAATAAGCTTGAAAAGGAAGGTTTTGAGAGTCCAATGTTGGGACCAAACCCTAAAGAGAGGGTCCCCATAAAATCTCCCCTAAAGATAGGGTATACATAGAGAGTGAGCCAATAGGGGCTGAGAAGTTAGAAAAGAAAAGTATGTTCAGTTATGTAGTGATAATACCTTCTATGATTGTTTATATTGTTACACCTACATGCACATATTGTGTTTGCACCCCACATACACAATATAGTGATGTACTAATCCACATCTTGTTTCATTTTGTTTTAGGTAAATGCCATATGTAGAGATGTCAAGACATGATGGACCAGATGAAAATAATTAAACACATTAAAACTAAATAAAGGAGAATTAGTTAGATACTTCTTCTCATATGTATCTATCCCATATTGGAAATTCATGTAACTCCTTAGAGGAGAATCTTGTAAACAATATTTCAATTAATAGAAATCAATTTCTATTATTTGTTATTTGGATAAATTTGGATCTTGCGAATTTTAGGTAATGACCCTCAACTTTAAGGTCCTTCCATAACTGGGTGATGTTGAAAAGTGAGGTTGTGACACTTCTGTTGAAAATCTGTTCAATGGACATGATCTTGTTGGTATAATGGAAATGAACTTAATACATGCTTTGATGTTAATAAGAAATTTTTTGATGTCATTTATTTCTTTCTTGTCATAATATTATGCATATTATGCTTTTTCCAAGCAATAAATTTTCTCTTCAACCTAAGATTTTATGTTTTGCATAGAGTAATCAACATAGTTGTGCTAAAGTGCACATGTTTTATGATTTTCGGCATTAGGTACATAATGAAAATATTACAATGATCTTTGATTCCACTCTATTACCCTTTCTCTAATGAAAATAAATAAGATGAAATTGGAATTCACATGATTTTATATGTGGGAATAAGTTCTTATTGTTAGGTATTAGTTTTTTTTGTGTTGATCATATGCCATGTTGTTTTATACCTTGGCTCTTCCATATTGTTGCTTACACTTTTATTCATACATATGTCATGTGATGTGTTTCACTCTCAAGATGGATGGTCAGCTCCTTTCATCTTTTGCTCTATAATCATTTGGAGTTTGGATTTAGGTAATAAATGGTTTTGTGACATGTTCTTTCTATTCTTCACCTAATATTCTTCCCTTATCTGTTTCTGCATGGAATTCCATGTTGGAACTATCGCATCTAGATAAAGATCCTTTATTTTCCTTTTCTTTGATTTATGGGAAACTATATGTTACTTGGAGCTCAGGTTTATGGATTGTTTGAGAGATGATCTAAGATGTAGAAGCTTGTTCTTGTCTATATTAGATAGACCACGTGCTCATCATGTTGAGAGGCGAGTGACATATCACTTGTTAGCATTATTTTGATTAATTTTACATGAAAATCTAAAACTTTGGTCTAAAATTCATTTAGATGCCTAAACGTTAATTTTTACGATCTATTGTGCTAGTATATGATGTGATACTAGATTGGAAACCCTCACTCTATCTCTTAAGAGTTATCCTTGATGATATAGACCTACCCTATTATATATTCCAAGAATAAATTTTTAGTATTTGTATGTTGGTGCTTTCATATGCCCTAATCTAGCTAAATCATCTCCTAGCATGTTAAAAGATTATTTCTTGAGATCAGTTCTACATAAGTAAAAGGGAAATATAAGATTCTATGTCCTTACTAATATTTTAAAAGTGAACCCTAATGTTAATCTCATGTCTAAGTAAATATTTTTTTGAATTCAAAATACAAGTGATATGTTACTAAAAAGTTATCTTTCAATATCTTGGTTCTATATAAAGTGAAAATCAAAACACATGTTATTCTTACTTCCTAAGAATGGACAATTATTGTTCTTAAGGTCTTTATAGAATTGTTATTCAGATGAAATTTCATTTGAGTTGGACCTATACTCCCAAGATAGCTCACTTATTTATAAGATGGGTCCTTTTTATGTGTAATATTGTATTTGATACAACTCCTACACACCTTCAAATTTTAAGTTGGAATTTATATGGTTGTGTGTTATAGTAACATGAGCTGGAATCTAAAATATTAGGTTGTTTTGATAATCCTATAAGGTCTCACCTTAGTATGTCCTTATTTCATGAAACTAGCCTTTCATAGCCAGTATTGGTGATTCATTCCCTAATGAGTACTTTTGATTATTTTGTGAACTATATTATATCTTCATAAGTTGTGAGAACTTAATGTGTTCATAGATGAAGCTAAAAGTTATTATGGATCAAGAAGAAAAATTATATGAATGTACATGGTATGCATCATGGGGGTAAATGATAAGTGAATATGAAGTAACTCAGAAATGTATTAATCCATGTGCGCATGAATAAAAGATCATAGTTCTTTTACATTAGAAGAATCCTAATTAAGTAGTTATCTTCTCATATGCTTTATTACTTATTTCATCTCCCCTTTCTCTATAATATAAAGATATTGAATAAGTATGTGATAAAATGTGACACTTTAAGATGTATCCTAGATCTAGGATATATATATACATGTAGGTTGTAAGCCTTGAGGTTGATACCTTGAGTTTAATAGTATGACTATAATCATTGGGATGAAGGCATTATCCAAGTGTTAATGTTCATGCACGATTAAATATGGATGAATTATAAGATGATGGATAATTAGGTGAAATGATTAACATGGCAAGAGGATATGATCTTTTGGGTTTGGTAACCTTGTCCTAATGATAATGTAGACTATATAATAAGAAAGTATGCTCTAAAAAATATATGAAATTTGGATTGGTCAAGATGAACTAAATGTTCAAAATACAATGCAATATGGACGTTCCTGATGATACCCTTACACTTGAATAGAGATGATTAATCATGTTGTTCACTCGTTCTTGTCCTACATTATAATTATGAGAATTCATATGTATTAGACAAAGGCATAACTTTTGTGTTACTATTTGAACATTGTAAATGAAATTGTGGAGGGAAATATCCCTTACTATTACTTGACCAAGGATGATGTGACATGACATAATATGTTGGACCTTTTTGTGGCTTGTATCGACAAATTTGGCCATATTGTTTCCAAGATTGATATGTTGGACCTTGTTGTGGCCTCATATTATTACTTCTACCTTGTTATGGTTGTTATTATATTTGAATAGGTTTTATATCTTACACACATATTGGACTTGATTAATATGCAAATTATATATGTTTTCATTGTCTGTAGGTGTTTGATACAATGAAATATGAGTAATTGGATTAAGAAAATAAGTTGTGATCCTTACTACGTAGTTCCCTATGTCCATGGATCTATTTCCCTAGGACTTTAGGGTATATAGTGAGATGAGTTAATCTTGTAGAAATTTGTATAATTTTAAGAGGATGATCTGAGCATATATTTTTGAATATACGACACTATGTGGGGTTGGTATACTTTGACATCCACAACTTTTCTTGGGACTCAATTACAACCAATGGTCCATCGATATGTGATGGAGAGCGGTTGTGTTTGAGAAATTCCATGGTAGTTCCAGCCTTAGACAACTATACATTTTGTTACCCTCGCTTTGACTTGAGGTGTATAGGTAGATATAATGAAGTCTGGTGATCCTTACATCTTATAGAAATGGACAGAGAGTCTTTGTAGTGGCTAGCTAGTAGTTTGAGTGATATTCCTCAAACCATCCAGGGAATAATAAAATGTATATCTCATCCATGTAGTATATATTTTTTTTGGGTTTATTCGAAGAACCGCATGGAAGTGAAATTCTATTCTTTTTTCATATTACAAGTATTATATATGTTTCCTACTATGTACAGGTAAGCGTATGTCTCATGTATAGATAGAGTATAGCACGTTCTACTTGTCGGTATACATTAAAGGAAAGAGAATAAATACTTGATGCATACATTCTTTGCAAAGATTTTTAACTATTGATTTATCTTCCTCTTAAGTAATTTGATTGTCATATGCATGATATGAATGAGTATTCTAGATTTTTCTATATAGTATTGTTGGTTATTGGGGTCTCACCCATATGGTTATCCACATCTTTTAGGTAAGCCGAACATTGGAAAGGGAATGATGACATAGTTTAAAATGATACAATATAGAGTCTAGTGTATCAATGTACTCTCCCTTTCTTGAGTTATGGGTGGAAAGTTTATGATGTATCTGCTAGGTTATTTCTTTTGGTGTATGTTTATGATTATGAGCTACAAACTGAATTGGCCATATTATTTTGTCTGTAGTTTTACAACCAACAAAAAGTTTTAAAATCATATAGATGAAAGAAATAAAGGGAGATTTCATTGAATCTCTGTCACGTATACATGTGGCACACTATACTTTTATATATCATGTGTGAGGTTTTTATGACAATTTTATCATAGTTGGTTCTCTATGATAGTCATTTTATTTGTAATTTTCAACTTGATTATTATGGTTCTTAGTACTTAAGTTGTTTTTTGTCTGCAAATTTATCCCAATGAAATGAACTGAGGTTTAATCAATGTGATGGGTTGTTACAAGTTAGGTATTAGATCCTATATTAGCTAAGTCTACAATGGCAATAGAATTAGGATTAAAATGATAAATACGTGATGAATAAAACAAAATAATTGTGCTTGCTACTAGAACTCATTGTTTGGCTACATTTGTATCCATGTATTAGGGGAGAGTCAATATGAACTCTTTATCTATTCTCCTTTTAAGTACTCTCTATGGTAATTAGTTGTGAAATAACCCTAAAATATATAATAAGATAGTAATACATGACATATAATGGATAAAAACTTACAAGATACATGGATATTGGATTAATCTGCATGTATTGAACCAAAACTATATATAAAACTGGTTAAGAAAGTGAAGGTAAGTACTAATCTAATCACTTCATAAAGATAAAAACCATGTTTTAACTCATTAGATCCCAATACAATGATGACTAAATAAAAACATATGACATATGATGCTTAAGATCACATGATGTGCCTTTAATTGTTTAATTCTTTGAGTTTTCATAATTTGTCCTTTTTCTAAATAAACATGATTAAGAAATGTAATTTTTGACTTGCATGCACTGAAAGACAATGTAATCTATGTCCATTAAATTATAGTCCAATGTAATCTATGTCCATTAAATTATAGTCCAGGGTGGTTGTAGTGATAAAAGGAAATAAATCAACAATTTTATATTTTTTGGAAAGCATGGAAATTCATCAATATATTTGATCATCGAAAGGTGAAACATATTTCAACGGAAAGTGGACAGAACACTTGGAAAAATATTAACAATATGAATACCGACAAAGTCTTGAAATTATTAATTGTGGACATATTGTCAATAAATTTCAACTATTAATTTATTGCATGTCAAAATTGCTTGGACCAAAGAATACTAAAAGACAACAATTTTATGTTATTTGTATAACATTTAATGTCATTAATATATTGTTGAATTCAAAAATTTACCCCAACAAAAGGTTGCAAACTTTGACCGAACTCTTTTGATCAAATTTTATAGCGATCATAAAAAGAGTAGATGATGAACCGAATGTATAGAAAAAAATAATGTTTCATTATGACAACTTAACAACTTCGTACATGTTGTTAATCAATTTTATGGAAAATTTAAAGTTTGATGCTTGCACTCTTTCATAAAAAAACAATTATGGCTATAACCTTTAATGAGGAAAATTCTTTAAAAATATGATTTTCAAATTCTCCATTATTATCATTTCTAATAGAGAAGATTTTTGTTTGAAGTTGATTTTATACTTTAGAATAAAAGTTCATATACATTTCAATAAAACCATACGTATCTACTATAACTATCAATTAAAAGGAGAGATTTGGTACCCAGGTGAAGTCTTTGATGCAAACATTCTAGTCGAAGAATGACCGTTCTTGGAAATGCGACATGAAATTGCCAACAACGATTCTAGTTACACAATGGTCTCCATAGCCGTCACATTTCTTTTAGTAAACTAATTGCTGGTCGTCCTTTCCTTCACGTGAATGATTATTGACGGTTTAAATAGATCTAATCACTTGGACAATTGGTGTTGCAGCTATCAGCACAATTCACTATCATGATTTTTCTTCACGATAATCAATTATCAAAGACCGGGTCAGGGCTCATCTTATTCAGCCCCATCACTGTAGTGATTTTTTTTTACTGTTTGGAATATTTTTGTTCCTCTATTTCTATGGGGAGTTATGTGGACAGGAACCGTGAGGAAGTGAGCAACATAATTGGTAAGCAAGGTGATGGGAAATATATTGTTCCATGACAAAATTTGTCCATTTATTCTTGCATGGAAGAGGCTGAGGAATCATGTGATTTTTTCTTCCATAAAACCTAACTATCAACTAATAATTTTGCAACTTTTTCAATATGTTTCTTATTTTCTTAGAAATGCATTTTCTCTTAAGATTTTTCAAAGAAAAAGTATTGCTTCCCAATCAAGAACTTGTTTTCCCTAGAAAAATATTTCTATTACGTACTTCCTATTAATGGTCTTTCCAGGTCGGTACTCTCCTAACTATTTTTCTATCGTCGAGTTAACAAAGTTTTGTCCAAATATATATGTCATTATCAATAAAATTCTGTCTTAAGAGTTCTATTTTCTTCCATCAATAGTCTTCACTCCGAGTAAGGTCATTTAAAAAAAAATCCATTGGTATATTGTTTCCTTCCGACTAAAATCTCATGTTAAAATTGGTTTATATCTAGAATTATGTTCCAACTAAACAGATTGTTTTTCTCTATGACTCATATTGGTTCAATGTAACTGAATTAAAAAGGGACATGGCTCAAATTATAACATATTTGGTTATTGGTTTCCTATAATCTTGGAAATTGAGTTCCTTACAAAATAGATGGTCCACCTTCTATCGTTATCCAAACAAGGAAGCACATAACACCAATTGCATGAGGCCTTTTAGCACTTCCTCAACATTATATATCATAGTGGTTGTAAGCGTTTTATATATCATTCATCTGCACCTATTTGTGACAATCCTTCCTCGTTGGTGTCTAGTGTTCAACATCATGGATAAGAATTGCTGGTCACAACTCCCTTTGGATGTTTTGGCATTGATCATAGAAAATCTTGCATCCACAGATTGTGCACGATTTAGATCTGTATGCACTGCATGGAACTCTACCCCTTCACCACAACAATCTTCAATAGAAATCCCTTTTCTTCTACTCCCTCCCTCCATACAACATTGTGAATCATTTAATTGTGGAGATGCAAAAAAAGATTGTGAAAAAAAAGGAAAAGAGATTGCCAAAAAAGAACAACAAAAAGTTAGATGCCATAGCATATCCGAGAAGAGGACGTACAAGATTAGACATAACCATCTTCTGGAAGTTATGAATGAGTGTGTAGTGATTGTTTCCTACTCCCTAGGTGGTTGGTTGCTATACATGAATAGATCGTGCAATCTAAAATGTGTTCATCTTGTTAGTGGAAAACAAATATATCCTCCTTCGGTCACCAGCTTTCCATGTTTTAAAGGACTAGAAAGAGATACCGAAGGACACGTCACAGGATATTACATGGATAGATTTGATAAATATCATTTCTATTCATGTGATTTACCTTTGCAGTTTTACCAACGAGGCATACTCATATTTCCCAAATGTAGTCTTGGTAATCATCTCATATCTAACTACAATATCCCCAAGAATGATGAGTATGTGATTGTTGTCGCACACAATCCAAGGGGGGAACTTGCATTTGCAAGGCAAAGGGACATGTCATGGATCTTGCTGCCTCTTGATGGTAGAAATGAACCAGTTACTAGTTTGGTTTTAAATAAAGGGTCCCTCTATGTTGTGAAGGAAAGTGGATGGGACATTTTTCGTCTTGTAATCAATTCTAATCTGTCTCTTCACTGTGACAAAGTCCTTCCAACCAGCTTCAGTTACTTTGATCCAACAGATGGTTCAGGTTCCATAGTTGCGTATTTGGCTAACATAGATGATCATCTTTGTTTGGTATGGAGGGTTGGAGCTATGGTTCAATGTGGATCACACTTATCGATGGATACATATCGATTCATGTTATTCCAGCTTGATGAAAGACAAACTACATGGATCGAAATGGATACCATAGGAGACTATACAATATTTGTTGGTAATAACAACTCTTTGACTTTTTCTAACAATAACATACCTCAGTTGGCTAGGGATTGCATCTATTTCAGTGACGGTAATGTACATCATCATGGTAAACCAGCAAATTCAGAAATAGGAATATTCAATATGCGAAACAAGAGTATCAGTACGCTCAACAATGGGATAGAGTTTACAAATTTTAGACAACCAACCTTCGTAATGTCATTTCCATTATGACATGTTTTTAACATAAGAGCTTCCTCAGAAAAATAGAGTGCAATCTATGAAACTACGGAAAATATGTTGTTTCTTCTAGATTATACATTACATTTCAATGAGGACAAGATTCATATTCTTGTAACTATCTAAAAGTGAAGATTAATGGATATCAATTCTATTTTGTTTTATGTAACCAGTACAATGGATTTTGTTATCGGTAATATTTGGATGCAACCCATGAATGCTTATTTTTTCGATGACTGATATTAATTAAATTCTTACAAATTTTACTACTAATTCATGTGATAGGGTTACATGACAATTTCATACACTATGCTAATTGACTTGTGCAAATTTCTATTATAGGATCAAATGATGGATTAGCCTTTTTTCCATTATATATACCTATCAGTTTTGTTTATAAAAATTGATTATATTATGATAGAAAATCATCAAAAAATGATATGTATGAGTTTATTTTACTCGTATGATTATATATTTAGGTATATTGGGTCTGGTATTATATATCGACACATTGTTTGTCTATCTTTTCATTCGTAGTGATTGATCAAGAGCTACGAGATTGATATAATAAGTTTCCAATTTTTTTATTTGAGAAATTATATTTTCTTTAATTCATATACTGTGATTTTTTGATGAAATTCATATAGTATGACAATCGATAAATCATGACATATCCAAAAAATCATCCCAATTGGATAAACTACAAATGTGGCCAATAATGCTTATGACCCCAACAAAATGTTTAGTAACTAATAGTTGGTCAGATCCAATGTTTTACTAATATAAATATAAATCCTAAGGACTCAAACAAAAAATATAATTTTTCACTCTTAAAATCAACATCTATTATCCAAGGTTGAACCCTGACCACTAGGAAAGAAAGTCAATTCATTCTATTGATATAAAAATATATACATATTTATGCACGAACAATACACACATACACACTCACACACACACAAAGGGAGTGCAACATTAACACAGAGAGAAGCCCCATCTTCTCTGGCGCTCGAGCTACGATCTCCTGCACCATTAACACCTTGCTGCCCTCCAACTCGGCTTTAAGATTTAAGTTTTCAAAACCAAGGTACAAACTTTGTTCCGATTCGAGTTTTTCTCCGCCACACCATCCGCCCAGGTTCCACCTTTTTCTTCCACATCACAGCGACAACAGCTGATCGGAGACTGGGGTGACTTTAGGGCTAGATTAAATGTTCACACCCTTCTATCTATGATTGCATGCACACAAAATCCACCACATGTTGATCTTCCCCTTATTGTGGCGGCCGAGATCGTCACCTGGGTTTATCAACTCGAGTCCCATTTATTACTCACACCAATCTACTGTGACACCCCCCGAAAGCATAGGCTCACCTTTACTCCCTGACGTGATACCAGATTGTACGTCTGTTGCACTTCGACCAAAATCCTCTCTGAGGAAAGAGTTCTCCTTGCTCCTACACCCATCATCCTCCACCCCTCTATCAAATCATGAGAACTAGGGGTACCATTACTATGTCTTTGAGAAACAATAAAAGAACTAGGGGGCTTTCGGGCAAGCCATCGCTCTTCAAGCAAGCCCTTCATCATAACAAACCACCAAGAAAACTAGTTACAACTCCTTCCCCACCGATAACCCACAACATGACCTCTAGATTCACCTTCATGGACTACCAGCTCTCCAACCCAGGTATCCTTTCTAGTATCCCTCTTCCTAGGGCATGGATATACCACTGTTTCAGCATCTCCCAGGGGCCAAATACCGTATGCATGGGAAACCGATCTTTTTCGGTGACCATTGAATGGTCCAGGCCGGATGATCACAGATGGTCCAGCAAATCATCGACCCTGACGATCACTGAAGGTTGGGCTAACATGATATCTGACATGAATCTCCGAAGGGAATGGACTATCTTCATAAAACCATATTCTCACAAAACCCTCACATCCTGGGTTTGCGATTTCAACAACGAAACCCCCAGGAGCTATATCCCCTCTTCTTCAACCAGTGGGAGTGCTCCCTCTCATCTTCTACTGACTTGGCGGACTTGCTCTTCGTTAGGGTTGAACACCAACCCCCGATAGGGACCAAAAATTGGCCAATCTCCATTTCATCAAGCTTGGAGGAGGATGACATAGAGGACACGACGACATCAACAACCCACCAGGATTCGATCGCGGCCAGGTATTCCCCTCCCCACAAGGGAGCCACTTCCTTCCATGTCATCAATTCCCCTCAGGGCCCCAATGATGAAATCATCCCCAATGATGAAAAAAATTAAATCTCATATTTCCCCCTTTAGGGCATCTTCCATCACTTTCTCTGATCAACGAGTACTTCGAAAAGAACCATCTCTCTCAGACCTGGGTTCCAGCCCCTCCAAAATGCCCCTTTCGGGATTTGCTCTGTACCACCTACAACAACAGATGCCATTCTTTTTCCAGATGCCCCAAACGTATCAACATGCTTCAGGTGTCTACAAAAAGGCCACACCAAAAGGTACCGCACTGCTCGCCCCATCACTGTCCTGAGAAAGGGAAGACATTTCCCTAGAGCAAACCTCGATTACAACACCACTTTTCAACAATCTTACCATTTACCAAGGAAGGACATATCTCATCACCTGAGAAAACAAATCATTCTTCCCAACTCTCCAAAAACCCCTTTGCATGCCTTGCAGATCCTCCCCTCCCGCCTGACCATGCACACGTCCCTCACAACAACCGCCCATAACTAAACCCTTCTTCGCACACCCATTCAAAACCTGCCCTTCACAACTTTTTCCACCTATTTAACCCTCCTTTGAACACCACTACTAAACAAATAATCACCCTCCCACCCACTCCTTTGCAACAAACACCTATCCCTCCTGTATTTCCACATCAATGGAGGCTCCTTCCCATCTCAAATACACCATTCCCCTTGATCTCCCAGCAAACTCTATGAGACTCCTTAAGGTTTTCTCCCTACGAAGTGTCTTAGCAACCATTGAAAACAACATAGACAACAACAAGGTCAACATTCTATATGTAACAAGAGATATTGCCCTTCTGATACTGGGCCATACTGTCCTCAAACCTAAGATTCTTTCACCAACTCAGCTTCTTTACTCCGTCCCTGAAGGGACAAAGATCGATCATCTGCTTGGCCAAGCCCTGACCATCCTTTCTGGTACCAGCTTCGTTCAAGCCAACCTTACCAAATGGTCTGCTGAGTTGGGTGCTTATGAGGCACCGACAGGGGGTCTGACAAGGTCGCCATCTCTAACCTTCCCCCACACCTCTGGGAAGTAGATATATTCTGAGCTATAGCACATACTATAGGTTCCACCCTCCAATACATCAGTCCTGAGACTCTTCACCCTACACAATACATAAAATCCTTCTGTCTCCTTTTTGTTAAACAAGCTATTTCACTCCCTACCACCATCAACATCAGACTTGGAGAATCCATCTATAACATCAAACTCTCAGCTGAACATCCTTTTGAAACCAAGACTGCCTTCTCAGACCTCTCAATTGATCCACCTTCATGGTACTGTCCCTCAAAAAGTCAGAAACCCCTGAGCACAAACTGCAAACCTAGAGACAAACACTTAGTATGGGAAAGAAAAACAACCCTGACTACATCTTCGGGAAATTCCAACAAATCTCAAAACCTTAAAAGACCAAGAACTTCTCCCCCCCCAAAGACCATTCCTCCTCCTCCCCTATCATCCCCGACCACACCTTTCCCCCTCAAAAAAAAGGAGACAACCCATCTATCAATATTAGCTCAGATACTATGAATAAGCTTAAATCTATTATCATTGATTAGATTAGGGCATCACAGAGTCCGAAAAAGAAAGGAAAAGGAAAAGGAGACAACATCATCAAGTCTATTCAACCAATGCTTCCCATCCCAGAAGGAGTGAAGAAAAGACACATTTTCAATGGCTCGGATACAAGTATTTCCCCACCCAGTTCGTTAACTTCATATGTCTCAGATAAATCAGATGATAGTGATATTCTTTCTCCTATTATTTCTTCATTAGACCATGACTTGGACAATATAGAAGACATATAATCTTGGACCAATATAGCTAGTTTCACTTCTTTCGCTGACAAAATAGGAGTAAAATTTGAAGAAGAACCAGAAGCCCACAAAGCACTCGACAACATTGAAAGGTTCATGGGGTGGTCTAACTGAAGGAAAATAGAAGATACAAATAAAAATTTCAATCTAATGAGCATTCTATAAGACCCCCAGAAGTGTACTGATATTCACACATCTCAAAATGAAAATCACATCTTCGAATGTTTGTGGGGCAACCAGTCTTAATAGATGCAAAGAAATAAGATACTACATCTATAAAAACAACATTGACATAATAACTATACAAGAAACCAAAACCAGTCTTTCTCCATTTGTGCTCAAAACCATTGGTGGAAACAAGATATCGGAATGGTTTCAAATCCCTCTATCTGGTTTCAAGGGAGGCCTTTTAGTGGGATACAACAACAAGATTTTCACTCTCACAAAAAAGGAAATTTATAATTCATTTCTCTCACCTTCAAAAACATCTCAGATGGGTTCACCTGGATCTTCACGGGAGTGTATGGTGAACCTGGGTACAACGAAGTTGCCTTCCTCACAAAATTGTCATCCATCATGACTGCTTGCTACCAACAACCCTGGCTCCTTGATGGGGACTTTAATCTCACAACCCAACCTGTAGACAGATACAACCCTTCGAACTCCACATCCACCCTTTCTACTTCAGACAGATCCTTCGCCCAACTTCTCTCTACACACAATATGATAGACATCCATCCCTCTAATGCAGCCTTCACCTGGTCCAGGAACTGAACCTATGCCAGATTGGATCATTTTATATGCTCTTCTAGTTGGGAGGACCACTTCCCACTCGCTTCCGTACACATTGCACATATATCCATATCAGATCATTTTCCCATTATCATTGATACCACTACAGAACACTGGGGATATCGATCCTTCCATTTTGACAACTATTGGCTCACCTTTCCAAACTTCACCAACTCATGCGCCTACCACTGGAGTCTTTCTGGATCTCACTCCACAAATATTGGCCTTCACATCCTTCATAACAGCAAACATATCAAAAATTTCATAAAACACTAGACCCATCAACACCCCCACAACCTCTCAAACTCCCTTAGAGACCTTGAACAACAACTCCTCTATGTGGACCAGGACCCTTATACGGATCCTTCTCTTGTCCTCATGATGCGATGATTTTGAGTCGCATTTATAGACCTTTTTTTATATGTATTTTGTGCTTTTATTAGTCATTTTTATGGTTAATATTGCATAATTCACCTATTTTGGTCTTTGCCATCATTTTATGTCAAATCCCCTTAGTTTTATCATTTTGAGCATTAATCATTACTTTATTATAATTCGTGTGGATTTATTCGATCTTGTCTTGTAATTTCAGGAAAAACAAGTATCTGCTTCCGTCGATACCATCGACGGAAGTCGATACCATCAACGGAAGTCGATACCATCGACAAGGCCACAGGTTGCCAGCTGAAAGGAGCAGCAAAGAGTCGATACCATCGACACGCAAGTCGATGGCATCGAGATCCCTTCAGGTTGCTGGCGAGGAAGAGGTCGATAGTATCGACACCCAAGTCGATACCATCGACGCATGGAGGCTACATCGTCGCTAAACGACAAAACCGACGCTACAGAGAGGTCGATACCATCGACCCAAGTCGATGGCATCGAGATGGCCACAGGCACTCGGACAAAAAGGCAAGAAGGCTGTCGCTACTACAATGGGTCGATACCATCGACCCACGTCGATGGTATCGATGCCGGCAGATATGCGTTAGATTCAGATTGATTTTAATCGGACGGCTCGAGTTAATTGATGACCTAATTAGGGACTTATACCTAATGACGGCCGCCCAGACGAGATCATCATCGAATTTTCCATTGCACAAGTGCTGAGGAAGGAGAGAAAGGAGAACGGAGGCGAGAAGTTCATACCTGTCGATTCGGACGCTGCCGAAGATGGATTTTACCACCGAGAGGCGGGAAAGCTCGTGTTCTATGCAAAGGATCAACCGGTTCTCCTCCGTTTAGGGGTTTTCCCATTTAATTCACGTTTTTCATATGATTTCCTCTATTTCTACCATGTATTTGTGCGAGATGAACATGCGGGGCTAATCCCCTCCATCTTTAGGACCGGGAGTAGCCCGGGAATGCATTGTATGACAGTTTTATATTAATAACTCATATTTTCTCTCTTAAATCCGTGGTATAGTTTCGTTTTCTCCATATATTGTTATGCTTGATCACCATAATAATAACCTAATGCCCTTAATCACTTCGACAGAAGGGTTAACGGTTGAAAAGAGACGACACCTACATTAATCGATAAATCCCTTGACAAAGGAGGTGTAAAATTAATGGTGGAAACTGAAAGATCGTTCGTAATGCACTTAGTCTAGGGAATAGATTACTACGATGGTGGAATCAACCTAAACCTAAGTAGTGAATTGCACCACGACAGTGGGTAATTCTGTTTTCAGGCCACTACCCGGATAGAGAGAGAAGATTGAGGAATTATATGAAACCTAATACAATGATAACCCGCGGTGAAACCGCAATCCTAAAGATACTCTTTTGAATTGATTAAATTAACATTTAATCGATTGGTTGCTTTGTTTTATTTTTACTTTCTTTTAATTTTGACAACAAACCCCAAATTGTTATTCGGCCTAGCTGATCGCAAATAGTTAGTAGGAGTCTCTAATAATTCAGCGTATCCCTGTGTTCGACTCGGGCCTCACAAAGGCCTGTACTACTCGACGCGTATACTTGCGTTTTAGCGCGTAGTAAAATACACGTCAAGTTTTTGGCGCCGTTGCCGGGGATACGGCGGAATTGTTGGAACTTCGAGTGCTACGAGCGGCCACTCTAGGCCACAAATTTCTTTTTAATTTTCATTCAAATTCAAATATTTTTACATTGCACTATAATTGTTATACTCGTCTAAGCATAGTACTGAACTCAAATTTTCTTATTTCAGGTACTGTGTATGGTGCATACACGTAGTACAGACTACGACAATCGCACACCCGAGGTTCCATTTCCGGGACCTGAGGACGAGGAGCATTCTGAGCACGAGTACCAAGAAGAGATAGATTCTGAATCTGAACCAGAAGACATGGCCGAGCCACAGACCATATGGGAGAAGATCAAAGCTTCTTCCTCATCAGCTTCAAAGGGGCCTATAAAAAAGAAGGCGATCAACATACCGACATATAAGATCGATCCAGCGTTGATTAATTTGGTAAAATCAAATGTGTTTCATGGGCTGAAGAATGAGGATCCTGTTGCACACATCAGCCAGTTCGTTGAAAACTGTGACATGGTAAAGATAGACAGGTTTCCACAAGATGCTTTGTACCTCAAGCTGTTCCCAAGTTCCTTGGCAGGAGCAGTAAGAGAGTGGCTACATAATCTAGACGATGAGTTCGTTGAGTCTTGGGACCATATGGTGGAAGTCTTCTTTGAGAGGTTCTTCCCTCCTGAGAAGACTAACGACATGATCCGGAAGATTCACAATTTCACCCAACAGGTGGGTGAAACATATTCTGAGACCTGGGAGCGATTTCAGGTTATGTTGAGAAGATGTCCGCATCACGGGCTGGACAAAGAGACACAGGTGAAAATCTTCTATTTTTCTCTCTCCGAGCATGATAGGAGTAATCTGGATTCAGCCGGGTCGGGATTTTTTCTGAATAACACTGACACTAGATGCTGGGAAATACTCAAGAACATGGCGAGAAAGCAATCCTGGGGAGAAAGAGATAGAGGCCCAGTTGAGCAAGCATGAGTCGCCAGTGAATCAAAGGCAATGAGAGAGCTGAACGAGAAGATGGATCTTCTCGCAAAGAAGTTACTGCAAAAAGAAGAAAATGAGTCCGAAGATGAGGCTCAAGTCAAGTACATGAGACAACAACAAGGGTACATGAACAATGACTACTCATGGAGAAAGGACAAAAAGTTCTCATGGAAGGATCCGAATAATTTTCTATAGGATCCGGAAGCCAAGCCCGCACCAGCTGCAGAGGACAAGAGCACGGAGTTTCTCAATCAGGTCATCAAACAAAATCAAGAGTTAATGAACACATTCGGGCAGCAAATCAAGCAACAAGGTGAATTTATGAATCAATTTGGGCAGACATTGCAGAGCCATGGGGCTCAAATGAGGACCATAGAGACCTCCATGGCACAGATGGCAGCTGAAATTGCTAGTTTGAAGAAGCCAGCACATCCAGGTTTTCCGGGGAACACCAATGTTCCCGGGGGAAACCAGCAAGCCAAGGCCATTTTACTGAGAAGCGGCAAGAAGGTGTTGAATCCAAGAATGGATGAAACAAGCATACCACAAGATAAAGTTGAAGGTGAAACCACTACGGAGTAGCCCACACCAGTCACAGGGCAGGTTGAAGACATAGCTGTGGATGGTAATGATGAATAGGTTGCTACGGAGGAACCGCAGAAAATGACGCCTTATGTGCCACCTCATCAAAGGGCACAAGCCGTTCCGGTCCCCTATCCGAATAGTTCAAAGGCAAGGAAGGTAGATGCACAATTCAAGAAATTCTTGGACAGCTTTAGGAAGCTTTCGGTCAATATTCCGTTATTGGAAGCTATTGAGAAAATCCCTTCATACGGGAAGTTTCTAAAAGATGTCATCACCAAGAAGAGGAAGATACCAGATACTGAGGTCGTTGTGCTAAAGGAGCAAGTGAGTGCCTTCATTATGGGCACTCTACCGCCAAAGAGACAGGATCTCGGGTGTTTCAACATTTCTTGCTATATCGGGAAGTTTAAATTTGGAGAGGCATTATGTGATTCAGGGGAAAGCATCAATTTGATGCCCCTTTCGACATTTAAAAAGTTGGGATTAAAGGAGTCACGGCCGAGCAATATGACTATCCAATTGGCCGACAACTCTATGGTGAAGCCTTATGGAATCTGCGAAGATGTCTTAGTGAAGGTGGATCGATTTGTCTTTCCGGCTGATTTTGTGGTTATGGAGATGCAGGACGAGCATGGTAATGAGCTGTTACTTGGACGTCCATTCCAAGCTACAGTCGACATGATCTTAGAGATGTGGAGAGGTCGCTTGACCTTAGGCATAACAGATGACTGCTTTGAGATGGTCATGCCCTCTAGCACTGCGTCTTCTAAAGCAAAAGAACAATGTAATATGGTGAAACACATGGATCACAACATCTCAATCTGCCTTGGAAAACCATTTTTGGACATGGCTCATGTGATGAGCAAGATGGATAATGGAAACTTAGCTGTGGATATCATGGAGCAAACTAAGGTTGTTTCTTTGTGCAAAGCTGTAGGATTTCTGAATGATGAGAATGAGCGCATTCCGCCTTCATGGGAGGATGATGCAATTGCTATTTCTGTTGTTGATGCATATCCGGAATTGTCGTTAGAGACTTGTATGTTGAATGTTACCTATGATTGGATGCAGAGTAAATCACTCAAGGAGTGCGCTAAAATGCTTCAGATGCTTCCATGCTTCTATGCGAGGCACTATGAAGATTTAGGTGCACTTCCCCCACCGTTGCATTCATCTCTTATCAGCCCGCCAGATTTAGAATTGAAGCCGCTACCCCCGCATCTCAAGTACGTCTTTCTAGCTGAGAAGGACAAGTTACCGGTGATCGTATCTGCTTACTTGAGTGCGGATGAGGAGGAGCAATTGCTGATAGTGCTCAAGAACCACCGTGGAGCTTTTGGGTGGTCTGTTGCAGACATCAAGGGGATCTCCCCTACTCTTTGCCAGCATAAGATTCGGCTTGAGGAGGGAGCCAAGCCAGTTATTCAGCCTCAAAGATGTTTAAATCCGAGCATGATGGAGGTTGTGAAGAAGGAGGTCATAAAACTTCTTGCGGCAGGGATTATATATGCCATATCAGACTCGACGTGGGTGAGTCCCACACAGGTAGTCCCTAATAAGGGGGGAATTACTGTCACTAAAGATTTGTTGAATGAACCTGTCACCACCCGATTGGTAACCGGGTGGAGAGTTTGTATTGACTACCGTCGTCTGAATGCTGCCACACTTAAAGATCATTTTCCTTTACCATTTATTGATCAATTTTTAGAACGTCTTGCCGGTCGATCGCATTTTTGTTTTCTGGATGGGTATTCGGGGTATAACCAGATTTCGATTGATCCTTTGGATCAAGAGAAGTCTACGTTCACCTGTCCCTATGGGACTTTTGCTTACCGACGAATGTCGTTTGGTTTATGTAATGCACCGGCGATGTTTCAACGATGCATGCTCGCCATATTTTCTGACATGGTAGAGCGCTGTCTTGAGGTTTTTATGGATGACTTCTCGGTTTACGGTGCGTCTTTTGATGAATGTCTCTATAACCTAGACAAAGTGCTGCAGCGTTGTGAGGACACACACTTGGTCCTTAATTGGGAGAAATGTCACATGATGGTGACAGAGGGAATAGTGCTAGGACACAAGGTGTCTAGCAAAGGTCTTGAGGTAGACCCGGTTAAAATTGAGGTGATTTCCAAGCTGCCCCCACCAAATTCTGTAAAAGGGGTGAGAAGCTTTTTGGGACACGCCGGGTTCTATCGGCGATTCATTAAGGATTTTTCTAAAATTGCAAAACCCTTATCCGAACTTTTGGAGAAAGATGCGGTCTTCGATTTCAACGATAAGTGTCTTCATGCATTCGAAGTTTTGAAAGAAAAATTGATTTCTGCCCCGGTTGTTCAAACGCCGGATTGGACAAAACCTTTCGAATTGATGTGTGACGCTTCAGATTTTGCAGTAGGAGCCGTTTTGGTGCAAAGGGTAGATAATAAGCCCGCTGTGATTTTCTATGCTTCCAAAACTCTGAATGATGCTCAGTTGAACTATACAACTACTGAAAAAGAATTACTTGCTGTGGTGTGTGCTTTTGAAAAATTTCGGCAGTATTTAGTTGGATCTAAAGTAGTTGTATGGACCGACCATGCTGCGATAAAATACTTGATGGAGAAAAAGGACGCAAATCCTAGACTCATTAGGTGGATTTTGCTCTTACAAGAATTTGACATTGAAATCAAGGATAAGTCTGGAATTGAAAATGTAGTGGCTGATCATTTGTCTAGGTTAGAAAGGGTGAATGAAAAAGATTTGCACATACCCATAACCGAGACGTTTCCCGATGAACAACTTTTGAAAATTAATTCTAAAGAACCGTGGTTTGCTGAAATTGTTAATTATTTGGCTTGCGGGATCATCCCGGAAGACTGGTCATATCAAGAGAAAAAGAGATTCTTTCATTCTTTAAGATACTACTTTTGGGATGATCCAATTCTTTTGAAGCAATGCAGGGATGGTATCTTACGCAGGTGTGTGCCTGAGGTGGAGTACGAGAGTGTTCTCCACCATTGCCATGCATCGCCTACGGGAGGACACCATGCCAGTTCGCAAACAACAGCTAAGGTGTTGGAAAGCGGCCTTTATTGGCCAACTTTGTTTCGGGATGCCTACGATTTTGTAAGGCAATGTGACCCGTGTCAGCGAGCAGGTAACATTTCAAAGTGACAAGAGATGCCCCTGAATGTATTTCAGGAAGTTGAAGTATTTTATTTGTGGGTAATAGACTTCATGGGACCGTTTGTGTCCTCGAACTCCAATTTGTATATCTTGCTAGCTGTTGATTATGTGTCGAAGTGGGTGGAAGCAATCCCCACAAGGACTAATGATTCTACTGTAGTGTGCAGGTTTGTGAAGGAAAATATTTTCTGTAGGTTTGGGATACCCCGAATGATAATAAGCGATGGGGGTACACACTTCCGGAATCAGAAATTCTCGACACTATTGAAGAAATATGGGGTCAAGCACAACATTGGCACCCCATATCATCCACAGACTCAAGGCCAAGTGGAGGTCTCAAACCGTGAAATCAAGAAGATTCTAGAGCGAACGGTGGCATCCACAAGGAAGAATTGGAGTGCCCTACTACCGGACGCACTTTGGGCATATAGAACGGCCTACAAAACACCTATAGGCACTACGCCTTTTAGGTTGGCGTATGGCCGGGCTTGTCACCTTCCGGTGGAATTGGAGCACAAGGCCCATTGGGCGCTTAGAAGGCTAAATTTGAGTTATGATGAAGCTGGGAGAAAGAGGATGTTTGAGTTGAATGAGCTGGATGAGTTACGCATGACGGCATATGAGAATGCCCGAATATACAAGGAGCGCACAAAACTGATCCACGATCGCCATATCGAGTTGCGCATGTTCAAGAAGGGAGATAGTGTTCTGTTGTTTAACTCCCGACTCAAGTTGCACCCCGGGAAGCTGAAATCCCGGTGGAGTGGACCATTCGTGGTGGAAGAGGTTAAACCGCACGGTGCGATTTTGGTGCGTGATGGTGATGCCACGTTCTTGGTGAATGGACAGAGGTTAAAGCTGTATTTTGGTGAGAATTACAAGAGAAAAGTGAATGAGGTCAAACTCATTACACTTGTGGACGAATGAGACGCTCGGAAGCCATCTAGCCTAAGACGTTAAATAAGGGCACTTGTTGGGAGGCAACCCATCCATCGGTACATTAGGATAGTTTAATTATAATCATAGGTTGCTTTAATTTCGTTAAAATTTTAGTGTAAAGAAGATACCTTGATCCGTTTGTTCATTGTGCAGGCTGAGGCAGAATCGATACCATCGACACACTGGTCGATGGTATCGACATAGGTTCAGGTTGACAACTGCAAGGTTCGTTCTGAGTCAATACTATCGACGGTTACGTCGATGGTATCGACACACCTACAGGTAGGTCGCGCAACAGGTGTCGATGGTATCGACACAGCAGTCGATACCATCGAGATCTCTGGAGAAGTTCAGAGCGATTTGTCTCAGTCAACTCGATACCATCGACGGCCTCGTCGATGGTATCGACATGGTCACAGGTCGAAATGACAAAGTGGCGGTGTCGCAATGCAGCCAAGTCGATGCCATCGACACCTGTCGATGGTATCGACCATTCATGTCACCGATCCGCACAAAGAAATCGACGGCGATCGCGGCGTCCACATCATTGATCCGGGTGCAGCGTCGATACTATCGACCTATGTCGATGGTATCGACACGTCAACAATCCAGATTTCAAGATCAAGCAACCGTCAGTCGTCGATACTCACGAGGGGGTCAGATAGCATCGAGACGTGTCGATACCATTGACCCGCGTCGATGGTATCGACGGGTCAACAGTGGCACCGACCAAGTCTATATAAGGAGAAGCAATACGTCATTTGACGTCACACCTTCAGAGTGATCTCCTCCTTTGGCGCCGAGCACTCCCCCAAGCTATCCAAGAGCGAAGAGCACCAGCACCGAGTGACGATCTTCCCCGAGCGGAGATTCATATCTCCATTCTTCTCTGAGCTCTCCTTCTAATCCTTGTCTCTTCGCCATCATGGTGCGTACCGCTGGAGCTTCTTCCTCGCGTGCTCATCTGGACGACATTCCCGAGTTCGTGCCACCACCGCCATCATCGGTGGCACGTCCTCGCCTTGTCCACCCTTCTTCGGAGGTGAAGAAGATCTTCGACGAAATCATGAAGCGCAAGATCGAGCCAACCCGGTATGTGGATCCGGAGATGCTCCGTGATCTTGGCTTCAAGGCAAACTTGGACTACGTGCTCAAAGGACAAGCACACCAAACGGGCCGTGGCCACGACGAGCTGGAGTGCCACGAGGACGGTCAACCTTTCTTCGGCGAGTGGCCGACATATAAGGAACTGGTGGCAGAATTCATGGCATCCCTCGACGTCAATGTCGTGCCAAACGAGATATCCGCCAGCGACCGTGAGTGGGAGAAGGGTCGGGTGTCTTTCTAGCTCTACAACCACGACTACACCATCACTCTGGAGCAGTTCAATGACATCTTCAACTGGAACAGTTCCAAGTACGACTACCTCCGGCCAGATAACCGCACCGATTACGCCGCCATCTTCGCCGAGTTGGTGACGGTTCCACATGGGAGGTCGGTGAGCTACCATAACGCCGCGGTAGCCGACTTTGAGCACCCGTTTGCACGGGTCTTGCACAGGATGCTGAGCTCTACCATCTTTGCTCGAAGTGATCTTGCTTTGAGCAAATTCCAGGAGTCTGATCTTTTCTTCCTATACAAGCTCCTGACGAGACAAGAATGCAACTGGGGTGCATTCTTTCTACACTGAGTGTTGGCGGTGAAGAGGAGCACGAGGAGAGCCCCGATTCATTTCAGCGGGCTAGTCACCAGGATAGCCCTTTACTTGGGCTTGAATCTCGATCAGCTGACTCCTCTTACTACGAGAAGCAAGGTCAACTTGTAACATCTTCACCGGGCCAACCTAATTCTTCTCCGAGATGGCATGACATTTGCGCATTGCCACGTGAATCAAGCGTACCAGGAGTGCGCACTGCCGGATCTCATCTTCAACATCAAGGGCGCACAGCATTTCAGATGGCCAATCATAGCCATCGACTCCGATGAAGAAGAAGGTGGCAACGACGGTGGCAATGACGACGAGGCGGCGGAAGAGGAGGAAGAGGCATTCACACCTCTTCGAGCACGCGTAGCACCCCAGAAGCGTCCTCGGATGCATCCAGATGCTTCATCATCTTCTCCGCATCCGCCTCCACCACCGCCGTCCTCACAGCAGAGCGAGGATGTTTATTCTATGCAGGGCATGTACAGCATGCTCCAAGACATTCAGCAGACGCAACACAGCCACACCACTGCATATGCCGGTATCCAAGACATCACCGACCGGCTTTTCGTAAACCAACAAGCGATATTCGAGAATGAGCGCCTTCTTTTCGCCAATCAAGAAAGCATCCATGATCGACTGCATAGGATGGAGCAACAGCAACAGCCATTCTACGACCACTACTGGAGTCAGGGTTATTTTGGTGGGTATCCACAGCCTCCACCAATGCCCCCGTATGAGCCGAACTTCCAAGGGCAGTTCCCGTCTTGGGACCCCACTTCTCCGCAGCCACCTCCACCTCCACAAGAGTGATCGGGTATCTCTGTTCCACTCTTAAGTTTGTTTTGACTATGAGGCTATAGTCAGATTCAAGCTTAGGGGGGTAGTTGGAACAACTCTATCTTTTATTGTTTTTAGTTTTTAGCATTGTTATTTGTTTCTTGCATCTTTAGTTTTTGTAGGATCCACGTGCTATTTAGTGTAACTGTGGATGTCGTACAAGTTTGTCATCTAGCTGTTAGTTCATGGGAAATTTAAGGGAAATTTAAAAATTTTTGTGTCTTGGATAGCTTGCTTTGGTTGACCTTGGGGAACACACCCTACGAAAATGATTGATTATGTCAACTTTAAAACAACATTTCACACCTGTACTCCTAATGATTCATGAAAAGTGGACAGTAATGGTTGATTGAGCCTAACCTAACCAAATGGTAATGAGACCTTAATTGGATGTAAGAGAGAGAACCCTTTAAACTACTACACAGGTCAGTAAGGAGGGACACATAATATCTTTCTAAGGTTCAGTCATCTAATCTTGTGATCATTCCACTTCATTTTTTCCATAATACACCTAAGAGTTGGAAGTAAAGTGTAGTTTTAATTCCTTCTTGTGTGCATAGCATGTAGATAGGACTTGCATTGATATTTTCCATACTTTTGCATAAAAAGAAAAAAATATAGGGATTCATGCACATTACCTTTAGGTGCATGCCATGTAGTTGCACTCATGATTTTCATGCATAAAGTACATCATGTACCTCAATTTTTCCCCAATGGTGAATTAAACTGTTCCATACCTTCTAAATATTGAAAAAAAATTTCTGAGCATGAAGAAAATAGCCCAATAAACTTATCTTTAAGCAATTATGGATATGTGGGCTGAAGAAAAAAAAAATTCTGAAAATCTGTAATATAAAAAAAAGAAAGAAAAAGAATATAAAAGAAAGTGAAATAAGAAGGAGAAAGGAACATGATATCACTCACATTTCAGGAAAATTGAGTACATGATGTAGTTTGACTAGATATCCATCTCATTTTGAGGTGGAAGGTTAGTGCATGCATCATTTCACCCAATTTCAGGCATTAGGGCATTTTTAATGTGCATTGGCATCATTTAAGACATTTTTGTATTATGCATGTTGAAACTGTACAATACTTCCATGTTCTTCCATGAACCACCCATTTTCATCCACCCGTTGCTCGGATTGGTAGGCCACCGTGAAATTCTCCTCACTAATGATTATCAGGAGAACTGCTTCCATGTAGATGGTAGTTAGGGCGAGCAACGTAGTATAGGCGATCACAAGATGCACCAATGCTGAAATCGGTGAATTTTATTATGTTAACTGCCTTATGTGATAGTGTTCATCGGTTTGGAGGTTAATTTCTTTTATTGATGATTACTGTCGCCTTTAGGGTAATTACCGTTCTGTGGTTAGAGAAGGCCGGTTTGAGAATGTTCAGTGGGAGTCACATGGGATGTTGGATTGGTGTGTTGTTTTTCAGTTGACATTTGCAATTCTATTCTAAGGATTAGTTGCTCGAGGGCGAGCAATGTTCAAGCTTAGGGGAGTTTGATGTGATGATTTTGAGTCGCATTTATAGACCTTTTTTATATGTATTTTGTGCTTTTATTAGTCATTTTTATGGTTAATATTGCATAATTCACCTATTTTGGTCTTTGCCATCATTTTATGTCAAATCCCCTTAGTTTTATCATTTTGAGCATTAATCATCACTTTATTATAATTCGTGTGGATTTATTCGATCTTGTCTTGGAATTTCAGGAAAAACAAGTATCTGCTTCCGTCGATACCATCGACGGAAGTCGATACCATCGACAAGGCCACAGGTTGCCAGCCGAAAGGAGCAGCAAAGAGTTGATACCATCGACACGCAAGTCGATGGCATCGAGATCCCTTTAGGTTGCTGGCGAGGAAGCGGTCGATAGTATCGACACCCAAGTCGATACCATCGACGCATGGAGGCTACAGCGTCGCTAAACGACAAAACCGACGCTACAGAGAGGTCGATACCATCGACCCAAGTCGATGGCATCGAGATGGCCACAGGCACTCGGACAAAAAGGCAAGAAGGCTGTCGCTACTACAATGGGTCGATACCATCGACCTGCGTCGATGGTATCAACGTCGGCAGATATGCGTTGGATTCAGATTGATTTCAATCGGACGGTTGGAGTTAATTGACGACCTAATTAGGGACTTATACCTAATGACGGCCGCCCAGATGAGATCATCATCGAATTTTCCATTGCACTAGTGCCGAGGAAGGAGAGAAAGGAGAACGGAGGCCAGAAGTTCATACCTGTCGATTCGGACGCTGCCGAAGACGGATTTTACCACCGAGAGGCGGGAAAGCTCGTGTTCTACGCAAAGGATCAACCGGTTCTCCTCCGTTCAGGGGTTTTCCCATTTAATTCACGTTTTTCATATGATTTCCTCTATTTCTACCATGTATTTGTGCGAGATGAACATGCGGGGCTAATCCCCTCCATCTTTAGGACCGGGAGTAGCCCGGGAATGCATTGTATGACAGTTTTATATTAATAACTCATATTTTCTCTCTTAAATCCGGGTATAGTTTCATTTTCTCCATATATTGTTATGCTTGATCACCATAATAATAACCTAATGCCCTTAATCACTTCGACAGAAGGGTTAACGGTTGAAAAGAGACGACACCTACATTAATCGATAAATCCCTTGACAAAGGAGGTGTAAAATTAATGGTGGAAACTGAGAGATCGTTCTTAATGCACTTAGTTTAGGGAATAGATTACTACGACGGTGGAATCAACCTAAACCTAAGTAGTGAATTGCACCACGACAGTGGGTAATTCTATTTTCAGGCCACTACCCGGATAGAGAGAGAAGATTGAGGAATTATATGAAACCTAATACAATGATAACCCGCGGTGAAACCACAATCCTAAAAATACTCTTTTGAATTGATTAAATTAACATTTAATCGATTGGTTGCTTTGTTTTATTTTTACTTTCTTTTAATTTTGACAACAAACCCCAAATTGTTATTCGGCCTAGCTGATCGCAAATAGTTAGTAGGAGTCTCCAATAATTCAGCGTATCCATGTGTTCGACTCGGGCCTCACAAAGGCCTGTACTACTCGACGTGTATACTTGCGTTTTAGCGCGTAGTAAAATACACGTCACCTCACCATCAAAGCTGAAATGGACCACATCAAAAATTGTCTGGACATGAAGTGGAGACAGAGAGATAAAATCTCATGGGCCAAGGAAGGGGACAAAAACACAAAATATTTCCACAAAATTTGCATCAACAACCACCGGAAAAATACTATAGCTTACCTCAACATTAATGTCATCATAACTATGAACAAACACACGATTACAACACACATTGTCAAACACTTCACAAACATCTTCAATACTCAACATCAACCTACTTGTCTAGATGCTCTTGATTGGAATTCTCTCTTCCCTACAAGAATTATATAGCCACAATCTCTCACTCACCCATTTTGTACTTAAGAACTCGACCTTGCTATCAAGTCCCTGGGACTTAGCAAATCACCTAGGCCGGATGGCCTAAATGTTGAGTTCTACCTTGCAAATTGGGATCATTACAGAAAAGACTTTCTCGCCTTTCTTTAGAAGCTAAAAAATAGCAGCAATGCACACTGCATCCTTAAACATCTGAACAAAACCTTCATCACTCACATCAAGAAAACTGACCAACCTGATCTCATAACACAATATAGACCTATAAGCCTCATCAACACCTTATACAAAATCATAACAAAAACGCTGGCCAACCTAATTAAACCCCATATCAACCACATCATCCCTCTAAATTAGAACGCCTTCCTAAAAGGGCATAGAATTCAAGACGCCTATCTTATGGTAAATGAAACTATCCACCTTTGCCACACCAATAAAACCTCAATCCTAGCCATCAAACTAGACTTTGAAAAAGCTTTCGACTTCATAAACTGGAATTGCCTCATCAAAACCCTGGTAGGCTTTGGCTTCCCTGACAAATGGATACAATGGATGCATGTGTGTGTTTCTACAAGTCACTTCTCCACCATCATAAATGGAACACCTTTTGGATACTTCAAAAATACAAATGGCCTCAGACAAGGGGACCCGCTCTCCCCTTATCTCTTCATCACAGTTACCTCTATCCTTACCAGAATGTTTCAATTGGGCATCACTGGAGGCCTGATAGCCACACCATCTGAGTGTATGGAGAACATCATATAATTTGCTGATGACACTATAATTCTTATTACACCAGAGGACAACTCCATTATAAACACCATGAGGATCATCAACATCTTCTCTTACATCTCAGGGCTCAGAATCAACCTTAAAAAATCCTCCATCTTTGGAGTACACATAGGCCAACATATGATGAATAGATACAAAACCCTTCTTAGGTGCAAGATCGAAAACTTTCCTATTAGATATATGGGCCTTCCCATCACTACACTCAGCATCTCCCATACGACATGGAACCCAATCATAGAAAAAATCAAAACAAACTCTCTTCATGATCAAACAATTTCCTGAACCTTGCTGTCTGACTCACTCTCCTCAACAGTTCTATCACTCCTATTACTACCCACTACCTCATCTGCATCCCACTCCCCTCCAAGTCCAGAAACACCATTGACAAAATTTGTAGAAATTTCCTCTGGAACAACCACCACAATACAACTATAGCAGGAAAACACATTCACTTGGTGAACTAGGAAGCCATCACTACTCCCATCAACCAAGGAGGATGGGGGATCATCAATCTAGAAAACATGCTTTCTGTTTGATTGCTAAAATCATATACAACATATCTAACAATAAAATAAAATCTGGCGAAACCTGATCATGAAAAAATACTATCAGAAATCCCCCCCATGGCATAAGACTAAGAAAAGCAAGGCTTCATCACTTTGGAAGTACATAAATAAACACATCACTCTCATCAAGCAAATCATGTGCACTCCCCACACTCACACAAATATATATCCTTTTGAGTCGATCCATGGTTCAAAAATTACACCATAAAAAACATGCATTTCGACTGGACTATCCCAAACAAACTTATTAAAATCACCACGGCCAAATCTCTTGTCCTCCTAATAAGAAATAGGCCAAATGCTCTCAAATGGTGGATATCTTCACATCTCAACCAGGTTGAACTCAACAACATCATATATGAGTTAGAATACAACATCTCAAACAAAATTACCTGGAGATGGGGTGCGAAATACACACCCAAAGAGGCATACTCTTTCCTTTTATACAGAGGTATCTCCCCACCATGTTCAAATGTCTAGAAACATAGATGGCCGCAAAAATATAAAATCTTTCTTTGGCTCCTACTCAATAACAAACTCCTCACAGACCAAAATATAAACAAAAGGGGCTTTGTTGGGCCATCTAGGTGCATTCTTTGTATGAAGGAAGTTGAGACCATGGAGCACATCTTCAACCACTGCAATTTTTCGATTAGCATTATCAAACATTTCTTAATAATAG